>JASDDO010000014.1:214931092-215531092 GCA_030015575.1 Agapanthus africanus | reverse complement strand
CGCGAGGAGATCGGAGTGGAGGCCGAAGACCGAAGGACACGGATCGCTCGATATAGCTCTCTACCCCATTCTCTAGTTAGCTAGGAATAGGTTAATGGCCCGATCCGGGTTTTAGTACGCGGTAGCGCCGATTTTAAAGTTTAAAGAAAAGTTTCGTTTCCGCATTTTGGCCTCGGACAGATGGCCGGGACGCTGCCGTGCACTTACACTGGTATCAGAGCCATGCCATTAACCTATTTTCTAGCTTACTCTAACGTGTTTACAAGTTCGATCGATCGGATTTTCCATAAACCGTATTTTCAAGCATCAGTTTCTATCGAATTTTTGCAGTGGTCAAAAAATTATTTGGTACATTGTAAAAATACGTGCAGGGTTTTATGAGAATACTGTAAAAATTTGGTAACCTGATCCTACTGTAGAGCCGCGGAACCGCGGCCATAACCCCATTTTGGCTGCGGTTCCGCCGCCGAAATGTAGCTTCATTTCACCAATTTTCTACAGTGGCTCTCTGACATGGAAATAGGGTTTTTGGTATATTCTGTTTGGGCCCAGATTTATTTTGAGTGCTACAATAGTTCTTGGGGCCCACTTCGGGAAATTTAGTCGATCGAAAATTTTAAACATGTTAGTTCACAGTATTTACATTATATCTGCGACCGTGAATGTCACTTGATCAGTAAATCCTGTCTAACTGCTATAGCCCTTTTAGACGGATTTGCGAACGTGACATTCACGTTGATGTTTTGTGTTGTGCTGTGATGTTGCGGATTTGTCGTGGTGGATAGCCTGGATGCAATATTAGTACGGTTTGGTTGTATATGTACATTTGATATTGCGGGACGAGCGTCCGACATGTGGACTGCCGTTACTGCCTATTTGTATATTATTCTTTTAGGGCACGACCGGGATGAGATCGATGTACCCGTTGTATATTTTACTTTCTGTACTAGGATTACCCCAAGGTGGGGTGCACGGATAGCCGGGTTCTAGAGGGCACGGGTCCGCATCTCATGGCGTTGAGACGGAGGGGGCTTCACTCTAGAATTGGCGGGCTATTCACCGTACTCGTAGGGGGTACAGGTTGACCCAAGGAGGGGTGCCCAAGTTACCGGATTCCGTGAAGTGCTAGGTGGTCCATTCACGTTACTGAAGGGGGCTGCCTCGCTTCAGGTTTTGGCGGGTAACTTGCCGCGCCCGTAGGGATCTAGGATTTTATTGCACAGGCTATCCACACGACCAGGGGAACGTCGGGTTTCAGTAGCGGCTCTATGAAACCCGGGGATCCCAGATATCTGTATTGTTCTGTGATGCTTATTACATTTCTGTGATGTTGCATTTTATCACGCCTTGAGCGAATATTATATATTGATATATATACTAGTAGATGTTGTATATGTTTTGCATCCGCGCTAGTCCAGTCCCCGCTCCGTCGTTAGTTAAGTAACCTAACGGGTGATGACGGGACCCAGTGGTGAATGCGGATGGTATATACGTACATCATTATTTTCGTTCTTTATTGGTATGATCAATTAATGGGACTGCACTGATTCGGATCAATGCAAGCTAAACAAACCTATTCTGATGTTGTTGGAATATTTTTCAAAAAGCTGTTATTGTAAGGTCGTTCTCTTTTGTTTTGCACAGTGGTATTCGGTTATGAATACCCAGCACCTCAGTCGACGAGGCAAGGGCCGAGATCCCTTCACCGGGAGTGACCCCTTGGACAGAAGTTTGCGTCAGGGCAATAACTTCACTATAGCCTTTTGCCTTTTGCTTTGCATCGTGGTATTTAGTTGGAATATCTTGCACCTCATTCTACGGGGAAAGAGCCGAGATCCCTTCACCGGGAGTGACCTCTTTAGTAAAGGTTTTCGCCACTATATTTTTATAAAAGCTATCCGGTTCCTTCAACGATATCAAGTTTATTACGTTAAAGGTTTTTCGCTAAAAACCATTCGTAGCCCTCCGTCATTTCAGACGGGTAGCACTTAGTATTCATGCTATGTTTGTTGGCCTTAGTCAAGGCATAGTGTATGGTAGCTATTTGTTACTTTTCTGCAGTATAGATAGATGCGTTGGTTTGGGACAGTCGTACAGCCTTGTTGGCCCTAGTCAAAGGCTTGTACGGATGGGTTCAAATTAACCTGGACAATGACGGGTAGAACTTGACATGTGAGTTATGATTTACTGGCCTCAGTCAAGGTCATAAGAGCATGGGGTAAAAATCACATCGGGAGTTTCTAAAGAAACTGAAACTTGTCAGATATGCGCATACCTTCTGGAGTGTGATAACGTTAGTGGATTCCATCACGCTATCATGCGATGATAGTTGGATCCCGATTCCCACTGATGAGTTGGTTTACTCTTCGGATGATCCCGACTAATTCTTCTTTCAGGTTTGGAGGAGAATTTGAGGTTACAGTGGGAGGTATCCTGATTAGATAAATTGGTAATCATTCTGATCTAGGTTAGAGTGCACGCTGAGTGTTTCTTTTCTCTCTCTCTTTGGCAGCGACCATGACCCGACCCTTGACTATGACTCAGTGACCAAGATTAACCGAACCTTCTTAAAACACTGGCTTTTGGATTGTCAGAGTTGCATACCTCATTGCCACTCCTACTTTTACCCTTTTTCTCCAAAACACCCCGTATTACTACGAACATCCACTTCCATTGGATAAAACCATCGTATGGTTATATACGAATTCGAAGGAATTTATTCGAGGATGGTTTCCGGTTTTGGAGAAAACGAATAGGACTATTCAGTTGTCTTTTCCTTTTACCTTCTCTCGCGTTGCGAGTGCTCCTTGGATTAGGACAGTACACCTGTTACGCCTATTGGATAGTCTTCTTCCAAACCTTAGGCTGGTGCCGAACGGTAGGGAATGAAGAAAACCAACTAGCCTAACGATGGTGTACAGAAGGTATTAAGTTAAGACAAATAAAGGGATTAGTGAGAGGGTATAGTAAATTGCGACTGCTATTCATGACCAAACCAAATATTTCATTACCACTCTCACTTCACCTTTGTATTTCTCCAGGATACTCCGTATCACTATGAAGATCCACAGTTATTTGGATATTCCATCGTATGGTTATATACGAACTCGAAAGGAACTTGTTCCAGTTCGGGGATGGATTCTGGTTCAGGAGAAATAGGAATAAGGTTTATTCGGTTGTCTTTTATCTTCACCTTCTCTCGCATTGCGAGTGCTCCTAGGATTAGGACAGTACACCCATTATGCTTGTTGGATAGTCTTCTTCCAAACCATAGGCTGGTGCCGAACGGTAGGGAAGGAAGAAAACCATTTAGCCTAAGAGGGTGTACAGAAGGTAACGACTAAAGACATTTAAAGGGATTTGGAGGGATGGCAAAGAAATATACGGTTGCAGTTGTGAATCTGATAATGGAAGAGGCATTACTAGGAATACCCGGATACCCCATCGAAACATTTCAATGTTTCACTTTCACTGTGTATTGTTAAAAGAAAACTGATTTCCCAATTAGACACTTGCTCCAGGGTATGTATTTACCAGGTATGATTCTCACATCTGTATGGTTTTACAAATGATGAGTGTGAGTAAGTTATTGGGAATTAGGTGATTGTCCTCATTATATCGGAATTCGTTGTAATTGGTGATATTTGAGGAAATCGCCTGGACTGTTTGCCGGTCGGCAAATATTTGGTTTTGAATATCCGTTGCTATGCACCAATTTCAAATTGATATATTTGTACGTCTATTTTTATAGAGTGAGATATACCTTTTTGAAATTATGTCCATGACATTTACCTATATCAGTGGATGGTTAGGTAAGGAGTATTAATACAACGGTGTAATTCTTCTTAACCATAAATACAGTTTTCAACCTACGACACACAGGGAATGAGTTATTAGACTCAGGGGACTTATACAGAGTATTGTATGTTGTCCAGTGTCCATGAGGACAGAGGGGTTGGTTCTCGTACTATATTCGGTTTACTTATGACTTCTCTAGTTTTTAGACAGGTGTTTCGTAGAAATACAGGGTCTAAGTTTTGAGAAGTTATAGGTATAAGAATAAAGTAGAGAACCAGGTGTTGCAAGTATCGGGATTCTTCATGGTGACCGAAGATATAGATACTTGTGTATGGTATTCAGTTGATAGTAATGATTAAGAGAACTTGCTTCTCTTTCAGGTTACTCATAATTGGAAGCACTCCTAAGTTGAGTAATGCTGATCAGCCTCTCTCCATTTAGTTGACATGCACTGGAGACAGCTGCATGATTTGAATCTGGTTCAATTAAATCAGTGCCTTTGTTTTTGTATTGGATATAGAACAGTTCATATCTTGACATTGTTAAGGTACGGGGAGTTGTCCAGCTTATGCTTAAAACCAGACTCTGGACAACTCAAGGCACGTTTCTGTAATGGTTGTTTGTGGGTTGACCCGGGTTATGACGAGGGTTGACTTTCTACCATCTGGAAGATCAATAGTGATATTGTTCTTGACTCTCCACAGTTTTAATAAAAATGGATTTTTCAGAAAACAGTAGTGGGAGTATGGTAGAACTGGAAGCGATTCCAGAACCGCAAACGATTACTGAAAATTTGATAAGAACCTAAAGATTCAATCTGGTTTGACATTCCATTGGCCACTCCGCAGAAATGGTGGGTAACCTCAGGCACTCGAGAGGTACTTCGGTATGCTCAAAGACGGTGACAGGAAGGTTCTTGTTTACCCAGACTTGACACTACTGTTGTTCCAGGCTATGGACCCGGCAGGAGGATGAGTATAGCGTCGTTCTAAACTGGTTTTAGAAGTGCACGTCTATATGATTCTGCCAGAGGGTTGTCGTAGTCAGTGGGAGCAGCGGAAGTATAGTGGACAAGTAGCTTATGTCTATTTATAGACTAAAGCAGATATAGCGGAGATAGATCATCTATATCTGATGTCACAGTCATAGGTTTGACGTCATCAGAATAGGGGATGGATCTGTTAAGAAGGTAATAGGGTGTGATGTCCTGGTATTTGGATGACATACACAGAGTATGAAGTGATATTCCTATACTACGATCGGTTATACTTTGGTTGTCATACAGTGGTTTCTCCACATAGGACTTGGATATTATATCAGACATTCTGGTTACTAGATCTATGGTTTTAGATCTAGATTTGGGAATTTTCCCAATCAGGGTACTTAGACAGCATTCTATGAGTATTTAGAATGGACGACTCCTGGCACGGTAGTGTACCTGTAGATGATGGAGTCACCCTCTCTAAAGGTGTCTTACAGACTAAAGGGGAGAGGGATGTGCATGATTGGCAGATCACTTGCTTAGGCAATTGAGTCAATCATGAGATGTCAAGTACCACACCAGATATTGTTTTGCACGGGATGCAATAAGTTGATATTGATCCAATCCTGGAGAAACATTAGGAAGCAGTTTTAGAACATAAGTGGATGTTCTAGGGATATGATAACGTCAGCCTCATTCGGGAGACAGTTATCATTTCAGGCTTCCAAGGTGACCTGGATGACAGAGTGACTGTCAGAGTTATAGTTTTCCCTCTGACGAGGGGGGGCAGTATTTTGGACAGGTGGTCCAGGCGGATACTGAGGGAGGCATGGCGCAAGATACTGATTAAGTTCAGTTGACGATACAGTCTAAGAAGTTTGGATTTGGAGTTCGTTTATGAACAAGGCCCCATCAGATATCCAGACATACTCTAAGACAGGTATTGCTCATTTCGGGAGATGGCATTCTCCGCGAACTTGAGATAAAGAGAGACATAGAAAAAAATCAGGGCGGATCCACTCACTGAGGCTATTCCTCGAACGCAATAGTTTTGCAAACATGCTTTGTGAGACTGATTAGTAGAGGAGTTGGGTGTTCGGTATCACACGGGCTGTGAGTATGCGACATCGCAATAATTAGCCTTGAGTGCAAGTGGGAGATTGTTGGATATAGTGCCCTCAGAGTCAATTATTGGATCACAGGCACGTGATTGCAATGATTGAGGGAGGACCTATGCCGGTAGGACAGTCTTACTCGAGATGATAGTATGCTATCTGGTTTATCTTTATCATCGTGTACTGCTTTAGGTGACCTTACAGGTCGCTATTACACATTGATAGAGCCCTTAGGATTCTTGCTTGACGGCCAGCAGTATGATGGCGATCATATACGTGGGAGCTGGGGTCTATAAGCACATCCTTAAAAGGTCCCTAGTCATGGGGGTTTCTAGATAGGGCATCGATACTCTAGAGTAGACTAGTGTATACAGTCGAGACCCCGACGAGGGGCGGTGGCCGGTCTCACAAGCCACTGGTGTCAGTTGGTTCACCTAAGATGTACACAGGTGCTCATTGGGTTATGAGTACACCGGACAGGACTCGCCGGGAACATGCTAGTTGGTCTTATACCTGACGTCAGATAGCAGTTCCCTGGTGACATGTGTACAGGTTAGTTCATCGACCTGAGATCGTCATTTGTCTCGTGTGAGTTCCCACTGTACTTTGATTACTACCCTACCACGGCTCAAAGGAGTCGTGCAAACAGGTTTTAGTTGGGTACAGTCCCGAGCCACATGGAGGCAGTGAGCGGATCTGCAGGGGTTCGTCTCTCTCGGTATTAGGGGTGAGGTCGCGCTGTGTCTAGGAGAGCCATTACACGAAGTCCTTGGCCAAGGCAGGAGATTTACTGGTAGGTATTCCAGTAGTATCTCAGGGTGTTCTGGGCTACACTCCGACACGACTTGTACCGCTTTTGGGGGTCTGACTTTTACCAACCCCCTAGGCCCGCCATGCGATGCTCATAGACGAACGGACCGGACTGTATGGATATTATCACTGACAGGCTCAGTAGGGTGTCAGGATGAGTTCGCTCATCGACCTCCCTTTTGGTCAATACCTGGTAGCCCGTTACGTACGGCTAATACCTCTGACGTGCTAGTGGTTAAATTCACAGCCAAAGTATTGACGAGTCTTTAGAGTCCCCTACAGACAGTTTCTCAAGTTTCGGGCGAAACGCTGTAGAGGCCGTATGGAGATATGGCAGGGTTCGATCTTATCCGTACGGTATTGCACGGATCATTATCGGACGGATAATACTAGCGGGCTTTGGTTTAAGACGGATCCTAGTATTGTACAGTGTAGATTTTGTCTCATTACATTTGTATTCGGTCGGAATACAAATGCGGGCATGTATATGTAGTCGCGGGGTTTTCCTATAATCTATTACGGGATCAGTTTTTTGAAGTTGCCAGTTTACATTCCATTTCGGCCAGTTTTCCTTTGTTCCGACATGGCCGGATTTTTCTGATGGAGGGGCTAGTTTGCAGTTGTGCAAATTAGCAATTGTGGAAGGGTTTTTTTGTGACTTGGATGGTTCATGATTATTCAAGCATCTTTGCTTTTTCATTCATCATGGTTTTGCATTAATGAGAAAGGATTTGAGATTGGATTGATTTGGATTATGATGTGAGGCTTGCTTTTGGGTTATGGTCACCATTTCCTTTTCCTACACTCACCTCCCTTGTATATTTTCCCTCCTCCATTATTGTCAAGGCCGGCCACATTTTGGTGAGGAAAGAGGATTCATTTTTGTGTGAGGGAAAATTACTCATCTCATTTTTGGGCTTGCTACAAAACTCCCTCACCTCTCTCTAAAGTTCATTCTTCACCTCCATCATTATGGCAACTTCATACCCGCTAGAGACAAAACATTCTACACTAGCCTACAGTATTCTTGGACACGTCGGCTCGCCAACTTCGTGCCCGAGTTGCCTCGGTCCAGAGGTGGGAGCCCGTAAAAGAACCCGGCGATGTGGTGCCCGTTCCGACGAGGAGATGAAGATCGGAGATTCCGCGAGGAGATCGGAGTGGAGGCCGAAGACCGAAGGACACGGATCGCTCAGTATAGCTCTCTACCCCATTCTCTAGTTAGCTAGGAATAGGTTAATGGCCCGATCCGGGTTTTAGTACGCGGTAGCGCCGGTTTTAAAGTTTAAAGAAAAGTTTCTTTTCCGCATTTTGGCCTCGGACAGATGGCCGGGGCGCTGCCGTGCACTTACATAATCAATGTATGTATGCACGTAAATATCATAAAAGAGTGTGTTCCCGCAAAAATTTTCTGCACAAAAGAGCCCAAGGTATCAAATGGCGGTGATACGCTTAAGAAAATGCGAACCAGTATCTTCCGGGATGTTTTTTTAACAAACTCCCGAATGAGAAATAGCTAAATTCTGATGATATTGGAGGCATCTCGAAAAACCCTTCGATTTGATATATTATGGGCTTCATAATTCATCCGGGATCAAAAGTTATGAGCAAATATGCTATGCACTGTTCCCTGATTAAAAATCAGGAATTACCTCAATGAGATATCACGTGCTCACACGTGATCAATGGTCACGTGTTGACACGCGATAGTTAAAACAGAAATAAAAACAAACGATTGAAGAAGGACCCAATTGGGGGTCACGTGCTCATACGTGACCAATGGTCACGTGTTGACACGTGATAGTTAAAACAGAAATAAAAACAAATGACTGAAGGAAATACCTCAATGAGGTATCACGTGCTCACACGTGACCAATGGTCACGTGTTGACACGTGATGGTTAAAACTGAAGTGTAAATAAACGCTGAAAAAAGGACTCAATTGGGGGTCACGTGCTCACACGTGACTGGCTTCGAAAGCCTTACAGTTTAATAAAATTAAATTCTAAAAGTTTCTAAATCTTTCCAAATGGAAAAGGATTATGGGGATCGTTGGATTAAAGATCCAAGGGTGATTAAAAATCACCAATTTTTTGAAAAAATCTTAGACAAGGAAAGATTTCCCCTAAATCTCACCGAAAATAACAAACAGGATATTTTTGGATTTAAAATCCAACGGTGAATAAAATTTATTGTGTGATCTAAAGGATCATATTAATTATGAAATCAATTAAAATCTTTCAATGAAAGATTTACTAAACAAATTGATTCTTTTCTTTCTCTTATAAATAGGAGCCAAGAAGAAAAGAGAAGGGATCTACCTTTTTGGAGAGAAGAACAGAAAAAGGAGAATTTAATTCTCAAGAGAGAAGAAAAGAGAGGAGAATTTAATTCTCAACAAAGAAAACCCTAGGTGAGAAAAGAAAGGGGATCAAAACTTCAAAAGAAAAGAGAATTTAATTCTCAAAGATCTGAGAGTTTAACTCTTTTGTAAAAGAACTTAGTTCTTCCTCTGGTTGAAGATCTGTAAAGAGCACATCTCCCCATAAGTTGAGAATTTAATTCTCATCGGGTTGAGATCCTGCCATGCAGATCCGAAACTTAGAGGGGGAATTGAGTTCAGAGAATTTAATTCTCCCAAAACAAAACTAGGGTTTAACCCTATATGAGAATTCAATTCTCCTAAAATTATAGAAATTTAATTTCTTCAAGATAGACAGAACTAGGGTTTAACCTTATATAAGAATTTAATTCTTTTACATATATAGGAATTTAATTCCTCCAAAACAAAATTAGAGTTTAACCCTACATAAGAATTTAATTCTTAATCTTACAGAGAATTTAATCCTCAAAATAAAATGAAGAGACTTAAAAAATCTCCATGCATGCAAAGGACTAAAGTCATGTGTCCCCACGTGACTCCTGAAGAGATCCCCAGAAATAAGGAGGAAAGCTTTGAGATAATGCCTCACGTGCTCTCACGTGACCTACAAAACACAGAAAGAAAAAGCAAAGGAAATATGAGCTTTGGGTGCTCTCACGTGTCCCCACGTGACCCCTTAGAAAGTACTTTAATGAGCAGTGCATAGATCTCCATCACGTGTCAATACGTGATGCCCAAAAGATGAAAAAGTGTTTAACACTTAATTGCAGAACGAAGAAAAGGGATCTGGTCCCACCTTTGGGCGTTCTCACGTGTCCACACGTGACCCCTCTTTCTTTAGTGTTTAACACTAATTTTGGGATTATATTTTCAGTGTTTAACACTGATTGTTTCTAGTGTTTAACACAAAATTGAAGATTATATTTCCAGTGTTTAACACTGATTGTCTTTTAGTGTTTAACACTAATTTGAGAGTTCTACCTCCAGTGTTTAACACTGTTGTTCTCTAGTGTTTAACACTACTTTTAGCCAAATTAGCTAATTTTCCAGAGGTAAAAGTCCCTCCTCCAAATGAATCTCAAAATTGAGGAAATCAAAGACAAAATGTTGTCAGAGCCTCCAAACCTCTGTTTAGCACTGCTGAATGATGAGGGGCTGAATCCAGACAAATGTCTAATGGCCCAAAGGGCCGATATTTCAAACATAATTGGACTTAGCCCAAACTGGCCATAAGTCCTCAAATCATCTTGAACTGAGCACATCTGCTCTTTCAACCAACTCATTGGTTCAAGGGTACATCTTTGAACTCCTCTGATATTTGTCGTTGTAATCCTTCAACGTCTTCAGAGAGGTGATGGGTCCCAACAGCCATACATTTTACGGACCACTATGTCCTTAAACTGGTATTGGACCACCATGTCCTTAAACTGGTAATCGACCGCAATGTCACTAAACTAAACAATAGAGTCCAAATGTTCTTTTGTTGGATCTAAATGATCCTGTTAAGTTGATCTTAGTCTAAAATTAGACTAACGTGTCCTTAACAATCCGTTAAGTTGATCTTAGTCTTAAATTAGACTAACGTGTCCTTAACAAACGTTTAAGTTGATCTTAGTCTAAAATGAGACTAACGTATCCTTAAATCCAAACCCCAAACCCAAATCTAAGAAAATACGGATTTGGACTAATCCACGTCCTACGGGCGACGACATAAATTAGTCTCCGTATACAATCCACGGGCAACCAAAAACAAAACAAACACCCACGACACGAAGTGACCATCTGGAGAAGGAGAAAGTTGTTACCGCGATGCGGTAGCGTAATTAACTGCAGGGGCTTGCGCCTGCAGGGAAGAGCGTCCCCACAATCAAAAACCCCTCAGACGAGGGGGAATCTGACGAAGTCTGCTACATCGGCCGCATCCGTCTGAACCTTCGATATATGGTGCCATAAATCAATTTGGCATCTTCGGAGAGGTGGACGGATAGCACCAATTAGCATCTGTCCCGAATTTCAGGCAAGACGTCTGTCTTGCGCGTCTTTCGGAGGGAAACAGAGTGTGCATGAAAGTATGAGGATATAAATTAATGGTGTCCCTCGCGACACATCAAAATCATGGAACCTGGGTGTCCAATATCGACACCCGAAAACATCATGAAACCCGTGTCCAGCATCGACACGTAAATCCTCATATCTCGGGCTCCGTCAGTCCGGATCGGCCCACGGGCTCCGTCAGTCTGGATCGGCCCATATTATCTCTCGACTCCGGTCGGTATCTTCCGGATATCTGCCGAGCCTAAATACTATCACCGGTAGGTAGTAGTCCCTCTGCCAGGCTCACCGTCTGTTGCACAGCATCCCTTTCTTGCCTCGGGGTACCATACCGGGTCCACCATGTACCCGCAATCGGCCTCATCCAGCTCCTCGATCGGGTATCACTGTCACATGTCTCAGAACCGAGAAAACGCATGATGGACGCACTGAAATATCATATCAAGAGAAACCGGGTTTTTAAAACGACACATACTTTCTTTTAAAATGACCACGGTTCTCAAATCCAGAAATCTCATGAAAACGACATATCTCAATGCGTATAATCGTAAAGCATGAAGTATGCGACATATAACAGAAATGTAAGCATATCAGTATATCATGCAATATGGAACAGTAACATGCACATATCGAGGGAAAACCGCTCTTTTAAAGGAATTCAGTTTTAAAATATATCATGCGGTTCCCAAATCTCCAAAATCGAATGTAATATCGTATAGGGGTGTATATGTGTATGTACGCAAGTGTGGGTGTACAATATATATGTACGCAAATATGGATGTAGCAATTCTACTGTGTAGTGGCATGGCAATTATCGATGATGAAGTGTGTGAGCCGGCAAATCTGTGTACGTGTAACATACGCATCATCGATAATGGTGCAGGTGTACTAGCACAGATATAAGTAATGCAATGTGAATAACATGAATGCAGCATAAGGTAAATCATATGCAAATACTGACGGGTATACGTATCTATCATGACCGAGTCAGTGAATCTATCAATCGGCTTCCAGCCTCACAACATCGCATACGGTACAATCCATCGTACGGCATTCTCTAGTCAAGGGTATAGATCAAATCTCAAGTCAAACTCATCACGTACGGAAAATCAGCGTACGGCGGCATTAAACTATCAGGGATCCTATCAACCTATAAGACGAGGAGGGTACGGACCTAACGTCTTGTACGACATATCACATATGATTCACGACATTCTGTATATATCGATATACCTATGTTCTAAGTCATATCCATAACAATCTCATATTAGGGGACCGGCAAGGTATCAATCATCTCAATCGACTCGCATCCGTATACCAACATATCACCAAATTCATCACATCGCATCGTACAATTCTTTTCATCACATTTATCTCTCACATAGAGTCAAAGGTTATATATACATTCTACCTTTACTATAAGAATACTTATCTAATCTAACATACACACCCGAACCATACAATCAGTTTTTAAAAGATGCGAATCGTAGTTTTGAAAATAGGGGTTACGGTGTTTTTAAGGAAAATATATCTTTTGAAAATCCGTAACTTCCCTCAAGGTATCTGTTTAAAAGATGCATATGATTCTTTAGTTTAGAAATAGGTATGGTTTGGATGACACATCTACGTCGGCTATCTAGTCCTATAGTACCCTAAACGGCAATATCGTCACATGTCATCCTCAAATCCCATCATCATGTATTAGTCGTATCATAACTTCTAACTATTCTTTAGTTCCTAATATGGTTTCTCTATCTATCTTTTAATTCTAACCCTAGCTGCTACTCTAGGTTTTCTTAATCATATGCTACAAATCGGTTTCCACCAAAACTTTGCGGGGGTGCTATATGCCATCCACCCGACTTCCTCCGTAGATATAGATCTATTCACCTTGGTCCTTACTTGTCGAAGTCGATGACACCCCGCTCCGTCGCCTCGGAATCCACGCGAAAGTAGCTACAATATCAACACAATCGTAATCGCTATTAAAATCAAGTTCTGAAATCCAAAACGGCACACGGATCGCCTATAGGTTAGAACCTTTAGCCCACGTATGCAAAACCAACAAATTACCTCTAGTCGTTGATGTACAAACATCCAACCACCAAGTACAAACCCAAATATAAAAACTTAGCATTTCAAAATACAGAAAACATAGCCAAAATCATACTAAAATGCTCCCAGATTTTGACTCAGGCCAAAAGGAGTTACACAAACAAGTTTAGGGTGCTGTACAAGGTGTATATGACCTACTGAACCAAACTAGACCCCTACCCTCACAAAGTGGCCGGCCCTAATGCCCTAAAATCCGGCGAGCTCGGCCCCCAGGGCTCCTCTGGGCTTCGTTTGGTCATGGTGGTCTCCTATGGTCCAAAATGGGTCCCTGGTATTGTTTGCTAAACTCAGAAAGTCCCCGGGTTGCTCGAGATTTCTCTGCACACCCTATATTCTCACAAAACCGACATGGATCAATTCCTAAATCCATATTTTAGGGTTCTAAGCTATGGTCCAGGTCAAGAATCACCTCAAAAGTCTTATTGACAGCCACAAAACATCATTAATTCCCCCAAAATCCTCAAACCCTTTTCTAGAAATTCTCAAGTTCACAAATCCATCATCAAACCAATTCTAAACTAAAACTAGAATAGAAAAAATCTTAAAACTAACTAAATGGAAGAAGCTATACCTCATTTAGGCCACTCTAGACAGCCCTAACTTCCCAAAGTCGTCAAAATCCCACTTTGCTTGGTTCAATGTGTAGAGGAAGAGATGGGGATTAATTTTTGTGAAGAGAGTATAAGGTTTTGGGGATTATTTGGAGATGGATCTAGGGTTAGAAGTGGAGGGAGATGAGGGTGAGGGAGATGATGAAGGAGAAGAAAATGATGGGGTCAAACACTATGGCAGCAGCCCCCCTCTGTCTCACTTATTCTCAAACTCTCCCTCCCTCCAATCATTCACCTTTTTCACTAAATTACCCTTTTGTCATTTCTTTTTCTTTTCTCTTTCAAATTTCAAAACCAAATCATATAATACCCATAAATCAACACAAATGCAACAACATGTAACCAAATGTAACATGACATGGTGCACTAGCCATGGAAAACTGTAGAAACACGGATTTGGCTTAATTGCGATTAACAATGCACTAATCGGGTTTTTATCCAAATTGCATACAATAAATTTTAAAAATACCAAATCCTTTAAATATATTTTTAAATGAATAAATCATTTTAATTTCCATTTATTTCATAATTATTGGTATATATTTATACCCTTTTTCGAAAACCCCAATTTCGCAAATCGAGCAGTTTTCGGGAAATATATTATTTTAATATTAAATTCCAAAAATAATATTTTATATTTTCTGAAATGTTACATATGGCTACGCGAGCTAGGCGAGCCGCAGCCAGAGATGCAGCTAGGGCGATCCGCCTGTGACGACGACCGGCGCACCGGACATTCCGGCGGTGCATGAGCATGTCGATCCTCCTCCTCCAGACAGACTGATTAGGATAGAGGAGGGCATGTTAGGATTGCAGCACATGGTAGGACAGTTGGCTGAGGCCACTCGAGTACAGAGACAGGACAATGCACCGACCATGGTAGAGCCCGATGTACAGCCCGTGCAGGCAGTCGCACTTGTGGACACGAGGGTGATGGAGGTATCACTTCCAGAGTTTATGAGGTTAAGACCTCCGGTATTTATAGGGACCGATGTAGCGGAGGATCCTCAGTCCTTTCTAGATAGGATGGCGAGAATTGGCAGATCATTGCGATGTTCTGATGCGAGGTCAGTTGAGCTGAGTAGTTTTCGATTGGAAGGACTTGCACATGAGTGGTGTGAGTCGATGGAGAGAGGGCGAGCTGCTGGTCTTCTTCTGATGTCGTGGACCGAGTTTTCTGAGGTCTTTCTTACCAGATTTCTTCCCCAGAGTGTGAGGGACGCTAGAGCTAGCAGTTTTCAAGCGTTGCGGAAATCTGCGAGTATGTCGGTGGCAGATTATGATTTACGATTTACCCAGTTGTCGCGTTATGCTCCATACTTAGTTTCTACGGAGGAGCTTAGGGTGAAGAGGTTCATAAGGAGTCTGGACACGTAGTTGTTTCTTGCTATAGGCTCCCAGCATTTCGATACTTATGCGCAGGCCATGGATGCAGCTATACGAGTGAAAGAGCATCTGAGCAAGGCAGTGATTGTTCTGGAGCCAAAGAGGACCAGACCTATGGGGTTAATAACCAGGCAGTTCGGCAGAGGTAGAGGCAGGCACATTCCAGGCCGCAGTTTTGGGCGAGGTTAGACCCAGGGCCAGATGTTCAGTTCATACCCCAATGATCAGAGGCCCCCATCTACATGTTTTAGTTTCGGACTTCCAGGACATTATGCGAGGGATTGTAGACCCCAGGGAGGAACTATTTTTCCACAGGCTGCTTTACCCCCTCCACCTTCTACTTCGATGGCCCTACTTCCTCACCCACTTGGCACTATACGCCAGACAGTTGCACCACGAGGTCGAGGCTTTGCAGGACGCTCTCAGAGAGGTCAAGGAGACAGAGGTAGAGGATGACAGGATGCGGGCAGGGGCCAGGCATGAGTTTTTGCGCTGACTCCACAGGATGCCCAGGCATCAAATGCAGTTGTGACAGGTACTCTTGCGGTATGTTCCTTAGATGCACATATTTTATTTGATCCCGGTTCTACACATTCTTATGTATCTTCACGCTTTGAACTTTTTCTGGGGAGAGAGACGTCGTGGTTAGAGTTACCGTTAGTGGTGATTACTCCAGTGGGATATTCTTTTGTAGCTCGACATGTATTCAGGCCATGTTCAGTACGTATCGGTGATAGGGATTCATTAGTTGATCTGATTCTCCTGGATATGTTAGATTTTGATATATTTCTTGGTATGGATTGGTTGGCCGCTTGTCATGCTTATGTAGATTGTCTGGGGAAAGCGGTCAGATTTTGTTTTCCGGGTGAACCGATCTTTGTTGTGCAAGGAGACTGTAATATAACTCCTGCCAACATGATTTCTGCTCCTTGTGCGGGGCGACTCTTAAAGAAGGGTTGTCATGGGTTCTTAGCTTTTGTTCAGAACTTAGGAGCCGCTGAAGTCCCGTTGGACCAGGTTCCGATCGCACGAGAATTTCAGGATGTGTTTCCTGCTGAATTACCTGGATTACCGCCAGATCGCAATATTGAATTTTGTATCGACTTGATTCCGAGTGCGGGGCCTATTTCTATACCACCCTATCGATGGCCCCGACGGAGTTGAAAGAACTCAAAAGCCAGTTGCAAGAGTTGTTAAATAGGGGACTTGTTCGTCCAAGTGTATCACCGTGGGGAGATCTTGTCTTATTTGTTAAAAAGAAGGACGGTAGTACGAGACTATGCATTGACTATAGGCAGCTGAATCGAGTTACTGTGCGAAATAGGTATCCATTACCTCGTATCGATGACTTATTCGATCAGCTGCAGGGAGTTGGCTACTTCTCAAAGATTGATTTGCGGTCAGGGTATAACCAGTTGTGGGTTCGGAAGGATGACATTCCGAAGTCTGCTTTTCGTACACGTTATGGGCATTATGAGTTTCTGGTGATGTCGTTCGGACTCACCAACGCCCCAGCAACTTTCATGGATATGATGAACCGTATTTTCCGGCCATTCCTTGATCAGTTTATTATAGTATTCATTGATGATATTCTTGTTTATTCACGGAGCCGAGAGGAGCACGAGCATCATTTGCGCATCACGTTGTAGACCTTGAAGGAGCATCAACTGTTCGCTAAATTCTCCAAGTGTGCTTTCTGGCTGGATAGTGTGGATTTCCTGGGTCACGTAGTTACAAGAGATGGGATACGTGTGGACCAAAGAAGATAGAAGCGGTACAGCACTAGCCCAGACCTGTGTTAGTTACAGAGGTTCGAAGTTTCTTGGGTCTGGCCGGTTATTACCGACGTTTTGTGCAGGGTTTTTCTCGGATCGCTGCACCGTTGACCGGATTGACTAGGAAGGAAGTTCCATTTCTTTGGACTGATGCATGTGAGCAGAGTTTCTAGCAGTTGAAGACTCGCTTGACGACTGCACCAGTCTTATCTTTACCTTCTGGGTCAGGGGGCTTTGTGGTGTATTGTGATGCCTCTAGAGTGGTTTTAGGCTGTGTGTTGATGCAGCACGGCAGGGTTGTAGCTTATGTTTCTCGACAGCTGAAGAGGCACAAGCAGAACTATCCCACTCATGATTTAGAGATGGCTGCTGTAGTTTTCGCACTGAAGATTTGGAGGCATTACTTGTACGGAGAGTCGTGCCAGATATTTACAGATCATAAGAGCTTGAAGTATATTTTTCAGCAAAGGGATCTGAATCTAAAGCAGCGTCGATGGATGGAACTCGTGAAGGATTACGATTGTGAGATTCTTTACCATCCGGGCAGAGCGAATGTAGTAGCGGATGCCTTGAGCCGGAGGCCTGGAGGTAGCTTATCTCATTTGCGCACCTTGCAGAGGCAGTTTTCCACAGACTGGCAGATTTTATGTGATAGCCATATACAGTTTGAGTTCACATCGATAGGAGTGCAGTTAGCTCATGTTCGCACCCGTCCTCAATTACTGGATCGTATTAGACAGGCACAGCCCCTGGACACTCGCTTGTCGGAGATTATGGATCAGGTGAGACAGGGTAGAGAATTTGAGTTCGTGATAGATGACCGTGGAGTATTACGTTTTGGGACTCGTCTTTGTGTGCCAGATTCGGATGGACTGAGACGTGAGATCTTAGAGGAGGCCCATCGATCAGCATACAGTATTCATCCTGGTTCTACCAAGATGTATCATGACTTGAAGGATGTTTATTGGTAGGAAGGAATGAAGAGGGATGCTGCAGAGTTTGTTTCGAGA
This sequence comes from Agapanthus africanus, assembly GCA_030015575.1. Taxonomy (NCBI): domain Eukaryota; kingdom Viridiplantae; phylum Streptophyta; class Magnoliopsida; order Asparagales; family Amaryllidaceae; genus Agapanthus; species Agapanthus africanus. The sequence goes on along the minus strand of JASDDO010000014.1, from coordinate 215,513,056 downwards.
TGCTTGACTTGTCAGCAAGTCAAGGCCGAGCACCAGAGGCTGCAGGAGAGTTGCAGCCCTTGTCCATTCCGGAGTGGAAATGGGAACGGATTTCCAAGGATTTCATTGTGGGTCTACCCAGGACTAGCAGAGGGTATGATTCCATCTGGGTGATTGTAGATAGATTGACAAAGGCAGCTCATTTTCTTCTGGTGAAGATGATGTATGGGTTTGTGCAGTATGCTCAGATTTATATCGACGAGATTGTACGATTGCATGGAGTTCCGACGTGCATAGTATCCGATAGGGGTACCCAGTTTACCAGCAGGCTATGGCAGAAACTTCAAGAAGCTCTTGGTACACGATTGAGTTTTAGTACAGCTTTTCACCCACAGACAGATGGTCAGTCAGAGCGGACCATTCAGACTCTAGAGGATATGCTTCGAGCTTGCAGCCTTGATTTCGGTGGTAGTTGGGATCGTCACTTACCTTTGATAGAATTCTCGTACAACAACATTTTCAGGAGACGATCCAGATGGCACCCTTTGAAGCTTTATATGGGAGGAAATGTTGATCACCCGTTTGCTGGACGAAACTGAGCGAGAGTAGCATTTTAGGACCGCAGATAGTCTAGGAGACTACGGAAAAGATTCAGTTGGTACGGGACAGAATAAGAGCGGCCCAGTGCAGACAGAAATCATATGCAGATCGAAGTCGTCGTAGACTCGAGTTTAAGGTGGGAGATCATGTGTTCCTTCGTGTATCTCCGATGAAAGGCGTGACGCGTTTCGGGAAAAAGGGGAAGCTCAGCCCCAGATATGTCGGACCTTACGAGATTCTGGAGAGAGTGGGTGCTGTAGATTATCGTTTAGCACTTCCAACGAGTTTTCCCGATGTGCATCCGGTGTTTCACGTGTCTATGCTTCGCAAGTATCTTCACGATCCTTCTCACGCGATCCGGCATCAGAACGTACAGCTTGAGCCGGATTTATCCTACACAGTGCAGCCAATAGCTATTCTAGACCGGCAGGCAAAGAAACTGAGATCAAGGGTACTTCCATCTGTAAAGGTTCTTTGGCGAGGAACGAATCGAGAGGAGATCACTTGGGAGACCGAGGATGCGATGCGAAAGAAATTTTCATATCTTTTTGAAGGTACGTCTAGTTAAGTTTTAAATTCGGGACCGAATTTTCTTAAGAGGGGAATATTGTAACATTTTGAAAATTTAGAAATAAATAAAATTAAATAAATAAATAATAAAATGTTAACTTAAAAAGCTATTAAAACAAATTAGGACATTTTCATAAGGAGTATGTGAAACTAATTAAATTAAAATTTTAGTTTGTAACATTAATAAATTATAAGGGTTTTAGTGTGAAATTTAGCTTCATTTTAATAAAAATGGTATTATATAATAACACATGTAGTGAAGGATCTTTGTGTAAAATTTAGGAAATTGTGCAAACTAAGAAATGTTGAGGGTGTAAGTGAAAAAGGGGTTAGATAATGTTTAGCTCAGAAATTATCACAAGTCAACACAATTTTGGAGTGATAAGACATGGACACATCCTACTTGCATGCACACTCCATGCACAACACCTCCACCTTGCATGAAACAACCACACCTCCCTTGGTGACACCTCCTCCAACCAACTTCACTCATTCACCTAATAAGGTTCAGTTCATATACCTTAGGAATTTAGGGATCAACTGAAATAGAAAAGAAAAAGAGAAAAAGCATTAGAAAACACAAAGAGAAAAAGAAAAGAAAAGTGAAGAGAAGAGCCAAGTTCTAGGATTTTCCTCAACCTCAAGTTAGGAACTAGGAGCTTATGCATCTTAGAGGGAGATTTTCCAGCAATCCTTAGTAGGTATAATTCTTAACTCAGTAGGTTTTAGTTCTGTAATTTGTAAAATTTTAGAAATCAAATATCGTATTTTAGGCAAAACTTAGCTCTGTGTTAATCTGCTATAGTTTAGATGATAACTAATTTGATCAAACAGTACCTAAATATTATAAACTAGACCTAGGATTAACCATAGGAAAACGAACCAGAGTGCTCGGATTTTGGCCGACTACCAACACTAGAATTCCGCTGTCGCCGGATTTTCGGAGGATTTGGGTGTTTTGGCTTTTAGGATAGGTCTTTGTATAGATGTTAGGATATTTGGTATTGTTTGTTTAAGTTAAATTTTCAGTATGGGAAATCTGGGAGTTAATATCTAAAATGGGGTTAAAACGTTTTAAATACGACACGGGTAATACGTAACGCGTTCAGTTTTCTGTTACGAAACAGCGTTTGGTTAAATTCCAGTTAAAATAAGTGTTAGATAGTTGCAATAGTCGTACGTAGTATAGTTAGTACGTACAACTTGTAATTTCATGTTTTCACCGTATCGGAATGTAGCCATTTTTTATACAAGTTAAATTCAATGTTAGATTTGAGTACGGGAATCTCGGAGGCCGCAAGGAAAGGAAAAGGATTGGCGATTTCTGAGTAGACTGCGACGTGTTCCGGTGAGTAGACTAAACATCCACCGAGGGATCTTGTAAAGATGGCGTGATACGCCCGTAGTTTTGTTTAAATAAAAATTAGGCTTTTGTATGTTAATTTGATCATATGCATTCATATATATAAATATACATCGCCATGTTAATAGTTGTTAGAACACTGCACCATTATCGACGAGTTATGCCGCACGTGCACATAATTACATATTACACTACATCTCGTCGATATTAACATGTCACTTTTACACTTAGTAATTACCTTGTTAAATATGATTCCTATCATACCTTAACATCAACAACATTAGTAAATTGCATCAATGATATCATGTTTCGTATTCAAGTGTTAGAAGTTGATATAAGATGCATTTGTATTATTGAGGATTTATGGTTTTGAGTTTTCCGATAATATTGCGTAAATTCAGTGATTTTCCATATTGATGTGAGATCTCCACCATGAGATGCTGTTTTCATGATTTGGTTTTTATTACAGGCCGAGTGGGGGAGCTATACGGTCGCGGATTATTTTTACGTTATTCAGACTGAGTGGGGGAGCTATATAGTTGGATACATGGTGGATCCGGTCGAGATCGAGGGCCAGGAAAGTCGCATTTGAGGCGGGGAGCCTAGCGAGGATACTTGATACCGGAGATAGTTGCGGCGGATATCTAGATGATACCGACCGGTGTTATTGATTACAGGATCGTTCGAAGAATGATGCCTGAGAGAAACGGAAGATTTGTGTCGATGTTGGACACGGAAAGATAAACTTTATTTGGAAATAAGTGATGATATTTCAGTTTTTGGTTTATATGATTAGTAGTACAAATTCATGTTTTCCACATGCTATCATGCATCATACTTATCCATATTGCAGTTAGTTATAGTTCGTCATATTTATATTATCAGCCGTTATATGTTAGTTCTATTCACTGAGTTGGCAACTCACCCCCGTTGTGGCACAGTTCCTTGCAGGAGAAGAGTGGACGGTTAGCAGCAGTGCAGATCCACTTATCAGATTTTATCGCATCTTTTGCTAGGTGGGTTACATATATAGTAACCATCTCTTTTGGTATTGTATATTGAATCTAGAATATCTCCATCAGAACCTGTATTATGTCTTAGACCGAGATGTGGTTATATGTATATTATTTGACAGATGAGATTGTTTAGTTGGGTTATATAATATCTCTTTTACTTATGTTTGGGATTTTTGTTGATGTCATATATAATTGTATATTTATTTCCGCTGTTGACATTGTTGATCCCAACCAGGGATGCAACCAAATTAAACACTTTATAACTGTTTTTATTATGAATTCAATAGGGAGTTACTGTTACGATCTTAATTACTTAAAACTGTAAATTTTTACTTAAAACTAAAATTTCCTAAAATTCCGCAAATAGGGTTTTGATCTTGGTTTTTGGCTTACTCGGGTTGTGTAACTATCTTTAGATATTATACAATCTAAGTGCCGGTCACATCCAAAATTTGGGTTGTGACAATATTGACCGAACCGAACCATGGATATACTTCCATTTACATAATTCTCCAGTTACATCCATGATTCTCCAGTTATATACATTTACTGATATCATGGTTTCGGCAAGTTATCCAATTATACAATCTATACAAACAAGACATTACAAGTTACAATACAATACAACAATACAATCAAGACATCACGAGGTTTAAGGGGTAGATTGGTACGGAAGATGTTAGAAGTGGCACGAGACAGCAACCATAAGACGTAATTACATCCATGTCGTTGTTCCGTGATATTATCGACGGAGCCTTGTACTTCCATTTGTCTTAGTCTCTAGCATATAGAGACTCCTCTCGTATACACTGGCATCCTTCTGTACCAAGCTACAAACAACAGTGTTAACACTAAATACAACATTATAACAATATAATACAACTTTAAAAGCTACACTCTCTCTCTTACTCTCTGTCTTTTCTACTTCTCCTTATCTTTGGGACTTACCGAGTGATTGTTCGCTGACGACATTCCTTCTCTTTCTTCTTTGGAATGTTGTCAGATGATTCGGACCTTCAGGAGATCGAGCCTACCAGCGAGGACTTGGACCAGCTAGCCTACGATCCAGAGCTTTAGATTCATTGTACACACTTCATTTCAGTACTTTCCTTTTCTGTTATGCCACTGTTTAGGCATTACTTTCATTCAGATGTATTTACCTTTCCATGCATTGTACAAAAGAATATTAATAAATAAAGTTGTTGTTCATTACATTTGTCTCTTGTATATATTTCTTTTATATTGCTTAGTTACGCTTAGCGTATTTACTTCTGAGTAAATACGTAGCGGCCTCGTCGCGCCCCCTGCCCGTACACCGGGAAGCGGGGCGTGACAGGTTTTGTTGGTGGCCCATGCAGGTCAGAGTTGTATGGAACACTACCATGCAGTTCTGTTCTACGTGAACAAGCTAAGCAATATAACACAAGAACCAGCAACTAAAACATTCTTTACAATTCATATTCCTTGAATCTTACAATTTCATATTCCTTGAATCATATACTTTGAATCTGTCCTAACCTAAATTTTTCATTCAACGTAATGGATTCCCCAAACAACACCAACACCAATGTCAACAACACACCTCCACCATTACCACTCACACCTGCCGTCCCGTCTCCGCTCAACGAACAAACGGTTCTGCTTGAGGCAATCTGAAGCCTCCTGGTTGGACTGCAGCAGCAGATTGCTATATTAGCGAACCGATCAGAAGCAGAAGCAACCGGTATAAAGCGCTCTGCCACCCAGATGGCAGGAGGAGCCTCGTCAAGGCCACCTTTTGTGCCAAGGCGACCAGGAGTACCGAACAACCGTCCCAGCCCAGCTTTTTGTAACTACTGCAGGAGAGAGGGACACTTGTGGAAGGACTATAGGCGTGCAAAATGCCTGTGCCTAGTTTGTGGCGCATCCGATCATAGAATTGGAAATTGTCCCTATAGACGCAACTCAGCTCACAAACCCACCAACTACCTGCAGCAGCCAGCTATCCAGGCTCCTGCAACTCGTCTTGCACCTCCAGCACCACCTACACATGGACCACCTCTACCCAGTTAGGCATCGATGTACCGGCATACACAGAAAAATTTGCCAAGATGCCAAGCTTACACCTCAGCAGCCGTAGAAGTCAAGACAGTTGACCAAGGTAACACTAGTAAGTCTCTTTCCCATTTTTAAAACCCTTGTATCACTTTGTTATTTTTCATACACTATCAGTACTTCAGTCACCAAACTTTCCTTGAATCTGTTACACTTTCCTTTTACAAATTTCGAGAACGAAATTTTTATAAGGAGGGTAGAATGTAACAACCCCAAACTTTCTGTGCAACTTTCGGTACAAATTTTCAAAATTACAGAAAGGGGTATTTTTGCCTGAGCACAAGTTATAAGTTTGTTTTGCTTTTTAATAGCAAGCAAGAGCTTGTCGCTCATTGGTAAGACTTTGCACTGCTGAACCAAGCCACCAGAGTTCAAATTCCACACCCCACATTATTTTTAATATTGTTTTATTTTAAATTTTTAGAATACCAAGGATTTACACGTGCATATCTCACAAAAGCCCCACTACACCAAAAAATCTAACAGTACCAGAGGGATGATGAAGCGGCAGGGGGGATTCCGGCGGCCTGACTCGGCCGGCGGACAGGCCGACTCGGGTCGGCGCCGCCGGCCGGACTCAGCCGGACCACCGAGTCCCCAAAACAAAAATCCTGCCTTTTCATCTCCCCATCATCACTGTATAGTTTAATTCTCCTGCACATTTCCAGAGCCCCTTTAAAATCACATTAAACCCAATTTTTATTACATTTTTTTACATTTATCACATTTTTTCAATTAAACCTTTCATCTACCCTAACCCTATAAATACAACCTTTACACACTACCCCCTCACTCCAAAATTCTGAGCAAACTCTCAAGAAATTTCCTTGAACCCTAGTGTGCATTTGAAGTGAGCAAAGAGGCGAAGCTCCGGCGAATTTTCCGGTGACAACCCTAGGAGCTCCTGGCGACGAAACGACGCACCGGAAGCTACGTCCGTTCCCTCTTCCTCTCTTCTAATATCTAAACCTATAAGTCCCATCTTCCCCCTTCTCTACTCTTTCTGAAAATACGAAATTCTAAAACCCGACGGAATTGGAACAAATCTGATTTCCGATTCGGTTCTTCCTTAAATCTCACTTTTCCTTTAATACAATCTTGTTAAACCATTACATGCTGACTATTAAACACTAACTAATCATATTGAACAAATTCCATATCAAAAGAAATTGCTATTTCCATTTTACCGTACTTTTTCATTAAAATACCATATAGTTTCATTTTCGATATTTAAATATCACAAACTTACTATACCTTTAAGTAGATCACGAGGTAATGACCTACATCCTCACAACACTCATATGCAATATAGCACAATACCTTTCGGGAACATAGAATACGGTAAAACGAAACATTTCAAATAAATACCATTACTATTAAAACCGTTTTCTAAAAGATTAGTATTTTACACAAATCTTTGCAAAGCGCCGCTACAACCCATTTTGGGGAACCCGATTGGGATGGTGCGGATTATCGCACGTCCCTGGACTTAGTAGTGTGAGATGCAGACCTCCGCAAGGAGCATTCGGTCTCGAAAGATTTAAAATACGAAAATCTTAAGAAAATGAGATTTCTAGAATTATAATATATATTAAAATTTATTTTTATAAATATATATATATATATGTAATATCAAAATATCTATTTTTGTTATGATATAAATATTCCGACTTTTCCAAATCAAAGAATCACTTTAAATTAAAATACCATGAATTCCATACAAATGCAATATTACAAGTTAATACCATATATTATGAAAATTGGGTTATTCTCACTAGAAATGTCACAAATATAAAATTTACAATTATTACAACTCTAAAGATGATAATTAAACACTTGGGGTGTATTTTGAAAATTATATAAAAGTATTTTTACATAAAACCCCCTCAAGTTCTATAAATCACCCTAAGGACTCTAGTAAACATAGGTTTAAGCGGGACCAATCTCTTGATCCTCAGGGAGCCGGAGAAGTGGGTGCTTGCCTATTTAAGGTAGAAAATTTAACAACGGTGTTATCAACACGGTAATCGTTTTTGAAAAACACACAAATCCTGCCGCCCATGTGCAGCGGTTACCGATAACATTAAAACCTAATTCAGGACTTCAATTTCTTTTCTAATTGTTCTGACTCAGACCGAGTCTCTTCTTAATAATCTGACTTGAATATGATTCAAGTACAATATACAATCTACAATTCAACATGAATCCTGGAATACATATATTCAATCTATTCAATCTAGATTGACCGAACCGAACCATGGATATACTTCCATTTACATGATTCTCCAGTTATATCTATTTACTGATATCATGATTTCGGCAAGTCATCCAATTATACAATCTATACAAACAAGACATTACAAGTTACAATGCAATACAACAATACAATCAAGACATCACGGGGTTTAAGAGGTAAATTGGTACGGAAGGTGTTAGAAGTGGCACGAGACAGCAACCATAAGATGTAATTACATCCATGCCGTTGTTCCGTGGTATTATCGACGGAGCTTTGTACTTCTATTTGCCTTAGTCTCTAGCATATAGAGACTCCTCTCGTATACACTGGCATCCTTCTGTACCAAGCTACAAACAACATCGTTAACACTAAATGCAATATTATAACAATATAATACAATTTTAAAAGCTACACACACTCTCTCTCACTCTCTGTCTTTTCTACTTCTCCTTATCTTTGGGACTTACCGAGCGATTGTTCACCGACGACATTCCTTCTCTTTCTTCTTTGGAATGTTGTCAGGTGATTCGGACCTTCAGGAGATCGAGCCTACCAGTGAGGACTTGGATCAGCTAGCCTATAACCCAGAGCTTTAGATTCATTGTACACACTTCATTTCAGAACTTTCCTTTTCTGTTATGCCACTGTTTAGGCATTGCTTTCATTCAGATGTATTTACCTTTCCATGCATTGTATAAAAGAATGTTAATAAATAAAGTTGTTGTTCATTACATTTGTCTCTTGTGTATATTTCTTTTATATTGCTTAGTTACGCTTAGCGTATTTACTTCTGAGTAAATACGTAGCGGCCTCGTCGCGCCCCCTGCCCGTATACCGGGAAGCGGGGCGTGACAACTCAAGTAAGCCAATTTTACTCCAATAGGCCGTTACTCTGCCAAAATACCCCGTCTAACTTGATCGTCGGAGGGTCCTTGGTGGCACAACTACCCCGGGACTTCTTTACAGGTAGCTCGGCCTCAACTACACAAAACCCATTGAGATCCACATGCTCCAGGAGGCAACCCTTCAACTCAATCTCAGCCGTCCATCAGCGCTCACAGCAGATCAACAGAAAATAACATCTGAAGGAGAAACAGAGATCCATCAGTTGGTGCCGTCTGTGGAAACTTAGTTCCACTCAACGAAAGTCCATCTTCCGATCTCGACTTCATGGAAAGCGGTCACCGTGACGATCCAAGCACCAGCCGTCGTCCTCCCCGCAGTAGAGACGAGGGAGAATCCCTCCTTCCCCGAACGCCATTCACGCCCTATCCGCTCGGATAGATCGACTCGCGTCCGTCATGGATGCGCTCGTCCATGTCCAAACGGCCGGGCAAGCTCCCCAGGTCGCCGCTCCCCCACCTCGGGACCGGGACCCCTACAAAGGGAGAGAAGACTCTGCCCGCGTTGGCACGACCGACCACCGCCCCGTTGTCTCCGGTAGTCGCAGGTCCCCCAGGCCGACATATTCAATGACCCGGTGGGCACCGCACAGCTTGACTCTGAGGTCTTACGCTAGAGTTCCTCGCCCCAAGCCCCATCGCGCACCTGTCCCTCCCGAGGAGGTGTCGATCGGCTCGCCTGCGTCCAGGCATGACCGGCACCCCTCCCTCGACGGGGTCGCACGCATGGGACTCGCCACGGCAACTCGAAGATGACCTCGCCATGGGACCTGAGAAACCTCATCGAACATAATTGGAGCCATGGCCAGGCAGAGGCCTCCGGCAGCAGAGGCCAAAAATCAGAATATGCCGAGTCATCGGGATACCACGGTCGACTCGACGCCCTTGAAAAAAAGATCGAAGGCATGCACCGGGAAAGTCGTCATTCAAGCGACGGGGCTAAGTATGACGCCGACTAGCTCACGAAGCCCTTCACCAAAGAGCTACTCACCGTCCACGTCTCCTCCCGGAACAATCCCTCGAAGGTCTCCCTCTTCGACGGGAAGTCCGACTTGAAGGACCATTTGGACGCGTTCACGGCCGGGATGAGTTTCTAAGACTGTTCCGACGCCGCACAGTGCCGCGCTTTCCCCGCCACTCTCATCCGCTCTGGACGAGACTGGTTCCGAGGACTTGCGTCGTGCTCGATCTCTACCTTTGATGAGCTGGCCACAAAATTCCTCGGCCACTTCGTCGGGAACAGACGGCAGAAGCGGACCGTCGACCATCTCTTCACCATAAAGAGCAGAGACAAAGAATCATTCAAAGGTTACGCCACCCGTTTCTACAACGCCTTCCTCGAGGTCCCAGAACACCGGGACGAGATGGTCATTACGGCCCTCAAGCCGGGTCTTAGGCATAAGGAGTGGCTACGCTCCTTTGCATTAGCGCAGCCTAAGACCATGGCCGAGGTAAAGGCCTGGACCGAACGTGAGATCCAGCTCGAGTCCGAGGTGAACGCCAACCTGCCCCAGACAGAACAAGTTGATCAGAAGAAAAGGGGCCGGGAAGAGAAAAAGAAGATTGAGCGGCCAAAGCCCTACTCCCCGAAGTTTCAGGAGTACACCCCGCTCAACGTCTCCCAGACGGTACTGCTGGAGGAGGGTACGGACGAGAGGTTCTTCAAACTCCCCCAGTCTCGAACAAGGCAGCAAAGCGCACCCGGGGCCCCTACTGTGACTTCTACGGGTCGTAGGGCCACTCCACTGAGAACTGCAAACAGCTCCGAGACTACATGGAGGAGCTAATCCGCTCGGGGCACCTGGCAACGTACTTGCGAGACAAGCGGCAAGCCGACCGTAAGCAGGAGCAACGTCCCCCTCCCAACGAATTGATAATCGGCCAAATCATGGTCATGTCAGCAGGGGGTACGATGAGGACCGACGAGACACGACATCCCTCCGCGATCGAGGGACATGTCGGCCACCCGAGGAAGAAGGCCAAAGTAGCCGAGCCGATTGTTTTTACAGACGAGAACTTCCACGGTATTTCCCTGCCTCACAACGACCCGCTGGTGATCACAGCTCGGGTCCACCACTACGAGGTGCAGAAGATACTGATCGACTTGGGAAGCTCGGCATACATTCTCTTTTATGACTGCTTCCTGTGTATGGGACTCACCCCGTCGGACCTAAGGCCGACCGCCCATGTCCTATCAGGGTTCACTAACCACTCCATCCTAGCGGAAGGGGTAATCACTCTACAATTTAATATCGGGGAGGCGGGACGTACACGCACCGTGCCTGTGGAATTCATCGTCGCGAGAATCCCATCGGCCTATAACGTCCTCCTCGGTTGCCCTACACCGAACTCCCTCCGGGCCTAGATATCGACAACCACCTGGCGATGAAATTCCCGCTCGACCAAGACGGGATAGGTCGGGCCTACGGAGACCAACGAACAGCAAAGGTTTGCTTCACCGCAAAATCTTCGTCTGAGCGGCCAAGCAACGATGTTGGGGGCGAGGGTGACATCCGGGGTTCTCTGGACACTCGAGACGAGCAAAAAGAGGTCCGAGGGACCCCGGTGGATCCACTAGCAGAGGCCCCCCTCATGGAAGGGGACAACGAACGAACCGTTTAGATCGGGTTGCTTTTGATGGGGACTCAGCGAGATGACCTGGTTCATTTCCTCAGAAACAACTCTGACGTGTTCGCCTGGGCTCCAGCCGACATGCCTGGGATTGACCCCAAAATCATATCTCACAAGCTCGGGGTAGACCCTACGGTCCGACCCGTCAGACAAAAAAAACGAAGCTTCGCCCCGGTCAAGCAAAAGGCAATCGAGGACGAGGTGGACAGGCTCCTCGCCGCCAATTTCATTCGGAATGTTCCATACTCGGAATGGTTGGCGAATGCAGTCATGGTCAAAAAGTTAAACGGGAAGTGACGCATGTGCGTCGACTTCACCGACCTCAACAAGGCATGCCTGAAAGACAACTATCCCCTCCCTCGGATAGACCAGCTCGTCAACAGCTCGGCAGGCCACGAACTACTTAGCTTCATGGATGCTTTCTCTGGATACAACCAGATCCGTATGAATCCGGCAGACGATGAGCACACCGCATTCACAACGGACTGGGAGGTATACTGTACAAGGTGATGCCTTTCGGCCTCAAAAATGCCGGAGCTACGTACCAATGCTTGGTCAATTGCATGTTCAAGCCGCAGATCGGTAGGAACATGGAAGTTTACGTTGATGACATGCTCGTCAAATCGATCTCATCGGATGAACACGCCAAGGATCTGGGCGAGACATCCTCCGCAAGTACAAGATGAAATTGAACCCCGCCAAGTGCACATTCGGGGTCACTGGTGGAAAGTTCCTCGGTTTCATGGTAACTCACCGTGGGATCGAAGCTAACCCTGAGAAAATCAACGCCATCCTCAACATGGCCATACCCAAGGCTAACGTTGAAATCATGCGGCTAACAGGGCGGGTAGCCGCTCTGAGTCGTTTCATGTCGAGGTCTGGGGAGAAGTGCTTCCCGTTCTTCAAAGCTCTAAGGAAGATACCAAGATTCGAGTGGTCGGAGGAGTGCCAGACCGTCTTTGAGCAATTAAAAAGGCACCTTGCGACTCCCCCGCTGCTCACTCGGCCAGTTGAAGGGGACGGGCTATCACTATATCTGGCGGTATCCGACCAAGCTGCGGGCTCGGTGCTCGTCCGAAAGGTTGAAGGAGTCCAGAAGCTGGTATACTATGTGAGCCACGTCTTCAAGGATGCAAAAAGGAGGTACCCAGCCATAGAGAAGATCGTCTTGGTACTCATCGTGGGCTCAAGGAAACTATGACACTATTTCCAGGCGCACACCATCCTCGTTCTTACCGAGCGGTGTCACGCCCCGCTTCCTAGTGTACGGGCTGAGGACTCGAAGAGGCCACTACGTATTTACTGTGAAGTAAATACGCTAAGCGTATCTAAGCAATATAAATATAAATGCACAAGAGACAAGATATAATAAAACAACAACTTTATTTATTCACATTCTTTTTACAATACATGGAAAAGTAAATACAACTGAATGAAAGCAATGCCTAAACAGTGGCATATCAGAAATGAAAAGTACCGAAATAAAAATGTGTACAATGAAACTAGAGCTCTGGGTCGTAGGAAAGCTGGTCGAAATTCTCACTAGTAGGCTCGATCTCCTGAGTGTCCAGATCACCTGACAACATTCCAAAGAAGAAAGAGAAAGAATGTCGTCAGCGGACAATCGCTCGGTAAGTCCCAAGGATAAGGGAGAAATAGAATAGACAGAAAGAGAAGATAGCTTTTAAAGTTGTATTATATAAGTATTTGGTGTTAACGCTGTTGTTTGTAGCTTGGTACAAAAGGATGCCAGTGTATACGAGAGGAGTCTCTATATACCAGAGACTAGAGGCACGTGTAGTACAAGGAACCGTTTATGCCACGGTACAACAGCAATGGAATATATGTTAGGTGTATTAATCTTACAGTCTCGTGCCACTTCTAACACCTTCCGTACCAATCTACCCCTTAAACCCCGCGATGTCTTATTTGTATTGTTTGTATTGTATTGTATTGTTTTGTATTATAGATTGCACAGATGTATGACTTGCCGAAACCATAATATCAGTAAATGGATGTAACTGGAGAATCATGTAAATGGAAGTATATCTATGGTTCGGTTCAGTCAATACGGATTGAATAGATTGAATATATGTATTCAGGATTCATGTTGAATTGTAGATTGTAGATTGTACTTGAATCATATTCAAGTCAGATTATTAATGAAACTCAGTCTGAGTCAGAATAATTAGAAAAGAAATTGAAGTCCCGAATTAGATTTTGATGTTATCGGTAACCGCTGCACATGGACGGCAGGATTTGTGTCTTTTTCAAAGACGATTACCGTGTTGATAACACCGTTGTTAAGTTGTCTACCTTAAATAGGAAAGCACCCACTTCTCCGGCTCCCTGAGGCTCAAGAGATTGGTCCCGCTTAAACCTATATTTACTAGGGTCCTTAGGGTAATTTATAGAACTTGAGGGGGTTTTATGTAAAAATACTTTTGTATAATTTTCAAAATACACCCCAAGTATTTAATTATCGTCTTTAGAGTTATCATAGATGTATATTTTATACTTGTGATATTTCTAGTGAAAATAACCTATTTTTCATAATACATGGTATTTAATTGTAACATTGAACTTGTATGGAATTCATGGTATTTTAATGTAAAGTGATTCTTGTGATTTTAGGAAAAGTTGAAATATTTATATTATCACAAAATAGATATTTTAATGATACATATATACATATTTATATGTAAATAATTTTAATATATATTATATTTCTAGAAATCTCATTTTCTTAAGATATTTGTATTTTAAATCTTTCGAGACCGAATGCTCCTTGCGGAGATCTGCATCTCGCACTACTAAGCCCAGGGATGTGCGATAATCTGCACCATCCCAGTCGGGTTCCCCAAAATGGGTTGTAGCGGCACTTTGCAAAGATTTATAAAAATACGAATTCTTATAGAATACGGTTTTAATAGTTAGTGGTATTTATATGTAAAGTTTCGTTTTCCCGTATTATATGTTCCCGAAAGGTATTGTGCTATATTTCATATGAGTGTGTGAGGAGGTAGACCATTACCTTGTGATCTACTTAAAGGTATAGCAAGATTAAGGTTGTTTTAAAGTCGAAACTATACTACATGGTATTTTACTGAAAAAGAGCTATAAAAAGTACAAAATGAAATAATTTGTTATGAAACTTGTTCAAGTTGTTTGTTAATGATTACTAGTCAACATGATAGAGTTTGGTATGGTTGTTGTTTAAGGAAAAGTTAGTTTTTAGGAAAAACCGAATCGGATATCGGATAACTTCGATTTCCGTCGGGTTTTAAAAAATACGGATTTTGAGAATAGTAAAGTGAAGAAAGAATCGGGAATTACTCACTAAAAAGAAGGAGAGGAGATAGAGGGTGAGAGAGTCATCGCCGGTGCATCGTTTCATCGCCGGTTGCTCCTTGAAACGTCGTCGGAAGATCGTCGGAGTTTCGCCCCTTTGCTAACTCCAAAAGTACACTAAACTTCTATGGATTTCTTGAGAGTTTTGATCAAAATTTTGGAGTGAGGGGGGGGGTGTTTAGAGGATGTATTTATAGGGTAAGGCTAGGGTTTAGGGTAGGTGAAAGGGTGAAATGAAAATTGTATTAAAATGTATTAAAAATGGAGTAATTAGGGTTTTAAAAGGTTTCTGGAACCGATCTAGAGAATTAAAGTGTGCAGGAGTGATGGGGAGGTGAAAAGACACAAATTTCATATTGGCTGATTCCTCATCAGGGCTGACTCGGCCGCCGCCGCCGGCCGAGTCGCCGCCGCCGCCGGCCCGATCCGGCCGAGTCAGGCCGGGTCAGGGGTCCAAGTTGGCCGTCGTCGGTTGGTCTTTACCCTGGTCCAGTTTTTTTTAGTGTGACTTTTGGTATTTACGAGTTATGCACGTGCAAACCCTTGGACTTCTAAAAATTCAAAAGAAAATAATATTAAAAATAATGCGGGGTATGGGATTTGAACTCTAGTGGCTTGGTTCAGCAGTGCAAGGTATTACCAATGAGCTACAAGCTCCTTCTTGCTATTAAAAAGCAAATTAATTACTTATAGCAATCACAGTAAATGCAAATACCCCAAGTATACATTAATTTTTAAACAAATTTTTGTACACTAAAATTGGAGTTGTTACAAGCGGCCTTTGGGGGCCATCCTCGCCTCCCCCGAGTCCTCTGGCCGCTTGGAGAAATGGAGGTGGGAGTTATCCCAGTTCGACATAAAATACCGCCTGAGGTAGGCTATCAAAGCACAAGCCCTGGTTGATTTTATCGTCGAGTGCACCATCCCCAGCAAAGAGCCGGAGTTCACGCCAGCCCCTGCAGCTCAACCCTCAGTCGATAAGAAGCCCGACTCCGTCCCTGATTGGATCCTCTACGTTGACGGGTCCTCAACCGAGGAAGGCTGTGGTACCGGCCTCATCATTCGGGGTCCGAATGAGGCCGAAATGGAGTATTCTCTGAAGCTCGGGTTCAAAGCCTCAAATAACGCGGCGGAATACGAGGCCTTGCTGGCCGGACTGCGCATAGCCTTCGGACTGGGGCTGAAAACAATTCGGATCTGCAGCGACTCCGCCCTGGTCATTGGCCAGGTGACAGGACGATTCGAGGCACGGGAGCCTCTGATGGTGAAGTATCTGGTCGAGGTAAGAATACTGCGGAAGGACTTCTACGAAGTCCAGGTGGAGTAGATCCCCAGATAGCTAAACGTCCAGGGCGACGCCTTAAGAAAGATGGCTTCATCTTATACGGCCAACAACAAGAGGAACATCCTCTTCGAGGTCTTATCGCGGCCTAGCGTGCAAGACGGGGCAACGCCACTTCAAGTGTACACAACCCGGGAAGAAGACCGGGACTGGAGAAAGCCCCTTGTGGAATTCCTGAGGGAAGGTACGCTCCCAAAAGATCGGGGAGAAGCCCTCCGTCTCCGAGCCAAAGCTCGCCATTTCGTCTGGAGCAATGGGAACCACTACAAGAAGTCCTTCACTCAGCCCTTGCTCTGGTGCGTCGACCCCTACGAAGCCGACTACGTCCTCCGTGAGATCCACGAAAGGGTCGGCGGCGCACACCAAGGGGCCCGCACCTTAATCCAGAAGGCATTGCTCCAGGGGTACTACTGGCCGACAATTCATCAGGACGCCCAGAAACTCGTCAGGAGATGCAAGAGCTGCCAACTCTATAGAAGCATACCTCGCCTTCCTGCTACCAAGCTAACCGCCTTAACCTCTCCGTGGCCGTTTGCCCAGTGGGGAATGGACATGATAGGCCAGTTCCCTACCGGTACGGGCGGGCACAAGTTTGTCCTCTTCGCAGTGGACTACTTCACGAACTGGATCGAGGCCATTTCCATCAGGAAACCGGACGCCACCACGACTATTAAGTTCCTGCAGAACAACGTGATACTCCCGTTCGACATCCCGAGGTGTATCATCACCGACCATGGGACAAATTTCTAAAACGAAAGAGTTAAGGAATTCTATAGCGAATATCGTATCCTCATAAAGTTTGCCGCGGTCGCACATCCCCAATGTAACGGGCAAGCCGAGGTCACTAATCGGGACGTCCTTCGAGGTCTTCGGACGCGCTTAGAAGGACGCCAAGGCAGTTGAGTCGAGAAATTACTCCGGGTCTTATGGGCCCTGCGCACGTCGAAGAAAACCCCCACCGGAGAGACCCCTTTCAGCCTCTGCTACGGTACCGAGGCAATGGTCCCAGCTGAGATCGGACTTCCCAGTCATCGGGTCGAGCATTTCGACGACGAAGCGAACACCTCAGCCCTTCGAACTAACCTGTACATCTTGTTAGAGAAACGAGACCGGGCTCAGATCAGAGCTGCCGCCTATCAATAGCAAACCGCCCGCTACTACAATGCGCGAGTCAAGCGTCACTTCTTCAAGACCGGAGATTTAGTCCTAAGGAGGAACGGGTTCGTCGATCAAGGCAAGCTGCATAAGTTTTCCCCAAAATGGGACGGTCATTTCCTCGTCTCCGAGGTCCTGCCCAACGGAGCCCACCGCTTACAAGACGCGGATGGTCATAAATTTCCACGACCTTACAACGCTGAGAAGCTCAAGTTGTACCTCTGAAAAGCTACGCATGTATATTTCTTCTTTCACAAAGGCGATGTAAAAACCTTTCTAAAGTTCTTTCTATTTAAATAATAAAAAGGGAACAATGGGGTTTCGCAAAAAAGAGAATTCTATTTATTCAAAAGGTATTACAGGCTCCTCAGCCTTACAGAAAAAGAAAAAGGAAAAATTTACAGCAGAGAGGGAACGGGATCGAGGAAATACTCCTGGTGATACTCAAAGTAGATTTCTGCTAGCCGGGCCCTTGCCTCTGCAGCCCTCTCCCGCCGATGCTGCACACGAACCCAAGAAGCCACGGAAGCACCCGACGCTCCACCCTCTGCGCCTTGGCTCACAATGTACCTCATTTTGAAGCACTCCAGAATGAGAGCCAAGGATCGGTCGTGCCTGGCTCTCGAGATGAGCCGAGCAAGAAGATCGAGCGCACATTGTCGAGCACCTCGTCTAGTAGCTCCTCGGAGAAGGGGTTGTCCAACCCCGGGGATCTCCTCCAAATTGTGTACATCAGCAACTGAAGTAGGAACGACCGCCGAGGAAGAAGCCGGCCGACGTGACTCTCGAGGCGCTGAACCATTCCCCGGTACCTATCCTCATCCAGGGATTGGTCATACACGGAGACGTCATCGAAGGCGATGATCTCTTCGATCGAATACATGCACCCAGTCATCTCAAAAGAAAGCGATGCCGAAAGAGTTGCCGTCTCATTCCCTATTTATAACCTCAAACAGGATCCTTAAGGACCCAGATTCGCGCTCGCGTGGGCGCGAATCTTGGGTTCCACCAAGATTGCTCCAATACCGCGCCGCTACGTGGCAAAACTAACGCGGCTCCCCGAAACATTACGCCTCCCCCAAGCATTCCTGGCACGTGCTGCCTGCGACGGTCGCACCTCCCAATGTTCACGAACAGGGAAGGTCGGACTGAATCTCCGGATCCGGCGAGAAGCTACCCTGCCCGGTCCATCCTTAGCAGGCCACTACTTGGGTTCTTCAACAAAGCAATGTAAATTCTTCTAAGTTCTTTTTATTTAAACAACAAGAAGGACACGATAGAGCATTGCAGAAAGAAGAATTTTATTCATTTCAAAGGTATTGTAGGCTCCTCAGTCGTACACATAAAAAAAATAAATAAATAAAAAAAGAGATTACAGCAGCGGGGGGAGGGGGTGCAAGAAGCATTCCTCGTGATACTCCGAGGAAATCGCCGCCAGCCGAGCCCTTGCCGTCTCGGACCTCTGCCTCTAATGCTGTCCGCGAACCCTCGTGGCTACGGACGGGCCAGGAAGCTCCTCGGGCGGGCACCCATTAGCGAGATGCCTCAATTGGTAACACTCGAGGACGAGTGCCACCGAGTGATCCCGCCGACTCTTCGAGATCAGGCCGAGACGACACAGCGACCTCAGCTTGCTAACCACCTCGTCCTTCAGTTGTTCGGACAAGGGGTTATGCAGCCCCGACAATGCCCTCCAGATCGAGTACATGAGCAACTGGAGAAGGGGCGATCGCCGGGGGAGCAGGCGGCCGATGTGATCCTCAACCCGCCGGATCACTGCCTGAACCGTCTCCTCGGTGCACAACTGGTCGTACAGGTATACATCCTCGAAATTTATGATCTCAGGGATGGTGAAGGGGAATTCGTCCATTCTCACATTTTGGGGATGAAGAAAGGAGCGATCAACGCTCCCTACGTTCTATAGCCCTACGGCGCCTATAAGATTCCAACAGTTGCTCGTTTCTTCGACTACAGTACCGCCACATGGCAGATATCCCGCCTTTCTCGGCGAAATTGGAACGACACAGCTCTTACGCTTCGCCTCCCCCAACGCGTTCATAACACGTGTCGCCTGCGACGGTTACTCTTCCCAATGTTCACACACCGGGGAAGATCGGACAGGACCTCACGAATCCACCGAGCAGCTACCCTGCTCGGTCCATCCTTGGCTGGTAATTTCTTACCCACCGACGCCAAGGATCAAAGCCCTCACCAAGAGGCAACCGGGCAGCAATCCTGCTCGGTCCATCCTTAGCAGGCCTCTCCATGCCCTCCCGCGCTAAGGATCAAAGCCCTCATCAAGAGGCAACTGGGCAGCAACCCTGCTCGGTCCATCCTTGGCTGGTAATCTCTTACCCACGATGCCGAGGATCAAAGCCCTCACCAAGAGGCAACCGAACAACAACCCTTCTCGGTCCATACTTGGCTGGTAATTTCTTACCCACCGACGCCAAGGATCAAAGCCCTCACCAAGAGGAAACCGAGCAGCACCCTGCTCGGTCCATCCTTGGCTGGTAATTTCTTACCCACCGACGTCAAGGATCAAAGCCCTCACCAAGAGGCAACCGAGCAGCACCCTGCTCGGTCCATCCTTGGCTGGTAGTTCACTACCCACTAACGCCAAGGATCAAAGCCCTCACCACGAGGCCACCGAGCAGCTACCCTGCTCGGTCCATCCTTGGCTGGTAATTTCTTACCCACCGACACCAGGGAACAAAAGCCCTCATCAAGTGGCCACCGAGCAGCTATCCTGCTCGGTCCATCCACGTCTAAGCGATCTCCACCTCAACTTTGGGGCCATAGAGATACCGACCTTTCACCGTTCTTCGCACACTTGGCAAATGGTCGACTTCAACTCTCAACTCGACGTGCGATCGCTAGATGAAAAAACGACCTAAGCATGAAAGCAATACCGCGCAAATAAAAATGTTTACCACAAACAAAGGGAAAACGCGCAAGAAAAGAGACCACTGCAAAAAGATTTTTTATTCATAAAAAACCGGAAGTCTTTACAGAGGTATTATGGGCTCCCCAGCCTTACAAAAACATCCGGAGGCTTACAAAATTTTAGTGCAAAGAAATCAGGAGGCGAGGAAGCTCAGGCCTCGGGGCCGGGGAGAACATCGATGAGCCGCGCTTCCACTGCGACAACTGGGGCAGCATCTTGAAGGTCGGCACCCACAGCGGGAGCCTCGGCGCCGGTGGCCGGGACGACCGACTTATCCCCAACGCTCCCACCTGGGGCCTCTCCCCCTACCGCGTTTCCAGGGGCATCCCCATGCGCGTCATCCCCGAGAGGGTACTCACCCCGGAGCTCGCCGTCGGGAAACTCCGGTATCTGGGCCTTGACGGCGTCGAGGGCGTCGTGCCAAACGACGGCAGCGGCTCCAGCGAGATCGGTGTAGAACTGGTCCGACTTCTTGTAGCTCTCCACTGCCTTCGACGCCCAAAGCTCGGCACGCCTCGTCCCCTCCTTCACCGCCTCGTTCTCCCTCCGGAGGGTGTTCACCGTCTTCTTCAGGGTGGCAACGAGCACCTTAGAATCTTCCAACTTGGCCTCGACGGTTCGGGCGGTCTCTCGGCACCTGGTGATCTCCCGATCCCCGGCCGCCACCCAGTTTTTAAAGGCAGCAACCCTCTCCATCGCCGCCTCCAGCTCCAGCTTTGAGCTCTCCTCCCGTGAGGAGAACTCGCTCGCGGCCCGCATCGCCGGGGTAATTTCCTTGTCCTCCATGTTCACAACGAGGGCGACGTGCTGGAGGACCTGAAGAAAACAAAGATAGTGAAAAAGGAAAGGGGGCTCCCAATCACGTGAAAAAAATACTGAATGAAGAACCAGGTGGGGTGCAAACACTAACCTGCACGGCCTCTTGAGCTATGACCGCTATTTGGGTCCGGAGGGTCCCCCGAGAGATTTTGCCCCCGGCCGACCTTTCCATCTCCGAAAGTAGGCTGTCGGCGACGGAAAGCCCCGACGGCACCTCGAATCGAAGCTCCCCATCGTCCACGAGGATCGGGGACGCCGGGGAGCGAGAGCCGTCCTATGAAAAGGAGTGACGTGGGAGAACCGGTCTCGCCTCCCACCTCCGGAGCCCGGGGCTCTTGCTCCCGAGCACGCTTTCGGCTTGGCGCACGACTGGACTCTGGGGTCTGGGGCGCGCTTGGGCACCTGGATGGAGCGACCGCCGGTGGAGCCGGAGCTAAGGGTGGAGGAGAAGGGCCGCGCCTTCGGCCTTCTTCCCCTTCTTCGTTTCGACCATGGCTGCCCGAAATTTACCTAGGTCCATGGGTTCTGCATAAGACAAAATACAGAGGAGTCAGTAATGCCAGAAAAGTAAAAGAATGCACAAGTCTGAACAACTCACCTGAAAACTCCTAACTTACCCGCGAACTGGGCGGGGATGAGCCCGGCCCATCTGAGGGCCCGCTCAGACAGTAGCACATTAGTCCGAGGGAGGGGCTCTCACTCCGACACCGTTACCGCGTCGCGATGATTCGACCGACTCACCCGCGGGCAGCTGGCCCCATGCCACTGAATGGGCACAGGCCAATCCTCACCCTCGGGCGGCCCAACAAACAAAAACTTCTTCTTCCATTCGTGAATGAAAGAAGGTACTACGACGACCCCCGACCCGACAGCGTCCCCCCGTTGTTTTCTAAAAGAGATGTATACCAGCTCGGCTCGCCCCTGCGAGCGCCAGGGTGATTTTTGTAGCAAAGGGAAGAAACGATAAGGCTCCGGCTGAAAGGGATCAGACACAATTTCAACCGGACCAGGAACCCATGGAGAATCCTCCAAGAGTTCGGTACTAACTGGCCCGGAGATAACCCAAAACAATTCAACGCCTCATTCACCTCAGGGGAGAAAGGCAGGCGCATCCCGACCCAAAAGGCTTCCAGGTACAAGGCAATCTCCTTGTCCCGTACCTGGTTTGCCCTCTCCCCCTCCTCGTTCAGTCGAAGCGAATAGCCTTGGCGAGCTCATCCGCATGCCTCAGCGTGGATGACGCGCCAAGAACACCCGTGACCTGCGCTCTGGGGACCGCCCCGTCGCACGACCCTGGAGAGCATGACTAACCCCAACTTTCCGGGGGGACTCCGACCCAGAAGAGGAAGAGGAAGAAGTAGAAGAGGAAGCTTCAGAAGACTCCCTAGACTCTACCCAAACTATTTCTACAGACTCCTTGGAAGAAGACATCTAACCTGATCGAAGGGCTGTGTCCTCGGGAGAGAAAACGCAAAGGGTCCGACCTGAGGAGAAGAGCACTGGGCTAACATGACTAGGGACAAGGAAATTATGGAGAGGTACGGGCCCTGATGGGGATCCCACCTCTATTTATAGCTGTCGGCGTACACATCCTACGGCTCCGATCGCCTCCCGCCAAAACAACGCTTCGCAACTAACGGCCGACAACGTTCCACCTGTCGCACTCACACCGGGTGCGTCCCTTCGGGCGTGGGAACGCCTGCGGTCCGTCTCGTCATCCAACCAGTGCCAGACACGTGGGCTTTCGCTTCGACGAACGTACGCACAAACCGGTGCTTCCCCTTTAATGCGGGATCTCTCCCCTGATCCGCTGACGTCATCAAGAGAATACGACTGATTGCCCGGGAATACACACCGATGATATCTTCAAGTGATAGCTCACCTGGGTGACCGGTCAGACCACTCTCGACCCGACCCAAGAATGGGTCGAGACGAGAGTGGGTGGCTAATGATGATGCTCGATATCGGTGACTCCCAAGATCATGACACGTGGCAGATGACGTGTCCCGGAGCTTACAAGAAATGATCAAGAACGTTATGTTGGAAGCACACCCCGGGCCTCCGGCCCGAGGATGTTTCCGACCTTCGGTGGCCTTCCAGACCACCCTCCAGCTCGCCTCCGAGACATCACAAAACCAAGATACCTCGGCCTCCCGCTCGTTCCCGAGCCTCCTACTGAGCTCATCTTCCTCGGTCTCACCGACCGACCCACAGCACCGATCACAGACGCCTCCGTCATGGCTCCACGAATCTCGTCAGGCGAGAGATATCCGCCGCCCATGATCCCGTGTTCCACGCCATCATGATCCCCCATTAACGAGCCTGTCTCGTCATTAATGGGGATCCCGCCTATCACGCGGGCGTGACGCCACGGGCGTAACGGCCGGCGTGAATCTCACGCCCGCCTGCCCATGGCTGCCGCTATATAAACCCCTCTCTCAGACGACTCAGGTAAGCCAATTTTACTCTAATAGGCCATTACTCTGTCAAAATACCCCGTCTAACTTGATCGTCGAAGGGTCCTCGGTGGCACAACCATCCCGGTACTTCTTTACAGGTAGCTCAGCCTCAACCACACAAAACTTATTGAGATCCACACGCTCCAGGAGGCAACCCTCCAACTCAATCTCAGCCGTCCATCAGCGCTCGCTGCAGATCAACGGAAGATAAGATCTGAAGGAGAAACAGAGATCCATCAATTTCTAATTAGATCATGTCGGTAGTTGAATGTTAAGCTAGATTGCAATCTCGTGGGACCATCAATTGTGCTCTACTCATTGTATAAAAATACCAAACTAACCAAGTGTCTGACTTTATCTTTTCTAAGGGTTTGTGAGTGTTGGTGCAGCTTACTGTAAAGCCTACTTGCAATCGAGAAGAAAGACTGGAGATCGAATACCGCTTGCATGCATCAGGTTAATCATGAAAATATCATTTCAGAGAAATACAAAGGTTTGAAATGTCTCGGCCAATAGTTTTAGAGGAGACACCCTTCGTCACATCTTGCACTCTAATTATATATAGATGGTATGATATAAAATTCATTTTACCTTCCAATTTTAAGATGGATGATGAGATTGGGTACATGAATGTCATTACTAAAATTATTACACCTTGGGGAACAAAATGATATGTTTTCTTTCCTTTTATTTTCCTAAGATCTTCAAGTATCAAGTTATATTGTCTTTAATAATTTGGACCTAGGCCCCCTCTTGTGAATTGATTTAAGAGCTAACAACAACCGGTCCAAATCCGGGCAATATAGCTTATGCCCATGGGCTATATATATAACCTAGGTCTAATCTAGTAATGCTAAAATGCTCCACTCACATAAGTTCCGTTAACTTTCTATCCAGAATTCACATGACTCGACCAAAATACTCCACAAAATAATAATAATAATAATAATAATAATAATAATAATAAAAGAAATGGCTAAATGGCAAGAAATACCCCTTCTATATATCCCAAAAGCAGGAAATACCCCTGACATTTAAAAAACAGCACTTTGCCTCCTGAAGTTAACACCGTTAACTTTCAGTTAAGTTTAACCAAATGTGAAACTTTTAATCCCAAAACTAATCTTCTTAAACTAGAACAAAAACAGAAAAAAGAAAATAAAATTTCTCCAGATTACGAGACTTTCTCTTCGTGTCTCTTCTCTCCTCATCTTCGACGCGGCCGCTGCTCTTCGGTCCACCTAGACTTTATGTCCACTGGTGTCACCGCCATCTCCTCTCCTTCCCACCTCGATCTCCTCTCAGCTTTATCTCTCACAACTCGACTCACGCTCCCCTTCCTTTCCGCCCTCCCTCGATCAGCCTCGCAACTTGCAGTTCGCTAACCGCGTCCCTATTAATCTCCATTAATATTTCCCGTAGGCAAGCGAAGAGCTCATCCTCATCCTCATGCTCGTCTATTTCAAAATCTCTAAATATTTTTGATGGAGGGCTTGATCTCCTTCAGATGCTGTCCTCCGTCGATCCGTAGAGAGCGTGGTTGAATGTCTGAAATTTGGCTTGAATGTTGTCTTCTTGAGCGTGTGGATATCAGTGGGTTGATTTTGAGGTGGAAGCCGAGCTATATGTAAAGAAGTCCCGGGGTGGGTGACCATCGTAGGACCCTCCGATGATCAAGTTAGCCGAGGAAAATGAGCAGAGTAGCGACTGATTGGATTAAAATTGCCTTACCTGAGTCGTCCGAGAGAGGGGCTTTTATAGTGGTCGCATGGAGCGAGCAGGAGCGAGATCTCCTCCTGTTGGCTATAGTACCCTCAAGGCAATTATCATAGTCGCGGACTTGTGATTATGATGATTGAGTGAGGACCTATACCGATAAAACATTCTTACTCAAGATGATAGTATGCTATCTGGTATGTCTTTATCATCATGTACGTGTTGATAGAGCCCATAGGATTCTTGCTTGACTGCCAGCATTATGATGGCGATCATATATGTGGGAGCTGGGGTCTATAAGCACATCCTTAAATGTCCCTAGTCGTAGGAGTATCGAGACCAGGCATCGATACTCCAGTGTAGACTAGTGTATACTGATCGAGACCCCGACGACGGGCGGTGGCCAGGTCTCACAAGCCATTGGTGTTAGTTTGTTCACCTAAGATAGTATACAGGTGCTCATTAGGTTATGAGTACACTGGACGGACTCGCCGGGAACCTGCTAGTTGGTATTATATCTATTGTCAGATGGCAGTTCCCAGGTGACATGTGTACAGGTTAGTCTGTCGACCTGAGATCGTCATTTGTCTCGTGTGAGTTCCCACTTGCTTTGATTACTACCCTACCATGGCTCAAAGGAGTCGTGCAACAGGTTTTAGTTGGGTACAGTCCCGAGCCACATTGAGGCAGTGATCGGATCGTCAGGGATTCGACTCTCCCGGTATTGGGGGTTGATGTCGCATTGTGTACGGGTGGCCATCACCACAAATCCATGGCCATGGTAGACGAGGATTACCGATCCAGGATCGATAGTTTCTCATGAGGTAATGGGTTACATGCCGACACTAAATATCGCGTTGTTAGGTGTCTGACTTTATCCACCCGCTAGACTCGATATGCGATATTCTTAGACGAACAGACCGGACTGTATGGCTATTGTCACTGTCAGGCTCAGTAGGGGTTCAGGATGAGTTTGCTCGTCGGCCTCCCTTTCGCTCAATACCTGGGTAGCCGTTACGTACAGCTAGTGCCGCTGACGTGCTTGTGGTTAAACCCACTGCCAGCGTATTGACGAGTCTTTAGAGTCCCACACAGATGGTTTTCACGGTTCAGGCTATATGGTGTACATGTTGTATGTTGATACATACGGGTGTCCGATTAAATATGTGCACTTGCTGCGCAGACTTTAATCGGACGGTTGATAATACTAGCGGTTTAGGATTAAGCCGAATTATTGAATCGGATTTTGATTTAATAATTCATATATGTATTAGTATATACGTATTCTATTATTATTGTTCACTATTCGTTTTCTCTCTCGGCTATTCGTATTTTGGTACGAATACGCGTATATATATTTCGATACATGTACCGGGAAGTATTCCGTATTTTATACGGAATAGCTTCTAGAAGATTTGCCACCTCATTATTGATTTTCCTTTTTAGGAAATTCATTTGATTTTTTAATGAGGTGGAGGGTGTGAGGTGGCATGAACATGGATATGGCATGGAACAAAGTATAGTTAATTTGTTTATTGGATTTTGCGTTTGGATATTTTTTTCTTTTTTTGGAAATGAGAGGGGGAGAGGGGCCGGCCATTTTTTTGGTAGGGTGGGGCTTCATTTCATTTTGGTGATTCTTCTAGCTCTCTCTCACTCTCTCATTCACTCAAAAAGATATGCTTAAAAAAGGACTTAGCCATTTTTCCTTGTTCATGCCAAAGCTTTCACCTCCTTCATTTTCTTCTTGAGTTTCTCATTGAGCTCAAGGGTAGAGAGAAAAATATAGTGACACACTACTACACCTCGACTCTCCATAGCTAGCGATTTTGGAGCGTCGGTTACCTCGTTCGTCGAGATTGGAGCTTGCGCCGTTTCCCTCGGGTGGATCATCGGAGATGGAGGAAGACCGGCGACCAAACCACATCAAGGAGCCGTTAGGAGCTTGGAATGAAGACCGAAGGACTCAGATCAACTCGGTATAACAATTCTAACTCTTAGTTTAGCTTACTAGTTTAGGGTTTAAGGTCGATCCGGGATTCGGGTAGCGGTAGCATCGGTTTAGAAAATTTTTGTTCCGCATTTTTGGCCGCGTTTCGATGGCCGGGATGCTGCCGGGACCTAACATGGTATCAGAGCCACCCTTTAAACCCCTTACTAGCTTGTTTAAACGTACTTAAAAGATCGATCAACGGAATTTACAGAAATCACGATTCCATTTTCATAGTTGCTGTCGATTTTCAAAAGTGGTCAAAAAATTATTTCAGACATCTTAAAAATCCGTGCAGTCGATTTTATGGGTACACAAAAATTTTGGGCTCATGATTCCCCTAAAGCGCCGCGGATCCGCCGCACTTACTCTCTATTGGTGGCGGTTCCGCGGCTGTTTAGCGGCAACGGGCGTCCAAAATTTTTCTGTAGCTCATTTACTTGGAATTGTGATTTTTGTGATATTCTGTTTTGGCCCAGGTTTCAGTAAAGTGTTGTTTCGCTTTTGGGGCCAATTTGGAACTTAGTTATCGATATTTTAAGTGCGCGTTTTACAGTACATACATTTCTATCTGTGACCGTGAATGTCATTTGATCGGTAAACCCGTCTAACTGCTATATGTTCTTTTAGACGAGTTTGCGAACGTGACATTCACGTTGATGTTCCGTGTTGTGCTGTGATGTTAGTTGGATCGTTGTGGTGGATAGCAATGGTGCAATGATAGTACATTTTTATTTTATTTGTACATTTGATATTGCGGGGCGAGCGTCCGACATGTAGACTGTCGTCACTGCCAGTTTGTATATTATTCTTTTAGGGCACGACCGGGCTGAGGTCGATGTCACCCTTGTATATTATTTTCTTTTCTGTACTAGGATTACCCCGCGGTGGGGTGCACGAATAGCCTGATTCTAGAGGGCAACGGGTCTGCATCTCATGGCGTTGGGACGGAGGGGACCTTACTCTAGAATTGGCGGGCTATTCGCCGCACTCGTAGGGGGTATAGGTATGACCCAAGGAGGGGCGCTCAAGTTATCGGATTCCGAGAAGTGCCGGGTGGCCCATTCACGTTGTTGAAGGGGGCTGCCTCACTTCTGGTTTTGGCGGGTAACTTGCCGCGCTCGTAGGGGTCTAAGTTTTCATTGCACAGGCTATCCACACGACAGGGAACGTCGGGTCTCACTTGCGGCTCAAGTGAAACCCGGGGCTCCAGATTATCCACCATTCTGTGATGTTTCTGTGATGTTGTTTTTTATCATGCCTGGGACGAATGTTATATATATATTTATATATACTAGTAGATGTTGTATATGTTTTGCACCCGCGCTAGTCCAGTCCCCGCTCTGTCGTTAGTTAAGTAACCTAACGGGTGATGACGGGTCCCAGTGGCGAATGCGGATGGCATATACGTACATTTTATTTTCGTTCTTTTCTTGTGTGATTAATTGATGGGACTGCGTTGATTCTTATCAATGCAAGGATAAAACAAAGCTATATATATAATGTTGTTAGAACCAAGTTTTTAAAAACCGACATTACAGACGTACACTTTTGCTTTGCATCGTGGTATTCATTTTGGAATATCCTGCACCTCATTCGACGAGGCAAGGGCCGAGATCCCTTCATCGGGAGTGAACCCTTGGGTAAAAGTTTGCGTCAACGTAATAACTTTACTATAGTCGTTTCCTTTTGCTTTGCATCGTGGTATTTATTTCCCCCAATCAGAGCAAAGCTCTATTTCAATTTCAAAAATTCAAAATTTGAAGCAACGCTTCAAATTCCTTGCGCTGCGCGCAACGCGCCACGTGTCAAAAGCTGATACGTCAGCGCAGCGCCCAAGGCAGTACGCTCAATCAGAGCAAGGCTCTATTTAAAACAAAAATTAAAGGAAGCAACGCTTCAGTTGCGCAAGCGCTGTGCTGCGCGACACGTGTCAGCGCAGTTGCACAAGCGCAGGTGCGCAAGCGTTGCGCTGCGCGACACGTGTCAGCGCAGTTGCGCAAGCGCAGTTGCATAAGCGCAGTTGCTCTGCGCTCTGCGCTGCGTGACACGTGTCAAGCGCTGGGGCGTTTGCGCCAAACAGAATTAAAATTCTAGTAAGATCCTTCTGTTCTTGTTAAAATACGAGGATTGTCTTCTGTAAAACAGAAACCCTTGGATCAAATATCCAACGGTGGGGAAAATTCCCCAAATCACTCAGAGAATGATCTCTTTAACAAACTTAACAAATCTATGGGCACTATATAAAGACCCCTAGACCCCAACTCAAAAGAGAATCAACATTGTGAGAGATCAAGAACTTCAAAAAAACAGAGAGAACTCTGAAGAAAATTCAAGAAAAAGGTAAAAAATCTTTATAAAATAGAAGAATTTCTTCTGAATAGATCATTGATCTAAGAACAAGATCAATGATCTTCAATAAAAAACAAATAATAATAGTGCCTTGCACTTTTTTATGAACTATTGGTTCTGGAATCTTAAAGATTCTTTTCTTGAATCCAAAATTGGATCAAGTTATTGAAACAGTGCCTTGCACTTGCAAAACTGCACTGTTGCGCTCCTAGGTTGGCGCAAGCCACCAGAGAGCGCCACGTGTCAGTACCAGGACCACTTGCGCTATGCGCTTTTAAGATAGAGCATTGCTCTCTGAAATTGGCGCAACTCACCAGAGCGCGCCACGTGTCAGCAGCGCAACAGCGCAGCACACTGGCGTAGCACACTGCGCTTGCGTGACACGTGTCACCATCACAAGCGCTTGCGCTCAATGATTGGCGCAAAGCACCTGAAAAATGCACTGCATTGTTTACTGAAGGGCCATGCCCAAATCAAAAAGGCTTAGCTGGCCAAAATAAAAATGCAATGCATTAAAAGGGCAGAGCCCAAACAAGATAAATGCTCTGTATCATTTATAAAAAGGGCAGAGCCCAAACAAAATAGATGCTCTGCATTATTTATAAAAGAGCAGAGCCCAAACAAAACAAAAAATGCAGTGCATTATTAAAAAGGGGCAAAGCCCTAGCACAGGCCTAATAGGCCAAAGACAAATAAAAATGTTGAACATTGTTTAACCGGACTTAGCCCAATCATGGCCGTAAGTCCTCAAATTAAATTGATTGAGCATGGCTGCTCTCCTAAATTAATTTACATCCGGTTCGAGGGTACATCTCCGAACTCCTCTGATTTCTATCGTTGTAATCCTTCAACGACGTCAGAGAGGTGATGGGTCCCGACAACCACACATCAACATGGACTGTGGAGTCCTTAAACTCATGGACTTATGCGTCCTTAAACCAAAACACGGACTGTGGGGTCCTTAAACTCATGGACTTATGCGTCCTTAAACCAAAACACGGACTGTGGGGTCCTTAAACCCACGGACTCATGCGTCCTTAAACCAAAACACGGACTGTGGAGTCCTTAAACCCTCGAACTTATGCGTCCTTAAACTAATGGACCGTAATATCCTTAAACTACCTATGGACCACTATGTCCCTAAACTGGAACAATAGAGCCCCCAAATGCTCTTTTGTCGGATCCAAACGATCCCGTTAAGTTGATCTTAGTCTCAAATCAGACTAACGTATCCTTAACGAACGTTTAAGTTGATCTTAGCCTAAATATGGCTAACGTATCCTTAAACTAAAACACCAAACCCAAATCTAAGTAAATACGAATTTGGACTAATCCACGTCCTACGGGCGACGACATAATTTAGTCTCCGTATACAATCCACGGGCATCCATAAACAAAACAAACACACACGACGCGAAGTGAACATCTGGAGAAGGAGAAAGTGGCTACCATGATGCGGTAGCGTAATTAACTGCAGGGGCTTGTGCCTGCAGGGAAGAGCGTCCCCACAATCAAAAACCCCTCAAGTGAGGGGGAATCTGACGAAGTCTGCTACATCGGCTGCATCCGTCTAAACCTCCGATACACGGTGACATAAATCAACTTGGCATCTTCGGAGAGGTAGACGGATAAAACCAAATAGCATCTGCCCCGAATTTCAGGCAAGGCGTCTCTACGTCGCGCCGTCATTCGAAGGGGAACAGATTCTGGCACGCTCGGTGGGACCTTTTTCTCTTTCCACTCCACACTTCGTGTGTCGTCTTCACGAACGAATCGCGGTTTGTTAATGGTTGCCTTTGGATTTCAAGTTACTAATATTTGGTCTTTTGCCTGGTGCAGAAATCAAGCGTCAATGGCCTCCAATTGCTCGAACTGCTCGAAGTGCCAATGCAACCGACGCTCCACCGCACCTGGAGGTATAGCATATAAGCCTCAAGCGGCCTCCGTCCTTACTATGCCTGTGGAGAAAGTAACTCAGGCCACCACCGGCCTGTTTTTCGGGACCATGATCCCTCCTGCAAGCTTCACCCTGCCAATACCCGTACCGGAAGCTTCAAAGAAGTCGGTCTTCGATCGATTTGCTACTCCCACGGCCCCTCACAACGGGTCGTCCAACTCTTCGGTCTTCACCAGACTGAGCCTGAACTCCAAAGGGCCCGCCAAAAAACCCATGATACCTGAGAAGGCCATCCCAAAGAAGACGGCTGCTCCCGAAGTTGCTAAAGCGGCTTCTCCTGTCAAGGAGTCAGTATTTTCAAGGCTGACTATTCCAGCTCCTGCCCCTGCTCGAGGATCTGTCTTTAACAGATTGAATATTGCCACTCAAAGGACGACGTCAGTCTTTAAGAGGCTGACACCAGCAACACCTAATTCAGACATGGGGCAAGAAGAAGCTGTCTCTGTCTCCGAGCCATCCCCAACGGCTCGTCATGCTCGACGTCGCCACTGGCGCCGAGTAAGGAAGGCTGGGGGTAACTCCCCATCAGGGCTAACTCCACCTGCTCCTGTGGTGGAAGTTAAAGCTGTTGTTCCAACTGGGAACAGCTTTGAACTACTAAGGAGGGTACGCAAGAACTCTCCGACTGCCATACTGAAAAGATCTCCTCCACCTGCGGAGAGAGTTACAGAAACTCAGCTGGAGCAGCCCCCTCAACGGCTGTCCTCCAAGATTTATAAGGTTTGGCGGAGAGTTCAGGACTTGGTAATCGACCAGAATCACTTTCACTAACAGAAAAGGGCAAAAGTGCAAGAAGAAAAGAACCGTCCAGACAAACAGCAAAGGACGACCACCACCAGGGTGCCCAAAGCGACGACCCCTTCAACTTCGACGGCCTACAAGCGAAGAAGGCCGGAGAAAGTCCCCACACCTGTGGCGAATATCAAAGGTGGTGAACCCAAACGCCCTAAGTCCGGGGGCATTGTAGTTCATACCGTCTACATGGCGTCTGGTAAAGAGGACAGCCGCATATCCACAGGTCATAGACCGCTTACGCGATCGGTGACTAAAGCTCATGAGCAGCAGCAGAAGCTCCAAGAAATGATGACCGCGATGGCTGCACTTACTGGGCCAAAAGAAAGCCCTGAAGCGTCCTCGGATGAACGCCAGGAGCAAGAAATGGACGCTGAATTCCTTCGTCGGATATTGGAGAAGAAGGATAAAGAGGCTGCTGAACAAGCAGCCAATATAAAGCGTATGGCCCTCCTGTTCCAAGACATGGTGGAAATGATGATCCAACAAGATCCTCCAGCTGAACATCCCCCGATCGTCCTTGAAGACGATAGGGGAGAAACGTCAAATCCTCCATCGGCTCTGTCAACAGCCAAAGAGGAGACAAGCTCCAAAGCTGAGTTGGACGAGTATATAGCCCAACAAATACGGGTAATCATGCGACTGAAGCAGCCGGTCAGGTCGTAAAAACAGGACGACCATATCCGAGCTGGTATGATCAAATAAAGTACCCGCCGGGCTATACAATACCCAAATTCCATGTCTATAAGGGGACGGGCAATCCTCACCAGCATGTTGCCCAGTTCAGGACGCTCTGCGGCAACACCGGCGGTGATGATAAGTTGTTGCTTCGCCAGTTCGTGGGCAGCTTGTCAGATACAGCGTTCGAGTGGTACTCTGAGCTCCCAAACGACTCTATTAAGACATTTGCGGAGATGGAGCTGCTGTTTACCCAGCGTTTTGCAAGCGCCAGCGAACGCACCCCGATGACAGCATTGATTAATGCCAGGGTGAAGCCAGGCGAGACATGGGTCCAATATGCTATACGGTGGCGGAACTTATGGTCAAAATGCGAGCAATGTATTGAAGAAGCTCCTGCAGTGGGTATGTTTGTGGGAACCCTCGATCCGCAAGCAACCATCTCGCAATTTATGATGTTCTTCAAGTCGACTACCTTCCAGGCCCTAATCGACAAGCTAGCGCAAGTGGATCAGATGGGCCATAGACCTCCCCTTCCAAAGCCGGACTCCCGAAATGAGAAAGGGAAGGGGAAAGCGATCGTTGTCGCTAATGCTCAACAACAACCGAGCAACTCGAAGCCGGTTGTCCGTCAAAATAATATGCGTCCGCACGTACCCCTTGAGGAGAGGCTATGACGTCCTTACTCGTTTCCCTGAGATAAAACGAGAAGATTATTCGAGCTGGCGTTGCGCAACCGACTCATAAATCTGCCGGATCCAAAACGTCCGTCACAACCAAGTGATGTCAATGAGTCTAACTACTGTCCCTATCACCGAGTACTGGGTCATCTGATCGAAGATTGCTACGTCTTCAAAAATTGGCTTGAAGACCAGTACCAACAGGGCAAGTTTGCGTTATCCGACAGATGGAAGGTGAATCCGCCGCAGCCCCACGCCTCTAAAAGGATGAATACGCCGGGGGCAACGTGCTCTCTCGTTGAAAAAGCCCCATGGGAGATTGTGCTGTCAGCTAAGACAAAGAGGATGCTGAACGATCTTCAAACATGCCCAGCGATCAGGTGGAAGAACCCTTTGGAACCGCAGGTCATTGAAGGGATGTTGAAGCCCCGTCCAACTCCAAAGACCGATGGTGGTGGCCCAAGCGCTCGCAACCAGCCGTCAAAATCTTCAAAGAAGAAGAAGAAGAAATCCAAGAAGCCTGTGAAGCTTGGAGACAAGCGCACGGACTTACAAAAACAAATTGACGCGCTGGAGGAATATAACCAGAAAGCACGGACTTCCATTACACTCCAAGAGTTCCTCAACCACGTCTTTCAAGAGGAAGATGAGGGAGACAGTTCGTCGGATGAATCTGAGGAATACGTGGCTAGCTGTCATATGATCTCCCATTCGTTTACAGACGATGAGGAAACTCCTTGCACTGAGAAGCTGGGGGCAGATCCTGAACCAAAAATTCTGGGGCCATCGGATGAAGTAATTGACGCATTTCTCAACGAAGCTCTGTTGAAAAGTAAAGCTGATCGGGAACGTGAGACGGCTATATTTGAAAGGGCCAAGCGCCAGCGACTTGACGAAAGAGCTGAGACACTTCCATTGGAGCAAAATACTTCCACTGTGGATAAAAGCAAATTCAAGACGAGGAAAAGGTTTGCTAAGGCCATATCAATGTGCATGAAGCTACCTTCCTCTGAAAGAAGTATTACTGGTGAAGTGGAAATGCACCCCTCCTACTGCTTGTATCATCGGAAGATTTCGCACCCCACCGAAGAGTGCAAAGCTTTCGATAGATGGTGGCAAGGATATGTTGCTCATCGACAACATTTAAGCGGGGGAAGCGCAAAACTCGTCGGGAGCGGAAAAATACGACCGAAGGGCTTAACAGAACTACCGGCAATTGTCGCATGGTTAATGCCGGGGGATCACAAGTGCTTACATTCAGGAGCGATTCCGACGAGGAACTGGCTCTTAGCCCCCTCTTTAAAGAGTCCACCTCGGGAAAAGAAGAAGAGCCGAGGGCCTGCGAAAATATCCGGCTGCGTAATCGCACGCTACCCGAAAAGAATCTCGGACCCTTAAATAAAAAAGATAAAGGGGAAAGAAAAGGTCTCTGAGGATATCGCCCTAGATGACCAAGTCAGGGAAGAGCTAACTGCCAAGGACCCGCCGAAGAGAAATAAGGTGGACTACAACGTTCTGGCACACTTGAGGAAGCTGCCCTCGCAGCTTAGCATTCTTGATGCCCTTTTACTATCGAAAGAGGTGAGGGATTCGTTAATCAAGGCATTACAGGAGCTGGAGCAATTCCAAGCTTTCCTGGCCGAAGAAAAGATGAAGGATGAACTGGAGGAAGTGCACACGGCCGATGTCACTTTTGGCGATGAAGACCTTCTCCTTGGGACGTGCGAACACAATCGCCCCCTCTATGTCTCAGGATACTGCCACGATATAAAGATAGGCAAAATCCTGGTCGACAATGGATCCTCCGTTAATCTCCTCAATGTGCGGGTGTTAAAAGAAATCTGCATGAGCGTCCAGCACCTTGCTCGGGACAAGATCACCATCTCCGGGTTCGACTCCCAATCATCAAGAACTCTTGGGTCTGTGATACTGACGCTACGCTTTGGGCTACTTGTCACGGATATTAAGTTCCACGTCATAGACGCCAAGACATGCTACAATGCTCTGCTCGGCCGACCATGGTTACACGAGTATAATATCATCCCTTCTACACAGCATCCGTGTATGAAATATTTTAAGGATGGTCTCGAGTATACCGTGACGGGAGAACTGAACCCGTTTTCTGTGAACGAGGTCCGCAAATATGAAGATGCTAAATACTTTTTACCGGATTTCGAAGACACGGAGAGGTGTCACAAGCCGGAGAATAAGGCTAACGCCACCATCCCTGTCTTCGGCAGTGATACCGAGGAGGAAGAGGAGATGATTTATTCGGGTCCACCCCAACACAACAAGCCGGGACCATCTGCTCCTACGTTGATCTTTGGTAGCGACTCGGAAGATGAGGTCCATGCTGTATTCTCTGCTCGACCTTCAATACAAACGTCCGCTGACGAAGAGCAAAATCTGCAAGTCGCCATAGTTCCACCTAAACACCATAAAGAACTGGATGCACTTGATATCTACAGTGTAGAGGAGCTGCGGACGTTCTATGTCCCTCCCAGGCGAAGAGGTGAAAAGGTAATTATATTCTACCGCTCTGAAGAAATTAAAGTGGAGAAAGAAATCTGGCACGGCGCGGATCCTACGCTTGACAGGCTTCAGCCCATCCGTCTCCCTAGATATTATACGGAAGGCTTGAAAAGGCTATTGAAGCGCCAGGGAATATCCTTCAAACAGACCGTCCGAAAAGCCAAGTTCTATGACAAGGTCTGGAATGTTCCCGGGACTCAGCACAAGTTACCTAATGGGAGAATGGAAACAATCGGGCTTGGATACATTCGGTCCAAGAAACGAGAGCTGCTCCGTGACTGCCACGTCGTGCATGACTTCGATGAAGAAGCGGATGCTCAATGGGAGGACGCTAATCCTGAACCAGTAAAAGTTCCCGATGCAAAAGTGCCTAGTCCGTCGTTTGTAGAGCAAATGGACAAGCTTATAAGGGAAGCTGGTCAAAAAGTCCGAGACGATCATAACCGCGAAATGGCCATCTACGAGAAAACCAAATCGCAACGCCTCCTCCAACAGGCTGTGAAAGATGAAAATGCCGCTCCCTGTCAACCTGTTATAAAAAAGGCTCGACGCAGGGGCAGAAATAAGTCGAAAGGCGGAAAAGGCGCTCAACAGCAACAAAGCGGGACTAAGAAGCCACGCAGGCGGGAATCGAGTGGTTCCGATCTATCCCTAATGAGGAAAATGGGTCGAGCGTACTCTTTTCCTCGGGACAAGACGAAGAAAATACTTGACCTCGCTCTAAAATATCAGATGCTTACACTGCCGGAGTCTAAACACCCCGAACAAGCAAGCGAAGTCTCTCACCCGGACTATTGCCCTTATCACCGAGTGATAGGGCACCCTCTCGAGGACTGCTTCACCTTTAAGAATTGGGTCGAAGATCAGTATTAGCTCGGCAAGTTCACTTTATCTGACAACTGGAGGGTAACGCCGCCACAGAAACACGAACCTAAAGCCACGAGAGCCGAACCAGTTCCACATTGGGCTTGGAAGTGAATTCGTACCTGTCATATGATAACGATATCAAAAGAAGAGCCCGAGAATATGAATGACCTTCCATGGTGCTTCGAAAACAACGACGATGTGATCTCAGAATTTCCACCAGCACCGAAAGAGCTGAAGGATGGAATACATACCACTGCGGATAACCTCAAGAAAATTGAGTTGGGGAAGGCGGATGACCCGCGACCGACATTCATTAGTGAACTGCTGTCTAAAGAGAGGGTGGCTTCATTAAAAGACCTGCTTATGCAGCATAGAGATTGCTTCGCATGGAACTATTCCGAAATGCCAGGACTAGATCCAGAAATTGCAGTCCACAAATTGGCAATATCCCCGGACGTCAAACCAGTCAAACAGGCACCGAGAAGAATGCGGCTCGAGCTTGAGATGAGCATCAACGCCGAGGTCAAGAAGCTGATCGACTCTGGTTTTATCCAGGAGGTCCAGTATCCCGAGTGGATCGCCAACATTGTCCCGGTGATGAAGAAAAATGGGACAGTGCGCATATGCGTGGATTTTCGAGATCTCAATAAAGCTTGCCCGAAGGACGATTTCCCAGTGCCAGTCACCGAACTGATGATAGACAATACGTCCACTCATGAGGTTTTCTCCTTCGTGGACGGCTCATCAGGGTATAATCAGATAAAGATGCATCTCGAAGACCAGAAGCACACCGCCTTCAGGACCTCTTTGGGTATATTCTGCTACAAGGTGATGCCCTTCGGTCTAAAGAACGCCGGTGCCACCTATCAGAGGGCCATGACGAAGATCTTCGATGACCTTATACACGAAATCATCGAATGCTATATCGACGATCTCGTGGTTAAAAGCAAATCATACGAGGAACATCTCGAGCATCTGAAACCGTATTTCAACGCCTTCGACAATACAACTTGAAGATGAACCCTCTCAAGTGTTCATTCGGAGTTTCCTCAGGCAAATTCCTGGGATTTATCGTCCGACACCGAGGTATTGAGATAGATTCGTCAAAGATCAAGGCGATCATGGAAATGCCTCCACCAAGGACTCTCAAACAGCTGCGGTCTCTCCAAGGGAAGCTCGCGTATATACGGCGATTTATAGCCAACCTTTCAGGCAAGTGCCGTCCTTACAACCACCTGATGAAGAAGGGAACCCCGTTCGTCTGGGACCAAAAATGCCAAAGCGCGCTAGACGAGATCAAGAAATACCTGCAGAACCCGCCAGTGTTGGCTGCTCCGGTCAAGGGAAAGCCCCTCATTCTTTATACAACCGCCCTCGAAGGTTCCTTAGGCGCATTATGGGCGCAAGAGAACGACCAAGGGAAGGAAAGAGCACTCTACTACTTAAGTCGAGTTCTATTGGGGGAAGAAAGCAACTACTCCCCATTGAAAAACACTGCCTGGCGTTGATCTTCGCGATAACAAAGCTCAGGCACTATGCGTTGGCGCATGAAGTCCGTCTCATTTCGAAGGTGGACCCTTTTAAATTTTTGATGTCGAAGGCCATATTAACAGGTCGGCTCGCTAAATGGGCCCTGCTCTTGATGGAGTTCTCGGTAATGTATCAACCTCTCAAGGCAGTGAAAGGCCAGGCCATCGCCGACTTCCTCGCTGAGCATCCGATACCTGCCGATTCTCCTCTGAATTGCGAGCTTCCAGATGAACATGTGTTTGATGCGATCGACGGTGGTGATACCCGATGGGAGCTTTATTTCGACGGAGCATCGACCATGAAGAAGCGCAAATAAAGTACCCCTATAATCAAATCGGGGGTAGGCCTTATCTTCGTGACTCCGCAAGGAGGGATAATGCGCTTTGCTTTCTCCTTAACAGAGCTGAGGACGAACAATGAAGCTGAATATGAAGCTTTAATAGTAGGCCTGGAGATCACCATCGACATGGGAATTGAAAACCTCCTCATATACAGAGACTCCCAACTGGTCGTTAGTCAAGTAAACGGCGACTACCAAACATGCAAGTCAGAGCTGGTGAAGTACGGTGAAAAGGTGCAGCAACTGTTGACCCAAATTCCTTCCTATACTTTGGAAAACATACCGCGTGCGGAAAACAGTAAAGCTGACGCATTGGCCAAACTCGCTAAAGAACTGGCTGATGAGAACCTCGATGACGTGAGAATCGTGGTACAAAGCCATCAGGTACTTGCCCGAGTGGAAATATCTCCGGAATCGTCCGAAGAAAAGGGAGCGACTGAGCAAATGGCTATGCAAATAAAAGACCGGGAAAAGGCCGAGGATTGGAGGGAAGTCTTTATAGACTACTTCAAATATCGTCGAACGCCCGAAGATGCGTCCTCAAGACATCAGCTTATGAAACGAGCTCTATCTTTCGCCTTCGTCAATAATACTCTGTACAAGAGGTCGTTCGATTCTTTATGGTTGAGATGTCTGGGACCTGACGAAACGAAAAGAGTCGTTCAGGAAGTTCATGACGGACTCTGCGGTTCTCACCAAGCGGGCCCGAAGATGAAGCTGAAGATCAAACAGATGGGCTACTACTAGCCCACGATGATTCAGGACTGCCTCGAATATGCGAAGCAATGCCACTCAGGCCAAATTCATGGGGACTTCATCCACCAGCATCCAAATCCACTCCATCCAACGGTGGCTAGCTGGCCATTCGAAATGTGGGGAACTGACATAGTCGGCCCCATCGAACTAGCATCGTCCAGGGGACATCGTTTCATTCTGGCGACGACTGACTACTTCTCCAAATGGGCAGAAGCAGTACCGTTAAGAGAAGTGAAGACGGAGAATATCCTCCATTTCTTCAAGACGCACGTCATATATCGGTTTGGAACTCCATGACGGATCATCTCCGATAACGGGCCAGCTTACAGAAGCCACAAGATCAGTCGCTTCGCGCAACAACACTATATAGACTGGAGATATTCCTCAGTTTATAATCCACGAGCTAACGGTCTAGCGGAAGCCTTCAACAAGACCTTGACAAGGATCATGAAGAAAACTGTGTCCCGAAATAAGAAGGACTGGCACGAGAGGCTGCAAGAGGCTCTTTGGGCGTATCGAACTACGTTCAAGACAACCACGAACACAACGCCATATACGTTGGTATTCGGTACAGAAGCAGTACTTCCCCTTCGAGATAGAGTTACCCTCTCTACGAGTGGCAGTCCACTACGAGCTGACGGACGAAGAAAATGCTCACCTTCGGCTTGAGGAGCTTGATGCCCTTGATGAAACCCGGCTCATAGCGCAACAAAATCTGGAGGCTTATAAAGTAAAGATGATGCGCTCATATGAAAGATTGACCCGGCCGAGGACATTCTGCCAAGGCGAACTCGTGCTAGTGGTCAAAAGGCCTATGATCCCCAATCGCACCAAGCGGGGAAAATTCGAGCCAAACTATGAAAGCCCGTACATCATAGATAAGGTCTACCAGGGTGGAGCCTATCTACTCATGGATATGCACGGTGAAAGGCCTTTCAGGCCAATAAATGGTCGCTTCCTAAAGAAATACTACGCTTAGCGAGTTACCGCCTAGGTCAATGATAGATGACGACGACTATGTCTGCTCGCTATCTTCCTAAGCTCAAACTTTATAAGCAGTAGCCAGCCTTCTCCTGGACCGGACCGAAACGTCCTTAAACTAATGGCGGACCAAAACGTCCTTAAACTAACGAAGGACCGAAACGTCTTTAAACTACTACCGCAGCATCCTTAGGCTGACGGGATGAATAAAAAAAATATAAAAATATATATATATATATATAAAATATAAAAAACGGTATGTCCAGAAGCAAAAAGGGCACGGATGAAAACCCGAAAGGGCTCCGTGAGTAAAAACAGCAGGGCTATCGGCGAGTGTTCGTGAAAAACCGAAAGGGCGCGACCTCGTAAAAAAAAGTGAATAAAAAGAATATAAAAAAATGGTATGTCCATAAGAAAAATGGGCACGGATGAAAACCCGAAAGGGCTCCGTGAGTAAAAACAGCAGGACTACCGACGAGTATTTGTGAAAACCCGAAAGGGCGCAACCTCGTTAAAGGACACTTACAAGGTCCTCTCGACCTTGTAAGGAGAAACCACCCGCGTGAGATCCTTACGACTCACAAGGGAGCAACACACTTAGGGATCCCCACGATTCCTAAGGAGAAAATATACTTGCGAGATCCTCACGACTCATAAGGAGAACTCTCTTATGAGACCCTCACGGCTCATAAGATTTGAAAGTCTTAAGTTACAGAGACCTAAACCTGTGCTTAAGCAAACCCCCCACAACCTGCGATATGGCCCTACAAGTGGCTCAATACTGACCCTTGTATACAATCTACGGGCGCGAATAAACATTTCCCTAACCAAGTCCCATCCGTGACTGGGGATATGTACGCATGATGAACAACCCTTATAAGTCCTCTCGGTTTACAAGGAGAAAACCCTCTTGTAGGATCCTTACGACTTACAGAGGAACATACACTTAGGAATCCTCACGATTCCTAAGGAGAAAATACACCTACAAGATCCTCACGACTTGTAGGGAGAAATACCTTTGTGAGACCCTTACGGCTCATGAAGTCAAAAGCCTTAGTCGACAGGACCTTAACCCTGTGCGCTAAGCCACCTTTGTGTGCGCTAAGCCACCTTTGTTCGACATCGACAGAGGCAAATGATGATTCGCTCCTGGCAATATCCCAGTTGTAGCAGTGCTGATGCCGAAATCGGTGTCTAATTTCAGGTTTACGACGAAAAGTTAGTAGGCCGCACATGCATACGAAATAGCCAAAATGATGGGGCAATTTGCAATAAAAAGCAGCAAGTAAAAGCGTATGCACACAAAATAGCCGAAATGATTGGGCAACTCGCAATAAAAAGCAGTGAGTAAAAATAAAATAAATAGCCGAAATGATTGGGCACCGCGAAAAATAGCCGAAATGATTGGGCAATCGCGACCTTCGCGATATAAAAGCTGAAATGATAGAGCATCGCGGAAATAAAACAATAAAAATGAATGAAACTTTTGCCCTACAGTTGAGATCACATCGATCCCTGTACACAATCCAAGGGCACAAACAAAGAGGGAACCACACCTTCCCAATAGGCTCCGCTAGAAAGCAAAGCCAAATCTCGACGGTTCACCAACAGCCTAGAGACAACCGCGACATTCGTCTCAATACAGCAGACGCAGTGCCAGCAAACGAAGAGAAGATCAAATTCCTAGCTTCACGGTTTCGACGGTAACTTATATAAAACCTGAAAGACCACCACCGATCAGTTCGACCCCCAGGGAAACAAGTGTCCTTGGCAAACTCCCAGCTCAGGGAAACTAGCGTCCTTGATGAGAGCCTCCTGATTCATGTCGGCTCGCAGAGAAACCAGTGTCTCCGCGAGAAATTCCCGATTCGTTTCGTCCCCGGAGAAACCAGTGTCTTTGGCAAAATCCTTCGACTTAGGGAAACAAATGTCCTTGACAAGAAAATCCTGATTCGCGTCGACTCGCAGAGAAACCAGTGTCTCCGCGAGA
Organism: Agapanthus africanus; assembly: GCA_030015575.1. Classification (NCBI taxonomy): domain Eukaryota; kingdom Viridiplantae; phylum Streptophyta; class Magnoliopsida; order Asparagales; family Amaryllidaceae; genus Agapanthus; species Agapanthus africanus. The sequence goes on along the minus strand of JASDDO010000014.1, from coordinate 215,470,431 downwards.
AATTCTCGATTCGTTTCAACCCCAGGGAAACAAGTGTCCTTAGCAAATACCTCAACTCAGGGAAACTAGCGTCCTTGATGAGAGCTTCCTGATTCGCGTCGGCTTGCAGAGAAACCAGTGTCTCCGTGAGAAATTCCCGATTCGTTTCAACCCCGAAGAAACCAATGTCTTCGGCAAAATCCTTCGACTTAGGGAAACAAGTGTCCTTGACGAGAAAATCCTGATTCGCGTCGACCCGCAGAGAAACTAGCGTCTCCGCAGGAATACATCGATTCATTTCAACCCCAGGGAAACAAGTGTCCTTGGCAAACTCCTCAACTCAGGGAAACCAGCGTCCTTGATGAGAGCCTAGTGATTCGCGTCGGCTTGCAGAGAAACCAGTGTCTCCGTGAGAAATTCCCGATTCGTTTCAACCCCGAAGAAACCAATGTCTTCGGCAAAATCATTCGACTCAGGGAAACAAGTGTCCTTGACGAGAAAATCCTGATTCGCGTCGACCCGCAGAGAAACTAGTGTCTCCGCGAGGAATACATCGACTCGTTTCAACCCCAGGGAAACAAGTGTCCTTGGCAAACTCCTCAACTCAGGGAAACTAGCGTCCTTGATGAGAGCCTCCTGATTCGCGTCGGCTTGCAGAGAAACCAGTGTCTCCGTGAGAAATTCCCGATTCGTTTCAACCCCGAAGAAACCAGTGTCTTCGGCAAAATCCTTTGACTCAGGGAAATAAGTGTCCTTGACGAGAAAATCCTGATTCGCGTCGACCCGCAGAGAAACTAGCGTCTCCGCAGGAATACATTGATTCATTTCAACCCCAGGGAAACAAGTGTCTTTGGCAAATACCTCAATTCAGGGAAACTAGCGTCCTTGATGAGAGCCTCCTGATTCGCGTCGGCTTGCAGAGAAACCAGTGTCTCCGTGAGAAATTCCCGATTCGTTTCAACCCCGAAGAAACCAGTGTCTTCAGCAAAATCCTTCGACTCAGGGAAACAAGTGTCCTTGACGAGAAAATCCTGATTCGCGTCGACTCGCAGAGAAACCAGTGTCTCCGCGAGAAATTCTCGATTCGTTTCAACCCCAGGGAAACAAGTGTCCTTGGCAAATACCTCAACTTAGGGAAACTAGCGTCCTTGATGAGAGCCTCCTGATTCGCGTCGGCTTGCAGAGAAACCAGTGTCTCCGTGAGAAATTCCCGATTTGTTTCAACTCCGAAGAAACCAGTGTCTTCGGCAAAATCCTTCGACTCAGGGAAACCAGTGTTCTTGACGAGAAAATCCTGATTCGCATCGGCCCGTAGAGAAACGAGTGTCTCCGCGAGAAATTCCCGATTTGTCTCAATTTGCAAGATAAAGCCTTAGGCAGCAGGGATTAAAAAACATGTTTCCTAAGCACTGGGACCCTGCAGGTCGGTCTAAAACGATCTCTTGCATACTATCCACGGGTCTCACTCTCCAAAGTCGAATCTCGACAAGGAGGGAAATAACCGCTTACGGGTCCTCTCGACTCGTAAGAGGGAAAATTCTCTTATAGGATCCTTACGACTTATAAGAGAAAACGCACTTAGGAATCCTCACGATTTCTAAGGAGAAAATACACCTACGAGATCCTCTCGATCCGTAGGGAGAAAAGTCTCTATGAGACCCTCACGGCTCATAGAGTTGAAAAGTCTTAGGCGGCAGATCTGAACCTGTGGCCTAAGCCATCGCTATTTCTTGGAAAAACTAAGATGTTTACTCTATTATCTGTCAACCGTGTTTATTAAGACAGCACGCTGATAATAAGAGAAAGGGAGAAAGCAAAAGAGTATACAATATATTGCAAAGAAAAAGTGTGTATCTTTATTTATCAATTCAATCAAGTACAAGGTGAATCGTACAAAAGAATAAAGAATGGATACATATTATTTGAAAAAGAATTTTTTTTTTTACAAGTATAATGATACAAAGGCAGCTACTGGGAAGGAAGCGTTTTAAATAGCCCTATCAGTTGTTCGCACACTTTCTTCCATGTCTTTTCCTGATCGGCCACCACCGCCTGTTCTGCCTCCACTTGAGCCCGTTGCTGCAAGAGGGATGCAAGCTGCTCCCCAACGGCTTGCTGAGCTGCTTCGCGGCCTTGGGCATTACGCTCGGCAGCGTCAAGTTTCTGCTTCAAGTTCAGCTCATTTGAGATGCGTTCCAGAAGACCCTCGAAGATAGCCTTCACCTGGGCAGCGTTCGCCTCAACTTCAGCGCGTAGGCGAGCAGTCTCGCTTAAAGACTCTTGACATTCCCTCAGCCTTAAAGCCGCTTCTTATTCCAAGTGGTGGACGTGAGAAGCGCTTTGCTCAATCCACGCTGCTCTTTGATGGCTTGCAGCTAAGGTCTCTGGAGCAGGGCGCATGAACTCTGTTTACCCCAATCAGAGCAAAGCTCTGTTCAAATTCCGAGGCGGGAGACGAAGCAACGCTTTTGTTTTCCCCAATCAGAGCAAAGCTCTAATTTGAAAATTTAAACCTTAATAAATGAAGCAACGCTTCAGATTCTCTGCGTTGCGCGCAGGGTGCCACATGTCAAAATCAGGCATGCCAGCGCAGAGAGCGCAGCGCCCAAGGCAGCGCGCCCAATTAGAGCAAAGCTCTATTAAAAAACAAAAGGAAGCAACGCTTCAGTTGCGCAAGCACGGTGCTGCGCGACACGTGTCAGCGCGGATGCGCTAGCGCTGCGCGACACGTGTCAGCGCGGATGCGCTAGCGTGGTTGCGCTGCGCTGTACGCTGCGCGACACGTGTCGTGCGCTGCGCGACACGTGTCACGCGCTGGGGCATTTGCGCCAAACAGAATTAAGATTTCAAAGAAATCTTTCTGTTCTTGTCAAAACAAGAAGATTTTCTTCTGTAAAACAGAAGGCCTTGGATCAAAGATCCAACGGTGGGGAAAATTCCCCAAATCACTCAGAGAAAGATCTCTTTAACAAATTTAACTAATTTATAGGTACTATAAAAAGAACCCTAGACCTCAATTCAAAGGGATCAACATTTTTTGAGAGAAATCAAACAGAGAGAGCTCTGAAGAACTCCTCAAGAACAAAAAAGGTAAAAAGCCTTTAGAAAAAAGAGAAAATTCTCTTATGAACAGATCATTGATCTAAAAACAAGATCAACGATCTTTAACAAAAAATAAAAAAATAAAATAAAAACAGTGCTTTGCACTTCTTTTATGAACCTCTGGTTCTTGAATCTAAAAGATTCTCAAATTTAGAGTGCTTTGCACTTGCAAACTGCGCTGTTGCGCTCTTGGAAGAGCGCCACGTGTCAGCGTCTGAACCATTTGCGCTATGCGCTTTTGAAATAGAGCTTTGGCGGAACTCACCAGAGCACGCCACGTGTCAGCAGCGCAAGCGCAGCGCACTAGCGCAGCGCACTGCGCTTGCATGACACGTGTCGTCACCACCACAAGCGCTTGCGCTCTTTGATTAGCGCAAAGCGCCTGAAATGCAATGCATTATTTAAAAAATGGGCCAAGCCCAAGTCAAAAAGACCTAACAGACCAAATTAAATTGCAAAGCAATAAAGGGCAGAGCCCAAGTAAAATTGATGCTGCGCATCATTTATAAATGGGCAGAGCCCAAAACAAATTGATGCTCTGCATCCTTCATGGGTAGAGCCCAAATAAAAATAAAAAGAAATGCAATGCAAATGCAGATAAAATGATGAACATCTTCAATTGGACTTAGCCCAATCGTGGCCGTAAGTCCTCAAATTAAATTGATTGAGCACGGCTACTCCCTAAATCAATTTGCGACCGGTTCTAGGGTACATCTCCGAACTCCTCTGACACTCATTGTTGTAATCCTTCAATGACGTCAGAGAGGTGACGGGTCCCGACAACCACATATGAATACGGACTGTGGGGTCCTTAAACTCGTGGACCGAAACGTCCTTAAACTAATATCGGACCGAAACGTCTTTAAACTAATATTCATCCCAAAATGGGAACGATGGACCGAAATGTCCTTAAACTAATGATGGACCGAAACGTCCTTAAACTAATGATGGACCGAAACGTCCTTAAACTGGCGATGGACCGAAATGTCCTTAAACTAATGACGGACCACCACGTCCCTAAACTGGAATACAGACTACCACGTCCCTAAACTGGCAATGGACCACCACGTCCCTAAACTGGAACACGGACCACTACGTCCCTAAACTGGAACAATAGAGCCTCCAAATGCTCTTTTGTCGGATCTAAACGATCCCGTTAAGTTGATCTTAGTCTCAAACAGGACTAACGTATCCTTAACGAACGTTTAAGTTGATCTTAGCCTCAATACGGCTAATGTATCCTTAAACTAAAAACACCAAACCCAAATCTAAGTAAATACGGATTTGGACTAATCCACGTCCTACGGGCGACGGCATTACTCAGTCTCCGTATACAATCCACGGGCAACCACAAACAAAACAAACACCCACGACACGAAGTGAAATTCTGGAGAAGGAGAAAGTTGTTACCGCGATGCGGTAGCGTAATTAACTGCAGGGGCTTGCGCCTGCAGGGAAGAGTGTCCCCACAATCAAAAACCCCTCAAGCGAGGGGGAATCTGACGAAGTCTGCTACGTCGGCCGCATCCGTCTAAACCTCCGATACACGGTGCCATAAATCAACTTGGCATCTTCGGAGAGGTAGACGGATAAAGCCATATAGCATCTGCCCCGAATCTCAGGCCAGACGTCCTCGTGTCGTCGCCGCCGTTCGGAGGGGAACAAACTCCAGTTGATGCAGGCGAGCCTCGATCTCCCTGCAGTGATTAACCCAAGACGCGACGATACTCTCGTTATGGAGGTTTACGAGTATCACCAGCATTGGATTAACCGCCGTAGCAAAATCTGCGGCAGACGTAGGAGTCTCGACGTCGAGTTGCTCAATGTAGTCGCTCAACATGCGCAGACTATTCACGGCGCCCTTCGAAGACGGACGTCTCAGGAAAGGGCCTGCCGGCATTGTGACACGAGACTCGAAAGGCGCTGAGATCGGAACGACAGCTGAAAAAACAAGATACGATTAGATGACAGTTCAAGAAATACAAAAAAAAGGGGTCATCAATACGATAGTTTGCTATACCAGCTGCAGCAGGTGACAAGGCCGGAAGGGCCTGTGGCGCGGCCGATCTTTCATCCCCCCATCGATTTGTAGCACTGCAATCAGGACAAGGAAAAGTTAGAAATAATTCCATTACTGAAAAAGAAAGATATCAGTTGGAAACTATACTCACCAGCATCACTAGAGGAAGAAGCGAGTTCAGATGGGAAGGAGAAGTGTGGGAGCAACACCTGATAGAGATGGTCAAAAAGCACTCCTGAAAAGACACAACAGTACGACTTTAATACATAAATTATGCTTCTGAAAGATAAAACTAATAAGTTGTAAACCCATACCTTCCAACATCTTTGATGGTACAAGGGAGGGCTGAGAGGTGACTACCGCCAAGGCAGTAGTTGACGGCGCTCCCTCGAGTAATGGAGCATCGGCACTGGCCGCACCTGCGTTAAAAATAAGGATAAACCTGTCAGGAAAGATTGCAAGATAAAGAAAAAAGGACAGTAATCCGAAATTTACCTGATGAGCCTCCAGCCGAGACGGAGGTGTCTCCCTCCTCCATCGATATAAGTCCACCACCCGTGGCCTCATCCCCAGACTCTACGGGGGCCGTCGTCGTGCTCGCGAGGCCAGGAGACGGCGGAGGGCCGTAGGCGGGGAGAGCAATGATCGGAGCATTTCCAGACTCTTGAGAAAGAGCGGTTGGCTCGTCCTCAGGAATCATGTCCACCTCACCCGCTACTCCCTCGGGCTCAGCAGTTGCATCCGCCTCGTCCACCGTTGCCACGGGGTCATCGGTCTCAGGCGCTCCGTCCGCTGCTGCCTCGGGCTCGGCATCGGCCACCTTCTCAGGCATAGTGGACGTGACCATTTCGTCAGCCACTAGCTCGGGCCCGGCAATCCCGGTTGTGTCGTCCGCCATCGGCTCGGGTTTGACCAATACCTCTTCCTCTGGCCCCTCATGTTCGACGGTCTCTACCTCCCCTCGGTTGGACTTGGCCCTACAGGACAGAATTTATAAGAACCGACAGATTTATAATTCTTACAACAAAATTTTGAAAGAAATATTACCTGAGGTGGACTTATCGTTAGCCTCCCTATTGGCGCGCACTGCCTGTCTGTGAGCTGTAGACAAGGAGACCGGGGGCTCTTCTGATGGAGTGTCAGCACGAGGGACGGTGCTTGGGCCCGCTCTAATGGCCAAAGCAGCTCTGCGTGCCTTCGCTTCGCGCCTCAACTGCTTCCTCTCCTCCCGGGCCGTCGCGATGGACCTCTTCGACACTTCCTTCATCAAGGTGTCATCGTCCTCATTTAGAGTTGCCTCCAGAGCCTTCAAGGCATCTCTCATCGGCTCTTCGAGTCGGGTCTCTCGCAGTAGCCCTGAAGAGGCCGAAACATCAGCGGCTGGACCGGAAAGGGTCTCCGCGTCACTTGGCAGGACCGACATTGTGGTTCCTGCGATAAAAAAAGGGGATTAGATTGACCATAACAAAAGGAGAATAAAGACTTGATGAATCGAAATGTACCAAGGCCTAAGGACGCTCTGAGTCGTTTCTCCTCTTGGAAAGTTTTGAGGGAAGCAGCAATGGCTTTTTCAGTGGTGATGCCTGTTTGAAGAAAAGAAGGGAAAAACGTTAGTCAAAGGTAATAATAAAGATATGATGCAATAAAGATATGATGCAATAAAAAATGCGACTAGTAATTACCCGATTGCGCAAGCTTAGCTAGCCACGAGTCGCGCCTCGCCAATCGCTCTGAAGCTGCGATGGCGGCCGCCAGGTCCGTGTCATCCGGCGGCATAACTAATCCCCTGTTGGTCCCGTACTCACCCAGGCCCTCTCTATAGGGAGCATGGGGTTCCTGACCGAACGCAACGTTAGCTGCGAAGAGCGACTTCTTTTTCCTCTTCTGCCCACCAGCCCTAGGTGCACCCGGGATCGACTTGCGCTTTGCAGGCACCTTAGGGCGGCGGGTCCCGATGTCCGCGCCCACACCAGACTCCGGCAAAGCCACAACTACTGTCTCCACTGGAGCACAGGGCGCTGGTGGTGCATACGCAGTATCGGGAAGCGGTAATCCGCGTGGAGGACTCTGCACACGCGGTGGTCCTGTTCTTGTAAGCCCGCGGGGGCGCCCCGGCCGTCGATCCGACGCCGGAAACGCGGAAAACAAAAACTTTGCGAACTTTGCAAAACGGCACCGCCGCGGACTTTTCACCCGGATCGGGCCATTAACCTAGCTAGCTAGCAAAAAGGAAAAGAGTAGAGATGTTATACCAAGCGATCCGTGTCCTTCGGTCTTCGTCTCCACTCCGATCTCCCGCGGAATCTCCGTCACCTCCTCGCTCGTCGGAAAGGGCACCACGTAGCCGGAATCTTTTACGGGCTCCCGCCTCTTGACCGAGGCAACTCGGGCGCGAAGTTGGCTAGCCGACGCGTCCAAGACTTGCTATAGAATAGTGTAGTAAACTTGTCTCTTTAGGGTTTAAGAGGTTGCCATGTTGGAGGAATTTTACATAGGAATTTTCCATGGATGCTTGCAAGAAAAATCAATGGAGCATGCAAGAAATAGAACTCGGCCAAAACACATTTTAGCTCACTGGAAATTTGAAGTGGGGAGGAGAGTCAATTAAGCTCAAAAGCAACCTTATATAAATTAATCCCTCATCACATTAGAATCACCAGCACACTTCTAAGAGGGGGCCCACCAAATGAAAAAAAACAAGCATGAAGGAATTTTCCCACACAAATTAAAACTCATTGCAAAACCAAACAGTGGCCGGCCCAAAATTTAGTGGGTGGAAAAATGAATTTGAACAAAACAAAGAGAAGAAAATGAATGAATGAATGAGAAATTAGTCACACCAATTTCCAATTCAATCCATTCACAAACCATCACAATAAATGCAATGGATGGACAAGAATGGAATATCATGATGATGGTCAAATCATAATCCACACTCATGCAAAGAAACCCCTCACAAAAATGTTAATTGCAAACTTGCAATTAACACCCTCCAACGAAAAGTCCGACCGGGAAGGAAAAAGAGAAAACCGGCCGGAACGGAATGCAAACTGGCAACCCCAGAAAACCGATCCCATAATAAATTACAGGAAAAACCCCGCTACTGCAAATACATGCCCGCATTTGTATTCTCACTGAACACAAATGCAAAGAGACAAAACTACACTATCTAAAACTAGAATCCGGCTTAAGCCAAAGCCGGCTAGTAAAAACCGTCCGATCACAATCCGTGCAATACTGCACGTATCTGATCGAACCCTGCCATATCTCCATACGGCCTCTACAGCGTTTCGCCCGAAACTTGAGTAACTGTCTGTGTGGTGGACTCTAAAGACTCGTCAATACTGTGGCTGTGGATTTAACCACTAGCACGTCAGAGGTATAAGCCAATACGTGACGGGCCACCAGGTATTGACCAAAAGGGACGTCGATGAGCGAACTCATCCTGACACCCTACTGAGCCTGTCAGTGACAATATCCGTACAGTCCGGTCCGTTCGTCTATGAGCATCGCATGGCGGGCCTAGGGGGTTGGTAAAAGTCAGACCCCCAAAAGCGGTACAAGTCGTGTCGGAGTGTAGCCCAGAACACCCTGAGATACTACTAGAATACCTACCAGCAAATCTCCTGCCTTGGCCAAGGACTTTTCATGTTCTGGCTCTCCTTGACACAGCACGACCTCACCCCCAATACCGGGAGAGACGAACCCCTGCAGATCCGCTCACTGTCTCCATGTGGCTCGGGACTGTACCCAACTAAAACCTGTTTGCACGACTCCTTTGAGCCGTGGTAGGGTAGTAATCAAAGTACAGTGGGAACTCACACGAGACAAATGACGATCCCAGGTCGATGAACTAACCTGTACACATGTCACCTGGGAACTGCTATCTGACGTCTGGTATAATCCCAACTAGCAGGTTCCCGGCGAGTCCTGTCCGGTGTACTCATAACCCAATGAGCACCTGTATACATCTTAGGTGAACCAACTGACACCAGTGGCTTGTGAGACCGGCCACCGCCCCTTGTCGGGGTCTCGACTGTATACACTAGTCTACTCTGGAGAAACGATGCCCTGTCTCGAATCTCCCACGACTAGGGACCTTTTAAGGATGTGCTTGTAGACCCCAGCTCCCACTTATATGATCGCCCTCATACTGCTGGAAGTCAAGCAAGAATCCAAGGGGCTTTATCAACGTGTAATAGCGACTCGAAAGGTCACCTAAAGCAGTACACGATGATAAAGATAAACCAGATAGCATACTATCATCTCGAGTAAGACTGTCCTACCGGGATAGGTCCTCCCCTCAATCATTGCAATCACGTGCCTGTGATCCAATAATTGACTCTGAGGGCACTATCTCCAACAGTTCTAGCATCTTTCAGCGGGGGAACTACCGGGGTCCTTGGCACCAGAGGAGCTTTGCGGTCGCTACCGGGAGGCACACCCTTACGGTCGACTAGCAATCGCTTTTCTTCCTTTATAACGGCGCCCGTCGAATGATTGTACCATTCTGTATATACATTGAGGAGTCGTGGGGCGCAAGCAGGCTCCCTGATAAAAAAATGAGAACCCGTGTTCAGACGCATGAAGTGATGCAGCGCGTTCTCCATCCCTTCTTCAGTAGCAGCAGGTTCCAGTAGGAAAGCCTCCAATGGTACCCCTTGGTTGTATCTCAGTTGTTGGGCGAAACGATGCGGGTTGTATCTCATGAAAATCGCCGCACCGTTCTGCCTAAACACCAGAAAGCCCGGTCTGATAGAATATAGATGGAGGGTCTCCCGGGCCGTCAAAACTGAGGCCCCATCTTTGAAAGTGTCTTGCAATGGCCGCACTGTGGTGGTAGATGCCTTTCCAATAGTCAGTACTTTGTCAATGAAAGACACCTCGTCTCCAACGGTGTGGGGACGAAGGAGCAAACCCCTGGCATTCCGTGGTGATGGGGTCACAATTGTGGCGCCAATCAGTCGTATGATTCGAGGGAAGCTGCACCTGTCATAGAACGAGGGTCTTTTGTGCATACCGAAGACGCCCAATGTATGTAGCTTGAGCCATGATACGAAGTAGTGCATCGGGAAGATCACGTGCAGTACCCCAGGCTCATTAGCATCCGCCGCTTGACTGAGGCCGTGATACAGGTGTGCCAAGCCGGCGATCCCAACAGCCACTTTTACCCCAATGGTCATCCGGTGAGCTGGGTAAAAGACAGAGGGCCGCATGTGGCGAGAATGCATCGGGAGCGCAAACAAACTCAGCCATAGCCCAAGAAATCCTAAGAAGAAGGCCTCCTCGTCCATCCCGGGGGCTGCAACTTCCGCAAAAGACACAGTTGGGGAGTTAGGAAGGAAAAACCCTTTTGGTCTATTTCCTTCGCCGGCAGGTTATCCAAACCTAGACCGAAAGGGTCATCAAGTGTGGCACACTTAGCAGCTTCTGCCGAGAGGACGTTTGGGTGAAGGAATCGAGCGATGAAATCCTCGAAGCTAACTCCGCGGCTCCCACGTTCGATAAAAAGGGCCTCATAGATGTTCAACACTTTAATCAAACTTGGAAATTGATGTTGAACAGCATTCTCCAGAGTGAGGCCCCTTACTGCCGGCTTAGCACCGAAGACATACTCGTCTGTAGGAAGCAACTCCTCATAGTGCTCCCCTATAACTGGTAAGCCGGAGACCTATATGAATTCCTCCAAAGAAATCGACACTTCCCGGTCTATTGCGAGGAAAGTGTGAGTAGGAATGTTCCACTGCTCCAAAAAGGCCTTAAACCACCAGGTGGGAAGCATGGGATATTGAAAGAGGGAAACGTAAACTGCAGTATACAACCCTAGCCTTATCAACTGTGACTTCTTCGCCGACAGAATGTAGCGAGCCCATGGCAGATAGCCGATCGGATGGCGGGGGATCAGACCTATGTTATATGATTGCCCCCAAGGTCGCGCCTCACCTTGACAAATACGGCGTCCCAGGATATCCAAAACCATAGGACGCTGAACCGGAATTGCATCTATAGCAGGATGAAGAATGCCCCTTGAAGTCCAATCGACCATCTCCACGGCATACTGCACCGGGGGTGGGCTGGCATAGTGGATTGCCATAATAGGTTCTGACGGTACTGCGCACGAAAAGCTCCGTCGACCCATGATAATTTGGTTGTACCATGACCCCCAAAGGTGAAGATTCTTATATTCCGGGTCGTGGTCCCTGATCATAGCTAGGACTTCACGGTCCACGGGCGCTTTGGAAAATCCTTCCTCCGAACGAACAAACGGGAATGAGCTATCGAAAGACATGTTCACTGCAAGGGAACAAAATTAGCCGTTAGTGTTGTAATTCCAACGCTTGGCCTTTTTTATAAAATTTTTATAATTAATTAATTAATTAATTAATTAAATTAAAAATTAATTAAAATTAAATTAAAATTAATTACACCACATTGCAGTGCAGTGTGTAGGAGACCAAAGAGGGACCCACAAAATCTGGATGACAAGTATCAGTTTATAAGACAACCCCATCATTGGATGAGATTGTCAGTTAATCCCCAAGAGAATATTCTCATTAATAATAAAAATCCTTAGAGACAAGGAGAAAATCTCCTCTTTCAGAGCAAAGCTCTGTCACAGAGTGACACTTGTCAAACTCTGATCTCAGGGGAATAAGATTCCTTAAAAGAGCCTAGCTCTGTGATAATGATGAGAAAATCTATTTGAAAAAAAAAGTTTTCTGTAAACTCCTAAAAGATTAAAAAAAAAATTTTGGGATCCTAAAAGATCCATGAAGACTCTTAGGAGTTCTTCATTTTTAGATCAAAAAGATCTACATTTTGATCCATGAGCAAAGCTCTGTTCATGGGTTAAAACCCATGAACAAGATCTCTGTAGATCTATGGATTCTTGAGAGCAAAGCTCTGTTAGTGAAACCCCAAAGGGGTTTTCTTTAGATCAAAAGATCTATGAGAGCAAGGCTGTGTTGGTTAAGATTAATTAAAATTAATTCAATCTAAGATTAATTTTACCTAAAGTTTTTCTAACTTTGGAAATGAGAGCAAAGATATGGAGTTCTTGAAAACAAGAGCAAGGCTCTGGAAAATCAAATTTCTTAAAAGATGGTAATCATCTACTGAGGGCCAGGGGTCCTATTTATAGGCGCTTGCGCCCCTTCAACTCTTGAGTTGATCTACCGGTCAGGATCTTGCCACCGCTGCACTCACGTGCGCGCCACGTGAGCGCAACGGTGGGGGGGCATTTGTTTCCCCCAATCAGAGCAAAACTCTATTTGAATTTCAAAAATTCAAAATTTGAAGCAACGCTTCAAATTCCTTGCGCTGCGCGCAACGCGCCACGTGTCAAAAGCTGATACGTCAGCGCAGCGCCCAAGGCAGCGCGCCCAATCAGAGCAAGGCTTTATTTAAAATAAAAATTAAAGGAAGCTATGCTTCAGTTGCGCAAGTGCTGCGCTGCGCCACACGTGTCAGCGCAGTTGCGCAAGCACAGTTGCGCAAGCGCTGCGCTGCGCGACACGTGTCAGCGCAAACGTAGTTGCGCTGCGCTGTGCGCCGCGCGACACGTGTCAGCGCAGTTGCGCTGCACTGCGTGACACGTGTCAAGCGTTGGGGCGTTTGCGCCAAACAGAATTAAAATTCTAGTAAGATCCTTCTGTTCTTATTAAAACAAGAAAATTGTCTTCTGTAAAACAGAAGCCCTTGGATTAAAGATCCAATTGTGGGGAAAATTCCCCAAATCACTCAGAGAATGATCTCTTTAACAAACTTAACAAATCTATGGGCACTATATAAAGACCCCTAGACCCCAACTCAAAAGAGAATCAATATTGTGAGAGATCAAGAACTTCAAAAAAACAGAGAGAACTCTGAAGAAAATTCGAGAAAAAGGTAAAAAACTTTTATAAAATAGAAGAATTTCTTATGAATAGATCATTGATCTAAGAACAAGATCAATGATCTTCAATAAAAAACAAATAATAATAGTGCCTTGCACTTTTTTATGAACCATTGGTTCTGGAATCTTAAAGATTCTTTTCTTGAATCCAAAATTGGATCAAGTTATTGAAACAGTGCCTTGCACTTGCAAAACTGCACTGTTGCGCTCCTGGGTTGGCGCAAGCCACCAGAGAGCGCTACGTGTCAGCACCAGGACCACTTGCGCTATGCGCTTTTAAGATAGAGTATTGCTCTCTGAAATTGGCGCAACACACCAGAGCGCGCCACGTGTCAGCAGCGCAACAGCGCAGCACACTGGCGCAGCACATTGCGCTTGCGTGACACGTGTCACCACCACAAGCGCTTGCGCTCAATGATTGGCGCAAAGCGCCTGACAAATGCACTGCATTGTTTACTGAAGGGCCATGCCCAAATCAAAAAGGCCTAGCAGGCCAAAATAAAAATGCAATGCATTAAAAAGGCAGAGCCCAAACAAGATAGATGCTCTGCATCATTTATAAAAAGGGCAGGGCCGAAATAAAATAGATGCTCTGCATCATTTATAAAAGGGCAGAGCCCAAACAAAACAAAAAATGCAGTGCATTATTAAAAAGGGGCAAAGCCCTAGCACAGGCCTAATAGGCCAAAGACAAATAAAAATGTTGAACATTGTTTAACCGGACTTAGCCCAATCATGGCCGTAAGTTCTCAAATTAAATTGACTGAGCATGGCTGCTCTCCTAAATCAATTTACATCCGGTTCGAGGGTACATCTCCGAACTCCTCTGATTTCTATCGTTGTAATCCTTCAACGACGTCAGAAAGGTGACGGGTCCCGACAACCACACATCAACACGGACTGTGGGGTCCTTAAACTCATGGACTTATGCGTCCTTAAACCAAAACACGGACTGTGGGGTCCTTAAACTCATGAACTTATGCGTTCTTAAACCAAAACACGGACTGTGGGGTCCTTAAACCCACGGACTCATGCGTCCTTAAACCAAAACACGGACTGTGGGGTCCTTAAACCCACGGACTTATGCGTCCTTAAACTAATGGACCGCAATGTCCTTAAACTACCTATGGACCACTTTGTCCCTAAACTGGAACAATAGAGCCCCCAAATGCTCTTTTGTCGGATCCAAACGATCCTGTTAAGTTGATCTTAGTCTTAAATCAGACTAACGTATCCTTAATGAACGTTTAAGTTGATCTTAGCCTAAATATGGCTAACGTATCCTTAAACTAAAACACTTAACCTAAATCTAAGTAAATATGTATTTGGACTAATCCACGTCCTACGGGCGACGGCATAATTTTGTCTCCGTATACAATCCACGGGCATCCACAAACAAAACAAACACACACGACACGAAGTGAACATTTGGAGAAAGAGAAAGTGGCTACCGCGATGCGGTAGCGTAATTAACTGCAGGGGCTTGCGCCTGCAGGGAAGAGCGTCCCCACAATCAAAAACCCCTCAAGTGAGGGGGAATCCGACGAAGTCTGCTACATCGGCTGCATCCGTCTAAACCTCCGATACATGGTGTCATAAATCAACTTGGCATCTTCGGAGATGTAGACGGATAAAACCAAATAGCATCTGCCCCGAATCTCAGGCAAGGCGTCTCTACGTCGCGCCGTCATTCGGAGGGGAACAGTATTCAATTTGGGATATCCTGCACCCCATTCGATGGGGAAAGAGCCGAGATCCCTTCACCGGGAGTGATCTCTTTAGCAAAAGTTTTTGCCACTATATATTTATAAAACCACTTGGATTCCTTCAACGATATCAAGTTCATTACGTTAAAGGTTTTTCGCCAAAAACCAGTCGTAGCCCTCCGTCATTTCTTACAGGTATTACTTAGTATTCATGCTGTGTATGTTGACCTCTGTCAAGGCACAGTGCTTGGTAGCTGGGTAATGCTTGTTTGTTGCATAGATATGCAATTATTTAGGACAGTCGTACGGTTATGTTGACCTCTGTCAAGGGCTCGTGCGGGTGGGTCTAAATTAATCCAGGACAATGACGGGTTGAACTTGACTTGCGACTTATGATATGTTGACCTCTGTCAAGGTCATAAGCCGCTTGGGGTAAGAATCATATCGGGAGTTTCAAACATACAGGAAACTTGCCAGGATTGCGCATACCTTCTGGAGTGTGGTGACTTGAGTGGCTTCCATCAGGTCATCATGCGATGATAGTTGGATCCCGATTCCCACTGATGAATAGGATTGCTCCTCGGGTAATTCCGACTAATTCTCCTTTTGGGTTTGGGGGAGAATTCGAGAAAACAGTGGGAGCCATCCTGATTAAATAAAATAATTAACCATTCTGATCTAGGTTAAAGTGCACGCTGAGTGTTTCTTCTCTCTCTCTCTCTGGCTGCGACTATGACCCGACCTTTGACTAAACTCATGAAATCAAGTTAACCGAACCTTCTTAAAACACTTTGGCTTTTGGAATGTCATGGTGTTGCATACATCATTGCCACTTCTATATCACCTTTACATTTCTCCAGAACACCTCGTATCACTACGAACATCCACTTCTATTGGATAAATCCATCGTATGGTTATATACGAACTCGAAGGATCTGATTCGAGGATGGATTCTGGTTCTGGAGAGATTGAATAGGATTATTCGGTTGTCTTTTCTCTTTACCTTCTCTCAGGTTGTGAGGGCTCCTAGAATTAGGAGAGGGTACACCTATTGAGCTTATTGGATAGTCTTCCTCCAGACCATAGGCAGGTGCCGAACGGTAGGGAAGGAAGAAAACCAATTAAGCTTAAGTGTGGTGTACAGAAGGTAATAAGTAAAGACATATAAAGGGATTAGAATAATGGCAAAGAAAATTGAGATCACCATCATTCAGGACAAAGACCATGTATACCCCTGCCACTCCTACATCCACTTTGCAATTCTCTAGGACACTCCGTATCACTACGGATATCCACTTCCATTGGATAAATCCATCGTATAGTTACATACAAACTCGAAGGAACTTTTTCGAGGATGGATTCTGGTTCAGGAGAAATAGAATAGGATTATTCAGATATCTTTTCCCATTACCTTCTCTCAAGTTGCGAGGGCTCCTAGGATTAGGAGAGTACACCTATTACGCTTATTGGATAGTCTTCTTCCAAACCATAGGCTGGTGCCGAAAGGTAGGGAAAGAAGAAAACCAATTAGCCTAAAGAAGGTGTACATAAGGTAATAAGTAAAGGCATAATAAAGGGATTGGAGTGAGGGCAGGTAAAGTATATGGTTACTGTCGTGAATCAGGATAATGGAAGCGGCGTTACTAGGAATACCAGTTAACCTTTTTGAAACATTTTCATATTTCAGTTTCACTGTGCAATGTTAATTGAAAACTGTTTTCCCGATTGGAATCTAACTCCAGGGTATATATTTACCAGATCAGTTTCTCACATCTGTATGTTATTGCAGATGGTGAGTGGGAGTAAGATATTGGGAATTTGGTGATTAAATCCTCATTATATCGGAATTCGTTGTAATTGGTGATATTTGAGGAAATCATCTGGATTTTGCCGGATGACAAATATTTGGTTTTGAATATCCGTTGTTATGCACCAATTTCAAACTGATATATCTATACATTTATTTTATAAAGTGAGATGTAACTTTTTAATATTATGTCTATGACATTTACCTATATCAGAAAATGATTAGGTAAGGTGCATTCAACAGTGGTGTAATCCTTCTTAACCATACTACAGTTTTTTTCAACCCACGACGCATAGGGTTTGAGTTATTGAACTCAGGGGACTTATACAAAGTATTATATGTTGTTCAGTGTCCATTTGGACAATGGGGTTGGTACTCGCACTGCATTCTGTTTACTCATAACTTCTCTGATTCTAGACATGTATTTCGTTGAAGTGCAAGGTTCAGATTTTGAGAAGTTATAGGTATATGAATAAAGTAGAGAACCATTTGTTGGAAGTATCAGGATTCTTCGAGGAAGTCGAAGATATAGATACTTGTGTTTGGTATTCCATTGATAGTAATGGTTTTGAGAACTTGCTTCTTTTTCGGGTTACTCATATATGGATGCACTCCTAGATGAGTAATGCTGAATGGACTTTTTCCATTTGATTGATATGCACTGGAGACAGCTGTATGTTTTTGAATCTGGTTTTAATTAAATTAGTGCTTTTGTTTCTATATCAGATATATATGGAATCAATTTATATCTTAACGATGTTAAGGTATAGGGAGTTGTCTGGCTGATGCTTAAAACCAGAATCCGGATAAACTCAAGGCACGTTTCAGTAATGGCAGTTAGTGGGTTATCCCGGATTTTGACGAGGGTTAACTTTCTACCATCAGGAAGAACAGTATTTATATTGTTCTTGACTCACCACAGTTTTAGTAAAATGGATTTTTTCAGAAAAACAAAAGTGGGAGTATGGTAGAACTGGAAGTGATTTCAGAACCACAAACGATCACTGATGATTTAATAGAACCTAACGATTCAATTAGTTTCGACGTTCCTTTAGCCACTCTGCAGATTCTGGTGGGTAACCTCAGGCACCCGAGAGGTACTTCGGTCTTCTCAGAGACGGTGATAGGGAGGTTCTTATTTACCCAGACTTGCCATTGCTGTTGTTCTAGACTATAAGACCCGCAGGAGGATGAGTATAGCGTCGTTCTAAACTAGTTTTAGAAGTGCATGTATATATGACTCTGCCAGAGGGTTGTTGTAGTCAGTGGGAGCAGCGGAAGCATAGTAGGCAAATAACTTATGTCTATTTATAGACTAAAGCAGGTATAGCGGAAATAGATCATCTATTTTTGATGTGACAGTCATAGGTCTTGACCTCATCAGAATAGGAGATGGATCTGGTAAGAAGGTAGTAGAGAGTGATGTCCCGGTATTGGGATGACATGCACTTGATAGGAAGGGATATTCCTATACTACGATCGGTTATATTTTAGTTGTCGCAAAGTTGTTTCTCCACATAGGATATGGATATAATATAAGGTTTTCTGGTTACTAGATCTATGGTTTTAGATCTAGATTTGGGAAGTATCCTAATCTGGGTACTTTGACATTAAATGGACGACTCCTGGCATGGTGGTGTACCTGCAGGTGATGGAGTCACCCTCTCTAAAGGTGTCTTACAGACTAAAGGGGAGAGGGATCTGCATGATTAGCATATCACTTGCTTAGGCAATTGAGTTAATCATGAAATGTCGAGTACCACAACAGATATTGCTTTTGCACTAAATGCAATAAGCAGATATATTAATCTAATCCTGGAGAAACATTAGGAGGCAGTTATTGAACATAAATGGATGTTCTACGGATATGGTAACGGCCGCCTCCTTCGGGAGACGATTATCATTTCAGGCTTCCAAGGTGACCTGGATGACAGAGTGACTGTCAGAGTTATAGTTTTTCCCTCTTCTGAGGGACGGTACGTTGGACAGGTGGTCCAAGCAGATACTGAGGAAAGGCATGGCGCAGGATACTGATTAAATACAGTGGACAATACAGTCTAAGTAGTTTGCTGGATTTAGAGTTCATTTATGAACTGGGTCCCATCAGACATCCAGACAAATGCTAAGACAAGTATTGCTTAGTTCGGGAGATAGTTTTCTCCGTGAAGTTGAGATATAGAGAGATACAGAAAGAAACATTGGAGTGGATCCACTCACTGAGGCTATTTCTCGAACGCAATCACTTTCGCAAACGGGTTTTGCGAAACTGATTAGTAGAGAAGTTGGGTGTTCGGTATCACACGGGCTGTGAGTATGCGACATCGCAATAATTGGCCTTAAGTGCTAGTGGGAGATTGTTGGCTATAGGGCCCTCAAGGCAATTATCATAGTCGCGGACTTGTGATTATGATGATTGAGTAATGACCTATACCGATAAAACATTCTTACTCAAGATGATAGTATGCTATCTGGTTTGTCTTTATCATCATGTACGTGTTGATAGAGCCCATAGGATTCTTGCTTGACTGCCAGCATTATGATGGCGATCATATATGTGGGAGCTGGGGTCTATAAGCACATCCTTAAATGTCCCTAGTCGTAGGAGTATCGAGACCGGGCATCGATACTCCAGTGTAGACTAGTGTATACTAATCGAGACCCCGACGAGGGGCGGTGGCCAGGTCTTACAAGCCATTGGTGTTAGTTTGTTCACCTAAGATAGTATACAGGTGCTCATTAGGTTATGAGTACACTGGACGTATTCGCCGGGAACCTGCTAGTTGGTATTATACCTATTGTCAGATGGCAGTTCCCAGGTGACATGTGTACAGGTTAGTCTGTCGACCTGAGATCGTCATTTGTCTCGTGTGAGTTCCCACTGTGCTTTGATTACTACCCTACCATGGCTCAAAGGAGTCGTGCAAACAGGTTTTAGTTGGGTACAGTCCCGAGCCACATGGAGGTAGTGATCGGATCGTCGGGGATTCGTCTCTTCCGGTATTGGGGGTTGATGTCGCATTGTGTATGGATGGCCATCACCATAAATCCATGGTCATGGTAGATGAGGATTACCGATCCAGGATCGATAGTTTCTCAGGAGGTGATGGGTTACATGCCGACACTAAATATCGCGTTGTTAGGGGTCTGACTTTATCCACCCCCTAGACTCGATATGCGATATTCTTAGACAAACAGACCGGACTGTACGGCTATTGTCACTGTTAGACTCAGTAGGGGTTCAGGATGAGTTTGCTCGTCGGCCTCCCTTTCGCTCAATACCTGGGTAGCCGTTACGTACAGTTAGTGCCGCTGACGTGCTTGTGGTTAAACCCACTACCAGCGTATTGACGAGTCTTTAGAGTCCCACACAGATGGTTTTCACGGTTCAGGCTATATGGGGTACATGTTGTATGTTGATACATACGGGTATCCGATTAAATATGTGCACTTGCTGCGCAGACTTTAATCGGATGGTTGATAGTACTAGCGGCTTAGGATTAAGCCGAATTATTGAATCGGATTTTGATTTAATAATTCATATATGTATTAGTATATACGTATTCTAGTATTATTGTTCACTATTCGTTTTCTCTCTCGGCTATTCGTATTTTAGTACGAATACGCGTATATGTATTTCGATACATGTACCGGGAAGTATTCCGTATTTTATACGGAATAGCTTCTAGAAGATTTGCCACCTCATTATTGATTTTCCTTTTTAGGAAATTCATTTGATTTTTTAATGAGGTGGAGGGTGTGAGGTGGCATGAACATGGACATGGCATGGAACAAAGTATGGTTAATTTGTTTATTGGATTTTGACTTTGGATATTTTATTCTTTTTTTGGAAATGAGAGGGGGAGAGGGGCCGGCCATTTTTTTGGTAGGGTGGGGGTTCATTTCATTTTGGTGATTCTTCTATCTCTCTCTCACTCTCTCATTCACTCAAAAAGATATGCTTAAAAAAGGACTTAGCCATTTTTCCTTGTTCATGCCAAAGCTTTCACCTCCTTCATCTTCTTCTTGAGTTTCTCATTGAGCTCAAGGGTAGAGAGAAAAACATAATGACACACTACTACACCTCGACTCTCCATAGCTAGCGATTTTGGAGTGTCGGTTATCTCGTTCGTCGAGGTTGGAGCTTGCACCGTTTCCCTCGGGTGGATCATTGGAGATGGAGGAAGACTGGCGACCAAACCGCATCAAGGAGCCGCTAGGAGCTTGGAATGAAGACCGAAGGACTCGGATCAACTTGGTATAACAATTCTAACTTTTAGTTTAGCTTGCTAGTTTAGGGTTTAAGGTCGATCCGGAATTCGGGTAGCGGTAGTGCCGGTTTAGAAAATTTTTGTTCCGCATTTTGGCCGCGTTTCGATGGCCGGGGCGCTGCCGGGACCCAACACCTTCTTCGGTTATGCCCTTGACGTTACGCTTGCGTGAATGACGGGATCCTTCCATTAATGACGAGATACGCCCATTAATGGGAGGATGCGTTAGCATGGGACGCGCGACGTAGGGGGCGGATATCTCGCTTTGGCGAGATACGTGGAGCCGTTGCGGAAGCACTAAGGCCACGTGTTCTTGTTTGTCCTGGAGAGCTAGGGAGGCTTAGCTTGGCATGAGGCTCAGAGACGAGCCGGGAGGTTGAGGAAGCTCAGCTTTGCAATAGCTCGGAGACGAGCACAGGAGGACGGGCGTCAGTTCGGCGGCTAGGTTGCTCTTGGGTAAGAGGCGGAGTGTAAGCTCGGGGATGAACTGAGGAAGGTCATCAATGCTCCACTCTGATTTTACCTCGTTAGCCCCCAAGAGTCTAGTGAGCTGTCGCGGGTGACACGTCATTCGCCACGTGTCGTGATCTGAGGAATTCCCACTTATGAGCATCATCATTATCCCCCCACTCTCGTTTCGACCTATTTATGGGTCGGGTCGAGAGTGGACTGCTTGGTCTTTCTCGGCCCAGTTTGTTGCCGAGAATCCTTGGTGCGGATCTTCCGGGGCGACGTGGTGTAGGGCAGTTGCGTCGTTCAGATTTCCGAGCCTACGTGGCGTATCCCCAAGCGCTTAGATCTTCGCGCGTATCTCCGATGATATCAGCGGATCAGCGAAATGATCGCGCATTAAAGAGGGAGCGCCGATTCGCTCGTTCGTCTGTTAGGCTACAGGCCACGTGTTTGAAGCGGGTTGGCGGACGTGACAGGCTGTCGCTGTCGTCTGGGATCGAAGGGACGTCCTAATGGTCGTTCGACACGTGGAGATTTTGACGGCTGGCAGACGCGACGCTTCGTTTTGGCGGGAATTGATTTGGGCCATTAGATACCTTTTTCTGGAGTGTATAAATAGGAGGGGACTCCCCTAAGGCCAACACTTCCATCATAATTTCCTTTCATTGTCAAAGATTCCTCGGCGCTTCATCCTTTAGATCGGATCCCTTATGCTTTTTCCTCGGAGAACCAATTCCTTTGAATCAGGTTAGATGTCTTTTCCTGAGGAGTCTGTAGAAATAATTAGGGTCAAGTCGGGCGATGAGGTTCCAGTTGTTGGAGTTGAGTCCAGGGGGTCTCCTGCTTCTCTAGCGGCAGATAGCCGAGAGGGTTCTTTTGCAGCGTCTTCCGCGTCGGGTTCTCCCCATAAAGTCAGGGCTACCCGCGTTGCTAGCCACCCGGCGGCGACAAGGGCCCCCAAGGTGCGCATCGGGGAAGTTCACGATGCGCCCTCCGTCCTGAGGGACGTGGGCGAGCTTACCGACATTCGGGCTCGTTTCCATATTCCTTTCAATTATTCCCTCCGTTTAGGTAAAGAGGGCGAACGGGCAGACCAGGTGCAGGGGAAGGAGATTGCCCTGTATTTAGAAGCATTCTGGGCGAAAATGCGTCTGCCCTTTCCAACCGAGGTATGTGGGGTGCTCCGTTGCTTCCATCTTGCTCCGGGCCAGCTAGCGCCGAACTCGTAGAGAATTCTCCCCGGGTTTCTGGTCCGGTTGAAACTTGAGGACATTCCTTTCAGCTTGACCCTTCTTGTTTCTTTCCTCTGCTATAAGAATCACCGGCAGGATGACCCGAGCTGGGTGTACCTTTCCTTCAAAAAACGTAAGGGAAGTGTGGCCGGGTCGGGAGTGGTAGTCGTTTCTTCTTCCATTCATGAATGGAAGGAGAACTTTGTATTCGTCGGGCCACCCGAGAGCGATGATTGGCCTGTGCCTACACAGTGGCGCATGGCCGACTGTCCGGGGGTGAAACCGCCATCCTCACCTGAGATGAGAGCGGTATCCATGTGGGAGCCGATCCAGCGTGCCGATGTCCTGCTTTCCGAGCAGGCTTTTAGCTGGGCCTGGCTCAGCCCCGCGCGCTTCATATGTAAGTTAGATCTTTGGACGATTTGATTAGACTTGAATAAATTTATGTTATCCTTTTAGCATCACCAATTCTTTTTGTGTATTCTCCTTTTGCAGGACAAATGGACCTATCCAATATTTTAACTGCCATAGTCGCTACGTCCCAGAAGAAGGCCGGGGGTGTGATCTTGTCTCGAGCCTGCCCAAGCTCGGCCCCAAGACAATCTCCACCGGCGAGGCCTTCTGGGGCACCCCGAGCCCCCGATGACCGCCGCGGGGGTAGCCAGAAGCATGCGTGAGACCCGGCGCCCCGGGCAAGGAAGGAGGAGGAGGAAGCCGAGGTTCCCCTCAAGAGGAAAAAGACGGTCTCCCGCCTTCCGCCCATTGAGATTCCTGAGGGATTCCTGTGCAAGAGGGGATGTCTGCTTTATGGTCCCTTCGGGAATTTCCATCGCCGACAGCTTGCTCTCTGACATGGAGCAATCGGCCAGTAGCAAAATTCCCCAGGGGACCCTAAAAGCTCAAGTGGCCGCCATTGCTTAGGAGGCGGTTCAAGTCGGTACCCATTTCCTTTAAGGATTTCCCTAAGTACTCTTTCTCAGTTTGAATGTTTCTAACTCCTTCTTCTACTTTCCTCAGGTCCTCCAACATTGCGCCCTTATCGTAAATATGGAATCCGAGGAGATTGCCTCGGCCATGAGGAAGGCGGGGAATCATCTTCGCGGGAGGAGGATCTGCGTCTTGAGCTGCAGCAGGAGAAGGAGAAGACAACCGCCCTCGAAGCCCGGTTGGTCTCCGAGGCATTAACGGTCTCGAAGTGCTGGAAGGTCGGTACCAGTCTATTCCTCAGAGTCGTGATGACGACCACGTCTCTTAGCATGAGTTGAAAAACAGCCAAGTTAAAATAGGTCGGCATTGACCGATTCCTCCTTATCGTGGTTCCCAGGCTTGTGTCTTCGTAGGGTAGGAAGCTATCCCTCAGAGATTAGCCGAGCAAGAATCTGCACGGTGGCATCGAGATGAAGTCTTCGATCCTTAGCGTAGATGGGTAAGAATCTACCCGCTAGGGATTGGTCAGCATGAAATTGCTAGGCGGTCTCATGATGAGGGCTCTGGATCCTTGCGGATGGGCCAGCAGGAAATTGCTCGGCCGCCTCGTTGTGAGGGCTTCGATCCGCAACGTTAAGGGATAGGAAGCTACCCGCTGCAGATGGCCAGCATGAAATTGCTAGGCGGCCTCGTGATGAAGGATTTAGATCCTTAGCATTGATGGGTAGGAAGTACCCGCTAGGGATTGGCCAGCATGAAATTGCTAGGCGGCCTCGCGATGAGGGCTTTAGATGCTTAGCGTTGATGGGTAGGAATCGACCCGCTAGGGATGGACCGGGTAGGGAAGCTGCTCGGTGGCCTCGTGATGAGGGCTCTGGATCCTTGTGGATGGGCCAGTAGGAAATTGCTCGGCAGCCTCGTGGTGAGGGCTTCGATCCCCAGCGTTGAGGGATAGGAAGCTACCCGCTGTAGATGGCCAGCATGAAATTGCTAGGCGGCCTTGTGATGAGGGATCTGGATCGTTGCGGATGGGCCAGCAGGAAATTGCTCGGCCGCCTTGTGGTGAGGGCTTTGATCCCCAGTGTTGAGGGGTAGGAAGCTACCCGGTGCAGATGGCCAGCATGAAATGGCTAGGCGGCCTCGTGATGAGGGCTTTAGATCATTAGCATTGATGGGTAGGAACTACCCGCTAGGGATTGACCATGCAGGGAAGCTGCTCGGTGGCCTCAAGATGAGGGCTTCGACCCTTGGCGTAGATGGGTAGGAATCTACCTGCCAAGGATGGACCGGGCATGGAAGCTGCTCGGTGGCCTCGAGATGAGGGCTTCGATCCTTGGCGTAGATGGATAGGAATCTACCCGCCAGGGATGGACTGGGCAGGAAAGCTGCTCGGTGGCCTCGAGATGAGGGTTTCGATCCTTAGCGTAGATGGGTAGGAATCCACCCGCTAGGGATTGACTGGACAGGGAAGCTGCTCGGTAGTCTCGGGATGACGGCTTCGATCCTTGGTGTAAATGGGTAGGAATCCACCCGCCAGGGATGGACCGAGAAGGGAAGCGGCTCGGTGGCCTCAAGATGAGGGCTTCGATTTTTGGCGTAGATGGTAGGAATCTACCCGAGGTCTAAGCTTTTACCTCGGCCATGATCTTAGGTTGCGCTAATGCAAAAGAGCGACTCCTAGCATTTATTACTTGTGGGGGAGTGGGGACCACCAAGGGGTTGAGTGGCAATCGGTGAGATGTGGACAAGGAGGGAGATCACGTGACGAGGCGGTAACTGGAGAAGCGAGCCTTTAGACCGGCGTATCGGCCGCGACGGTGGCCGACATGTTTCGCTGCTCGTGCCGGAGCGATTTCAAGGTCACAGATGCCGATAAATGAAATTCATCCGATACTTATCTAATCTGCAATACATATACATAGGAAGATGATTGGTCCCAACAAATTAAGAGATCCAAAAAACTTTCTAAAATATGAGATGATGGTATGCCGAATAATTTCTTCTAAATAACTTAGCGGTTTACATCGTTAATTGAATCTTTGTGTTGATTTTATTCGGTCTGTTGATACACTTTTTCGTTCGATCCTATAAATTTCACTTGTGGGTTCCTTTTGTAACAAAAAACAGAGTTGCACATAGCAATTATTTGCACACAGCAATTATTTGCACACGAGCTTTCCTTCTTTTTTTTATTTATAAAATGTCAGTACAGCACATCATTTCCACCGATTGCAGCACGCTAAATTATGATTTAACTTGTTTAGGGGTAACGAGAGTTACGGATGGTCATGGGAAAGACCCACTAGGGTAGCCGCTCTTGAGTGGGTTTGTGGTTATATGGATCATTGGTACCTATATAAATCTACCGAATCCCCCGTCCAAAAAAAATGAAGTGGAGGGAACATATTATTTTCCTCCTCCCACAAAACTCTCTTCTCATTGGTGATCTTTATAGTCTTTGAGCTAGCTGCGCATTAGAATCGTGCTCTCGAGATGACATATACCGTTGGGTTGGATGCCATAGATCCGGAAGAAATTAGTTGGGCTATAAATGCAAATAATGGAGAAAACACTTGATTAATCCTCGATATGTTAAATTCCGCATTTAATAGTTATATGATTTATATAGATATAGATGTCAACAGCCTGAAAATAATTCAAGGCATTCAAGGTATAGCCGAAAAAATAATCTGAGGTTGTTTGCTTGCTAGCTTGCAACAACATGCAATATTCTTTTGGGTTATTTCTATGTCCCCAAATTTTCGCTGCTTTATAGACATCCAAATCTTTCAAGTTGTCTAGCTTGTCTCCCGATTAGTTTTCCATTCAAACTCCTTTGAAATCCACTATTTTAATCTAATTTTCTTCTTCCTATATCCCCCGTCAAGATCATTTTTTTCCTTTTAAATTCCAATGTAATTCTCTTTTAGTCATTTATTAGAACTCCACCAGCCTACAATCAAGAGTCTTATGATCCTTTTCTTAAGCCATCTCAAACCGTCATCATAAATGACGAACGCTTGTTTTATAAAAACGGACCAAACATATGAAGTAGGATAATAATTTTCATCCAGATAGCGTCTTTGGCTCGTTTTACTTTGGATGGCTGCATGCATGTGTAGTTCTTTTTACAAAATTATGAAAATCATTATTAAAGTAAAACTTGTGTCCTTGTCAGCTGAAACTTTGTGGATGTTAGGAATTAGTTAAATAAAATCCCATTTTATTTGGGACTCCTTGCTTTAGAATAGGTCTTCATTAGTTGGAAGATCCCTTATTTGTAGTATTTTCTGTTTTGATGTAAATGGCTATTTAATGGCCTAAATGCTTTCCATTCAATATATGATTTTCCTCTCAAATTTCTTTGTGTTCTTTATCATTTGGTATCAGAGCCAGGTCAAGAGGCTTTGTAGAAGCAGCAGTCTTCTAAGGATTTAAGCAGAGGCAATGACTACAGAAGGTGCTTTTGTTCAACCAGCAGTGCCGAGGTTCGATGGTCACTACAGTCATTGGGGGATGCTTATGGAAAATTTTCTCCGATCAAAGGAATACTGGGATGTGGTGGAGAATGGAGTTTCTGCAGCAGCAGAAGGTGCATCTGAGGTGCAAAGGAAAAACTATGAAGAGCAGAAATTGAAGGATCTCAAAGCTAAGAACTATTTGTTTCAGGCTTTAGATCGTACTATTCTGGAAACAATCGTTAACAAAGACACATCAAAAAGTATCTGGGATTCTATGAAGCAGAAATATCAAGGAACAACACGAGTAAAGCGTGCTCACCTACAGGCATTGCGAAAGGAGTTTGAAATGGCTCACATGAAAGAAGGAGAATCTGTGGACGAGTACTTTGCTCGTATTCTTGTCATTACTAACAAGATGAAAGCAAATGGTGAAGATTTGAAAGAAGTTGCTGTTGTGGAAAAGATTCTGAGGTCAATGATTCCAAAGTTTAATTATGTTGTGTGTTCTATTGAAGAATCCAAGGATACGAGTGTGCTTTCCATTGACGAATTGCAAAGCAGTTTACTTGTGCATGAGCAACGCATGAGTAATACTGTACAGGAAGAACATGCACTGAAGGTGACACATGGGAGCCAATATTCTGGACGAGGACGAGGACGTGGGAACTCTGGAGGTAGAGGCCGTGGAAGAGGCAGACAGAGTTTTGACAAGGCAACGGTGGAATGTTATGCTTGTCACAGGCTTGGGCATTATCAATGGGAATGTAAGAGTAGAGTTGCAAATTTTGCAGAAAGTGAAGTAGAGAGTGAAGAACACATGCTGTTGATGGCTTATGTTGAAGAAAAGGAGCAAAAAACAACAGACATGTGGTTTTTGGACTCTGGGTGCAGTAATCACATGTGTGGAAAAAGAGAATATTTTTCCGAGTTTGATGAACAATTCTCTGATTCAGTGAAGTTGGGAAATAATTCAAACATGGTGGTTCATGGGAAAGGCAACATTCGACTTCAAATCAATGGAGTTGTCAGCATTATCTCAAGAGTTTTTTATGTTCCAGAACTAAAGAACAACTTGTTAAGCTTGGGACAGTTGCAAGAGAAGGGTCTAAGCATTTTGTTTCAACAAGGGCAGTGCAAAATATATCATCCTGACAAAGGTTTGATTATGAAATTAAATATGTCTGCAAATCGAATGTTTATCTTGCATGCCATCACTTTGCCTGCAGCACCCACTTGCTTTAACACGGTTACAGAAGATGTGGCGCAACTCTGGCATTGCAGGTTTGGGCACTTAAGCTTCAAAGGCTTACAAATACTGCAACAAAAACAAATGGTGGAAGGTTTACCATTGCTTAAGCCACCCTCAAAGCTGTGCAAAAATTGTCTTGTTGGGAAACAACATCGAGACTCGTTTCCAATGAAGAGTTCCTGGAGAGCATCACAAATTTTGCAGCTTGTTCATGCTGACATTTGCGGACCAATTAAGCCAGCCTCAAACAGCAAGAAAAGGTATCTAATTACTTTCATTGATGATTACAGCCGCAAGACATGGGTTTATTTTTTGGCAGAAAAATCAGAGGCCTTTGCTGTCTTTAAGAGTTTCAAGATACATGTTGAGAAAGCAACAGGTACATCTCTTAAAGGGTTGCGTACGGATCGTGGTGGAGAATTTACATCTCGAGAATTCAACGAGTTTTGCAATGCACATGGATTGCAAAGACAATTGACAGCTGCATATACACCGCAACAAAACGGCGTTGCAGAGCGGAAGAATCAAACCATCATGAATCTTGTCCGTAGTATGCTATCTGAAAAGAAAGTACCCAAAACTTTCTGGCCAGAAGCAGTAAATTGGGCTGTGCATGTTTTAAATCGCAGTCCAACACTAGCTGTGAAGGACAAAACACCTGAAGAAGCCTGGAGCGGAATCAAGCCAACAGTCCAAAATTTCAGAATCTTTGGTTGTGTCTCATATGCTCATGTACCTGATAAATTAAGATCCAAGCTAGATGAGAAAAGCTTGAGGTGTGTTCTACTCGGAATCAGCGAAGAGTCAAAGGCATATAGGCTTTATGATCCTATCTCACAAAGGATTGTAATAAGCAGAGATGTGGTTTTTGCCGAGGATGAAGAATGGGAATGGGACAAGAAGCATGAGTCAGCTGTTATGTGCGAGCTAGAATGGGAAAATAATGAAAGGGCTGTCAATGAAGAATATGCAGTAGAAGAAGATGATGTTGCCGCTGCACAACCGGAGGAGTCGATTGAGGAGTCGATTGTCACTAATCAAGAAGCTTCACCAGGTCATGTCGAAGGGAGGAGTAGGAAGCAACCAGCTTGGTTAAAAGATTATGTAACCGGTGATGGTTTGTCCGATGAAGAGGCTGCGCTTTACACAGCATTCTTTGCGCTGTACACCACTGGTGCAGATCCACTTAATTTTGAAGAAGCTGTGAAGAGTGAAAGATGGCGTAATGCCATGGATGCAGAGATTGAAGCAATTGAGAAAAATGGCACATGGGAATTAATTGATCGACCCAAAGGAGCTAAAACAGTTGGAGTAAAGTGGGTTTATAAGACTAAACTTAATGAGAAGGGGGAAGTTGACAAGTATAAAGCAAGGCTAGTAGTAAAGGGGTATGCTCAGCGGTATGGTGTTGATTACACAGAAGTATTTGCTCCGGTAGCTCGCATGGAGACTGTACGTTTGGTGATTGCTTTGGCGGCACAAAAGGGGTGGGCTATACATCAATTAGATGTAAAGTCTGCTTTCTTACATGGAGAATTAATTGAAGATGTTTTTGTTGAGCAGCCCTGTGGTTACATTCAAAAAGGGAAAGAAGAGAAAGTGTACAGGTTAAAGAAAGCTCTTTATGGGCTCAAACAGGCTCCTCGTGCTTGGTACAGTCGTATCGAAGCATATTTTCTGAGGGAAGGCTTTAAAAAATGTGATTATGAGCATACGCTTTTTATTAAGCGGAACAAAGAGGGCAGCATGCTCATTGTAAGTCCATATGTTGATGATCTTCTCTTTACAGGGAACGATGAGCTGATGTTTACTGAGTTTAAGAACTCGATGAAGCTTGAGTTTGATATGACGGATCTCGGAAAAATGAAGTATTTTTTGGGTCTTGAAGTCTTGCAGAAATCTAGTGGAATCTTTATTTGTCAAAAGAAGTATGCAGAGGAGACGTTGAAACGTTTTGGGATGAACGAAAGCAATTCAGTTCGAAGTCCAATTGTTCCTGGTTTCAAGCTTTGCAAGGATGAAGAAGGGACCAAGGTGGATAAAACTTACTACATGCAAATTGTGGGCTGTCTCATGTATCTTACTTCAACTCGTCCCGATATGATGTTTGCTGTTAGTGTTTTAAGCAGGTATATGGAGAGACCTACTCAGCTCCATTTACAACTAGCAAAGAGGGTGTTAAGGTATTTACGAGGAACAACTGAGTTTGGAATTTTCTACAAGAAGGGAGGAAGTGATAAACTCAAGGCATATACTGATAGTGATTATGCGGGTGATCTTGATGATAGAAAAAGTACAACTGGAAATGTCTTCCTTTTTGCAGCTGGAGCTGTATCATGGTGTTCCAAGAAACAACCAATTGTAAGTTTGTCAACCACGGAAGCAGAATTCATAGCAGCAGCATCATGTTCCTGTCAAGCTATTTGGTTAAAGAGGTTGCTAATGACACTTGATCAAGAAAAGCAAGAGTCAATAGCTATTCAATGTGACAGTAGTTCTGCAATCAAGCTTTCAAGAAATCCAGTTATGCACGGACGAAGCAAGCATATTGATGTTCGTTTTCATTTTCTTCGAGAGCTCGCACGGGAAGGAGTAATAGAACTGATTCATTGCAATACTTCGGAACAGATTGCTGATGTGATGACAAAACCACTCAAGGATGATGTCTTTGTGAAGCTGCGTGCAATGCTTGGAGTTTGTGCAAGAAACAACATAAACTAATTTCTTTCAGTATTCAAGAATTTAGTTTAAGGGAGGAATTGTTAGGAATTAGTCAAATAAAATCCCATTAAGGGAGGAATTGTTAGGAATTAGTTAAATAAATTTCCATTTTATTTGGGACTCCTTGCTTTAGAATAGGTCTTCATTAGTTGGAAGATCCCTTATTTGTAGTATTTTCTGTTTTGATGTAAATGGCTATTTAATGGCCTAAATGCTTTCCATTCAATATATGATTTTCCTCTCAAATTTCTTTGTGTTCTTTATCAGTGGAGCCATGCTTTTGTACTTCCTTCCGTTCTCTTGCCACGGAAAAATCTACTCTAGAAGGGCTTGCACCATGCAAGCCTCTCTAGAGCTCTTGGATGAGCTTTCTTTGCACAAAAAGAAAGCCTGTCCAAGGGTTATGCAAGCGCTTGCACGGTGCAAGCCGTGCAAGCCCTTGCATAGTAGTTTTTTCCCTTATCACGGATGAAACTTTCCAAACTTTTACTCAAAAAAAGGACAATTTATTCTTTTCTTTGCAAATTGATCAGAGTCCCATTTGTCGATCACTGCCAAACTTGGAAGTATATTGACTCTAGTTAAGCAAATTAAAGCAGAAGAATGAATAAAAATTAGCAACAAGGAAGAAAGAAAGAAAGAAAGGTGGCAAGTTTCCTTAACTTCAATTGCACGGTACTTCACTTCAGCTAATTATATTTTTTATCAATGGTACGTAGCGTGGGTGGCTCTCTCCATCCCACGTCAGGGGTGGTGGGTCCTGGGTGGTGGGGGGAATTTGATTCATTCATGTGTCCTTGTAAGCAAAGATTTCTAATTAGATCATGTCGGCTAGCTGAATGTTAAGCTAGGTTGCAATCTAGTGGGACCATCAATTATGCCCCACTCATTGTATAAAACTATCAAACTAATTAAGTATCCGACTTTAACTTTTCTAAGGGTTTGTGAGTGTTGGTGACTCTTACTGTAAAGCCTACTTGCAATCTCGGAGAATGACTGAAGATCGAATACCGCTTGCATCCGTCAGATTAATCATGAAAATATCATTTCAGAGAAATACAAAGGTTTAAAGTGTCTCGGCCAATAGTTTTAGTGGAGACACCCTTCGTCACATCTTGCACTCTAAGTATATATAGATGGTATGATATAAAATTCATTTTACCTTCCAATTTTAAGATGGATGATGAGATTGGTTACATAAATGTCTTTACTAAAATTATTACACCTTGGGGAATTTTATTTCCTTTTGTTTTCCTAAGATCTTCAAGTATCAAGTAAGAATTTGGGCATAGGCCCCCTCTTGTGAATTGATTTAAGAGCTAATAACAACCGGTCCAGATCCGGGCAATATAGCTTATGCCCATGGGCTATATATATAACCCAGGTCTAATCTTGTAATGCTAAAATGCTCCACTCACTTAACTTCTGTTAACTTTCCATCCAGAATTCACATGACTCCACCAAAATACCCTGCAAAACAATAATAATAATAATAATAATAATAATAATAATAATATTTCCCTTAGGCATGCGAAGAGCCCCGCAACTTGCAGTTCGCTAACCGCGTCCCTATTAATCTCCATTAATATTTCCCTTAGGCATGCGAAGAGCTCAGCCTCATCCTCATGCTCGCCTATTTCATTATTTGGTTTCAATTTCCTGAATTGTTTGTGATTTGATATTGATTTGTTCAAATTTGTTGAAATGTTGCTGGGATCATGAAATTTGGTTGATTTATGCATAAATGGGTGATTTTTTCACCGTGCCGAGGATTTAGTATCCTTCATTATGGGTGAAATGATGCAATTTGGTTTAATCTACACTTAGATGGATGATTTACTCTTTGTATTTGATATCTAAAACTTTTTGCTACTTTGTAAAAAAAAATATTTTTGATCCTTCTATTTGTTGGCGCAAATAATACCATGTATTTGATAGATGAATTACATTTATAGTACAATCTAAATGGACAATCTAGGTTATTATTAAAATTCTGATTAGTATACATTCACCAGAGTTATTTTTCAAATGAAATTGAATTATCTGTGATATGTTTTTATATGAGTAAGATGTTTCATTGCACTATCTATGATATGTTTTTATATGAGTAACCTGCTTCAAATTGCACGGTTCAAAAACTCGCATTGGATATGGTATGAATGTTATATATACGATGAATATGATCTTGATGTACTAAATGGTTGAAATTTGCACATACAGATTTCATGAACGTGAAGATTACTGGCAGGCGATTCTTTGGATGTATATTTTTTTGGAACCATGCCAAAAAGAAATGGCGACATTTTGGAATGGATTGATCCAAAAAATTATGAGCGAGATAATAAAGTTATTCTTACCTTACTTGAAGAGAAGGAATGATATTCTGGATCAAAATAATACACCCTAGCACATTATTAAACTATAATCTTCAAGAAATTGTAGCAGCAGCAGCGGAACTTGTTGCACCGGGAGCATTTAATGAAGTGCTAACAGATACAACAGAATTGGAACCTACAAACAAGTAAAAAAGCATTAGAGCCTACGACACTGATCTGCAACATTGGAACATATTAACATGCAATAATTTGAAAAGTGGAGTTTATATTTCGATTATTTGTATATAACCAAATATCACCTCTTCCGCATCCCTTTGTAGCAACGAAGATATTAGAACCCTGTTCATTCCGACTTGTATTAGCGGCTTTTATATTTCTGCCATCCACCAATTGCAGTCTGTACTCCTTGTATATCTCTTCCACGTCTATTCCGACTTGTGTCCCCTATCTTCACGATTTCCACATGTTGGTGCCTTTCTCTTTTTCAACTTAGAGTCTAATAATTCGTCTTGCGATTTCTTTCTTTCCTTTTTAGGCCTTTCATATAGCTTTTTAAACGGTGGTGCTCAGACTAAACCTTTATTACCAAGCGGTCAATACATTTGGTTTGGAATAGGATAAATCATATAGCCATAGGAATTCATATAAGCTTCTTTATAATTGCAAGGATCCACAAAATCCTTTGGATTGCTATTGTGTTCAGCAATGCAAGTTAAAGCATGTGCACATGGAATTTCACTAATCTCCCACAATATGCAGTCACAACTTCTTTTTTCTAAATCAACAATAGATTTTTTATCATACAACTCAACTTCAAAAATTAATTCACCACAATATTGTACGAGACAACATCTGACATGTTTTTCCAACAGTTGAGTTTGCCTTATATTCACGACCCTTGTGTGTGTGAGACGGTTCAAACTGGATTGAGCCGGCCCACAAGTCGTTTGGAATCAGCGTTTCTTCATTGGATGCATGAGACGACTCAGGATAATTTTAAGCCGGCTCAATGTCTCGAAGCAGTTTGTTACAGATTTATTGAAGATTTATTTAGAGATTATTTTGGAGATTAATTTGGAAAGGTTTCATTGGAGATTTATTTGAAAAGTTGTTGGAAGATCTATGAAGAGTTGTTTCAGGAGTTTAATTAAGAAAGTTTATTTAGAAATTATTTGAAGATTGTTAGAGAATTATTTAAAGAGATATTTGATCATCTCTTGGCAGTAATTCTTTAAAGGCTTTAACAAGACCTTATCAATAAAAAATGTGTAATATAAGTGTTCAATTTATTTCAGCTCTATAACATTTAGTATGAACTAGGATTCAGTTCAGTTCTAAACTAACTGTAACTGGTTTAGTTCAGTTTAAAAGTTCAGTTTTTGAATTTTGAGATTTATTTATAAGAAGTATAGTTCTAAACTAACTGTAACCGGTTTAGTTCAGTTTAAAAGTTCAGTTTTTGAATTTTGAGATTTATTTATAAGAAATTGGCAAAACTTTTAATTATGAAACGGATAGCTATCGAAACAGTACCTTTTATCTATCTGACATGAAAGTCCACCCGATAAGAGAAACTATGCCAAGAATATCCTATAACAGTGTAACAAACCATCTCCAAGAATCTTTACATTCTCCCTCTACGACTGCAATATCTAAAGGAAACATTTGATTGTTTGCATTTCGAGCAACAACACTTTATAGCATCCCCTTGAGCTGTAGATTTTAGAAAACATCCTTCGACCCAATGAAGGGTCTACGACCCTGTATGAAGCCTTTAAGCCGTGCATGAAAAGAAATGAAGATACTATGGAATACTTCTGGACTTGATTCAATGATCTTGTTAATATCACAATAATCCCATAATCTTTCATATTGTTTCTTTTGGTCACCCTCAATTATATCAAGTGCTTTTTTTCTTGCTCTATACATTTGGTATATGTTGCAATTTAGTGAGAGGTCTCTTTTAATCTTGTTTTGAAACGACTTTCAAATCCAATGTAGGACTATCTCTAACTTCTTCTAAATATTTATTACACAACCATGTTGATGTTGCAAGTGAATTGGTGTACGCTCTAGTGCATTTGTGCCAATAATCGAATGAATTGATCTGAAATTCTATTTTATCGGTAGTTAAGGATGCATATAACCTGAAACCATATTTTTTTCTTACACACAACATGTATTTTGTCAACCTCATTCTTTTTATAAATGTAATCGTACCCGTTGAAGATGGCATCTGTTGTCAATGCCTCTCTAAAATCATTTGCACCGACAAATCTAAGTCCTTTGCTTAGTGTTGGCTTCGCCATATCTCTAACTTTGTTAAACATAGGATAATTTGCTTCATCACTATCTGACCCAGATAAACTCTCCAACACTTGACTATCCCCAAAACCAAGTCTTCGATCTCATTTTCATTTACATCCCCAACTTGTTCAACGGTTAGAGTGTTGTTGTTAGGATCTTCACAACTTTATGTTCGGTCTACGATGTAGCCGAATGTGTATGGAGGAGAGAATGGATAGAGAATGGAGAAAGTATCAATAAACTATTCTTATATTTTCCTTGCTCTTTTAAAAACTTTACAAAACATCTCTTTATATAGGAGTTTACATGCCCCTTCATTATGACTCTTCATAATACCAATTGATTACAATAACCGTTACATATCCTTTCATTAAACCTATTCATGAATTGGTATCCCTTCCTTTTATAACCGATGTCTCTTCAATTCTTTGTAACCGAAAACAAGTTTAATTTCTAACATGCTCCCTTAAACTTGTTTTACCATGCCGATCTTTCCTCGCAATTTTGCGAACACTTCAAATTTTAGGGGCTTTGTAAAAATGTCGGCCAGTTGATCTTGTGATTTGACATGAACGAGTTCGACCTCTTTCTTCCTCACATGTTCTCTGATAGAGTGATACCGAGTATCAATGTGCTTGCTTCGTTCATGAAACACTGGATTCTTCGCCAGTGCTATACCAGATTGGTTGTCCACATACATCTTCGTAGGTCCTTCCTGTTCAACCTTTAGATCTTTCAGCAGATTTCTTAGCCATATAGCATGGCAAACTCCAGCCGATATAGCAACGTATTCGGCTTCACAAGTTGATAGTGTCACTATCGGTTGCTTCTTGGAACACCAAGTAAATGCTGATTCACCGATGAAGAAAATGTACCCTGTCGTACTTTTCCGGTCATCTATATCTCCTCCCCATTCGCTATCGGTATATGCATATAATTCAAAATTGTTAGATTTCGAATAGAACAAACCGAAATTTGGTGTACCTTTGATATATCTCAATATCATTTTCGCCGCTGATAAATGTGTCAATTTCGGTTCTTCCATGTATCGGCTGATCAAGCCGACTCCATATAGAATATCCGGTCTTGTGCATGTAAGATACCGAAGACTGCCTACCAAGCTTTTAAAATGCGTCGAGTCCACATTGCTCCCTTCATCGAACTTTGATAATTTTGTTCCGCAGTTTACTGGGGTATTGACCGAATTGCTTTGCTCCATATTGAACTTTCTCAAAATCGACCGAGCATATCCTTCTTGGGATAAGAAAATCCCATTCGGTCTTTGCTTTACCTCTATTCCCAAATAATATGCCATCTGACCGATGTCGGTCATTTCAAATTCTTTAACCATCGAGCTTTTGAAGTCATCGAACATACGTGGATTGTTTCCTGTGAAGATGAGATCATCCACATATAAACATACTATAAAAATATCACCTTTTTCGGACTTCTTTATGTATAATGCATGCTCATAAGGACACTTCATGAAACCGTGTGCTTGGAAGTATATGTCGATTCGACTATTCCATGCTCTCGGTGCCTGCTTCAGGCCATATAAAGCCTTCTTTAGCTTCAGTAATTTCGACTCATGTCCTTTCTTCTCATAACCGAGTGGTTGCTCGATGTAGACTTCTTCTTCAAGATATCCATTGAGGAATGCCGATTTAACATCCAATTGATATATCTTCCAACTTGCCTTGTATCACTCGATTTCTCCCTTAGCGTTCTTTTTCTCCTTGTACACCCATTTCACTCCTATGGGTTTCTTGCCTTTGGGAAGTTCGGTGATCTCCCAAGTTCCATTTCTCTCAATAGCACTGATTTCTTCGTCCATTGCTTCTTTCCACCTTCGGTCTTTGACCGCTTCTTCAAAATTCATTGGCTCGCATTCGGCAAACAAACAAAATAATGTTAGATTATTTTGCATTTCGGTTACCTCATATAACTCGGTCATAGTCCTCGTCCTTGGATTTCTTGGTGGAGTTGAACTTGACGACGCTTCGGTTTGTGGAGAACCGACTTGAGGCGAATTGAACCGAGGTGTTGTTGCAGGCGATGGAACATCAACTTCGACTTCATTTCTTTTCTTTTCTTCTTGACCGAGTACTTCATTCGGTCTGCTGCTTTCGGCTTCATCGCTCCAACTCCATGAGCTTTCTTCATCAAATTCGACATCTCGGCTAACAATGACCTTCTTATTGACTGGATCAAACAGCTTGTAGCCTTTGGTTCTTAGATCATAACCGATAAAAATCAACCGAGAACTTCGGTCATCAAGTTTTACTCTCTTTTGTTCGGGGACATGAGCATATGCTATGCTCCCGAAAATTTTAAAGTGACTTACATTCGGCTTATAACCATGCCACATCTCCTGCGGTGTTACATTTTGTAGACTCTGGGTTGGGCATCGGTTTAGAATGTACACAGCACATGCAACCGCTTCTGCCCAAAATTCCTTCGGCATATTTTTACTACTCAACATACATCTCACCATGTCTAATATGGTTCTATTTTTTCGTTCGGCCACTCCATTTTGTTGTGGTGAATAGGAGGCCGTTAAGAAATGCCGAATCCCATTTTCTTTGCAAAAATTTTCAAACTCATTTGAAGTGAATTCTCCACCTCGGTCTGACCTGACCGATTTCAAATAAAACCCACTTTCTTTTTCCACATTCATTTTGAATCTTTTAAAATTTTCAAAAACTTCCGATTTATTTTTTAGAAAATATACCCATGTTTTCCTTGTGAAATCATCAATAAATGTTAGAATATACCTTTTTCCACCAAATGAATTTGGAGTAATTGGTCCACATACATCGGTGTGGACAAGTTGTAATGGCTCCTTGGCTTTAAACTCGGCTTCTTTTGGAAAACTTGCTCGGTGATGTTTACCAAGTAAACACCCTTCACATAACTCTTTCGGTTCATTCATAATCGGCAAACCTTTGACCATGTTCTTCCTCGCCAACAAGTTTAGTCCGCCGAAATTGAGATGTCCATACCTCATATGCCATAACCGAGCCGAATCTTTCACCGATGATTTTAGACACTTTGCTTCACCATATTTGATATCCAATAGAAATAGTCGATTCTTCGTCATCTGCACTTTTGCTATCAACTTCATTCGGTTATCTCTTAAGAAAAGAGTTCGATCCTTTAAATGAATATCGAAATTCTTTTCTAAGAGTTGTCCCAAACTCAAGATGTTGTTTTTCATATTCGGCACATAATACACATTTTCGATATATTTTTGTGATCCATCTTTCAGTCGAATTAAAATTTTACCTTTGCCTTTTACTGGTACCTTCGAACAGTCACCGAATGTGACTTGGCCACTCACCGATTCGTCCAAGTCTACGAACATGTTTCGCTTGCCACACATATGATTACTTGCACCAGTATCGAGATACCAAGTGTCGGCACTTTCTTCGTCACCTTTAAAAGCCAGCAGAAGTACATCGTCATTGTAATCTTCTTTCTCCACAAAGTTTGATTTTTCCTCGACTGTTTTTCCCCAACAGTCTGCTGCGTAGTGACCGAATTTCTTGCAATTATAGCATTGAACATTCGGTCTCTCTCTTCCACCAGTCGATCGACCTCGGCCTCGACCTCGGCCGAAATTTTGGCTTTGGCTTCTATCGTCATTGTTTTGACCTCCCCGACCACCTTGTCCTCGACCGAATTGACCTCGGCCACGGCCTCTTCCTCGGCCGCGTGTATTTCCTCGATTTCGGTCATTTTGACCATTTTCAACCGAATCACCTTTCAAATTAACCTGTGTTTGTAGTAATTTTTCAATCGGTTCTTGCTTTTTCACGAACCGTTCTTCGTGGGCTTTTAGTGAACCCATCAACTCATCTATCGTCATTTCTTCAAGATTCTTTGACTCTTCAATTGAACACACAATGAAGTCAAACTTCGGTGGTAGTGACCGAAGAATTTTCTCTATCACCCTTACATCCTCCATTTTTTCTCCGTTCCTCTTCATTTGGTTGACCACCGTAAGCACTCGGGCATTATAGTCAGTCACCGATTCATTCTCCTCCATTTTTAACAATTCAAACTCCTTCCTTAGTGATTGTAAGCGTACCTTTTTAACCTTCTCGATTCCTTGGAAGGTTTTCTCAAGTATCTCCCACTGTTGCTTTGCATTAGTGGCAGCCGAAATCTTCTCGAAAGTCGAATCATCGACACCTTGCTCGATAAAGTATCTTGCGGTACAATCTTTCTCGAATAATTTTTCGTGGGTCGTTCTCTGAGCTGCCGTCAGTGCAGCTTCATCTTGAGGCCGATCATAGCCTCGGACCACCACATCCCAAGCGCCTACTGCTCCCAAAACAGTCTTCATTTTGATGCTCCAATTTTCATAGTTATCTTTGGTGAGGCGTGGGGCGTTGTACGAGAGTGTTGTCTTCGACATTTTCTTCGAACCTTGCTCTGATACCACTTTGTTAGGATCTTCACAACTTTATGTTCGGTCTACGATGTAGCCGAATGTGTTTGAAGGAGAGAATGGATAGAGAATGGAGAAAGTATCAATAAACTATTCTTATATTTTCCTTGCTCTTTTAAAAACTTTACAAAACATCTCTTTATATAGGAGTTTACATGCCCTTTCATTATGACTCTTCATAATACCAATTGATTACAATAACCGTTACATATCTTTTGATTAAACCTATTCATGAATTGATATCCCTTCCTTTTATAACCGATGTCTCTTCAATTCTTTGTAACCGAAAACAAGTTTAATTTCTAACAGTTGTTTGTAGATTTGGCAGCATTAGGAGGTAAACTATTAAACTGATATTCTTCATCACTATCAGTCAAGTTATCTGCTTCAGGATCTCCAGAAAGTATTTTCTCTAACTTGCTTTCTGTGTTATGCACCTGAAAAACGAAAAACAAAAACATGAATTACTAGCAATATATTCAATATCAACTTTTATATAAAAAAACCATTTTAAATTTTTTTGCCACGTACCTTCTCGCTCTGAGAATTCTCATCCAACTCTGGCAAAAATCTTTCCTCAACATAAGGAGCAACAGATGCATCTGAATCATCCTCTAATAAATGATCATGAGACTCTGATCCAACTACTTCTTTACCAACTTCCGCTTCCATGCTTCTCTTCAAGTAGATTTTCTCTTCAACATCTGGTAAATAATTTTTATTTCTCAAAATAGGTAAATGTTCTATGTATAAGGCCACCTCCTTTATATATGCCGTTGTAAACATTGAACATGACTAACAAATCATTTTCACTATCAACTTCGTAACTACAATCTGTTAGAAACCTCTTGTGAGAAGTTGTTAAATAGTTAGTTAAGGAGCTTGATGACTTTGTTATGAAGTTTGTTAGGATATAATTAGTTGTGCCCTATAAATAGATATGCTTTGTAATAAAAATGATATATTGAATGTTGAATGAAAAAAATGAATTCTCTTATTTACTAGTTGTATCTTTTTTACTTGTCTTTTTTCCCGATTAAAAAGTTCTTTCCATTCAGTTTATGTTCTTGTTCTTCAATTGTATCCCAAATTTTCCCCAAATCAAACCCTAGATTGAAAAAATGGCTAAGAAAAATACGATGGTGGGCGATCAAGCTCATCATTTGGTATCAGAGCTTCAAGGAGAGGATCATGATATCGATGAAATTGATGCGGATTCATCAACAAATGTTCAAGATTGGGGTCCTCAAATTCAACAAATTGATACCCGATTGGATCAATTCGATGAGTTTAAGGCTCAAATGGTTCATCAGCATGCCGATTTCAAGCAACAACTTTTCCAGTTGCAGAATTCAATTAATGCGATCTTGATTGGATTCAAGAATTCAAGAAATATCGAGCTTAGGGTTTCACCATCTCAGGGCCACATTTTGGGAGCGACGATGTCATCTCCTGCAGCGCAAGGATTGGGATCTAGAGCTGCAGTAGATCCTAATTTGGGAGCAGCGGTAATTAGGCTCCAACCTGAAATAAGGTTTCATGTACAAGTTCTTGAACCAAAGTCCTTATCGACGACAATCAAATTGGCG
This sequence comes from Agapanthus africanus, assembly GCA_030015575.1. Classification (NCBI taxonomy): domain Eukaryota; kingdom Viridiplantae; phylum Streptophyta; class Magnoliopsida; order Asparagales; family Amaryllidaceae; genus Agapanthus; species Agapanthus africanus. The sequence continues at coordinate 215,428,927 of JASDDO010000014.1, read as the reverse complement.
AAATTAAAAGAAGCAGAGCTCAAGACCCGACAAGAAAGATTAGTAATCAAGAACGTTGGGTTTCATTTGGCGATAAGTGGAGAAGGTAAAGGATCTTTGTTATGCAAGAAACCAATGTTGCATCGTCGAAGTTCTCGATATTTCTCTCAACCATGTGCACCCCGATTTCGTCGTTCTTTGCTATCAAGACGATCTCGACCTTGACGCCCTCGCAAGTTTCGCCAAGTTTCGAAACGGGCTATCAAAGTGAACTTGAAACAATCTCGTTTCAGAAGCAAATCGAAACCGTGCACCAATATTTTTATCTTTGTTCGATGTCAATTTGATGAAAGACGGTATTTCCAACACTTTGTTCTTGATGATTACAATTCAAGTGCCCAAAGAAAGAAGAAAAAAGAAAGAAGGAATGAGAGAAAAAAAGAAAGAAAAAAATGGAGAAAAAAGGTTAGTAAGAAAAGAGGTAAGCATGTCTTTAGGTTCTTGAAGTTAACATTGGAGCCGCCTCTCCCGGAACTGCCGCCACCAAAACCGTCACCATTCGAATTGCATCTCTCGTGCTTCATTTCATTCTCTTGCTACCTTAAGAAAGTCTTTTTCAATATGGCTGATATTTTGTTGGAGATCACTACATTCTTGGTTTTATGCAATTGAAGCCATTATGCGGCCACATGGCTCTTGATTCAAGATGAAGATTATGATATTGTAGCGACCACAAAAAAAAAAATCCATGTGTTCTTCAAGAAAATTTGAAGCATATACATCGACAAGGTGTTCGTTGACGATCGATTCTTCACCTTGAGGACAAGGTCAATTTTGAGAGGGAGGTAATGTTAGATACCTCTTGTGAGAAGTTGTTAAATAGTTAGTTAAGGAGCTTGATGACTTTGTTATGAAGTTTGTTAGGATATAATTAGTTGTGGTCTATAAATAGATATGCTTTGTAATAAAAATGATATATTGAATGTTGAATGAAAAAAATGAATTCTCTCATTTACTAGTTGTATCTTTTTTACTTGTCTTTTTTCCCGATTAAAAAGTTCTTTCCATTCAGTTTATGTTCTTGTTCTTCAATTGTATCCCAAATTTTCCCCAAATCAAACCCTAGATTGAAAAAATGGCTAAGAAAAATACGATGGTGGGCGATCAAGCTCATCATTTGGTATCAGAGCTTCAAGGAGAGGATCGTGATATCGTTGAAATTGATGCGGATTCATCAACAAATGTTCAAGATTGGGGTCCTCAAATTCAACAAATTGATACCCGATTGGATCAATTCGATGAGTTTAAGGCTCAAATGGTTCATCAGCATGCCGATTTCAAGCAACAACTTTTCCAGTTGCAGAATTCAATTAATGCGATCTTGATTGGATTCAAGAATTCAAGAAATGCCGAGCTTAGGATTTCACCATCTCAGGGCCACATTTTGGGAGCGACGATGTCATCTCCTGCAGCGCAAGGATTGGGATCTAGAGCTGCAGTAGATCCTAATTTGGGAGCAGCGGTAATTAGGCTCCAACCTGAAATAAGGTTTCATGTACAGGTTCTTGAACCAAAGTCCTTATCGACGACAATCAAATTGGCGAAATCAAAAGAAGCAGAGCTCAAGACCCGACAAGAAAGATTAGCAATCAAGAACGTTGGGTTTCATTTGGCGATAAGTGGAGAAGGTAAAGGATCTTTGTCATGCAAGAAACCATTGTTGCATCGTCGAAGTTCTCGATATTTCTCTCAACCATGTGCATCCCGATTTCGTCGTTCTTTGCTATCAAGACGATCTCGACCTCGACGCCCTCGCAAGTTTCGCCAAGTTTCGAAACGCGCTATCAAAGTGAACTTGAAACAATCTCGTTTCAGAAGCAAATCGAAGCCGTGCACCAATATTTTTATCTTTGTTCGATGTCAATTTGATGAAAGACGGTATTTCCAACACTTTGTTCTTGATGATTACAATTCAAGTGCCCAAAGAAAGAAGAAAAAAGAAAGAAGGAATGAGAGAAAAAAAGAAAGAAAAAAGTGGAGAAAAAAGATTAGTAAGAAAAGAGGTAAGCATGTCTTTAGGTTCTTGAAGTTAACATTGGAGCCGCCTCTCTCGGAACTGCCGCCACCAAAACCGCCACCATTCGAATTGCGTCTCTCGTGTTTCATTTCATTCTCTTGCTACCTAAAGAAAGTCTTTTTCAATATGGCTGATATTTTGTTGGAGATCACTACATTCTTGGTTTTATGCAATTGATGCCATTATGCGGCCACATGGCTCTTGATTCAAGATGAAGATTATGATATTGTAGTGACCACAAAAAAAAAATTCCATTTGTGTTCTTCAAGAAAATTTGAAGCATATACATCGACAAGATGTTCGTTGACGATCGATTCTTGACCTTGAGGACACGGTCAATTTTGAGAGGGAGGTAATGTTAGATATCTCTTGTGAGAAGTTGTTAAATAGTTAGTTAAGAAGCTTGATGACTTTGTTATGAAGTTTGTTAGGATATAATTAGTTGTGGTCTATAAATAGATATGCTTTGTAATAAAAATGATATATTGAATGTTGAATGAAAAAAATGAATTCTCTCATTTACTAGTTGTATCTTTTTTACTTGTCTTTTTTCCCGATTAAAAAGTTCTTTCCATTCAGTTTATGTTCTTGTTCTTCAATCGTATCCCAAATTTCCCCCAAATCAAACCCTAGATTGAAAAAATGGCTAAGAAAAATACGAAGGTGGGTGATCAAGCTCATCACAATCTTCCATATACAAGTTGTGAATTTTATAATGAATCCTGCATTCACTTGAAACATAACCCAATTTCTCTATGAAACGTACGAGCTCTATAATCGACATCTTTTCTGGATCTATGTTATCAACCATACTTATTATTCCATTCTCATAAGCTATAAAACTATCAGGTACCCATCTTCCTCCATAATGAATTTGTAAAGTATGCAAGAACATCTTCAATTTGCTGTCTAAAAAAAATCAAATAGTACAATTTCAAAAACTTGATCCAGCGGACATGAAGTCTAGGTGGAGGACGGAGATGAAGGGGCGCGTGAGTCGTGTTGCGAAGGATAGGGCTGAGAGGAGATAGAGGCGGGAAGGACAAGAGATGACGGTGACACCAGCGGACATGAAGTCTAGGTGGACCGAAGAGCAGAGGTCGCGTCGAAAATGAGAAGAGAAGAGACGCGAAGAGAAAGTCTCGTAATCTGGTGATATTTGATTTGATTTTTTCTGTTTTTGTTTTAGGTTAAGAAGGGTAGTTTTGGGATTAAAAGTTACACATTTGGTTAAACTTAACTGAAAGTTAACGGTGTTAACTTCAATGGGTAAAGTGCTGCTTTTTAAATGTCAGGGGTATTTCCTACCATTGGGTTATATGGAAGGGATATTTCCTGCCATTTAACCAAAAGAAAATGCATCACTTTCTCATCCACAAACTTTGTGACCTTGGTCTATCCTGAAACCGGCGATCCTTATCCCACTTTGACGAGCACCCCCAACTCCGGCGATCCCGACCCACGCCAGCAAGCATCCCCAACTCCAATGAACCCGACCCCACTCCGCCGAGCACCCCCACTCCGACAACCCACATTCTTCTCACAAGAAGATTGTTTGATTAGGTTTTGATCTAGGGTTCAATCAAGGTTTTGATTAGGGGTCCATCGAAATCATAATTGGAAATCCTCATCCAAACTCCAATCGAAAACCTAATCCGGAATCTAATGAGTGTTGTTGCAAATTTGGGTTGAAATCAATGACAAAGAAAAATACAACACAATAGATTGGATTGAGGCACGTAATCGCTATATTTAAAGCAAATTTTGCTCTTTACAATGCAACATGGGTTTGTGCGAATTGCTTTCAAGATACAACAACCCAATCTTGTGTTTCAATCCTCCGCGTTGCACTCGCAGAGAATTGCTCCGAAAAACTTGATCTTTTGAGTACCAAAAAAAAGAGAAAAGAGATGAAAATAATTGTTGTTGTGTCTATGGAACAAAGAAAACAAGTTGGAATAAATAAGAGTTGAAGGGATGTGAATGGAATCCTTTCACCATTTGAATTCAAAATTTAAATCCCTATAACTACATATAACTCCCATAACTACCCCCTCCAACAAAATGGGAGAGAGATTTGCCTCTAACAAAATGGGAGGAAGATTTGAATTCAAATGTGTTTGACCATGGTCAACTATAAACCCAAAATAGAAAATTTAATTTATTGAAATTACATATATTATACAAATAATATAACATCCTCACTAATTTCAAAACAATCCCAAAACAAACAAAAGTTGGTACTAAATGTATATACATACGATGAAGACGACTTCTGGACTTGAATCTTCACTCAGTGCATTTACGTCAAAATTCAATCAAGATGCACGGTAAATGAAGTTTTGAAATGAGGACCCTTTATGAAAGAACCAGGTATAAAGCGCATATATACATTTGAAAGATCAAGTAATTCATAAGTTTGCACTTTATGGCCATGTGCATGTTTTGGTTTCATGAACTCTTCCTAGAAAACCTTTTGATTTCATAGAAGACAGTCGCACCATCATATTCATATAGGTAGGCAATCTAGTATGTCTTGTAATCATACTTTATCACCTATTAAAAAATATTCATCATCTTCCTTTATCTACAAGATCTAAGCATGATCATTTCAGGGATAAGAATAAGTTTTCATAGTTTTACAATCAATCGTAACATCTACTCTTCCTTTGAACTCGCAATACTTAGAACACAATTATCGATTATGATTTCAAAGATAGTTGATTTATTTGTAAGGTTTTAATCCTATCTCCAATGATATCTTCTATAGTAAATCTTCTGACAAACTCTTAATAAAAGTGTCATGCCCCGCTTCCCAGAAAACGATGATGACACGTGACGAGGCCCGTAACGTATTTACTAGGAGAAGGTCTTTTCCTTTAATAAATACGTTAAGCGTATGAAAGCAATATAACAATATGCAAGAATTAATAAGAGTAAATAAAATTCAATAGCAACTTTATTTATATTCACTTCCACAAGTTTTGATACAAGATAACTGAAAAGAAAAGTGCAATGAAAATGCCTAACAGGTGGTATACTTAAAAAACCGATGAGGAAAACTAATAGTCTGGCTGAGCTGGAAACTGATCGAAGCCCTCCTGGCTTGGTTCGATCTCCTTTGTCTCTAGATCACCTGACGAACATTCTAAAGAAGAAGAAACAAAGGGAACGTCGTCAGTGATCAAGCGCTCGATAAGTCTCCAAAAAGGAAGGTATAATGACATGTCACGACCCGAAAATGGCACATTACCAGCACAAGGATTACATGAAGTCAAGTGGACCCCATCATAACCCAAGTGAGCCAAAACCAGGACCATCTACATAAGGAAATAGATAATAATAGGTGGAGGTGAGCTTTTAGAAAAGTTTTTATACAAAGTAAAGCCTGTTTTGAAAGATTGTTTGAAAAATGGACATCACCTTCTTCGTAAATTTTGAACAAAACAGATACAATGATAAGTATATAACAAGTATCCCCACATATGGGAGCTAAATCAATACCCAAACAGCGGAATCACAACCACGCAGTAATATACGACGCCAAATGGCGAAGGATCAACAAAACGGAAAGTAAACAACATAAATATATATCAAGTGGACTTCCACACGAGTCCGACAACAACAAAATACACAACACTAAGGTCTCGACAATACTAGACTTGGTTTTTGATGGAGTACTTCTAGATACAAATAAGTATAAGGCAAATGCCGATACAAAAATATGATCCATCAACTCGAAATATGTGCAACCACTCCCAAAAGATAGCGAATGTGCCAAATCAGCCGCTACGGATCCAAGCGGTTAAACCTGCAAAGAACTATGGCACAACGGGAGTGAGTTGCCAACTCGTGAGTAGAATTATATAACAAGCTAGATATCGCATGGATAATCGGTGAAACAACTAAGCATGATAAATGTGTACATCAAGGATGGTAAATAAGCACGTGCCGAAACTAGAGTTCGAGCGATAGAATATAAAATAAAGTGCCCTCATGTACAACTCGTGTACCACTATCCTAGTATGTGCAATATATGAATCTGTGTGTGATTATCATGTCAATATCAAGTAATCAGTATCTGGCCCGATACGGGCACAACATAACCACAAGCGTTTAAAAGCATATGAGTCACGGGAGTACATACAATACTGTGAATTGAAACGCTAACAATCATCAATCGTCGATAACACACTGCATATATATACCCAACGGTGTCAAATCACGATCACCGTATCCGTGGTGCAATACGTATAGCACACGATCAACCATGACACAATAAAGGCTATAATACATATATAGCACCCATCCATATGCAATCATATAAAAGTAGCCGAAAGATATATGTATATGAAATCTTTTCAAAATATCCGTGTGATATATATATAGCGGCACATGTAGCGGGCGTTGTTTTGTGAAGAAGGGTATGCATCTCGTTTAAAGTATACGTCTCACCTTTTGAAAATGATTTATTTAAAAAGGGGTTTTCTTTTGTAAACGTCTGTGTCGATCCTAGACACATGGAAAGTAACGAGACTATATCTCTTTTGAAAACCTCTTTAGAATACATCGATATATGAAAATAATATTCAGGTACTGTCTCATAGACCAGTCCTGTCCGGCTACTATATATAGAATAATATATCTCATCAGTACAGGGCATCTATATCGATCCCTCACATATATATAATATCCATCTTAGTGCATGGTATCTATATCGATCCCCCACATATATAATATCCATCTCAATGCAGGGCATCTATATCGATCCCTCACATATATATAATATCCGTAGAGATATCATGTGTCAACTACCCTTAATCACTCATGGATTGATCACACATATATCCTCGGACGACATTGTGTCTCTTCCTGCCTCAATCTCTCATGGATTGATCACACACACACACACACACACACACACACACACACACACACACACATCTCATGGATCCTTGGCTATATCCACCGTGTCCTAATCATCTTTATCTTCTTATATACCTTTATATATACTCAATCTCTTACGATTGATATCATATCATATTATATCCACAGTAATATAAATCTCGTCAAACTCGTAACTTTTTAGTCTGTGTGAACTAGGCATAACACAGATGGGTAACATATCATAGCATAAGCCAGTAATATAAGTGTAGCTATATATAATACATACACACACACACACACACACACACACACACACACACACATATATATATATATATATATATATATATATATGGAGAAAAGGTGCCATAGGAGGGGATTTCCTCCTATGGCGTCGGAAAAATGCACCCTCCGTGATTTTTTGGACGATCGGCATACATCATATCCATCTTTATCATCTAAGATGTGGATACACCAAATTTCATGTGATTATACCATTTTCTCACCGTTGATTTAGTTGGTGCAAAATTAATGGTTTACCGACAATAGAACTTTTTACATTGCTAATTCAACGGTGAAAAAGTAGTGGAATCACATGAAATTTGGTGTATGCACATCTTAGATGACAACGATGATGATGATGGATGCCGATCGTCGGAAAAAATGATGGGGATTGTATTTTTTCGACGCCATAGGAGGAAATCCCCTCCTATGGCCTCTTTTCTCCATTATTCTCTCTCTCTCTCTCTCTCTATCTATATATATATATATATATATCTATCTATATATATATATATAGAGAGAGAGAGAGAGATCTATATATATATATATATATATATATATAGAGAGAGAGAGAGATCTATATATATATATATATATATAGAGAGAGAGAGAATAATGGAGGAAATATGCCATAGGAGGGAATTTCCTCCTATGGCGTCGAAAAAATACACCTTCCCTCATTTTTTTCGCCGATCGGCACCCACCATATTCATCATTATCATCTAAGATGTGGGTACACCAAATTTCATGTGATTCTACAACCATTTCACCGTTGATTTAGCAATGTAAAAAGTTCTATTGTCGGTAAACCGTTAATTTTGAACCCACTAAATCAACGGTGAAATGGTTGTAGAATCATATGAAATTTGGTGTACCCACATCTTAGATGATAACGATGAATATGATGGGTGACGATCGTCGGAAATAATGAGGAAGGGTGTATTTTTTCGATGCCATAGGAGGAAATTCCCTCCTATGGCTTCTTTCTTCCATTAACCTCATATATATATATAAGTGTCCCATACCACTGAGGTATAACGCCAACAATATATGACGCGTAGCAGAAATCATAAAACGTGGCATAACGAATAAGATAAATAAAACGCGAGAGAATGATATATAAAGTACGCGTAGCGTAAAAGAACAGTAAATATATAATTCATTCTAATATTCCCACTTATATGTATTTAAAGTTGAACGAAACGTTATTTGAAAATAAGCAGGCTACGACATTTTTAAAACACATATATATACCCCTTTGAAATCCACGTAGCACATCCTTTCATTATCACTTTAAAAAATGAAACGAATCGATATTTTTAGAAAGTGGATAATACCGATAGATCTGCATAATCTCTCAAACGGGTAAAATAGTAAGACTCCGTGAGTCAAGTAAAATTGGGCCATATTCGGCTAATCATCATCATCTATCCTCATCATATAATCCTGTACGGAATCTCACCTCGTACGATAACCATCAAATATTCCATTATCCCATATCACAATAATGATCGGTACGGATATCTAATCTACGTACCCAAACACATAGTATAACTGGTACGGACATAAAATCTACATACACACATAGTAATGGAATATCAATAGTACGGACATCTAGTCACATACAAACATAGCACCGGTGCGGACATCTCGTTCACGCACCCGCTCAACAATCGGTATGGACACCTCCAGTCGCATACTCGCCCAACAACCAGTATGGACCTCCAGTCACGTACTCGTCCAACAACCAGTACGGACTCTAAGTCTCGTACGCGCATCCAATATGAATCTTATATAACATCATCTACTATAAGGTCGATCTTACTACGATACGTAAGCATGGCAAGTTCTACATGATATGGCAGTACTAATGATGTGTAGTGAACATGCGAGTCTATGATCGTGCAATATTGCAACCATTAGTATTTATACTAGTGTTCTACCAAGTGTATCTACAATAAGCTTACTGGGCGATATTAACGTAATTTACTAATTAACGAACAAGCCTAAATATACGTGGCATGCACCTCTAGCACATTCAATGATAAAATAAATAATATGTTTCACGGGGGTGCTATTCGCCATCCACCCGATTCCCCACACGTAGATATAATCTACTCACAATTTGCGATCGTGCTAGTCGTATCCTACGACTGTCTTGCTCTTCGTCATAGCCTCGGAGGTCTCCGCAATCACACCTAGCATTAAAATAACCACGCAAACACATATAAGAATCCGAATCGGTATCGACATAACAAATGAACGTCCATAGGTTAGAACTTAGAACCAACATGAGCCATCCGTTTGTTAACTACCAATAATCACTCCCCGTACTCCCTGTTCTAGTATAAAAGAACGCATCAAGAATTCAAAATACGGATTATCAAGTTCAAAAACCTTAAAATATCGTTCAAAAGCTAAATAAAACACCTCCAGATTTTGACTCAGGAAATCTTGGACAATTTAGCATATTCCAATATCTTAAATATCAAGTACACGAACTCTACAAGAAACCCCAACACCAAACTCCACACTTGGGCCGACATTAAGCTGCAAATAGCGGCCAGAACCCTATGGTTCTGCCTCGAATTTCATGCATGCATCCAAAATGTTATATTTAACCCCTAGAATCTACTAAATTTTTTTAGAAACTCTGATTCACTCCAGATTTCATTTGAACACAAAAACTTCATAGAAATACCAAAATTTGAAAAGCTTAACTCATGTTTTGAAGTTGTAACACTTTACAACTCAAGAATTCTTGCACCATATGCCCTCTTCTAGTCAAAATAGGTTGTATTATCAAGAAAACATTACTAAAACCTTGCTACTACAAGTAACTATACACAAAAACTTATCTTTTTAACATCTAACTCATGAAAACATTGAAAACTTTATACTTTTCATGGTGATAATTTAAAACTTAAGATCAAAGGGAATTACCTCTTGATGAAGATAGATTAAGAGGAGGTCTAAACTTGTAAGATCCCACTTGAAGAGCTTGTTGACTTGAAAACTTAATGACTTGATGGTTTCAAGTTGAAGAGATGATTTGTTTGTGTTTAGAGTTAGAAAAATTATGAGAAAGTGTGAGAATTGGACATGAGATTGTTAGAGAGACATGAGAGTGTTTGAGATGAGAGGAGGCGAGGAGAGATGAGAGGGTGAGAGGAATGAGTGAGGGGAAGAGAGTAGTGAATGGTATGGGCACAAAGCCATACCTCAATTTTAAATTCCCCTTCTATGCTTCTTTTCTCTCTCTCTTTTCCAAACAAATAAAAAAAAAGGAGGTAGCCATAACATGATCTTTAATACCAAATAAAACCCTAATAAAATTTTTAAGTGAAGACATTAACATAACTACATACTTGTCATGCCAAAAACTAAGTGTTAACATTAACATGAGAATATTGGTTTTGCCATTTTAATTGTACCAAATGTTGAGAACCCAATTTAATAATTGGAATTAATTTAATAAAACATATTATATTATTATTTAAATTCTAAGATAATACTTATCATTTTCTGAATGTTACAATATTCCCCCTTAAATAAATTCGTCCCCCGAATTTAAAATTTAAACCCCAAATCTTAAAACATTTCAGTAAACCAAATCAACGAAGATCCGAAGTCTCATACAAGCTAGGAATACTACATAATGTGTGATAACAGGTATACATATAGTATAAGTAAAAACCAGCGTATCCTAAAGGATCACACGCAATATGAAATCCTCATTAATAAAACATTATCAAATTCTGTGCCAATCATTGACACTCGAAATCCCAAAATATCATGATGCAATGTGTATGCATGAGGAATGAAAGTGTGAAACCTTGATAACTGGAACTCCAACACTCGCTACACTAACCACACCGGTTACGATACAACGTGCAATGCATGAATCACAAAATTAAATGCAACGTGTGTGCATGGAAGCAAAACCAAGTGCAACGGGTGTGCACGAAACAATATCAAGGGCCTCGACTGTGCACGGAACAAAAATCAAGTGCAACTACTATGCACGAAAGCATCAATCAAGTCATCAAAACCACCGACATCAAAATATTCCCTCTTCAACGTTGAAAGTGTGATACTCGAATCACTAAAATATCGAAGCCAAAACAAGGGTGATGCCTAGATCACCAAAATACCAAGCCAAATAAAGGAGTAGTACTCCGAACACCCCAAAACACAAATCAAAACAACTAACATTGAAGCGTACCTGCTTCAACGTCGATAGATGCCTGAGCACTCGGAGCAGTCAGAGCAAGAACTCTCGCTCGCCCACCTCTCACGGCTTGACGTCCTCTAACTCTGGACCCTTGTCCTCTCTGCATGGGACCATCATATCCACTACCTGTCCGGTCCCTAGGTGGAACCTGAGTAATCACCGGTGGAGGGGAAAGTAAACGAAGTAGCTCGTCGGGGCGCTATCCTGCTCTGACGCCTAGCAGGACAGTTTCTGGCTTTATGATCGGGCCTCACACAATTAAAACACAAATGGGCTAGTCTCTACATCCTATCAGAGTCTGCTCTCGGAGCAATCCACTCACGTCTCCGCTCTCCTGCTCAACAGATGGAGTCTCCACTCGAGCCCGCTTTGGCTCTGGAGTCGCTCCAATCTCAACGTAACGCTCCTCTATCAGCGTGGCCACATTCAATGCCTTTGCGTAGATATCGAAACGCTGGGCCCCAACGGATAAAAACAGTTGTACATCTAGTTTGTGCACAAACGTCTTAATCCGGATCTCTTCCGTAGGAACCAAATAAGGAGTATATCGTGACAAGTGGGTGAACTAAAAGTCATACTCGGCAATTGTCATGTCTGGAGTCTTACGTAAAGACTCGAAACTACATGCTCGGGCGTCTCTGACACACTGAGGTAGAAATCGGGCTAGGAAGACCTTCGAAAACTCATCCCAAGTCATAAGAGGAAGACTCACTGCTCGACCTCTCCTGATCGAATCGCACCAGGTCTGAGCAAGACCCTTTAACCGAAAACTGGCTAACTCCACTGATCTCGCATTGTAGCATCTCATCAAACAAAATATCCTCGCCATCCTGTCGAGGAAAGACACCGGATCCTTTGACGCATCTATGCCAGTAAACACCCGAGGCTTCAGACTCAAGAACCCGGGAAGCAACACATCTAACGCCCCAATCATCGGAGGCATAATTGATCTCTAAGTATCATGGTGTGCCAAAATCTCTGGAGCTTGCTGTGCAACAACATGCCCCTGGGTCCGAATAGTTTCAGCTAACGACCCAATCGAACGATGTAGATCAAGAATGCTCACCTCCAAACAAGAAATACTATCATAAATAAGAGGATCGCCATGTTCCATTGTCACTGGAGTACCGTCCTGGTCAGTCCTCATCTCAGACGAGCTTGCCCTAACCTAATCACTAACTGCAGCCCTCTCGGCTCGCACAGTCCCTAATGGTATGATGACTGACACAAGAAACAAACAACAATCAGTTTCCGAATCTTAACAAAATAGCAATGCAATGCTAACAGATAGGGAAAGAAGGAAAGATAATCTCGGAAGAATACAAAATATACATCTTAAGGTCACTTAAGCAGAGTATCGTATCGTAAATATGCGGCAGAACATACCTACAGTACGTAACTCTACTTAAGCCACATACTCCATCATACCAAGGGCAACGTATAAGTCGAAAGGTCGGGTTTAAGACCCCCAATATTAAGTTTAAGTTCCGCAAGGTTAAGCCTAGGTCTCGTAAGATCATACCCTAGACTCCGCATGGTTAAACCTAAACTAAACAGAGGAAAGCGAAGGTCGGGTCTAATACCCTAAAGTCAAGTCTAAGTTCCGCAAGGTTAGGCCTAAGTTTCAAAACATAATAACCTAGACCCTACATGGTTAAACCTAGACAGGATAATGGTAAAACCTAGACAGGATAATGGTAAAACCTAGTGCCCTGATAACAACTTTGTCACGACCCGAAAAGGGGTACATGACCGTCACAAGGATTACATGAAGTCAAGTGGACCCCTTCGTAACCTAAGTGAGTCAAAACTAAGAATCTAAACCATATATATAAGGAAATAGATAATAATAGGTAGATGTGAGGTTTTAGAAAAGTTTTTATACAAAGTAAAGCTTATTTTGAAAAATTGTTTGAAAAATAGACATCACCTCCTTTGTAAATTTTGAACAAAACAGATACAATGATAAGTATATAAGAAGCATCCCCACATACGAGAGCTAAATCAACGCCCAAACGGCGGAATCACAACCACGCAGTAATATACGACGTCAAATGGCGAAGGATCAACAAAACGGAAAGTAAACAATATAAATATACATCAAGTCGACTTTACACGAGTCCGACAACAACAAAATACACAACACTAAGGTCTCGACAATACTAGACTTGGTCTTTGATGGAGTACTTCTAGATACAAATAAGTACAAGGCAAATTCCGATACAAAAATATGACCCACCAACTCGAGATAAGTGTAACCATTCCTAAAATATAGCGAACGTGCCAAATCAGCCGCTACGGATCCAAGCGGTTAAACCTACAAAGAACTAAAGCACAATGAGGATGGGTTGCCAACTCATGAGTGTTGAAGTCGAAAATTGCACCCCGGTTGACCAAGTCAAAGTCAACCCCAAGCCAAGTGGGCCCATGCCCAAGTCGAGTCCGAACATGAAGCGGCCGGCCTTCCCCCATGCCAAAATGAAATCATGTAATAAATAATTTTTATGTAATTTTTTATGCATGAATGTAAACAAAATGGGCATAAAGCCAAATTTTTGTAAGCCCATGGCTTATGTGCAAAAAGAAATAGTACATGAGACATGGGATGAGCAAAATGCCATTTTGTAAAGCCCAAGGGGCTATATGTAAATATGTAAGCCTATATAAGGCAACATGATGATGAATAAATACACCTTTCATTCCCCAAAAATTAGGGCCTGTGCCTCTTTCTCCTTCCTCAAGGTTCTAAAACCTTCTTCTTTCTTTTGAATTAAATCAAGAGTTTTACTCTTCCTTTTCCAAAACTAAATAGTTTTTCACCACAAAACCCACAAAGGGGAACTTGGATCTGCCATTAGATCTTAAAAAGGGGAGATTTTTAAGTCTCACCCCTTTTTTCCAAGATCCGGCCAAACGACAGGAAGAAGAAGGAGACCCATCTCCAGAAACCCCACTTTGGGGAAGATCCAGGGCTCAAGGGGAGAAGCCCCTTCATCAGCCTCAAAATATCCTAGGAGTTTAACTTCTCATACACACACATACACACACACACAAAATAATAAGTGTTCCTTTCTGAGAGTACAACTCCCATTGCAGGGACTAAGTCCATTTTACCTCCCAAAGCGCTAGCGCCCTTGCGCTCAGAGCGCTAGCGTCCAAAGCGCTAGTGCCCGAGCGCCTACGTGCCTGGCACGTAGGGTGCTAGCGCTCAAAGCGTTTGCGCCAAAGCGCTAGCGCCCGAGCGCCTACGTGCCTGGAACGTGGGGCGCTAGCGCTCAAAGCGCTAGCGCCCGAGCGCCCACGTGCCTGGTGCGTGAGGCGCTAGCGCCCTAGCGCTCGAAGCGCTAGTGCCCAAAGCGCTAGCGTCCAAGCGCTTTCTTCCACGCATCCTTTGGATGCCCTTTTCCCTTACACACACACACACACTACCTTCCCCGTTAGAAAAAAATTTCTAACGGGGCGCTGCCCCGCACCCCGCAAGGGGGCTGCTAGCCCCCTTGACCCTCAGCCCGCTATCCGGGTAGCGGGACCCCCGTAAAGCGGGCCTCCCAATATATCCGAAACCCCTTCAAAATACAACACTGCACATTGAGTTCGCATGACCAGTTTAACTCGTTAATCGGAGGCTCCCTCGCTCCAAAGGCAAGGGGTAATTAACGGCAGCTTAGTCCGCGGCTGCCGGAGATTCGGATCCCCACAATCAATAAACCACAGCCTACCCTAGGCAGGGGGAATCTGTAGTACGCCTGACAAGCGCGCATGTATTCCCATCTCAATGGGGTGACGAAAAACACCCTACAGATTCTGGCATGCCTGGTGGGACAAATCTCTCCTCCCATATTCGGGTTAAGCTTTCATACGAACTCAATTAATATGCATATCAATTGCCTGTACTAAAATCATGTTTTTTTATGCAGGTTAACGTTCTCCAATTGCAATCTTCGGACGCAGCAAAGATGTCTCCAGGGATCAGCTCAACTCTCGACACAGCTCCCATCTCCTACACGATGAAGATGGACGCCGGGACGGTCCTCCCGGCCAGTCCTGGGCGATAATGGGAAGAGCCGCCACTACCATTCAGCTCTATTCTGTTCGTGTCAGCTAACGCCATCCCAGCTCCTCAAGCCCCGGTGACAGAAAAACCGGCCTCGAAAGGCAAGAGGCCAAATGTGGTGGTCTCGAAGGCGCCCCAACTCAAACGCAAGTCGGTGTTTGAACGACTCTCCTTGGCCCCAGCTAGGGGTAAGGCCATCAACACCAACAAAGCAACAAGGCCTCTCGAGCAAGCTCCGGGGGTGCCCCTGACAACTGCTCGATCGGGTGTCTTTTCTAAGCTCCCCGCTAATTGACTCACATTCCTAGGAAATGGATGCCCGCCAAGCCCTTAAAATTGAGAAGCTAAGGCAGAAAAGGCTCAGATATAGAGCCAACAAAAGGGCTAGGGCTCCTGCTAGGCTGAACTTCATGAGGTTCGAAGAACAGGGTTACCCCGCTAAAGATGAGGAAATGGCTGGATATGTGGTCCACACTGTCTACATGGTGGGCACGCGTAGCAAGAGCAAGGATGGGGCTACCACATCTCAAATTCAATCTGGCTTGAATGTGGTTGCCGTTTTCCAAGAACAGCCACCTCCGCTGGATGATGAAAACCCTCTAGACGAGGATGATAGGCAGAAAGACCCCTCAGTCCATGTAGAGTCAAGCTCGGACAGCGAGGAAGAGCCGACTTTTAGCCCCAGGATCGCGGAGCAAGAGATGCTTCAAGAGCTCCGAAAGTAGCTCAGAAGCAAAAACAAGGAGATGGCCAAGCCCTACTAAAAAATTGACGACTTGAAAAACGTCATCTTACAGCTCACGGCCCGACTTGCCTCTCAGCCGCCCAATCAAGGGCAGGGCTCTGCTCATGAACCGGGAAACGGTGTCCCAGGGCAGCCGATGCCTATTCCCTCAAATCCAAAAGTGGGCGGACCGCATGAAAATCAGTCGCATCCCATCTCGGGAAATGTCTTGGCTACCGATGACAGTATCCCGCTAACTCAAGATCAAATCATGGATTTGGTTGCAAACAAAGTCAAAACATTGGTGGCCGAAGCCGAAGCGCAAAAAGATATCAGCAGTAGTGGGAGACCATATCCTGCTCAGTATGATCTGGTAGAATTTCCTAGCGGCTATGTCATCCCCAAATTCGGAAGATTCGATGGGACGGGAAATGCGAATCAGCACATCGCCCACTTTAAAGCCTCATGCGGGAATACTGGGGGAAATGATGCGCTTCTCCTCCGCCAGTTCGTTAATAGCTTGGCCGACGTTGCTTTCGACTGGTACGCGAGCATACCGGATGGCTCCGTCATAACTTTCGTCCAAATGGAGTCTCTATTTCGGCAAAGGTTCATGAGCATCAGCGATAAGATCACCATTGCCGAGCTCGTAAGGACTAAGCCAAAGAACAACGAAAGCAGCACGGATTTTATAACCCGATGGCGCAATCTCTCCGTTAAATGTGAACCGCCGATAGAGCAGGACCAATCTGTCAGTCTCCTTGTCAGAAATCTCAACAATTGGATGGCCCCGTTTCTATGCACCGCTGGTCTCAAAACATTCTAAGAGCTGACCAGGAAAGTTCAGATGCTGGAGCGCTCAAAGCAGGAGTCCTCCTCGGATTCCCAAAATAACAATAGGTCCTGGAGAAACTGAAAGGACGTGTCACGCCCTGCTTTCCAGAGTACGCTAAGATGGGTACGTGACATAGCCAACCATGCTATCTGTGGATAGGAAAAATCCCTCCACAGTCATATTACGGCTGTAGAGATATCAAGAACAGGAAAGTAAACTAAACTATCTAGTACCTGTCCATAAGCCAGAATAAATGAGTCAAGAAAATACTATAATATGCGGAAGCAAAAGATCAGATAAACACCTGGAAAGTAAGACTGGATACCAACAGGATCCTCGCTGCTCGGTCTAGCAGCGGCAGTACTCCTAATCAGCCTACGACAAAGGTAGAGGATCTGGGTCATGCAAAACCCAGACGTCAGCGCGTCATAACATCAAGCAATAATATAAAAACAGGGTAGCGAGATATGCAAGTACGATCATAAATGGTAAAGCAGGTGTAACAGCAATATAAATCAGGGCAATGAAAGGTAGTGTGCAGTGAGTAATTTAAGCTGGTCTAATGGGTTAACTACTCTCAAGTCTTTGAAATCAATTTGATGAATCATCGATGTAACTCAATAGTATCCCGTGCGTGCCCGGGATCACGGTGAAGATTCTCGGGCTGAAACCGAGACATGCCGCTAGGCACTAAAAGGAAAAAGGGTAACGATGAATGATGTCAACAGCATCATCCCAAGGCTGGCCTAGCCTCTAAAACTGATCAGTAAAGGTATCGAACTGTCGAGTTACAAGTCAGGTTTCATCATTGATTTCCCCATACCCCTAAGTTATATATGTTCAAGTCAGGTATTAAATCTGGAGCTAATGCCAACACAGGATCAGCAGGTACAGGTTTGTCTGGATAGACAACAGGAAATGTCCGTAGGGACAACACGTCGGGTTTGTTGGTATTAGTAACAAGATCAGGTAACAGGTAAAGCCATGGTACATCAGGTCAGGTCAAGTAATGTAGTCATGTCATACTAAGAGTTGCACGGTACCATGTCATGTCAAGTAGTAGGTGTAACAAGTCATGTCAGGGTGCACAAGATGTCATGTGGGTGCTCATAATCAAACTAGCATAAGCATGGGTATACTAAACAAGCATGGGTACTAATAGAACAATAAACTGGAACATTGTAATGTGATATGCAAATAGGTACAGATTAAAATATATGGATGTACGGTTATCGATTAGAGTTAGGGTTATGGTTCCAACATTAAGTATCATACACATAAACGAACATGGAATATTAAAATCACATTAACATGTATTAAATGACCTAGTGATGCAATTATATATAAAAATAGGTTAAATGGATGCAAACGGGTGTCCGATAGGGTAGAAACTATTAAAAGGTACCGTGGGCTATGCAGATAATTATTATGTGATTTAAACACGTATGAGGGTACTACGTATAGTAAGACAGAATGCAACATGATAGGGTTCAAGTTGTAAATCTAAAATGATATAACCGGACATCGAAATGTAAAATGGAAACTAATAGCCTTAGGTTTAATTTATAGGTTTAATCATGAAATTAAATATGTATAAAATAATATAATAGCATGTAGCAAGTTTTACTTGCCTCGATTGGATCACGATACGGGATGCGCACGCAGCGTCCAATGTCGGCAATCGTTGCAACATCTATACGCGCACACGGGACAGGTCCAGGCACAGTAAGAAGATGACCACGCTGGCTGGGAACGTTCACTGGGTCGCCTGGATCGTCGGCGATGGCACGGCTCCGCCGATCACCGGAAAAATACGCGAACAAGAAAAAGAAAGAGAAGAAGAAAGAAGAAGGAAGAGGGTTGTGATCTGGTCTGGGTGCTTTGGAGTTGGCTCGGGGGTTCTGGGACAGAGGTGAGGGGTGACGACGACAATGGGTCGTCCACGGCAAGGTCCACGGCAAGGCAGTGGGTTTTCTGGCGATGGGGCAGTGTGTGTGGGTTCTGTGCAGTGAAGAGTCGGGAAACGTAGGGATGGTAGTAGAGGTGGTACGGTGATGAGGATGATGGGGTATGGTCGTCGACAAGGTCCCCGGCGAGGTAAGGTTGACTGTGATGACGACAGACGCGACGAGGGCTTGGGCGTGGGTTTCTTGGGTTGCAGGAGGAAGTTGCAGGTGGCGGTGATGAGGGTGGTCGTGGTGTCGGGAGGAGAGAAGGAAGTGAGGAGAAGAAGGCGGTGACGAGGGTGGTCGGAGCTCCGGCGAGGTGCAGTTGAAGATGTTGGGTGAGGCATGGGGTTGCGGCGAGGCTGCGGGGTTGGTTTGGGTTGTGCAAGGGAGAGCTCGAGGATGAGTGCGAGGAGGAGAGAGAGGAGAAGGTGGTGGCGAAGATATGGAGGCAACGACGAGGTCGTCGGCGGTGATGAGAAAAATGGCGGCAAGGGTTGCAGGGTCGGGTGATGGGTTCTCGTGGGGTTTGCAGCGGGGAGGAGACGAGCGAGGTAAGGTTGAGGTTGAGAAGTGGATCGGGTTATGGGTGAGACGGCAACGGCGGGTGAGCGAGGGTGAAGGCTAGGGTTAGGGTTAGGGTTTTCTCGAAGTGAGGCGGCGGCCAAAATATAAAAGGAAGAAGAGAACTGTGAGGGGGAGAAAATAATATTTAACATAAATTAAAATATATATAGAGAGAAGAGCGTCAGGAGAGAGAGAGAGAGAGTCAGGAGAGAGAGAGAGAGAGAAACGGAGAGAGTGATAGAGAATAGACAGTTAATATATATATAAACTAAAACCGTTAGTATATAATGATTTAGTAATATATTTTAGTTAAAAGAATAATAATAGTTTATAAATATATAAAGAATATAATATTAGTCCGTTTTGAGATCTTGGCAAATACAAAATTACTCCAAAACATGCCCGGGTCGGGTCTAAAAATTCAGATTTAAAATATGAAAAATATATCCGACTTCCAAATTTCAAAATGAATGTTCAGTTAAAGAAAATGCATACCCCCAAGAACGGATGCACGTACGTGCGCGTAGCCATCCAAACACGTCCGTTTCACTGAACGGGACGAGAACAAGATGCGCGGATGCTGCCACGGGGTTAGGGTTATCATGCAGGCCATGCAATGTATTTTAAAAATATTTTATGTGACTTAAAATTTTATATGATAAAAGATGCGATACTAGATAAAATACTAGTATGTACTAAACATGAGATGCACGTGTCTATGCAATAAGTCAAGGTAATCTATAAATAAGAATCAAACAGGTTCAAGCAAGCGGGTCGGGTCGAATGCAAAGTAAAATGTAAAATACCATTCGCACCCAAACACGCTAAATCAAGAAAATACCATGGATAAGTAAATAAGGAAACTGGAATTGGTATAAATGAACTCGGGTGTTACATTATACCCAACTACAAAAGAATTTCGTCCTCGAAATTCGAAGAACAAGAAAGAATAAACAAACAAGAAATTTCAAGAATAGATGTGGAAAGTTCTGCCGGATTTCATCTTCTCGTTCCCAAGTTGATTCTCTATGCGAGCGATTACCCCAAGAAACAAGTACAAGAGGGATAACTTTGTTCTTATGAACTTTTTCTCTTCGATCCACAATCGATATCGGTCGCTCCTCAAAACTCAAATCTTCTCGTACAGTCAGCTCCGAATGATCCAACACATGTGTTTCATCACGAACATACTTACGGAGTTAAGATACATGAAACACATCATGAACATTCTCCAAAGATTGCGGTAACACCAAACGATACGCCACTTCTCCAATACGCTCCAAAATCTCAAAAGGTCCAACGAGTCGAGGACTAAGCTTTTCTCGACTTCCGAAACGGATCACCCATCTAGTCGGTGATATCTTCAAGAATACCAATCACCAACGTCGAACTCTAGAGGTCTTCTCGATATATCTGCCCAACTCTTCTGTCGGTCTTGTGTTGCTTTCATATGATTCCGGATAGTATTAACTTTCTTAACTGTCTGCACAACCAAATCTGGTCCGAACAATCTTTGTTCACCAATATCGTCCCAACAAACAGGTGAATGACACTTGCGACCATATAAAGCTTCGAATAGAGCCATCTGAATAGTTGCCTGGAAACTGTTATAATAAGAAAACTCCACCAAATGTAGACGATCCTCCCATGAGCCCTTGAAGTCCAACATGCAAGCTCTCAACATGTCTTTAAGAGTTTGGATCGTTCTCTCCAACTGGCCATCTGTTTGAAGATGATAAGCTGTGCTAAACTTCAATCGAGTCCCCAAATTTTCCTGTAAGCTCCTCTAAAAGTGTGATAAGAAACGGGTGTCACGGTTGGACACGATGCTCACCGGTACTCCATGCAATCTTACTATCTCCTGCATGTACCGTTCTGCCAAAGCTTCTGTTGATTGACCAACTCGAAATGGTATGGAATGAGCTGCCTTGGTCAATCGATCAACAATCACCCAAACTGCATTGTTGCCCTTTTGGACTCCACGGTAAAGCCGTCACGAAATCCATGGTTATATGTTCCCACTTCCCTTGAGGAATCAGAAGCGGTTGTAATAAACCAGCAACTCTTTGTTGTTCAGCCTTGACTTGCTGACACACCAAGCACTTGCCACAAAGTGGGCAATTTCCCGTTTCATGCCTTCCCACTAGAAATGCTGTCGTAGATCTCGGTACATCTTCGTGCCTCCTGGATGTACGGAATATGTTGAACTGTGCGCCTCCTTCATAAATTCTTCGTGAATATCTCCCTTTGGCACACACAAACGGCTACTATAACGCAACGAACCATCTTCATGAATTAACAAGTCCGTTCGAAGTCCAGCTTCAACCTGTTCTCGAAACCTTTGCAATCTTGGGTTTTTCGACTGCGCTGCTTTAATACTCTCGATCAATGACGACTGTACTTGCAGCGACATCAACTGTCCCGAAGAATGCGGTAGCACAAACTCAAAATTGAATCTCCGAAAGTCCTCAATAAGTTCCTTCTGAGCAGTCAACATCTGAATTGCTGGCAACCGACTAAGCGCATCCGGCACAACATTAATTTTACCCGGATGGTTCTTAAGATCATGATCATAGTTAGCCATCAGCTCCAACCATCTACGCTACCTCATATTAAGCTCCTTCTGTGTGAACACATACTTCAGGCTTTTGTGATCGGTGAAAACCTCGATCCTTTCGCCCAATAAGTAGTGTCTCCAAATTCTCAAAGCGAAAACCACAGCTGCTAGCTCCAAGTCATGAGTTGGGTAATTCTTTTAATGGGTCTTCAACTGTCTCGATGCGTAAGCTATAACCTTTCCATGCTGCATCAAAACACATCCCAATCCTTTTCCAGATGCGTCGCTGTGAATCACCAATCCTCCGGAATTGTCTGGCACGGTCAGAATAGGAGCGGTTATCAACTTTTGCTTCAGCGCCACAAAAGATGACGCACACCTATCCGTCCACACAAATGGTACCTCCTTGCGCGTAAGCTTGGTCAAAGGATCCGCCAGACGAACCTTCTGTAATACCCGGCAAGTCCAAGAAAGCTTCTGATTCCTGCAACATTCTTCAGAATCGGCCAATCTCGAACTGCTGTAATCTTTCGGGATCAACGACGATTCCATCGCCAGACACGACATGCCCCAAAAACTTTACTTCTTCCAGCCAAAACTCGCACTCGCTCATCTTTGCATACAATTTTTCTTACCTCAATGTCTGCAGTGTGATCTTCAAGTGTTCTGCATGCTCTTCAAAACTATTCGAGTACACCAGAATATCATCATTGAACACCACTATAAACTGGTCCAAGAATGATGAAAGATTCGGTCCATCAAGTCCATAAATATTGTCGGTGCATTCGATACTCCGAAGGGCATCACTAATACTCGTAATGTCCATACCGAGTTCAGAACACAGTCTTGCAAATATCTTCTGGTTTAACTCGGACCTGATGATATTCGGACCGCAAATCCAGCTTCGAGAATACCCTCGCGCCACTAAGCTGCTTAAATAATTCACCAATGCGAGGGTTCGGGTACTTGTTCTTAATAGTCACCCGGTTTAATTCTCGATAATCGATGCACATCCTCCTTGTGACATCCTCTTCTTTACTAGAAGAACTGGAGCTCCCCAAGGTGAGTTACTGCTGCGAATCTCACCCTTCTTAAGTAATTCAGCAACCTGTTTCTTGACTTCTTCCAACTCCACTGGTGCTATTTGATAATACGCCTTTGAGATTGGCGCTGCACCAGGAACAAGATTAATCGCAAACTCCACATATCGTTTTGGTGATAAACCAGAGATGTCTTCGAACACGTCCAAGAATTCTCGAACTATAGCCGGTGCTTCCTCCTTATCAACTTCCATCGACGAAAGAACATTGTTTGTCGGCCTAGCCTTAAACTCGACTGGCCCGACAGAACTTCTTCCTCCAGCAAAACAAGCTCCGGATGTTTGGGCATCTGGAGAATCACTTTCCTTTCCTTACAATCAATATGAGCGTGGAAAGTGCCGCGAAAATCCATTCCCAAGACAATAACAAACAAAGGGATGCACCAGAATTGAAAAATTCTAATGCGGGGAAAACATGAACAAGTAAGATACCGAGATGACTTCATCCGAAGTCAAGATACTGAAGAGGATTAAGCACGGTAAACGTGATTCAAGCTGGCGATAAAACAAGAACTGGTAAGCAATGAAACCGAGAGAAGCAAGGTAATATAACGATCATGAAACAAGAAAATGAATCAAAACTAGAATTCCAAGTTACTTAAATAGAGTACCGTATTGTAACCATACTGCAGTTCATAGTTACAATCACATAATTCCACTCAAGTCGCCCAAATCCTAGTATCGGAATCAAAGGAATAGGACGGAAGAAACAATAGGGAACCAAAAGAATTTCAACTCGAGATGCAAAGTTGTTTGCATATCGTCAGGACAGGGTTCAAGAGAAAGATATGATTCAAGAATCATGATACATTGTGGCAGGACATGTTCTTAATCATGAGGTTTCTGATTCGTGTATTGGGTCCAATACCCAACTACAAAAGAATCTACTCGATTAACCTAAATCCTATGGCTCTGATACCAAACAAACCATGTCACGCCCCGCTTCCCAGAGTACGCTAAGATGGGCACGTGACATAGCCAACCATGCTACCTGTGGATAGGAAAAATCTCTCCACAGTTACATTACGGCTGTAGAGATATCAAGAACAGGAAAGTAAACTAAACTATCAAGTACCTATCCATAAGCCAGAATAAATGAGTCAAGAAAATACTATAATATGCGGAAGAAAAAGATCAGATAAACACCTGGAAAGTAAGACTGGATACCAACAGGATCCTCGCTGCTCGGTCTAGCAGCGGCAGTACTCCTAATCAGCCTACGACAAAGGTAGAGGATCTGGGCCATGCAAAACCCAGACGTCAGCGCGTCATAACATCAAGCAATAATATAAAAACAGGGTAACGAGATATGCAAGTACGATCATAAATAGTAAAGCAGGTGTAACAGCAATATAAATCAGGGCAATGAAAGGTAGTGTGCAGTGAGTAATCTAAACTGGTCTAATGGGTTAACTATTCTCAAGTCTTTGAAATCAATTTGATGAATCATCGATGTAACTCAATAGTATCCCGTGCGTGCCCGGGATCACGGTGAAGATTCTCGGGCTGAAACCGAGACATGCTGCTGGGCACTAAAAGGAAAAAGGGTAACGATGAATGATGTCAACAGCATCATCCCAAGGCTGGCCTAGCCTCTAAAACTGATCAGTAAAGGTATCGAACTGTCGAGTTACAAGTCAGGTTTCATCATTGATTTCCCCATACCACCAAGTTATATATGTTCAAGTCAGGTATTAAATCTGGAGCTAATGCCAACACAGGATCATCAGGTAAAGGTTTGTCTGGGTAGACAACAGGAAATATTCGTAGGGACAACACGTCGGGTTTGTTGGCATTAGTAACAAGATCAGGTAACAGGTAAAGCCACGGTACATCAGGTCAAGTCAAGTAATATATATAGGTGTCATGTCATGCCAAGAGTTGCACGGTACCATGTCGTGTCAAGTAGTAGGTGTAACAAGTCATGTCAGGGTGCACAAGATGTCATGTGGGTGCTCATAATCAAACTAGTATAAGCATGGGTATACTAAACAAGCATGGGTACTAATAGAACAATAAACTGGAACATTGTAATGTGATATGCAAATAGGTACAGATTAAAATATATGGATGTACGGTTATCGATTAGAGTTAGGATTATGGTTCCAACATTAAGTATCATACACTTAAACGAATATGGAATATTAAAATCACATTAACATGTATTAAATGACCTAGTGATGCAATTATATATAAAAATAGTTTAAATGGATGCAAACGGGTGTCTGATAGGGTAGAAACTATTAAAAGGTACTGTGGGCTATGCAGATAATTATTATGTGATTTAAATATGTTAGTGTATATGCCCTAGAGGCCATTACTGTATCATACCAGCTTGTATATTACTTAATGGAAGCTTGGGATATTCACAGTTGTATAGACAATCTTGCTTAAAATGGTAGTATGCTACTTGGTTTGTCTCTACTTCAATATGTGCATGTGTTTCTTTTAGCATATCGCTTATATACATATTAGTAGAGCCCTTAGGATTTTTGCTTGATTACCAGCGTTGTGATGGCGCTCACACTCGTGGGGGCTGGGTAATCCATAAGCACATCCTTATACAGGTCCCTAGTCGTTGGACTATCGAGACAGGGCATCGATACTCCGGAGTAGACTAGCGTATGCGCTTCTCATCCCAGCGGGGGAGACGGTCTGTTCCACAGCCGTCAGTACGTCGTACTTGAGATAGTATGCGGGTGCTCGTTAGGTTACGAGTACACTGGACAGGACTCGTCGGGAACTGTTGGTTGGTATTATACCTATCGTCAGTTATCAGTTCCCAGATGACATGAGTACAGCTTAGTCCGCCGACTTGACACTGTCACTTCGCCTCGAGTGTGTTCCCACTGTACTTAGATTACTACCCTACCACGGCTCAAAGGAGTCATGCAAACAGGTAGTAGTTGGGTGCAGTCCCGAAGCACTTGGAGGCAGTGACGGTTAGACAGGATTCGTCTCTCTCGGTATTGGGGGTTGACATCGCGCCGTGTCTAGGAGAGTCATTACACGAATAGTCCCTGGCCAGGACAAGCAAGATATACTGGTAGATTTCCAGTGTTATCTCAGGGTGTTTTGGGCTACACTCCGACACGACTTGTACCGCTATTAGGGGACTGACGTTCACCGCCCCCTAGGCCCGCCATGCGATGTATCAGACGAACAGACCGGACTGTACGGAGATTGTCACATACAGGCTCAGTAGGAGTTCGGATGGGTTTACCTCATCGGCCTTCTTATCGACATCTACCTGGGGACCGTTGCGTACAGCTAGTGCCGCTTGCGGTCTGTGGTTAAACCCACTGCCAGCGTAGTGTCGAGTCTTTAGAGTCCCACACAGAGAGTTTCCCTGCATTGAGCGAAACGTGTAGAGGCCGTATGGTTTTACGGCAGGGCTGCGATCACTTGCGTACACTTGTGTGCGTATGTTGTTCGGGCAGGCAATACTAGTGGGCTTTGGTTTAAGCCGGATTCTGGTATTGCACAGATGGATTTGTTTTGTCTTATGTGCATTCGCATTCTACAGAATGCGGATGCGGGTGTGTATGCACAGATTTGCGGAGTGGAGAAGGAGGAGGTGCCTCATTAGGGTTTTGACAGTTGGTTCGGTCAAAACCATTATGAGCCGGGGACATTATTTACTAATCCTTTTATTGATAATTATGTTGTGGCTAATTACATTGACCATTTGACCATCTTGACTTTGTTGACCGTTTGACCAAAGTTGACTAGGATCTTCTTGAAAGGTCTAAAGTATTCTTTGGTTTTCTTTTTCATTTTGTTATGATAATGGTCATGTCATTTGTAGCCATCAACTTTATCTTGATGGGATTAGTAATTATAATGTTTTGCATTATTGAACCATGGTTGTGTTTTCTCTCTTGGTTAAGCTTTTCATTTGTTCATTCTCATTCTCTCTCATAGAAAAAGAAATGAGAAACATTTCCATGGTTGCTCCTCCTTCTTCCTCCTCTTGATTCTTCCTTTGATCTCATGTGTTGAGAGAAAAAGGATTCCACTTGACAAACACATCCATACATCTCCTCTACACATCCTAGGGCTTCTTGACTAGCAATCTCTTTGCCTTAATTGCCTCGGTTCGAGGTGGAGCTCGGTGTACATCTCTCGGGTGGATCGTCTTCGACTCAAGAAGGCCGCGGAGGTGCCCAAGGTCCAGATCGACACTTGGAGCTTGGATGGACGAGCGGGACAGCGGAGTGAAGACCCGAAGGACCGGTTTCGTGAGGTATACTTTCTACAGCATAGTAGTTATAGCCTCTTGTAGTTTACTAGTTTCTAGTTTAGCAAAGATCCGTGCTTTAAGTCCATGTTGCCTTGCGCCAAATCATTGTTTTTCGTCGTTTCCGCCTCTCCGTAAGAACCGGGATGAGCAAATGGACTTACAGTGGTATCAGTGCCTAGCTAAACATAAACTAGTAAGTTAGCAAAGTGTTTAGAACATCGATCGGAAAAAAGTCGCAAAACACATCCACAAAAACCTCTAGTTTCTGTCGATTTTCATACTGCTCAAAAAGTGATTTAAAATATATGAAAAATCGTCTCAGGGTTTTGTGAAAACACTGCAGAAAAAAGATCCAGTGAATCGATCAAACGACCGCGGTTCCGCCGCCGTTTTGACTCGACACTGGATCGGGTTTTGTGCTGTGTTTTAGTTTGGATGTTTTGGGATTTTTAATGCATGTTTTTTCCACCCAGATTTTCCAGAGAGCAAATTGACTTTTGGGGTGGTTAAAAATCCGTATTTTGATCGGTATTCCGTACACTTTGGCTAATGGATATTATCTGTGATGTGATATATGTATTGAACGTCTACTAATCGCTATAAGTCGATTAGTGGGGGTTATACATATCTGTGCTCTGTAATGTTGATGGTTTGTGGATATGAACTCGGTGGATTGTCGCGGATGAATAGCCGGGAATGGGTGTGAGATGAGAGTTTCTTTTTCTTTCATTCATTGTAAAATTTGTAAATTGATGTAATATTATTTGTATGGCCGCACAACCGGGTCGGGGTTGTAGCCGTCATTGTATAATTTCTTTTTACTGTTTTTGCTCCTAGGATAGACTCAAGGAGGGGTGCACAAACTACCGGGTATCTCGAAGTGCCGAGTGGCCTACTCACGGTGTTGAGGGAGGTTGCTTCGCTTCGGGTACTTGGCAGGTAGTTTGCCGCACCCGTAGGGGTCTAGGGTGGGGTTTGGCTATTCATCACGACCGTGTAATCCGCTTTTCGTTACAGGCTCGTACGGAATGCGGATTCCTAGTATATCCAAAGTGTTCATCTGTGATCTGTAATGTCTATCATTGCTATATATCTATATATGATAACTATTTAGGCGTTGCTTATGTTTTTCAGCCGCGCTAGCCCAGCCCCCGCTCTGTCGTTAGTTAAGTAACCTAACGGGTGATGACGGGGCCCCGTGGCGAATGCGAATGGCATAAGCGTACGTCATATTTTGGTTGTTTTTTGCAATGGTAGGATTAAATGATGGGACGCATTAAAAGAACTAATGCAAGAAAATAAACCATGTAAAAGTCGTTGGAACACTTTGAAAACCACTCGGTTCTTTTCAAAAACCAGCATTTTAAACGCGGAGCTTGAACCACTCCTTTTTAAAAGCTATCTCGTTCCATCGATTATATCAAGTTCACTACGTTCACGGTTTCGCCAAAACCATTCGTAGCCCTCCGTCATTTCGTATGGATATTCAATAGTATTCAAGCTATGTTTGTTGACCTTCGTCAAGGCATAGTGATTGGTAGCTGTTGGGTGTTCATATGTAGCATAGATAGATGCGTTGGTTTGGGACAGTCGTATTACCTTGTTGACCTTCGTCAAGGGTATGTACGGGTGGGTTCAAATTAACCTGGATAATGACGGGTAGAACTTGACATGTGACTTATGATTTGTTGACCTTCGTCAAGGTCATAAGAGCATGGGGCAAAAATCCACATCGGGAGTTTCAAAAGTACTGAAACTTGCTAGCGCTGCATACCATTTGGAGTGTGATGATTCTGGTAGGATTCCTTCAGTTTTGTCACGCGATGATATTTGGATCCCGATCCTACTGTGAGTATATGCTACTCCTCGGGAACTTTCTCACTTAACGATCAATGCTATAAACCAAGTAGGTGTCTAGAAAGGTGTTAGCAGGGCTACGCCCATAGGGAAAAGAGGTTACTTAATTAAGGAACTTCGCGAAAGCGTTGGAAAACCTCCCTCGAAGTACCGACACTGGCCTGGCTGAACGGTTAAGCAAGTATTGTACGGTGAGATTGATCCTGACTAATTCTTCCTTTGTGGTTTGAGGATGGATTCAAGAGACAGTGGGAGCCATCCTGTTTAGATAAATTAAAAACCAATCTAAACTTGCAAGAGCATCATGCTGAGTGTTTTTCTTCTCTCTCTCTTAATTGCAGCGACCCAGTGACCGCACCTAGGTTATATCTAGATAATAAAATGACTGAATCTGACTGTTATGACTGGCAAAGGTCTGTCCAGATGTCCATTGCCCATGACAAGCTGGGACACCTCTTGACTAATCCAACCCCTGCCGTCTCAGGTCCAGTTTCCCCTGTCATGGATATTCATATCCGCAAGACATCGGAAAAGGAATATGCGAAAGCCAAGTGCCTCGTGTTAGTCTCAGTTGATGGTGTATACCAGAGGCAGCACGAGAAGATGGACTTAGTTTCTATCTTCCTCCATAACAAAGATTTATATGGAGAGCAATCTCGTATCGCAAGATATGAGACCTCGAATGAATTGCTTCCAGCGAGGTTGGCTATCGGGTCATCTGTAGGGGGCAACGTCCTTACAGAGACCAGCTCTTTCGAGCTCACGGACCTGAAGACCACGTTGAAGAACGGGTCAGATGCTGACTTAGTTCAACAGTCCCTACCTACTACCCTGAAGGAAACCAGGGAAGTAGAAAGAAAGGGAAGGGCAGAAGTTTTGGGAATGGATGTAGTAAAAGAGGGATGTTCCTACTGTTACGGGAATGAACATGGGCAGAAGGATTGCATTGCTTGCAAAGCCAGTAGCCAGAATTCGAAGCATGTTGTGGCTTCGGCTTCGGGTGTGTTTGTAATAGAGAACTGTATGTCAGTTAACCCTACTTCCTGGGTATTGGATACCGGATCAGGATCTCATATCTGTAATTCGTTACAGGCTCTGAGAAACCGTAGGGTTATCAGGAAAGGTGATATGACTCTCAGGGTTGCTAACGAAATGAGCATGTATGCTGAATTCGTAGGGGAATATCATTTAGGACTGACAACTGGGCAGATATTGATTCTGCGTAACTGTTTTTATGTACCAGGTGCGACTTGTAATATCATATCTGTATCCTTAATTTCTAAGGAAGGATATGATTTTACTTTTGTAAGCGATGTAGTAAATATCCACCTAAATCAAGTCCTGATTGGGTCAGGTACATTACAAAACGGAATATACGTATTGAATCAAGCTCAGATCTTCAGTGTCCAGAACACACTTAAAAGAAAGTCTCCGGAAACAAATCAGGCTTTCTTATGGCATTGTAGACTGGGTCACATTAATGAGACACAGTTAACAAAGTTACATAAAGAGGGATACTTGAATCCGTTTGAGTATCAGTCTTATGCCACTTGTGAATCTTGTCTCATGGGAAAGATGACAAAGACTCCGTTCACTGGACACGGAGAAAGAGCAAGCGAGCTCTTGGGACTCATACACAGTGATGTGTGTGGTCCAATGTCTACACATGCGCGAAGTGGTTATTCATACTTCATTACTTTAACAGATGATTTCTCTAGGTATGGGCATGTCTTCTTGATGAAGCACAAATCCGAGGCCTTTGAGAAATTTCAGGAATACAAGAATGAAGTTGAAAAACAAACAGGCAAAAGTATCAAGACACTAAGATCTGATCGAGGTGGTGAATACTTGAGTGCCGAGTTTCTGGGCTACTTAAAAGAGAATGGAATTCTCTCTCAGCTTACTCCTCCATACACACCACAACACAACGGTGTATCGGAAAGGCGGAATCGAACCTTATTGGATATGGTTCGTTCCATGATGAGTAAGGCTGAGTTACCGCGATCTTTCTGGGGTTATGCGCTAGAAACAGCAGCATATCTCTTGAACAAGGCTCCAACCAAGACTGTGCCTACCACCCCATATCAAATGTGGAGTGGGAAGAAACCCTGTCTTAAGTACCTTAAGACATGGGGATGTCCAGCTTTTGTAAAAAAGCAGCATGCGGACAAGCTCGAGGCACGCTCAGTACTGTGTAAATTTGTGGGATACCCAAAGAACTCCAGAGGGTATCTTTTCTATTCCGCAGAGGAACAAAAGGTTTTTGTTTCTCAGCATGCCCACTTATTGGAAACTGAATTTTTAGAAAATCAGATAAGTGGGAGCGCAATAGAACTGGAAGAAATTCCAGAACCACAAGCTGTTACTGAAACCTTGGTAGAACCAGAAGGTTCAGGAGAACTGGACATTCCAGCGCCACTCCGCAGGAGTAGTAGGCAGTCTCATCCGCCCGAGAGATACTACGGTTTTCTCATAGACGGGGATAGAGAGGATTGCACCATGGATTATGGTGAGCTTACTAGCTTCCAGCAAGCCATTCAGAGCGGCGACTCGGTAAAATGGCTGGATGCAATGCGGGCCGAGATGGAGTCTATGTACACCGACAAAGTTTGGACTTTGGACTTTGCTCCAGAAGGGGTAAAACCCGTAGGATGCAAATGGATCTTCAGAAAGAAGATTGGTGTAGATGGGCAGGTTGAGACCTATAAAGCTAGACTTGTTGCAAAGGGTTTTCGTCAAAGACCTGGTTTGGACTATGATGAGACCTTTTCTCCAGTGGCTATGCTGAAATCCATTCGGATCCGTCTTGCCATTGCTGCCTTCCACGATTATGAAATCTGGCAGATGGACGTAAAGACGGCTTTCCTAAATGGAAATTTGGAAGAGTGCGTCTATATGGATCAGCCGGAGGGATTCATTCAGAGTGGGAGCAGCGGTAGAGTGTGCAAGTTGCTCAAGTCCATTTATGGACTTAAGCAGGCATCGCGGAGTTGGAACATCTGCTTTGATGATACTGTCAAAGAATTCGACTTTATCAAAAACCCAGATGAACCATGCATTTAAAGTAAGATTGTAGAGAGAACTGTGGTATTCCTCGTCTTGTACGTGGATGACATTCTCCTAATAGGAAATGATATTCCTATGCTATAGTCAGTCAAAGTATTCTTGTCGCAGAGGTTCTCCATGAAGGACCTGGGCGATGCCAACTACATTCTGGGGATCCAGATCTATCGTGATAGATCTAAGAGGATGTTGGGACTTTCACAGTCAAGGTACATCGACACCATACTGAAAAGATTCAGTATGGAAGATTCCAAGCGCGGTAATTTACCGGCTTGTCACGGGATCACCCTCTCCAAAGAGATGTCTCCCAAGACTGATTTGGAGAGGGATAGCATGTCTATTATACCTTACGCTTCTGCGGTAGGCTCTATAATGTATGCGATGTTGTGTACCAGACCAGATGTAGTATACGCATTGAGCGTTGTAAGCCGGTATCAGTCGAACCCAGGGGAGAAACACTGGATAGCGGTAAAGAACATTCTCAAGTACCTGAGAAGGACTAAGGAGATGTTCTTGGTGTATGGCGGAAAAGACCTCCAGCTCGAGGCCTTTGCTGACTCCAGCTTCCAGAGTGACAAGGATGACTCCAAGTCCATGTCGGGTTATGTCTTTACCCTCAATAGAGGGGCGGTTTGCTGGAAGAGTTCCAAGCAGGAGACCGTTGCAGACTCAACTATGGAAGCGGAGTACATAGCTGCTTGCGATGCCGCAAAGGAAGCTGTCTGGATGAAGAAGTTCCTCACGGAGCTTCAGGTGGTTCCTACCATTGTTGATCCAATACCGCTGTATTGCGACAACAACGGCGCTATAGGTTTAGCGAAGGAACCAAGGTCCCATCAGAAGTCCAGGCACATTTTGAGGCGGTACCACCTGATCAGGGAGATCGTTGATCGCCGGGAGATCGAGGTGAAGAGAGTAAATACGGAGAACAACACTGCAGATCCACTCACGAAGACCCTACCGCAGACTCAGTTCGAGCGGCTGATCGAGATGATAGGTCTTCGATACGCCAGTACATGGCCTTAGTGCAAGTGGGAGATTGTTAGTGTATATGCCCCAGAGGCCATTACTGTATCATACTAGCTTGTATATTACTTAATGGAAGCTTGGGATATTCACAGTTGTATAGACAATCTTGCTCAAAATGGTAGTATGCTACTTGGTTTGTCTCTACTTCAATATGTGCATGTGTTTCTTTTAGCATATCGCTTATATACATATTAGTAGAGCCCTTAGGATTTTTGCTTGATTACCAGCGTTGTGATGGCGCTCACACTCGTGGGGGCTGGGTAATCCATAAGCACATCCTTATACAGGTCCCTAGTCGTTGGACTATCGAGACAGGGCATCGATATTCCGGAGTAGACTAGCGTATGCGCTTCTCATCCCAGCGGGGGAGACGGTCTGTCCCACAGCCGTCAGTACGTCGTACTTGAGATAGTATGCGGGTGCTCGTTAGGTTACGAGTACACTGGACAGGACTCGTCGGGAACTGTTGGTTGGTATTATACCTATCGTCAGTTATCAGTTCCCAGGTGACATGAGTACAGCTTAGTCCGCCGACTTGACACTGTCACTTCGCCTTGAGTGTGTTCCCACTGTACTTAGATTACTACCCTACCACGGCTCAAAGGAGTCGTGCAAACAGATAGTAGTTGGGTGCAGTCCCGAAGCACTTGGAGGCAGTGACGGTTAGACAGGATTCGTCTCTCTCGGTATTGGGGGTTGACATCGCGCCGTGTCTAGGAGAGCCATTACACGAGTAGTCCCTGGCCAGGGTAAGCGAGATATACTGGTAGGTTTCCAGTGTTATCTCAGGGTGTTTTGGGCTACACTCCGACACGACTTGTACCGCTATTAGGGGACTGACGTTCACCGCCCCCTAGGCCCGCCATGCGATGTATCAGACGAACAGACCGGACTGTACGGAGATTGTCACATACAGGCTCAGTAGGAGTTCGGATGGGTTTACCTCATCGGCCTTCTTATCAACATCTACCTGGGGACCGTTACGTACAGCTAGTGCCGCTTGCGGTCTGTGGTTAAACCCACTGCCAGCGTAGTGTCGAGTCTTTAGAGTCCCACACAGAGAGTTTCCCTGCATTGAGCGAAACGTGTAGAGGCCGTATGGTTTTACGGCAGGGCTGCGATCACTTGCGTACACTTGTGTGCGTATGTTGTTCGGGCAGGCAATACTAGTGGGCTTTGGTTTAAGCCGGATTCTAGTATTGTACAGATGAATTTGTTTTGTCTTATGTGCATTCGCATTCTACGGAATGCGGATGCGGGTGTGTATGCACAGATTTGCGGAGTGGAGAAGGAGGAGGTGCCTCATTAGGGTTTTGACAGTTGGTTCGGTCAAAACCATTATGAGCCGGGGACATTATTTACTAATCCTTTTATTGATAATTATGTTGTGGCTAATTACATTAACCATTTGACCATCTTGACTTTGTTGACCGTTTGACCAAAGTTGACTAGGATCTTCTTGAAAGGTCTAAAGTATTCTTTGGTTTTCTTTTTCATTTTGTTATGATAATGGTCATGTCATTTGTAGCCATCAACTTTATCTTGATGGGATTAGTAATGATAATGTTTTGCATTATTGAACCATGGTTGTGTTTTCTCTCTTGGTTAAGCTTTTCATTTGTTCATTCTCATTCTCTCTCATAGAAAAAGAAATGAGAAACATTTCCATGGTTGCTCCTCCTTCTTCCTCCTCTTGATTCTTCCTTTGATCTCATGTGTTGAGAGAAAAAGGATTCCACTTGACAAACACATCCATACATCTCCTCTACACATCCTAGGGCTTCTTGACTAGCAATCTCTTTGCCTTAGTTGCCTCGGTTCGAGGTGGAGCTCGGTGTACATCTCTCGGGTGGATCGTCTTCGACTCAAGAAGGCCGCGGAGGTGCCCAAGGTCCGGATCGACACTTGGAGCTTGGATGGACGAGCGGGACAGCGGAGTGAAGACCCGAAGGACCGGTTTCGTGAGGTATACTTTCTACAGCATAGTAGTTATAGCCTCTTGTAGTTTACTAGTTTCTAGTTTAGCAAAGATCCGTGCTTTAAGTCCATGTTGCCTTGCGCCAAATCATTGTTTTTCGTCGTTTCCGCCTCCCCGTAAGAACCGGGATGAGCAAATGGACTTACAAAACACGTATGAGGGTACTACTGTAGGGTTCCTAGGCATACTATAGAGGTTTCACAAGGCATCAACCATGCTAAATTCAAATTTTACGGGTGTCGAGAAACCCTACTACGGATCGTTGACTAGAAATTTAGGCGAAAAACGAATCTAGTTAACAACTTAACTAAAAATAAGAAGCTACAACCTTTATAGATCCGGATATCCACTTCCTTAGCTCCACGTAGACGTCCTCTCACTGTCCGTCTCGAATCCCGAACTCAATCGTCGGCTTCATCGGAGAAAAGGGCGGACTAGGTCGTCGGCTTCGTGCCGAAGATGATCTACGTCGAGGCATCACAAGTTCAAGCTCCAACATCACCAAGTTGTGAAACTTATGAAGAAAACACCCAAAACAACTTGGCAAGAAGTAGAGGATGAAGAAATAGGAGGTGGGTTCACTTTAGAATTGGATTTCTCACACTTTTGCTCAAGTTGCCATTGATGGCATCAAGCTTTTTCTTTTGAAGATGAAGAAGAAGATGAAGCTAGAATATGATAAGTTTTTTTATTTAAAAAGAAACTAATATGAATACTTATCATATCCTAACCATAGTCAAGTGTAGAGAGTAAATTAGGGTTAGTAGGAATGGTTAGGGTTAAGGATGAGATAAGAATGGTGGACTTTTCAAAGCTTCAAGAAGCTTCAACATATACAAACAAAAAAAGCCACCATTCTCATTTATTTTCCAAAATGAATAAATAAATAAATAAGCAAATAAACAAAACCCTAACCATTCATATAACCATGGTTTAATCTTTACACAAACCCAAGTGAGCAAGTATCATCAAACATGATACAAACAAGTGCACAAAAATATATCACATATACAATGTGCATCAAGTGAGAAAATCCTATTAAAGTGAACCAATACTAGTTAATGTAAAGTAATATATCAAAATATAATTATACATTAAATCATTAAATCAACATTTGATTTAATGATCCGGTCATGTCGCACATAACCGACTAGTATCGAATGTATCGATTTATCGAATCAATGATTCGATAACTAGGTCATATCGCATACAACCAATCGAAACATTCATCGCGAGAATAAAATGCGGTATCACATACACGCATTATTCTCGGTCCCGCACATATCTCATATGCGCTCCTATTTCGTTTCGCTTGAGCCAGGAAACCTCTGTATAGGACTCTAAAGACTCGTCAATACGCCGGTAGCAGATGATGATAATATTAAGCACCCACAAGCCGCAAGCGGTCTGCTAAACGTAACGGCCATCCGGGTATTGAGCGATCAGAAGATCGACGAGCTAGCCCGCTCACACTCCTGTGAATCCAACCAGTAACACTTGATTGAAAGAATTAAAGTTTACCGCAATCAAGAAGGTGTCGCTATGCAGCTAGCCGGTTGAGCACGGGTCGATCCACAGGGAGATGGTTGTATGTCCTTTCTTGTTTTAGACGAGTCAATAAAGAATTTGTGTATGTTTGTTCGAGACTATCCTATGTGTAATATTTGCAAGTATAAAGTTGTTAAGAAAAAGATACGAGATTATAAGCTAAAGAAATCCGTACTCAAAACCTTTGAGCCGAGTCTTGACCAATTGAAGCTAGAGCAATCGGCAACAACGTGGATTAGGGGATTTAAGCGCGGTATTCGTGGAATGCGGCTTATTTACCCTTGTCCTT
This sequence comes from Agapanthus africanus, assembly GCA_030015575.1. Lineage (NCBI taxonomy): Eukaryota > Viridiplantae > Streptophyta > Magnoliopsida > Asparagales > Amaryllidaceae > Agapanthus > Agapanthus africanus. Next base: position 215,391,679 of record JASDDO010000014.1, on the reverse strand, counting down.
CCGTTCTTGTCTCTTGCTTTCGCCTCCGGCCAAACCGAACGCAACCGGTCGCGGTTAGAAATCACCGTTACCGTGTTAGGGTAGGGTGCCTAACGGAGCGCTTGCGTATGGTTTGGGCGGAGTTCAATGGAAAATAACGGGAAAAGGAAATGAGAAAAGAAAATCTTAACTTACAATACCGTATTTATTCTTAACAATGATAATTACAACCATTCACAAAAACGAACCAAAAAGAGAGAACAAAAAGAGAAGAACAAAGAAAAGAAAAGATTACATACAAGTGATTAAAGTGCATGGAATATAAATTGCAAGAAAGTAAAGCAAGGTAATAAAAAGCAAGTAATAAATAAGCAATAAAAAGAATTAGAAACTAGAACTCAAGACAAGCATGTGATCAATAGCCAACCCTTAAACTTGCAAGCTCAATCAAGAGGTTGCAAGATCAAGGGAAGGGTAGAGAACGCATGTGAAATGAAGCGCTAATTCCATAAGAAAATACGACCCTTGAGATCAATAACTAACCCTTAACCATTCAAGCTCAATGAAGAGGTTGAATGATCAAGAGAAAGCAAGAATCTCAAGGGAAAACTAAAGAAAAGAGAATGATACAAAAACCTTCATCTTCATTGATCTTCCACTCAAAAAGCTCTCACTACAATTTTCATGGAGAAAGAATGAAGAAGAAGAAGAAGAAGAAGAACTACACAAAAAACTACAAAAGAGGAACAAAAAAAGAACACCAAAAGCTTGGCAAGTTCTGGGGTATTTATAGGAGGGGAATGGAAAACCTAGGGCCAAATTCTGATATAATATGGAGTACCCAAAGTGCCCCCAAAAACCCAGCAGATGAGGCGCCAACATGGCCGCGGATCCGCGGCCAATACCCTCTATTGGCCGCGGATCCGCGGCCCTTTAGTGGTGTTAGGGTGTCATCTTTTGGGGGATTCCCTGGTTTCCTGTTTCCTCGTGTTTGCCAACTCTATAATGCACAAAGTCTTCCAGAATATCTTCAGATTTCAAAGTCCAAGATTGCTTCCTTTTCATTACTTTTGACTTTATCTCCCTTGAGCTCCGCGCACCCATTGATTCTTGTGCAGCCCCCTCGTGCTCTGTGCTTGTCCCAGACACGAATGACCACTGTCATATGTCTTGTCTCTGGAACTGGTACTCGGCACTGGACGGATATGGATGACCGGAACCCGGCTTTTATCTGCTGTGACAGATGTTCTGTATTTTGACGTAACTGTGGAGATTTTGTCTTGATTTGCAATATTTGTACTGGAAACCTGTATTCTGTAAATATGTAACAAACACGGATTACAAGCACCTACCTATAAACACACGAGCATAAGAATGGGCGGTATAAAATGCAATATTCTGGTATGAACAACACTTACCGTACAGTCCGGTCTGTTCGTCTGATATGTCGCATATCAAGTCTAGGGGTGGTTTACGTCAGACCCCAATAACCGATAAGTCGTGCCGATGTGAGGCTCATAACGGGTCGAGAAACTACTGGTAACACTTACCAGCAAATCTCTTATCAGCCCTGGCCAGGGACCTCCCTGTTACGGCCAATCGAGCACAGCGCAACATCAACCCCCAATACCGGGAGAGAAGAAACCCCTCCTATCGCTCATTTCCTCCATCTGACTCGGGACTGTACCCAAAGACCACCGTTTTGCACGCCCTCATGGACGTGGTAAGGTGGAGATCAAAGCACAGTGGGAATCACACAAGACTCTATGACGATCTCGGGTCTACAGACTAACCTGTACAAGTGTCACCTGAGAACTGCCATCTGACGTGAGGTATAATACCATCTGGGAGTTCTCGGCGAGTCCGTCCAGTGTACCCAGTCTCCACTGAGCACCCGCATACCATCTCTGATGTCAAACACCAATGGATGTGGGATCATCCATCGCCCATCTCATGGGTCGAGAAGCGTATACGCTAGTCTACACTGGTATATCGATGCCCCGTCTCGATACACCCACGACTAGGGACCTTGAAGGATGTACCTATGGACTACCATGTCCCCACTAGTATGATCTGCATCACAGTCCAGGTAGTCAAGTACATATCCTAAGGGCTTTACCAACATGTAACTATAAGACAGTTTAAAGAGACTAGTGTACATGTTAAGATAAAGAGCAACCAGATAGCATACTATCATATCGAGCAAGAAAGTCATCTCTATATATGTCCAAGCATCCAATATAATATACATCATCTGTACAATACTGGCCTCTAGGGCATACAAACAACTAATAATCTCCCACTTGCACTAGGGCCAGCTGCTGTAGTATCGCATACCGAGCATCCCGAAGAGTCTCTCAAACTGTATCTGGGGAATGGCCTTCGTGAGTGGATCCGCCGTGTTATTCTTCGTGTCAACCCTCCTGACCTCGATCTCCCGGCGATCAACTATCTCCCGGATCAGGTGATACCGCCTCAGAATATGCCTGGATCGCTGATGGGACCTAGGTTCCTTGGCCAAAGCCACCGCTCCATTGTTATCGCAATACAAAGGTATTGGATGCTCAATGGATGGAACCACTCCAAGTTCAGTAATGAACTTCTTGATCCAGACAGCCTCTTTAGCAGCATCGTTGGCAGCGATGTATTCAGCCTCCATCGTCGAGTCTGCCACGGTTTCCTGCTTGGAACTCTTCCAGCTAACCGCCCCTCCGTAAAGGGTAAAGACAAAGCCCGACTGCGACTTAGAGTCGTCCTTATCACTCTGGAAGCTCGAATCGGTAAAGGACTCCACTTGGAGTTCTCCGTTACCATACACCAAGAGTATCTCTTTAGTCCTTCGCAAGTACTTGAGAATGCACTTCACAGCTATCCAGTGATTCTCTCCAGGATCAGCTTGATACCTGCTCACTACACTTAGTGAGTATGCAACATCGGGTCTGGTACATAGCATCGCGTACATGATAGAGCCTACTGCCGAAGCATAGGGTATCCCTTGCATGTGAGCTCTCTCCAAATCAGTCTTGGGAGACATCTCTTTGGAGAGAGTGACTCCAGAGATCGTGGGCAAGTTCCCACGCTTGGATTCTTCCATACTAAACCTCTTTAGTATGGTGTCAATGTACCTGGATTGGGACAATCCCAAAATCCGTTTGGATCTATCTCTATAGATCCTAATTCCCAATATGCAGGAGGCATCACCAAGATCTTTCATTGAGAATCTTTGTGATAAGAAGAGCTTGACCGATTGCAGCATAGGAATATCATTTCCTATCAAGAGTATGTCGTCCACGTACAATACGAGGAAGACAACCTTACTCTCTCCTACCTTCTTATAGATACAAGGTTCATCTGGGTTTTTGACGAAATCAAACTCTTTGATAACGACGTCAAAGCAGATGTTCCAACTCCGCGATGCTTGCTTTAATCCATAAATGGATTTAAGCAGCTTGCACACCTTGCCGCTGCTCCCACTGTCTACGAAGCCCTCTGGCTGAGTCATGTACACACACTCTTCTAAATCACCATTTAGAAAGGCGGTCTTAACATCCATTTGCCAGATTTCGTAATCATGGTATGCAGCGATGGCAAGCATGATCCGGATGGATTTAAGCATAGCCACTGGAGAAAAAGTTTCGTCATAGTCCACACCTGGTCTTTGACGAAAACCCTTTGCTACAAGTCTAGCTTTGAAAGTCTCCACTTTCCTATCTACACCAAGTTTTTTCTTGAAGATCCACTTGCTCCCAATGGGTTCTACCCCTTCAGGAGCAACTTCCAAAGTCCATACTTTGTTGGTGTACATGGATTCCATCTCGGACCGCATAGCATCCAGCCATTTCACTGAGTCCCCACTCGTGATGGCCTGCTCGAAGCTAGTTGGGTCATCATCCTCCATGATGCAATCCTCACTACCACCATCAATGAGAAAACCGTAGTATCTCTCAGGTGGACGAGAAACCCTACTAGATCGGCGGAGAGGCTGGGGTTCGTCGGGTACTACCGAATCTTCTGCTTCCACTAAATCTTCAGTTATAGTTTGTGTTTCTGGAACTTCTTTCAGTTCTACCTCAGAGCCACTAATCTCTTTTGCAAGAAATTCCTTTTCTAAAAAGGTGGCATGTTAAGCAATAAACACTTTTTGTTGTTCACTGTGGTAGAAAGAATATCCATTTGAATGTTTAGGATATCCCACAAACTTACATAGAACTGACCGTGCCTCGAGTTTGTCTGGATTTTGCCTTTTGACATAGGCCAGACAACCCCATATCTTAACTCATTTAAGACATGGTCTCTTCCCACTCCATATCTCATATGGTGTGGTAGGTACAGATTTAGTTGGAACATGATTCAATAGGTATGCTGCTGTCTCAAGAGCATACCCCCAGAAGGAAATAGGTAACTCAGCTGTACTCATCATAGAACGCACCATATCTAATAGGGTGCGATTCCTCCGCTCCGATACACCGTTGTGCTGTGGTGTATAAGGAGGAGTAAGCTGAGAGAGAATCCCATTCTCTTTTAGATAATCTAGGAACTCATTGCTTAAGTATTCTCCTCCTCGATCAGATCGAAGGATCTTAATACTTTTGCCTGTTTGTTTTTCTACTTCGTGCTTATATTCTCTGAATTTCTCAAAAGCTTCAGACTTGTATTTCATCAGGAACACATGTCCGAATCTAGAGAGATCGTCAGTGAATGCAATGAAGTAGGAAGAACCATTCCTGGCATGCGTAGACATGGGACCGCATACATCACTATGTATCAGTCCTAAGAGTTCATTAACTCTTTCTCCGTGTCCACTAAACGGAGCTTTGGTCATTTTTACTTTGAGACATGAATGACAAGTATCATAAGATGATAATTCAAATGAATTCAAATAACCATTCTTATGTAACTTAGCCAGTCGTGTTGCATTGATATGACCAAGTCTACAGTGCCACAAGTAGGATTCGTTCATTTCTGAACTTTTCCTCTTGTGTGTGTTTTGTATATTGAGGATTGTATTCTGATTTAGAATGAATATGCCATTATGTAACGAGCCTGATGCAATCAGCTTTTGATCTTGGAATATGTTCATAACATTATCCTTTACTACAAAATTATATCCTTCTTTACTTAATAAAGAAACTGATATAATGTTGCACATCATGTTCGGTATATAATAGCACTCATTTAGAATCAGTGTATTACGACTTGGCAATACAAGGTGATATTCGCCAACAGCTTTGGCTGCAATACTTGCATCGTTCCCTACTTGAACGGAATGATCACCTTTTCCCAGTTCTCTACTTTTACGTAGCCCATGTAACATTTTACATATATGGGATCCTGATCCGGTATCCAATACCCAGGACGTAGGGTGAACTGAGAAACAGTTCTCAATAACTAACACACCTAAAGAAGATGCATCAACATGCATGTTCTTTTGGGCGGCGTGAGTATCCAGATATGCTCCTGTTTCCTGTTCAGTCTTATAACTCTTATAAGAAAGAACGGGTCCAACGTTCCCCTGCACAGTATAACATGCGGGTTCGGTCAATACATCCATATTATTATCTTTATTAGGGCATGAAATGGTCTCTACCTGGAGAGAGAGAGAAGAAAACACTTTAGCGTAAGCTCGTGCAAGATCAGATTGGTTATTATCTTATCTAATCAGGATGGCTCCCACTGGTTTTTATCAAATCTTCCTTCAAACCCTAAAAGGAAAGACTAGCCGGGATTAATTACACACTACAAGTTCGCCAATCTTTCAGCCAGGCCAGTGTCGGTACTTTGAGGGAGGTGCCCCGTGCTTTCGCACGAACCTAATTAATGTAAACCTCGTTTTCCCAGAGGCGTAACCCCGTTGACACCTTTCTAGACACCTACTTGATCAGCTAATTGCAATGTGTAAAACTCTCCCAGGAGTAACTCTTACTCGCAGTGGGTATCGGGATCCAACTATCTCATAGAAGGTATGCAATCTCATTGCAAATTTCAACACTTGAAATTCCCGATAATATTTTGCCCCTAGTGTGCCATGACCTTGACAGAGGTCAACAAACCATAGTGCACTAGTCAAGTTCAACCCGTCATTTCTTGATTGAATCAAACCCACTCGCACGACCCTTGACAGAGGTCAACAAGGTCGTACGAATACCCTAATCCAATCTGCATCATATGCATAAGCAGATAAATACTAGTTAGCTACCGCACACTACGCCTTGACAGAGGTCAACAAACGCAGCACGAATACTAAATAGTCTTTATCGGAAATGACGGAGGGCTACGACAGGTTTTTCTGAAAACCTATTGCGTAATGAACTTGATATCGTTGTAGAATCAAATGAAGTTTTGAAATGGAATGATTTTGAGGCTTTTCTGGTTTTGCTAAATGGGTCACTCCCGGTGAAGGGATCGTCGGCCCTTTCCTCGTCGAATGAGGTGCGGGATATATCATATATATCACTGTGCAAAGCAGAAACTATAGAAGCAATCAAAAGCAAACCGAGTGTGTAGCATCTGCCAGTTATTGCTAAAGGAGTCACTCCCGGTGAAGGGATCTCGGTCCTTTCCTCATCGAATAAGGTGCAGGGTATATCATATATACCGCTATGCAAAGCAAGAACTGTAGCTACCTGTTTTATTTAAAATTTGATTCTACAACATCTTAGGTTTCTTTTCTTTCATTAATCACATTAATGAAGTCCCATCATTTAAATACCTAAACATCACAGATAAATACGACGTACACTTATGCCATCCGCATTCGCCTCGATGTCCCCTCGTGCACCGTTAGGTTAGGTAACTAACGACAGAGCAGGGCAGGGCTAGTGCGGGTGCAAAACATAAGTAACGTCTATATAATATATCATATATACTATATAAAGTATCTATCACAGAACATCACATGATCTCATCACAGATATCGCAGCAGAAGAAACATATGAAACATTGGATATACTAGGACGTCCGTGTTTTCAATACGAGCCAGTATAAAACACGGATTCCACGGTCGTGATTGTTAGTTGTATGTATGCCCTAGAGGCCAGTATTGTACAAATGATGTATATTATATTGGATGCTTGGACATATATAGAGACGACTTTCTTGCTCGATATGATAGTATGCTATCTGGTTACTCTTTATCTTAACATGTACACTAGTCTCTTTAAACTGTCTTATGGTTACATGTTGGTAAAGCCCTTAGGATGTGTACTTGACTACCTGGACTATGATGCAGATCATACTAGTAGGGACATGGTAGTCCATAGGTACATCCTTCAAGGTCCCTAGTCGTGGGTGTATCGAGACGGGGCATCGATATACCAGAGTAGACTAGCGTATACGCTTCTCGACCCATGAGATGGGCGATAGATGATCCCATATCCATTGGTGTTTGACATCAGAGATGGTGTACGGGTGCTCAGTGGAGACTGGGTACACTGGACGGACTCGCCGAGAACTCCCAGATGGTATTATACCTCACGTCAGATGGCAGTTCTCAGGTGACACTTGTACAGGTTAGTCTGTAGACCCGAGATCGTCATAGAGTCTTGTGTGATTCCCACTGTGCTTTGATCTCCACCTTACCACGTCCATGAGGGCGTGCAAAACGGTGGTATTTGGGTACAGTCCCGAGTCACATGGAGGCAATGAGCGATAGGAGGGGTTTCGTCTCTCCCGGTATTGGGGGTTAATGTTGCGCTGTGCTCGATTGGCCGTAACAGGGAAGTCCCTGGCCAGGGCTGATCAGAGATTTGCTGGTAAGAGTTACCAGTAGTTTCTCGACCCGTTATGAGCCTCGCATCGGCACGACTTATCGGTTATTGGGGTCTGACGTATACCACCCCTAGACTTGATATGCGACATATCAGACGAACAGACCGGACTGTACGGTAAGTGTTACTGGTTGGATTCACAGGAGTGTGAGCGGACTAGCTCGTCGATCTTCTGATCGCTCAATACCCGGATGGCCGTTACGTTTAGCAGACCGCTTGCGGCTTGTGGGTGCTTGATATGATCATCATCTGCTACCGGCGTATTGACGAGTCTTTAGAGTCCTACACAGAGGTTTCCTGGTTCAAGCGAAACGAAATAGGAGCGCATATGAGATATGTGCAGGACCGAGAATAATGCGTGTATGTGATACCGCATTTCATTCTTGCGATATATGTTTCGATTGGTTATATTCGATATGACCTAGTTATCGAATCATTGATTCGATAAATCGATACATTGGATTCTAGTCGGTTATGTGCGACATGACCGGATCATTGAATCAAATGTTGATTTAATGATTTAATGCATAATTATATATTTGATATATTGCATTGCATTAACTAGTATTGGTTCACTTTATATGGATTCTCACTTGATGTGCAAATTGTATATGTGATATACTTTTGTGCACATGTATGTATCATGTTTGATGATGCATGCTCATTTGGTTAAGTGTATAGAATTAAACTTAGGTTAAGAAAGTGATTAGGGTTTTTATTTATCCATTCTTTTATTTATTCATTTTTGGAAAAAGAATGGGATAAGAATACAAAATGGTTGCTTTCATTCTTGAACATTGTTGAAGCTTCATGAAGCTTTGACTTTGTGACCATTTTGTCTTCACACTAAACCCTAACCATTCTTCTAACCTTAGTTAATTCTCTACACTTAACTATGGTTCACATTATGATAAGTATTGATTTATTTTTATTTTATCTCAACACTTATCATATTCTTTCTTCTTCTTGACCTTCTTCTTCAAGAAAGAAACCTTGATGCCATCAATGGCAACTTGAGATCTAAAGTGAGAAATCCAATTCTAAAGTGAACCCACCTCCTATTTCTTCACCCTCTACCTCTTGCCAAGTTGTTTTGGGTGTTTTCTTCACAAGTTTCACAACTTTGTGAAGTCGGAGCTTGAACTTGTGATGCCTCGACGTAGATCGTCTTTGACACGAAGCCGACGACCTATTCCGCTCGTTTCTCCGATGAAGCCGACGATTGAGTTTGGGATTCATGATGGACAGCGAGAGGACACCCATGTGGAGCTAAGGAAGTGGATAACCGGATCTACAAAGGTTGTAGCTCTCTTCTTTTAGTTAAGTTGTTAACTAGTTTACCGTTTCGCCTAGAAATCTAGCCGACGATCCGTATTAGGGTTTCTCGGCACCCATAAAATTTTAAATTGGCATGATCGATGCCTTGTGAGACCTCTATAGTGTGCCTAGGAACCCTACAGTGGTATCAAAGCCTAGCTAGAGCCTTAGGCGAAGTCTAGACGACGTTTGAAACCCGAACGAACCCGAAACCCTAAAACCCGAGTGCTTTCTGGACTTTTTCTAAAATCTGGGATTTTTCCAGATGAAAAATGCTTAAAAAATTCAGCAGGAAGATCTAAGAATTATGGTGAAACACGAGCTCATGATTCATCTAAACAGCCGCGGAAACGCGGCAGAAGCATGGCTTCTGCCGCGGTTCCGCCGCCTACTGTTCACATTGCGCAATATTGTTTGCACTGTAATTCTTCTTTTCTGGTGCTGAGTTTTATGGGTATTTTTAATAATTATTCAAGAGTTGAATTTTCTGGGGTGTTTTAGAGCTTCGGTGTTTCGACCGGATTATCAAACTTCTTCTTTGTGTTTTTCCGGATAATTTTTGAATTTGTTAAAAAGTTCGACCGGATATAAATACCTAACTTTTCCCCTGTCGGGAAATTTCCAAGTGTTGGATTTTTCCGTAGTTTAACGACGTTCTAAGTAGTGCAAGTAACGCAATGGACCCTCTAGAAGACAACAAACCTTAACTCGATTATGTGACCGTCTTGAACTGCCCTTTGAACCTTCGGGTTTGGGGCAGTACGGCGTGCCACATGTGAGGCGTTGGCTTGACCCTTCTACGGCTGGACCGTTGGTACTGAGGCACGAACTGAATGTTGTTAGACTTATTTCATGTGTTGAGTTGTATCAGGAAAACTTGGGTATTCGACTGTTCGATCGGAAAGTTTAACATTTTCTGTTTATCTGGAATGTGATACAATAATTGGAATTCACAAACAGTTATGAGATAACTGAATGAATGTTATAAATCTAGCAGTTTAGTCCCACATGATATTGAAAAGAGTTTTCGATAATGAGACTAAAATGCGGGATTTATATCTGTTAGGCATGTGATGTCTAAGTATTTCATTTGATTAGGCATGTGATGTCTAAAGAGGTTGCGGATTCCAACTGTTGTAGTTTTACACTTTCTTTTCTGTGACCGTAAGTGTAGTATGTTCATATCGCCGGTTTCGTTGCTATACGTCAACGACAATTGGGGTATGCATACTTACTTACGTTGATGACATGTGATGTTATGTGTTGCTGGATATGTTATATTGGATCGTCGTGTTCGAATAGCCGGGGTTTTTTTATGTGAGATGAGTGCTTTTCATTTTCATTCATGTAAAAACTTGTATGTAATATTCTTTTATTTGGGGCACTTCCAGGTAGCGGAAGTTGTCACCCTTTGTATATTATTTACTTTTCCGCATTAGGATAGACCCAAGGAGGGGAGCACAAGTAACCGGGTTCTGGGGTCCAGAGGGAGACCAACTCGAGGAGTTGAGTACGGGTCTCCTAACCCTAGAATTGGCAGGGTTTCTTGCCGCTCTCGTAGGGGTCTAGGGGTGTGGGATTGGCTATTCATCACGACCGTGGAATCCGTGTTTTATACTGTCTCGTATTGAAAACACGGACGTCCTAGTATATCCAATGTTTCATATGTTTCTTCTGCTGCGATATCTGTGATGTGATCATGTGATGTTCTGTGATAGATACAGTATACAGTATATATGATATATTATATAGACGTTACTTATGTTTTGCACCCGCACTAGCCCTGCCCTGCTCTGTCGTTAGTTACCTAACCTAACGGTGCACGAGGGGACATCGAGGCGAATGCGGATGGCATAAGTGTACGTCGTATTTATCTGTGATGTTTAGGTACTTAAATGATGGGACTTCATTAATGTGATTAATGAAAGAAAGAAACCTAAGATGTTGTAGAATCAAATTTTAAATAAAATAGGTAGCTACAATTCTTGCTTTGCACAGCGGTATATATGATATATCCTGCACCTTATTCGATGAGGAAAGGACCGAGATCCCTTCACCGGGAGTGACTCCTTTAGCAATAACTGGCAGATGCTACACACTCGGTTTGCTTTTGATAACTTCTATAGTTTCTGCTTTGCACAGTGATATATCTGATATATCCCGCACCTCATTCGACGAGGAAAGGACCGACGATCCCTTCACCAGGAGTGACCCCTTTAGCAAAACTAGAAAAGCCTCAAAATCATTCCATTTCAAAACTTCATTTGATTCTACAACGATATCAAGTTCATTACGCAATAGGTTTTCAGAAAAACCTGTCGTAGCCCTCCGTCATTTCAGATAAGTCCTGTTTAGTATTCGTGCTGCGTTTGTTGACCTTGTCAAGGCGCAGTGTGCGGTAGCTAACCAGTATTTATCTGCTTATGCATATGATGCAGATTGGGTTAGGGTAGTCGTACGGCCTTGTTGACCTTGTCAAGGGTCGTGCGGGTGGGTTTGATTCAATCAAGAAATGATGGGTTGAACTTGACTTGCGGTCTATGGTTTGTTGACCTTGTCAAGGTCATAGATCGTTCGGGGCAAAATATTATCGGGAATTTCAAGTGTTGAAATTTGCAATGAGATTGCATACCTTCTATGAGATAGTTGGATCCCGATACCCACTGCGAGTAAGAGTTACTCCTGGGAGAGTTTTACATATTACAATTAGCCGATCAAGTAGGTGTCTAGAAAGGTGTTAACGAGGTTACGCCTCTGGGAAAATGAGGTTTACATTAATTAGGTTCGTGCGAAAGCACGGGGGACCTCCCTCAAAGTACCGACACTGGCCTGGCTGAAAGATTGGCGAACTTGTAGTGTGTAATTAATCCCGGCTAGTCTTTCCTTTTAGGGTTTGGAGGAAGATTTGATAAAAAGCAGTGGGAGCCATCCTGATTAGATAAGATAATAACCAATCTGATCTTGCACGAGCTTACGCTAAAGTGTTTTCTTCTCTCTCTCTCCAGGTAGCGACCATTTCATGCCTTAATAAAGATAATAATATGGATGTATTGACCGAACCCGCATGTTATACTGTGCTGGGGAACGTTGGTTCCGTTCTTACCTATAAGAGTTATAGGACTGAACAGGATATAGGGGAATACCAGGATTCCCATGCCACCCGAATGAAGAAAGTACATGTTGATGCATTTTCTTCGGGTGTGTTCGTTACAAAGAACTGTTTCTCCATTTGCTCCACGTCCTGGGTATTAGATACCGGGTCAGGATCCCATATATGTAATCAGTTACATGGGCTTAGGAAAGGTAGAGAACTTGGAGAAGGTGATAAAGACATTAGAGTTGGAAATGGTGCAATTGTTACAGCTAAGACTGTCGGGGAATATCACCTTGTATTACCAACTGGTAATACATTGGTTCTGAACGAATGCTATTACATGCCGAACCTGATATGCAACATTATATCGGTTTCTTTGTTAAGCAAAGAGGGATATAATTTTGTATTACAGGACAATGTTATGAACATCTTCCGTAACCAAAAGTTGGTTGGATCAGGCACGTTGTGCAATGGCATTTATGTTCTAAACCAATCAACAGTTCTGAGTATAACAAACACACACAAGAGGAAGAGTTCACAACTGAACGAATCCTTCTTGTGGCATTGTAGACTGGGTCACATCAATGCGACACGACTAGCTAAGTTGCATAAAGATGGATATTTAAATCCGTTTGAATTTTCATCTTATGACACTTGCCAGTCATGTCTCAAAGGCAAGATGACCAAAACTCCGTTTACAGGACACGGAGAAAGAGTTACCGAACTCTTGGGACTGATACATAGTGATGTGTGCGGTCCCATGTCTACACATGCCAGGGATGGTTCTTCGTACTTCATTACATTCACTGACGATCTCTCTAGATTCGGATATGTGTTCCTGATGAAACACAAATCAGAAGCTTTTGAGAAATTTAGAGAATATAAACAAGAAGTCGAGAACCAAACCGGAAAAAGTATTAAAATCCTTCGATCTGATCGAGGAGGAGAATACTTAAGAAATGAATTCCTGGACTTCCTAAAAGAGAATGGGATTCTCTCTCAGCTGACTCCTCCATATACACCACAGCACAACGGTGTATCAGAACGGAAGAACCGCACCCTATTAGATATGGTGCGCTCTATGACGAGCACAGCTGAGTTACCTATTTCCTTCTGGGGATATGCGCTGGTAACAGCAACATACCTATTGAATCAAGTTCCATCTAAATCTGTACCTACCACACCATATAAGATATGGAGTGGGAAGAGACTATATTTTAAACGAGTTAAGATATGGGGTTGTCCGGCCTATGTCAAAAGGCAAAATCTGGACAAGCTCGAGGCACGGTCAGTTCTCTGCAAGTTTGTGGGATATCCAAAGAATTCATATGGGTATTTTTTCTACCACAGTGAGGAACAAAAAGTGTTTGTTGCTCAACATGCCACCTTTTTAGAAAAGGAATTCCTTGAAAAAGAAATTAGTGGCAAAGTGGTAGAGCTGGAAGAGGTTCCAGATACACAAACCGTAACTGAAGATTTAGTGGAACCAGAAGATTCAGTAGCTCCCAATGAACCTCAGCCTCTCCGCCGATCTAGTAGGGTTCCTCGCCAACCTGAGAGATACTACGGTTTTCTCATGGATGGTGGGAGCGAGGATTGCATCATGGAGGATGATGACCCAACTAGCTTCGAGCAGGCCATCACGAGTAGGGACTCAGTGAAATGGCTGGATGCAATGCGGTCCGAGATGGAATCCATGTACACCAACAAAGTATGGACTTTGGAAGTTGCTCCTGAAGGGGTAAAACCCATTGGGAGCAAGCGGATCTTCAAGAAGAAACTTGGTGTAGATGGGAAAGTGGAGACTTTCAAAGCTAGACTTATAGCAAAAGGTTTTCGTCAAAGACCAGGTGTGGACTACGACGAAACCTTTTCTCCAGTGGCTATGCTTAAATCCATCCGGATCATGCTTGCCATCGCTGCATATCACGACTACGAAATCTGGCAAATGGATGTTAAGACCGCCTTTCTAAATGGTGATTTAGAAGAGTGCGTGTACATGACTCAGCCAGAGGGCTTCGTAGATAGTGGGAGCAGCGGGAAGGTGTGCAAGCTGCTTAAATCCATTTATGGATTAAAACAAGCATCGCGGAGTTGGAACATCTGCTTTGACGTCGTTATCAAAGAGTTTGATTTCGTCAAAAATCCAGATGAACCTTGTATCTACAAGAAGGTGGCAGAGAGTAAGGTTGTCTTCCTCGTATTGTACGTGGACGACATACTCTTGATAGGAAATGATATTCCTATGCTGCAATCGGTCAAGCTCTTCTTATCACAGAGATTCTCAATGAAAGATCTTGGTGATGCCTCCTGCATATTGGGAATCAGGATCTATAGAGATAGATCCAAAAGGATATTGGGATTGTCCCAATCCAGGTACATTGACACCATACTAAAGAGGTTTAGTATGGAAGAATCCAAGCGTGGGAACTTGCCCACGATCTCTGGAGTCACTCTCTCCAAAGAGATGTCTCCCAAGACTGATTTGGAGAGAGCTCGCATGCAAGGGATACCCTATGCTTCGGCTGTAGGCTCTATCATGTATGCGATGCTATGTACCAGACCCGATGTAGCATACTCACTAAGTGTAGTGAGCAGGTATCAAGCTGATCCTGGAGAGAGTCACTGGACAGCTGTGAAGAGCATTCTCAAGTACTTACGAAGGACTAGAGATATGTTCTTGGTGTATGGTAACGGAGAACTCCAAGTGGAGTCCTTTACCGATTCGAGCTTCCAGAGTGATAAGGACGACTCTAAGTCGTAGTCGGGATTTGTCTTTACCCTTTGCGGAGGGGCGGTTAGCTGGAAGAGTTCCAAGCAGGAAACCGTGGCAGACTCGACGATGGAGGCTGAATACATCGCTGCCAACGATGCTGCCAAAGAGGCTGTCTGGATCAAGAAGTTCATTACTGAACTTGGAGTGGTTCCATCCATTGAGCATCCAATACCTTTGTATTGCGATAACAATGGAGCGGTGGCTTTGGCCAAGGAACCCAGGTCCCATCAGCGATCCAGGCATATTCTGAGGCGGTATCACCTGATCCGGGAGATAGTTGATCGCCGGGAGATCGAGGTCAGGAGGGTTGGCACGAAGAACAACACGGCGGATCCACTCACGAAGGCCATTCCCCAGATACAGTTTGAGAGACTCTTCGGGATGCTCGGTATGCGATACTACAGCAGCTGGCCCTAGTGCAAGTGGGAGATTGTTAGCTGTATGTATGCCATAGAGGCCAGTATTGTACAAATGATGTATATTATATTGGATGCTTGGACATATATAGAGATGACTTTCTTGCTCGATATGATAGTATGGTATCTGGTTACTCTTTATCTTAACATGTACACTAGTCTCTTTAAACTGTCTTATGGTTACATGTTGGTAAAGCCTTAGGATGTGTACTTGACTACCTGAACTATGATGCAGATCATACTAATGGGGACATGGTAGTCCATAGGTACATCCTTCAAGGTCCCTAGTTGTGGGTGTATCGAGACGGGGCATCGATATACCAGAGTAGACTAGCGTATACGCTTCTCGACCCATGAGATGGGCGATGGATGATCCCATATCCATTGGTGTTTGACATCAGAGATGGTGTACGGGTGCTCAGTGGAGACTGGGTACACTGGACGGACTCGCCGAGAACTCCCAGATGGTATTATACCTCACGTCAGATGGCAGTTCTCAGGTGACACTTGTACAGGTTAGTCTGTAGACCCGAGATCGTCATAGAGTCTTGTGTGATTCCCACTGTGCTTTGATCTCCACCTTACCACGTCCATGAGGGCATGCAAAACGGTGGTCTTTGGGTACAGTCCCGAGTCACATGGAGGCAATGAGCGATAGGAGGGGTTTCGTCTCTCCCGGTATTGGGGGTTGATGTTGCGCTGTGCTCGATTGGCCGTAACAGGGAAGTCCCTGGCCAGGGCTGATCAGAGATTTGCTGGTAAGAGTTACCAGTAGTTTCTCGACCCGTTATGAGCCTCACATCGGCACGACTTATCGGTTATTGGGGTCTGACGTATACCACCCCTAGACTTGATATGCGACATATCAGACGAACAGACCGGACTGTACGGTAAGTGTTACTGGTTGGATTCGCAGGAGTGTGAGCGGACTAGCTCGTCGATCTTCTAATCGCTCAATACCCAGATGGCCGTTACGTTTAGCAGACCGCTTGCGGCTTGTGGGTGCTTGATATGATCATCATCTGCTACCGGCGTATTGACGAGTCTTTAGAGTCCTACACAGAGGTTTCCTGGTTCAAGCGAAATGAAATAGGAGCGCATATGAGATATGTGCAGGACTGAGAATAATGCGTGTATGTGATACCGCATTTCATTCTCGCGATATATGTTTCGATTGGTTATATTCGATATGACCTAGTTATCGAATCATTGATTCGATAAATCGATACATTGGATTCTAGTCGGTTATGTGCGACATGACCGGATCATTGAATCAAATGTTGATTTAATGATTTAATGCATAATTATATATTTGATATATTGCATTGCATTAACTAGTATTGGTTCACTTTATATGGATTCTCACTTGATGTGCAAATTGTATATGTGATATACTTTTGTGCACATGTATGTATCATGTTTGATGATGCATGCTCATTTGGTTAAGTGTATAGAATTAAACTTAGGTTAAGAAAGTGATTAGGGTTTTTATTTATCCATTCTTTTATTTATTCATTTTTGGAAAAAGAATGGGATAAGAATACAAAATGGTTGCTTTCATTCTTGAACATTGTTGAAGCTTCATGAAGCTTTGACTTTGTGACCATTTTGTCTTCACACTAAACCCTAACCATTCTTCTAACCTTAGTTAATTCTCTACACTTAACTATGGTTCACATTATGATAAGTATTGATTTATTTTTATTTTATCTCAACACTTATCATATTCTTTCTTCTTCTTGACCTTCTTCTTCAAGAAAGAAACCTTGATGCCATCAATGGCAACTTGAGATCTAAAGTGAGAAATCCAATTCTAAAGTGAACCCACCTCCTATTTCTTCACCCTCTACCTCTTGCCAAGTTGTTTTGGGTGTTTTCTTCACAAGTTTCACAACTTTGTGAAGTCGGAGCTTGAACTTGTGATGCCTCGACGTAGATCGTCTTTGACACGAAGCCGACGACCTATTCCGCTCGTTTCTCCGATGAAGCCGACGATTGAGTTCGGGATTCATGATGGACAGCGAGAGGACACCCACGTGGAGCTAAGGAAGTGGATAACCGGATCTACAAAGGTTGTAGCTCTCTTCTTTTAGTTAAGTTGTTAACTAGTTTACCGTTTCGCCTAGAAATCTAGCCGACGATCCGTATTAGGGTTTCTCGGCACCCATAAAATTTTAAATTGGCATGATCGATGCCTTGTGAGACCTCTATAGTGTGCCTAGGAATCCTACAGTGATGAACAGCCAATCCCACACCCCTAGACCCCTACGAGAGCGGCAAGCAACCCTGCCAATTCTAGGGTTAGGAGACCCGGACTCGACTCCTCGAGATGGTCTCCCACTGGACCCTAGAACCCGGTTACTTGTGCTCCCCTCCTTGGGTCTATCCTAGTGCAGAAAAGTAAATAATATACAAAGGGTGACAACTTCCGCAACCTGGAAGTGCCCCAATAAAAGAATATTACATATAAGTTTTTACATGAATGAAAATGAAAAACACGCATCTCACATAAAAACCCCCGGCTATTCAAACACGACGATCCAATATAACATATCCAGCAACACATAACATCACATGTCATCAACGTAAGTAAACATGCGTATCCCAATTGTCGTTGACATATAGCAACGAAACCGGCGATATCACATATTACACTTACGGTCACAGAAAAGAAAGTGTAAAACTACAACAGTTGGAATCCGCAACCTCTTTAGACATCGCATGCCTAATCAAAATGAAATACTTAGACATCACATGCCTAACAGTTATAAACCCCGCATTTTAGTCTCATTATCGAAAACTCTTTTCAATATCAAATGAAACTAAACCGCTAGATTTATATCATTCATTCAGTTATCTCATAACTGTTTGTGAATTCCAATTATTGTATCCCATTCCAGATAAATAGAAAATATCAAACTTTCCGATCGAACATTCGAACACCCAAGTTTTCCCGAAACCGTTCAACATATGAAATAAGTTCAAGGACGTTCACTTCATGCCTCAGTACCAACGGTCCAGCCGTAGAAGGGTCAAGCCAACGCCTCACATGTGGCACGCCATACTGCCCCAAACCCTAAGGTTCAAAGGGCAGTTCAAGACGGTCACATAATCGAGTTAAGGTTTGTTGTCTTCTAGAGGGACCATCGCGTTACTTGCACTAATTAGAACGTCATTAAACTACGGAAAAGTCCAACAATTGGAAATTTCCGGGCAGGGGAAAGATTGGGTATTTACATTCGGTTGAACTTTTTAACATATTCTAAAATTATCCGGAAAAACACATAGACAAAATATGATAATCCGATCGAATCTACGATTCCCAAAGCAACCCCAGAATACTCAACTGTAGAGTCACAAATAAAAATACCCAGAAAATATAGCATTAAATTATATGAGTTACTGTGCAGAAATCATCAGACAAGGGGACAGTACAGCCGCGGAACCGCCGCACAAGCCTAGCTTATGCCGCGGTTCCGCGGTGGAAAAGTTGATTTAGGCCCTCGTATTTCACAGTAATTCAAATAAGACCCTGCTTATTTTTCTGCATATTTTTAATTGACAAAAATCCAAATTTTCAGAAAATTTCCAGAGAGCATTTTGGTATTTTGGGTTTCGGTTCGATCGGGTTTCAAATATCGTCTAGACTTCGTCTAAGGCTCTAGCTAGGCTCTGATACCACTGTAGGGTTCCTAGGCACATTATAGAGGTTTCACAAGGCATCAACCATGCCAAATTCAAATTTTACGGGTGCCGAGAAACCCTAATACGGATCGTTGACTAGAAATTTAGGCGAAAAACGAATCTAGTTAACAACTTAACTAAAGATAAGAAGCTACAACCTTTGTAGATCCGGATATCCACTTCCTTAGCTCCACGTAGACGTCCTCTCGCTGTCCATCTCGAATCCCGAACTCAATCGTCGGCTTCATTGGAGAAAAGGGCGGACTAGGTCGTCGGCTTCGTGCCGAAGATGATCTACGTCGAGGCATCACAAGTTCAAGCTCCAACTTCACCAAGTTGTGAAACTTGTGAAGAAAACACCCAAAACAACTTGGCAAGAAGTAGAGGATGAAGAAATAGGAGGTGGGTTCACTTTAGAATTGGATTTCTCACACTTTTGCTCAAGTTGCCATTGATGGCATCAAGCTTTTTCTTTTGAAGATGAAGAAGAAGATGAAGCTAGAATATGATAAGTTTTTTTTATTTAAAAAGAAACTAATATGAATACTTATCATATCCTAACCATAGTCAAGTGTAGAGAGTAAACTAGAGTTAGTAGGAATGGTTAGGGTTAAGGATGAGATAAGAATGGTGGACTTTTCAAAGCTTCAAGAAGCTTCAACATATACAAACAAAAAAAGCCACCATTCTCATTTATTTTCTAAAATGAATAAATAAATAAATAAACAAATAAACAAAACCCTAACCATTCATATAACCATGGTTTAATCTTTACACAAACCCAAGTGAGCAAGTATCATCAAACATGATACAAACAAGTGCACAAAAATATATCACATATACAATGTGCATCAAGTGAGAAAATGCTATTAAAGTGAACCAATACTAGTTAATGTAAAGTAATATATCAAAATATAATTATACATTAAATCATTAAATCAACATTTGATTTAATGATCCGGTCATGTCGCACATAACCGACTAGTATCGAATGTATCGATTTATCGAATCAATGATTCGATAACTAGGTCATATCGCATACAACCAATCGAAACATTCATCGCGAGAATAAAATGCGGTATCACATACACGCATTATTCTCGGTCCCGCACATATCTCATATGCGCTCCTATTTCGTTTCGCTTGAGCCAGGAAACCTCTGTGTAGGACTCTAAAGACTCGTCAATACGCCGGTAGCAGATGATGATCATATCAAGCAACCACAAGCCGCAAGCGGTCTGCTAAACGTAACGGCCATCCGGGTATTGAGCGATCAGAAGATCGACGAGCTAGCCCGCTCACACTCCTGTGAATCCAACCAGTAACACTTACCGTACAGTCCGGTCTGTTCGTCTGATATGTCGCATATCAAGTCTAGGGGTGGTTTACGTCAGACCCCAATAACCGATAAGTCGTGCCGATGTGAGGCTCATAACGGGTCGAGAAACTACTGGTAACACTTACCAGCAAATCTCTTATCAGCCCTGGCCAGGGACTTCCCTGTTACGGCCAATCGAGCACAGCGCAACATCAACCCCCAATACCGGGAGAGACGAAACCCCTCCTATCGCTCATTGCCTCCATGTGACTCGGGACTGTACCCAAAGACCACCGTTTTGCACGTCCTCATGGACGTGGTAAGGTGGAGATCAAAGCACAGTGGGAATCACACAAGACTCTATGACGATCTCGGGTCTACAGACTAACCTGTATAAGTGTCACCTGAGAACTGCCATCTGGCGTGAGGTATAATACCATCTGGGAGTTCTCGGCGAGTCCATCCAGTGTACCCAGTCTCCACTGAGCACCCGCATACCATCTCTGATGTCAAACACCAATGGATGTGGGATCATCCATCGCCCATCTCATGGGTCGAGAAGCGTATACGCTAGTCTACACTGGTATATCGATGCCCCGTCTCGATACACCCACGACTAGGGACCTTGAAGGATGTACCTATGGACTACCATGTCCCCACTAGTATGATCTGCATCACAGTCCAGGTAGTCAAGTACATATCCTAAGGGCTTTACCAACATGTAACTATAAGACGGTTTAAAAAGACTAGTGTACATGTTAAGATAAAGAGCAACCAGATAGCATACTATCATATCGAGCAAGAAAGTCATCTCTATATATGTCCAAGCATCCAATATAATATACATCATCTGTACAATACTGGCCTCTAGGGCATACAAACAACTAACAACTACGTATAGTAAGACAGAATGCAGCATGATAGGGTTCAAGTTGTAAATCTAAAATGATATAACCGGACATCGAAATGTAAAATGGAAACTAATAGCCTTAGGTTTAATTTACAGGTTTAATCATGAAATTAAATATGTATAAAATAATATAATAGCATGTAGCAAGTTTTACTTGCCTCGATTGGATCACGATACGGGATGCGCACGCAGCGTCCAATGTCGGCAATCGTTGCAACATCCATACGCGCACATGGGACAGGTCCAGGCATAGTAAGAAGGTGACCACGCTGGCTGGGAACGTTCACTGGGTCGCCTGGTTCGTCGGCGATGGCACGGCTCCGCCGATCACCGGAAAAACACGCGAACAAGAAAAAGAAAGAAGAAGGAAAAGAGTTGTGATCTGGTCTGGGTGCTTTGGAGTTGGCTCGGGGGTTCTGGGACAGAGGTGAGGGGTGACGACGATAATGGGTCGTCGACGGCGAGGTCCATGGCAAGGCAGTGGGTTTTCTGGCGATGGGGCAGTGTGTGTGGGTTCTGTGCAGTGAAGAGTCAGGAAACGTAGGGATGGTAGTAGAGGTGGTACGATGATGAGGATGATGGGGTACGGTCGTCGACAAGGTCCCCGGCGAGGTAAGGTTGACTGTGATGATGACAGACGCGACGAGGGCTTGGGCATGGGTTTCTTGGGTTGCAGGGGGAAGTTGCAGGTGGCGGTGACAAGGGTGGTCGTGGTGTCGGGAGGAGAGAAGGAAGTGAGGAGAAGAAGGCGGTGACGAGGGTGGTCGGAGCTCCGGCGAGGTGCAGTTGAAGATGTTGGGTGAGGCATGGGGTTGCGGCGAGGCTGCGGGGTTGGTTTGGGTCGTCCAAGGGAGAGCTCGAGGATGAGTGCGAGGAGGAGAGAGAGGAGAAGGTGGTGGCGAAGATGTGGAGGCGACGACGAGGTCGTCGGCGGTGATGGGAAAGATTGCGGCAAGGGTTGCAGGGTCGGGTGATGGGTTCTCGTGGGGTTTGCAGCGGGGAGGAGATGAGCGAGGTAAGGTTGAGATTGAGAAGTGGATCGGGTTGAGGGTGAGACGGCAACGGAGGGTGAGCGAGGGTGAAGGCTAGGGTTAGGGTTAGGGTTTTCTCGAAATGAGGCGGCGGCGAAAATATAAAAGGAAGAAGA
Source organism: Agapanthus africanus (assembly GCA_030015575.1). Taxonomy (NCBI): domain Eukaryota; kingdom Viridiplantae; phylum Streptophyta; class Magnoliopsida; order Asparagales; family Amaryllidaceae; genus Agapanthus; species Agapanthus africanus. The sequence goes on along the minus strand of JASDDO010000014.1, from coordinate 215,369,272 downwards.
GAACTGTGAGGGGGAGAAAATAATATTTAACATAAATTAAAATATATATAGAGAGAAGAGCATCAGGAGAGAGAGAGTGTCAGGAGAGAGAGAGAGAGAGAGAGAGAGAAACGGAGAGAGAGGGAATAGACCGTTAATATATATATATATATATATATATATATATATATAAACTAAAACTGTTAGTATATAATGATTTAGTAATATATTTTAGTTAAAACAATAATAATAGTTTATAAATATATAAAGAATATAATATTAGTCCGTTTTGAGATCTTGGCAAATACAAACTTACTCCAAAACATGCCCGGGTCGGGTCTAAAAATTCAGATTTATAATATGAAAAATATATCCGACTTCCAAATTTCAAAATGAATGCTCAGTTAAAGAAAATGCATACCCCCAAGAACGGATGCACGTATGTGCGCGTAGCCATCCAAACACGTCCGTTTTACTGAACGGGACGAGAACAAGATGCGCGGATGCTACCACGGGGTTAGGGTTATCATGCAGGCCATGCAATGTATTTTTAAAATATTTTATGTGACTTAAAATGTTATATGATAAAAAATGCGATACTAGATAAAATACCAGTATGTACTAAACATGAGATGCACGTGTCCATGCAACAAGTCAAGATAATCTATAAATAAGAATCAAACAGGTTCAAGCAAGCGGGTCGGGTCGAATGCAAAGTAAAATGTAAAATACCATTCGCACCCAAACACGCTAAATCAAGAAAATACCATGGATAAGTAAATACGGAAACTGGAATTGGTATAAATGAACTCGGGTGTTACAGGACGATAATCGCAAAGGCGGAAATCCCGACGATTCTGAATCTTTCAATATTTCGGCTAACCGAAATAAGCGAGGGATGAGCGGGCCTAGTGCCAACCAGCCTCGGAAGCCAGTGTTCGGAGAGGGAGGAGAATATCCACTGAAAGAGAAGCTGGATAAGGTCTATTCCTTCAGAAGGGACAAAATCCGTAAAATATTCAAATACACCCTGAGGAACGGTCTATAACTGCCAGAGTCAAAAAGACCGCAGGAAGCGAATATGACCGACGACCCTAAATACTGCCCCTATCACAGACTGATAGGTCATGCCATTGAGGACTGCTTCGTCTTCAAAGATTGGGTCGAAAAGCAATACAAGGCAGAGGAGATAGAACTGTCTAAAGGCGTGTTAACAAACAGTCCAGCTGCGACCGCCAATTTCATAGAAATGGAGACCGAACTTCTTCGTGAAACTGATTCTCTCAGGCATCTGCCTTTCTCTGAAAACAATCGACCACCACATCATTAAACTGGAAATAATCGACCTCTAAGTCGTTAAACTGGGAATGTAAAATATATATATATATATATATATATGTAAATAAACAAAAAAATGTGTAAATAAAAGAAAAATAAAGAAAAGCCGAAATGATGGGGCAACTCGCAATAAAAATCAGCGAGTAAAATAAAGATGAAAATAAAGCCGAAATGATGGGGCAACAGTGAATAAAAAGCCGAAATGATAGGGTAATCGCGACCATCACGATAAGAAAAGCTGAAATGATAGAGCAATCGTGGTAAAACAAAAAAAAACAAACAAAACAACGGCGAATGATGAGTCGCTCATGGTACTATATTCCAGTGCAGCGATGCAGACGCCAACTAAAATCTAGTTTCCCAAAATTCTTCCGGCCCTACAGTTAGTCCCCAAATTGACTACCATATACAATCTACGGGCTCAAATAATTCTCATCACACTCATGCCCCACTGCAATCACCAGTCCAGCGGCCGGTCTCCGCCCTTGGAATTATGCTCCATTTGGGAAGACCCACTCATGTGTCCTCACGATACGTGAGGAGAAAATCCTCGTGTGAGATCCTTACGACTCACAAAGGAAAAACACACTTGGGGGTCCTCACGACTCCTAAGGAGAAGATGTACCTACGGGATCCTTACGACTCGTAGGGAGAAAATGGTTTTATGGGACCCTTACGGTCCATAAAATTAAAAATCCTTAGGTGATAGGGATCTAAACCTGTCTCCTAAGCCAACACTTCCCAATAGGCAGCGACGAATGATGATTCGCTCCTGGTACCATATTCCAGTGCAGCGACGCAGACGCCGGTCAAATTCCAAATCTCATACCCCAATGGCGAATGATGAGTCGCTCCTGGTACTATATTCCAGTGCAGCGATGCAGACGCCAGCCAAATTCCAAATCCCATACCCCAACGGCGAATGATGAGTCGCTTTTGGTACCATATTCTAGTGCAGCGATGCAGACGCCAACAAAGTCCTGAAATGTTTTCGGCTCTACGGTCTGGATCATACATCCTGCAAAACCGTATACAATCCACGGGCGTAAAATGATCCCAATCTCTCCCAAGTCCTACCGGCGAGACCACATTCAAAGTCCCACCAGCGATGAAGATTAAAAAAAAGGGTATGTCCACAAGCAAAATGGGCACGGATGAAAACCCGAAAGGGCTCCGTGAGTAAAAACAGCAGGACTTCTGGCGAGTTTGTGAAAACCCGAAAGGGCGCAAACTCGTGAAAAAGAGATGAAATGCACTCGCAAAGTCCTCTCGACTTTGTGAGGAGAAAATTCCCGTGTGAGATCCTTACGACTCACAAAGGAGCAACACATTTGGGAGTCCCTACGACTCCTAAGGAGAAAATACACCTATGGGATCCTTTCGACTCGTAGGGAGAAAATACTTTTATGGGACCCTTACGGCCCATAAAATTGAAAAGCCTTAGGTGATAGGGATTTAAACCTGTCTCCTAAGCCACCAATTTCCAAATCCTCCCCGGGCAAATGATGAGTTGCTCCTGGCATTATTCCAGTGCAGCAATGCAGATGCCAAACCAAAACCAATTCCCAAATCCTCTCATGGCAAATAATGATTCGCTTCTGGTCCCATATTCCAGTATAGCGATGCTGATGTCAACCCAAATCAAATCAAACCAACAATCTCTGCGGCGGAATCATGCTCCGTCCCAGAATATACCCGGTGTTGAAATCAAGCTTCGCCTCGGGATATCTACCTTCCCTGCCGGAATTATGCTCCGCCTCGGAATCAAATCAACCAACCAGCTCTGCGTCGGAGTCATACTTCGTCTCAGAGTGTACCTCGCGTCGAAATCAAGGTTCGCCTCGGTGTATCCGCATTCCCTGTGGAAATTATGCTTCATCTCGGAATCAAGTTGGCCAACAAGCTCTGCGCCGGAATCATGCTCCGTCTCAGAATGTACCCCATGTCGAAATCATGCTTCGCCTCGGAGTATTTGCCTTCCCTATCGGAATTATGCTTCACCTGGGAATTAACCTCTGCATCGAAATTATGCTTCGGTCAGAATGTCTGCCGCCCATCGGAATTATGCTCCGATCCCTGGAATCATGCTCCGCTCTTCGGAATGATGCTCCAGTCCCTGGAATCATGCTCCGCTCTTTGGAATGATGCTCCGATCCCTGGAATCATGCTCCGCTCTTCGAAATGATGCTCCGATCCCTGGAATCATGCTCCGCTCTTTGGAATAATGCTACGATCCCTGGAATCATGCTCCGCTCTTCGAAATGATGCTCTGATCCTTAGAATCATGCTCCACTCTTCGGAATGATGCTCCGATCCTTAGAATCATGCTCTGCTCTTCGGAATGATGCTCCGATCCTTAGAATCATGCTTCACACTTCGGAATGATACTCCGATCCCCGGAATCATGCTTCGACTCTGGAATTATGCTCCGCAAATCGGAATGATACTCCGATCTCCGGGAATCATGCTCCCCGAGGGATGCTCCGCCCCCGGAATGATGTTCCACATCGAAGTCCAGCTTCAAGATCCATTAATTTCATGTACATAACTCACATATGTGGTGTGTATTTATTGATGGGGGCACTTTGTTGAAGTCGAAAATTGCACCCCGGTTGACCAAGTCAAAGTCAAAGTCAACCCTAAGCCAAGTGGGCCCATGCCCAGTTCGAGTCCGAACATGAAGCGGCCGGCCCTCCCCCCATGCCAAAATGAAATCATGTAATAAATAATTTTTATGTAATTTTTTATGCATGAATGTAAACAAAATGGGCATAAAGCCAATTTTTGTAAGCCCATGGCTTATGTGCGAAAAGAAATAGCACATGAGACATGGGATGGGCAAAATGCCATTTTGTAAAGCCCAAGAGGCTATATGTAAATATATAAGCCTATATAAGGCAACATGATGATGAATAAATACACTTTTCATTCCCCAAAAATTAGGGCACGTGCCTCTTTCTCCTTCCTCAAGGTTCTAAAACCTTCTTCTTTCTTTTGAATTAAATCAAGAGTTTTACTCTTCCTTTTCCAAAACTAAATAGTTTTTCACCACAAAACCCACAAAGAGGAACTTGGATCTGCCATTAGATCTCAAAAAGGGGAGATTTTTAAGTCTCGCCCCTTTTTTCCAAGATCCTGCCAAACGACAGGAAGAAGAAGGAGACCCATCTCCAGAAACCCCACTTTGGGGAAGATCCAGGGCTCAAGGGGAGAAGCCTCTTCGTCAGCCTCAAAATATCCTAGGAGTTTAAATCCTCATACACACACACAAAATAATAAGTGTTCCTTTCTGAGAGTACAACTCCCATTGCAGGGACTAAGTCGCTTTTGCTTCCTAAAGCGCTAGCGCCCTTGCGCTCAAAGCGCTAGCGCTCAGAGTGGCGCTAGCGCCCGAGCACCCACGTGCATGGCACATGGGGCACTAGCGCTCAAAGCGCTAGCGCCCGAGCGCTTGGCATGTGGGGCGCTAGTGCCCAAAGCGCTAGCACCCTTGTGCTCAAAACGCTAGCGCCCCAAGCGCTAGCGCCCGTGCGCCCACGTGCCTGGTACGTAAGGCGCTAGCACCCAAAGCGCTCGAAGCGCTAGCGCCCGAGCGCTTTTTCCCACGCATCCTTTGGATGCCCTTTTCCCTTATACACACACACACACATACTCCACACTAAAAATACCTCCCTTGTTAGGAAAAAATTTCTAACGGGGCGCTGCCCCGCACCCCGTAAGGGGGCTGCTAGCCCTTTTGACCCCCAGCCCGCTATCTGGGTAGCGGGACCCCCGTAAAAACTCTACGGGGCCTCCAATATATCCGAAACCCCTTCAAAACACAACACTGCACATTGAGTTTGCATGACCAGTTTAACTCGTTAATCGGAGGCTCTCTCGCTCCAAAGGCAAGGGGTAATTAACGGCAGCTTAGTCCGCGGCTGCCAGAGATTCGGATCCCCACAATCAATAAACCCCAGCCTACCCTAGGCAGGGGAATCTGTAGTACGCCTGACAAGTGCGCGCGTATTCCCATCTCAATGGGGTGACGAAAAACACCCTACAGTGAGTAGAATTATATAACAAGCCAGATGTCGCATGGATAATCGGTGAAACAACTAAGCATGATAAATGTGTACATGAAGGAGGATAAATAAGCATGCTCTGAAACTAGAGTTTGAGCGATAGAATATAAAATAAAGTGCCCTCATGTAAAACTCGTGTACCACTATCCTAGCATGTGGAATATATGAATCCGTGTGTGGTTATCATGTCAATATCAAGTAATCAGTATTTGGCCCGGTACGGGCACAACATAACTACAAGCGTTTAAAAGCATATGAGTCACGGGAGTAAATACAATACTGCGATGAAACGCTAACAATCATCAATCGTCGATAACACACTGCATATATATATCCAACGGTGTCAAATCACGATCATCGTAGCCGTGGTGCAATACGTATAGCACATGACGAACCATGACACAATCAAAGCTATAATACATATATAGCACCCATCCATATGCAATCATATAAAAGTACCCGGAAGATATATGTATATGAAATCTTTTCAAAATAGCCATGTGATATATATATATATAGCGGCGCATGTAGCGGGCGTTGTTTTGTGAAGAAGGGTATGCATCTCGTTTAAAGTATACATCTCGTATTTTGAAAATGATTATTTAAAAAAAGGTTTTCTTTTGTAAACGTCTATATCGATCCTAGACACGTGGAAAGTAGTGAGACTATATCTCTTTTGAAAACCTCTTTAGAATACATCGATACATGAAAATAATATTCAGGTACTGTCTCATGGACCAGTCCTGTTCGGCTATTATATATAGCATAATATATCTCATCAGTGCAGGGCATCTATATCGATCTCTCACATATATATAATATCCATCTCAGTGCAGGGCATCTATATCGATCCCCCATATATATAATATCCATCTCAGTATAGGGCATCTATATCGATCCCTCATATATATATAATATCCGTAAAGACATCATGTGTCAACTACCCTTAATCACTCATAGATTGATCACACATATATCCTCGGGCGACATCGTGTCTCTCTCTGCATCAATCTCTCATGGAATGATCTCTCTCTCTCTCTCATACACACACATATATCTCATGGATCTTCGGCTATATCCACCGTGTCCGAATCATCTTTATCTTCTTATATACCTTTATATATACTCAATCTCTTAGAATTGATATCATATCACATCATATCCACAATAATATAAATCTCATCAAACTCGTACCCTTTTAATCTGTGTGAACTAGGCATAGCACAGAAGGGTAACATATCATAGCAAAAGCCAGTAATATAAGTGTGTGTGTGTGTGTATCAGTGTCCCATACTACTGAGGTATAACGTCAACAATATATGACGTGTAGCGGAAATCGTAAAGTGTGACGTAACGAATAAGATAAATAAACCGTGAGCGAATGACATGTAAAGTAATCGTAGTGTAAAAGAACAGTAAATAGGTAATTCATTCTAATATTCCCACGTATATGTTTTTAAAGTAAAACGAAATGTTGTTTGAAAATAAGGAGGCAACGATATTTTTAAAACACATATATATACCTGTTCAGTCGAAAATATTGCATTCTGTAACATAACAATTTCCTCATTATTCTAATCACCTAAGGGTGTTTATTGTAAATATAACACGGATTACAAATTCATCTGCAAAATACCAAATACCATGTGTTATAGTTATAATCAACATTCTTTATAGGAAATTGTGTGTTTATTATTTCACGCATGATATTGTATATCTCAACACATTTTATCAAGATTGTGTACAGAAAATTATTCAGGTCAAAGAACTAGAATCGTAAATTTTGTCGATAAAATGCAGCAAGTCAAAGAATTCAAATCTGGCAGAGATTCAGAAGGGATAAAGAATTCCAGATATCAGAAGAAGACCCAAATGCCAATATCAAACAACACAGAAGAATTCATGCAGTGATCTCACCAGATGGCCGTGGAACCACGGCCGAGTTGCCGCGGTTCCGCGGCTGAGTTAGGGCATCAAGTGACGTCGTTTCTCCAGATGCTTCATCTCAACAACCTTGCTTACATGAGATGCTCCATAACAACCTTCTTCTCGAATTTTCTCTACAACAACTTTATTCTAGAAGGCTCCTTGTAACAAGCTCATTCTAGAAGACTCTCTCTAACAACCTAACTCATTCTAGAATGCTCTCTCTAACAACTTAACTTATGAGGGAGGCTTAATTTGAGATCTATAAAAGGGGATCTAGATCTAATGTAAAAGGTTATTGGTGAATGGTGGTAAAATTCTAGTACAAATCCAAATCAATTCAAATTCCAAATCAAATCAAGATCCATTGAAAGCATAATCAAGCGACTACTTCAAAGATCCTTTATCGCAACGCCAATCGTCATCAAGAGCAAGAGATCCACGATGATCCATGTCTCACGGCGATCGAGCCACGCAAAGATCGACGACAAATTCATCTCTTCAAAGGAGCGATCGAGTGCTTAATCTTGTATCTCGAATTGAGAAGTTGTGTAAATTTGAAGAAGATTTAATAAAGGTGATTATTACTCTTAGTCTTGCTTTCTTTATATTCTTGCATTATGAAATATTTCATTCTTGATTATTCTATTTTCATGATGCGTGAGTGAAATCTCCGCTTGTAAAGGATTCGAGAGAATCGGTAGATCAAGTGATGATAAAATCCTAATTCTAATCTTAAGTCTTATGAGATTTGTGAACTCTAGGAAAAAGAATCATCAATGACCTAATTTGGAGCGAGATCACATTCTTGATTATTTCGTTGCAAACTAGGGATTAAATGATTGATGATTCTCTTTGCTAGAGGCTAGATCCGAATGATGATCAATGAAAAGACAAGGGATAGAGAAGGAGAAACCCCAGTTTCTTCAATAGATCCCTAATCTTCATTCATCACCATCGATCTAGCTACAATTTATCAATAGATAAGATTAGTCATTATGAGATTCATCATTACTACTAATTTGATCGAATCCTACAAGCTTTTCTACATTCTCTTGATAACCGATATTGATCTTGGATATATTCTTAATCTTTCTTAAATTCTTGAATGTTTTCTTGATTTTCTTGAAATGACAACTTAATTAAATCATGAATCTCTTTCTTGAATTTTTCTTTACTATTTTCTTTCAATTCATCTAAAACAAGATCGATCAAATATACGAATCTCAGTGGACGACCCGTGCTCACTAACGATCGCCTCAAATGACACCGTTATTGATTGCAGTTTACAAAATTCTTTGATTGTGAACACTTTACATTTTACTAAACAACATCGAGAAATTGGACCAATCAAATGGCGCCGTTGCCGGGGATGCGTGCGTAATTTGTTCTTTCTTGCTATTTGAGTTGAAAAATTATTATTCCATCAAATTTTCATCCAAGAATCGCATCATGTGGTAAACGTTTAGTGTTTGAATTTTTGCGAGAGAATCTGGAATCATTGTATCAGTAAGAACAAGATTCAGAGAAGATTTACAAATTCCAGAGGAGTACAAGAAACTACAGGAAAATTTTGAAACCCTAATTCCTCCATTCCACTGCGGATCCGCGGCTAATGGCTGGTTTTTGCGGCGGTTCCGCCACCGTTTAGGAGTTTCAGTGTTCCAAACTTCTGTGGTATATTCTCTGTTCTCTCCTCTTCTCTCTGATCTTGTCCAATTACTATTTTCTGCAGGATTCTTTGCAAAAATTCGCAGCGACGCTAAAAGAAAAATTTGTTGCATTTCTTGAAATTGGTTGTTTTGTGCATATTTTTTAATACGGAAATTAAGGGGCAAAAACCAAATTCAGATTAGTAGAGATTTCATTACCTTTCCTAAGCCCCAAAAATCACAAAACTAGCATCTGCATCACCCTCATTAACTAAATAAATATCTGGACAAGACTCTAAGGACCGTCGCGCTCAATTAGGACAGAAGGAGGTCGTGGGTAATCTATTGCTTATCCGCATTTCTTTTGTGGTGTCTAAGGCAAGTGTGTCTAAGGCAAGTGGTTACTTAATTAGGCCCATTACTTACGTAGCGGAGAACCTCCCACTTACCTGGCCACAGAAGGGATAAAAAGGTAATAGAGAATTTATCCTGTGATTTGTCTTCTGGAAGTCTAGGAGCGGTCTAGTGACTTGACCTAGGCGACCATTAATTCTAGGGTTGCTTATGCATTGTTGTGTGATTTTTCAAAATCCGTCTTTTTTATCTCAAAACAAACCAATTATTTTCTCTCCTTTTTACTTTTTTTCCCCTCTTCCCTTTTTATAATGGGCAACCTAAACAGACGAACTCTTGCCGAGATTTGCTATCCACAACCAGATATTTCTTGTCTTCATAATCGCTTCGGTATACCATCCGACTCTTTCATGTCTTTAAGAGATCGGATAGAGTAAGCGGGTAGAAACAGTTGGCCACCTCAGTCCAGGTCTTATCAACCGTATCCTAATTCTACATCTGTTTCAATTGATACTCCGAGTGAGGATGCCCCTAGATGCATGTCCATTGCCGAGCATATAGTAAGGGCTAAAGGCCAAAGTTTCAATACGAACCAATATCAACCATCACCTCCACTTTCTAAAGAAGAATTTCATAATCGGTTTGTGGCATATATGATGTCTATTGAAAATAGCCAACCAACCAACCAATATCAATATTCTTCTTATCATAATTTTGATTCTACTCCTGTCCAATTTTCACAACCATTCAATTCCTATCAATCTTATCCGACTTTTACACCTTTCCTAGACACTCATTCTAACCAATCATTTGGGAGTTTTACTTATCCACAAGAATTTCAATCTTATCCTGAAATCTCTTGTCAACCTAAGTCTAGTCTTGAGAGGAAATTAGAAGAAGGTATAGTGATGTTTAACCGCATCAGAGAGGAATGGAATGGAAGCATGGCTAATTATGAAAGAGCAACTAGTTCCGAACCAGCTAAAAAATTTTCAATGTCTAATATAGCCATAGAACAAAGTGAGAATTTGGGTAGTGAGAGAGAAATATACACCTTTCCTAATCAAACCTTCCCTTTCCAAACTGAAATCCACAACTCCAGTTTCACAGATTCATCGAGTACACCAAATGATTCATCAATTGAAGATAGAATGTATGAGAAGTTGTGTGACTTTGCAGCGTTTGATTTACCCGACTGTGAAGGGTCCATTTCAAGTGAAACCATGCGAAATCCTTGTGATCTCTACACTCCCACTCTTGAACCTAAATTGATTGAAAACCATACTTTTGATTAGGAGTTTGAGAATTCTAACCTTCACTTGAATGAGGAAATTGACGTTGGTGATATATTGATTGATGTACCTGAAATTTTGGATGAGTTTGTCCCACCAATTTATCAGGTCCTTTCACTTCCTTGTGGTCATTATCTCGAGCTTTCAATTAATCTTCCTGAACCCTAAATGCGTCTTCAAGTTGATAATAATGGTATAACCGAACAGCAGACCGAAATTCAGCTCACATCTCCCACATATGGTTCAGCAATACTCGACACATCAATTGGTTTACCCATTTCATCTTCCACTCTCTCTGGTTCTTCTTCTGTTCCTGTAATGTTAGCGAGTGTTGATGAATCAAAATCCGATATTTCGAGTTCTAGCGAAACATTTAGCGACATTATTCTTTGATATATCGATGAAATTTTCGAAGAAAGTTTCGTTGATGAACTCGTATTCCTAACAGACACGAATTTTATGATTAATCAACCTCCACCTAAGGAAGTTGAACCGCCACCACTCCTTCTTCTAAGATACGAGAATGCAAATGCTCCACTCATTCCTAATCATTCACATTCTTGCTGTCATTCATCCTCATTCTTTCATTTGTATAATTTAAAACTCAAACCCTTTCCATCACACCACTTATTTCTTGCACACTTCTTCTTGACTCTATACAACATGTTCTTTCACCGACCTATTTGTTATATTGATCAAATCTTCGAATGGTTGGTATTAATTTTTTGTCTTTGTAAAGTCTTATATTGACCAAATAACTTTACCCCTTCTTAAAATGCTTAATATTGTTTAACTCAAGTTTGGGGGGGGGGGGTTTGTATTTTTGGCTCTTGAAAATAAAAGTTGTCCTCAAACTTATGAGCCAAAAATAAGTTTGGAGGAGGATTTTCACGTTCACTTACGCTTGTCCCCGTTAATAACTTTTCCTCCCAAGTCTACAGGTTTTTGAGATTAAACAGACGACAACAGTGAGGACACTGTTATAAACAAGTTTGGGGGAGGTTTGTGCTTATTTACGCATCCCTTCGCATCACTTTGCATAAGCACAAAACATAAAAAATAAAAAATATAATTTTTTTATAATAAAAGATTAGAAAGTGAAAAATTACATCAAAAAAATTAGAAAAATTTAAGAAAACCTAGAAAGTTAGAAGTTTCTTAAACGAACTAATAATAAGTAGTTATGAGCCGTTGTCCCAAGGGTTAGTAAGATGAAAGAAGTCGCTAATCTGCGGATAAAAATAAGTCTGAAAAATAGTTCCTATTCTGGAAGCCAAACATTTGAATGTTGATACCCTATATACGCACTTACACACGTCTTGAAACTCGGGATAGCAGAGAATACCTTGAAATGCTCTTGTCTAAAAGCCAAAGTACGAAGAAAATAATAAATAAAGTATAAAATGGTGAAGAAAGAAAAATGAACACTGGTTTTGTAATCACCAAGGCAGCATAAAAAATATATATAGCGAAGGTGTTTCATCGCCTAGTGCCTTAGACCAACTGGTTTGGGAGTCACTGCTAAGTCTTAGGTGCTGCAAGACGAGAAAAATACTATTTACGCCTAATCAGCAAGCACATGAGTAATAGGTCGGTTAGTACCTCAAGAAGTATTAACGGTCGCATGAAAAATGTGTGAGCAAATCCATCTAAATATTCACCGACTAAATAATACTGAGGTAGATGGACAAGAGTATGATAGCTTGAATTGAATTCTCCAAGTGTAGGGATGTCTTGTACATACACGTAGGGGTATATGATCAGTGTTTGGAAGAAAGGTAGGAATGAAGAATAAGGACGATGTTTTATTGATGGATGATGTGATTTCTAACATCTTTTCATGACTATTAAAATAGGGCTCATGACAACCGAAAAGCTAGTGTAGTTGGAAACTCTAATTTTCAAAGTCTTTCTTTTATAATTCTTATCTTTATATGTAACTTTCACAGTCTTCCTTTTATTATGGGATTTTGTGGGTGCAATCCGCTGAAAACCCTCAGGAGACAACACTCCTCCTACTAGGGACACCTAGAGGTTTAAAGGCTTGTTGCACGTGCTCGGTGCAATCGTGTTACCTATGAAAGTGTTCTAGTTAGTTTTTTCTTTTTCTTTATTTCCTCCTTCTCTTGAATAAAAGAAATTTGCTCGAGATGATCAAAATCAAGTTTGGGGGAATTTGTTCAGTCGAAAATATTGCATTCTGTAACATAACAATTTCCTCATTATTCTAATCACCTAAGGGTGTTTACTGTAAATATAACACAGATTACAAATTCATCTGCAAAATACCAAATACCATGTGTTATAGTTATAATCAACATTCTTTATAGGAAATTGTGTGCTTATTATTTCACGCATGATATTGTATATCTCAACACTTTTCATCAAGATTGTGTGCAGAAAATTATTCAGGTCAAAGAACTGGAATCGTAAAATTTGCCGATAAAATGCAGCAAGTCAAAAAATTCAAATCTGCCAGAGATTCATAAGGGATTAAAAGATTCCAGATATCAGAAGAATACTCAAATGCCAATATCAAACAACACAGAAGAATTCATGCAGTGATCTCACCAGATGGCCGCGGAACCACGGCCGAGTTGGCCGAGTTGCCGCGGTTCCGCGGCTAAGTGAGGGCATCAAGTGACGTCGTTTCTCCAGATGCTTCATCTTAACAACCTTGCTTACGTGGGATGCTCCATTGTAACAATTTTCTTCTGGAAACTTCTCTACAACAATCCTATTCTAGAAGGCTCCTTCTAACAAGCTCATTCTAGAAGACTCTCTCTAACAACCTAGCTCATTCTAGAAGGCTCTCTCTAACAACCAAGCTTATGAGGGAAGCTTAATTTGAGATCTATAAAAGGGGATCTAGATCTAATATAAAAGGTTGTTGGTGAATGGTAGTAAAATTCTAGTACAAATCCAAATCAATTCAAATTCCAAATCAAATCAAGATCCATTGAGAGCATAATCAAGCGACTACTTCAAAGGTCCTTTATCGCAACGCCAATCGTCATCAAGAGCAAAAAATCCACGACGATCCATGTCTCACGGCGATCGAGCCACGCAAAGATCGACGACAAATTCACCTCTTCAAAGGAGCGATCGAGAGCTTAATCTTGTATCTCGAATTGAGAAGTTGTGTAAATTTGAAGAAGATTTAATAAAGGTGATTATTACTCTTAGTCTTGCTTTCTTTACATTCTTGCATTATGAAATATTTCATTCTTGATTATTCTATTTTCATGATGCGTGAGTGAAATCTCCGCTTGTAAAGGATCTGAGAGAATCGGTAGATCAAGTGATGATAAAATCCTAATACTAATCTTAAATCTTATTAGATTTTTGAACTCTAGCAAAAAGAATCATCAATGACCTAATTTGGAGCGAGATCACATTCTTGATTATTTCGTTGCAAACTAGGGATTAAATGATTGATGATTCTCTTTGCTAGAGGCTAGATCCGAATGAGATCAATGAAAAAATAAGGGATTGAGAAGGAGAAACCCCAGTTTTTTCAATAGATCCCTAATCTTCATTCATCACCATCGATCTAGCTATAATTTATCAATAGATAAGATTAGTCATTATTAGATTCATCATTACTACTAATTTGATCGAATCCTACAAGCTTTTCTACATTCTCTTGATAACCGATATTGATCTTGGATATATTCTTAATCTTTCTTAAATTCTTGAATGTTTTCTTGATTTTCTTGAAATGACGACTCAATTAAATCGTGAATCTCTTTCTTGAATTTTTCTTTACTATTTTCTTTCAATTCATCTAAAATAAGATCGATCAAATACACGAATCTCAGTGGACGACCCGTGCTCACCAACGATCGCTTCAAATGACACCGTTATTGATTGCAGTTTTCAAAATTCTTTGATTGTGAACACTTTACATTTTACTAAACAACATCGAGAAATTGGACCAATCAAATGGCACCGTTGCCGGGGATGCGTGCGTAATTTGTTCACTCTTGCTATTTGAGTTGAAAAATTATTATTCCATCAAATTTTCATCTAAGAATCGCATCATGTGCTTAACGTTTAGTGTTTGAATTTTTGCGAGGGAATCTGGAATCATTGTATCAGTAAGATCAAGATTCAGAGAAGGTCTACAAATTCCAGAGGAGTACAAGAAGCTACAGGAAAATTTTGAAACCCTAATTCCTCCATTCAACCGCGGATCCGCGGCTAATGGCCGGTTTTTGCGGCGGTTCCGCCGCCGTTTAGGAGTTTCAGTGTTCCAAACTTCTGTGGTATATTCTCTGTTCTCTCCTCTTCTCTCTGATCTTGTCCAATAACTATTTTCTGCAGGATTCTTTGCAAAAATTCGCAGCGACGCTAAAAGAAAAATTTGTTGCGTTTCTTCAAATTGGTTGTTTTGTGCATATTTTTTAATACGGAAATTAAGGGGCAAAGACCAAATTCAGATTAGGTAGAGATTTCATTACCTTTCCTAAGCCCCAAAAATCACAAAACTAGCTTCCGCATAACCCTCATTAACTAAATAAATATCTAGACAAGACTCTAAGGACCGTCGCGCTCAATTAGGACAAAAAGAGGTCGTGGGTAATTTATTGCTTATCCGTATTTCTTTTTTGGTGTCTAAGGCAAGTGGTTACTTAATTAGGCCCACTACTTACGTAGCGGAGAACTTCCCACCTACCTGGCACTTACCGGGCCACAGAAGGGATAAAAAGGCAGTAGAGGATTTATCCTGCATTTTGTCTTCTGGAAGTCTAGGAGCGGTCTAGTGACTTGACCTAGGTGACCATTAGATTTAGGGTTGCTTATGCATTGTTGTGTGATTTTTTAAAATCCGTCTTTTTTTCTCAATACAAACCAATTATTTTCTCTCCTTTTTACTCTTTTTCCCCTCTTCCCTTTTTATAATGGGCAATCCAAATAGACGAACTCTTGCCGAGGTTTGCTATCCACAACCAGATATTTCTTGTCTTTGTAATCGCTTCGGTATACCATCCGACTCTTCCATATCTTTAAGAGATCGGATAGAACAAGCGGGTAGAAACAGTGGGCCACCTCAGTCCAGGCCTTATCAACCATATCCTAATTCTACATCTATTTCAATAGATACTCCGAGTGAGGATGCCCCTAGACGCATGTCCATTGCTGAGCATATAGCTAGGGCTAAAGGCCAAAGTTTCAATCCGGACCAATATCAACCATCACCTCCACTTTCTAAAGAAGAATTTCATAATCGGTTTGTGGCATATATGATGTCTATTGAAAATAGCCAACCAACTAACCAATATCAATATTCTTCTTATCATAATGTTGATCCTACTCCTGTCCAATTTTCACAACCATTCAATTCCTATCAATCCTATCTGACTTTCACACCTTCCCTAGATACTCATTCTAACCAATCATTTAGGAGTTTTACTTATCCACAAGAATTTCAATCTTATCCTGAAACCTCTTGTCAACCTAAGTCTAGTCTTGAGCGGAAATTAGAGAAAGGTATAGTGATGTTTAACCGCATCAGAGAGGAATGGAAGGGAAGCATGGTTAAATATGAAAGAGCAACTAGTTCCGAACCAGCTAAAAATTTTTCAATGTCTAATATGGCCATAGAAAAAAGTGAGAATTTGGGTAGTGAGAGAGAACTATACACCTTTCCTAATCAAACCTTCCCTTTCTAAACTGAAATCCACAACTCTAGTTTCACAGATTCATCGAGTACACCAAATGATGCATCAATTGAAGATAGAATGTATGAGAAGTTGTGTGACTTTGCAGTGTTTGATTTACCCGACGGTGAAGGGTCCATTTCAAGTGAAACCATGCCAAATCCTTATGATCTCTACACTTCCACTCTTGAACCTAAATTGATTGAAAACCATACTTTTGATGAGGAGTTTAAGAATTCTAACCTTCACTTGAATGAGGAAATTAACGTTGGGGATATATTGATTGATGTACCTGAAATTTTGGATGAGTTTGTCCCACCAATTCATCAGGTCCTTTCACTACCTTATGGTCATCATCTCGAGCCTTTAATTAATCTTCCCGAATCCCAAATGCGTCTTGAAGTTGATAATAATGGTATAACTGAACAGCAGACCGAAATTCAGCCCACATCTCCCACATCTGGTTCGGCAATACTCGACACATCAATTGGTTTACCCATTTCATCTTCCACTCTCTCTGGTTCTTCTTCTGTTCCTGTAATGTTAGCGAGTGTTGATGAATCACAATCCGATATTTCGAGTTCTAGCGAAACATTTAGCGACATTATTCTTCGATATATCGATGAAAGTTTCGAAGAAATTTTCGTTGATGAACTCGTATTCCTAACAGACATGGATTTTGTGAGTAATTAACCTCCACCTAAGGAAGTTGAACCGCCACCACTCCTTCTTCTAAGATACGAGAATGCAAATACTCCACTCATTCCTAATCATTCACATTCTCGCTGTCATTCATCCTCATTCTTTCATTTGTATAATTTAAAACTCAAACCCTTTCCATCACACCACTTATTTCTTCCCCACTTCTTCTTGACTCTATACAACATGTTCTTTCACCGACTTATACGTTACATTGATCAAATCTTCGAATGGTTGGTATTAATTTTTGGTCTTTGTAAAGCCTTATATTGACCAAATAACTTTACCCCTTCTTAAAATGTTTAATATTGTTTAACTCAAGTTTTTTTTTTGGGGGGGGATGTATTTTTGTCTCTTGAAAATAAAAGTTGTTCTCAAAATTGTGAGCCAAAAATAAGTTTGGGGGAGGATTTTCACGTTCACTTATTCTTGTCCCCGTTAATAACTTTTCCACCTAAGCCTACAGGTTTTTGAGATTTAACAGATGATAACAGTAAGGACACTGTTATAAAATAGTTTAAGGGGGGGTTGTGCTTATTTACTCATCACTTTGCATAAGCACAAAACATAAAAAATAAAAAAAATAATTTTTTTTATAATAAAAGATTAGAAAGTGAAAAATTACATCCAAAAAATTAGAAAAATTTAATAAAACATAGAAAGTTAGAAGTTTTCTTAAACGAACTAGTAATAAGTAGTTATGAGCCGTTGTCCCAAGGGTCAGTAAGATGAAAGAAGTCACTAATCTGCGGATAAAAATAAGTCTGAAAAATAGTTCCTATTCTGTAAGCCAAATATTTGAATGTTGATACCCTACTATATGCTCTTACACACGTCTTGAAACTCGGGATAGTAGAGGATACCTTGAAATGCTCTTGTCTAAAAGCCAAAGTACGAAGAAAATAATAAATAAAGTATAAAATGGTGAAGAAAGAAAAATGAACACTGGTTTTGTAATCACCAAGGCAGCATAAAAAAAATATATAGCGAGGGTGCTTCATCATCTAGTGTCTCAGACCAACTGGTTTGGGAGTCACTGCTAAGCCTTAGGTGTTGTAAGACGAGGAAAATACTATTTATGCCTAATCAGCAAGCACATGAGTAATCGGTCGGTTAGTACCTCAAGAAGTATTAACGGTCGCATGAAAAATGTGTGAGTAAATCCATCTAAATATTCACCGACTAAATAATACTGAGGTAGATGGACAAGAGTATGATAACTTGAATTGAATTCTCCGAGTATAGGGATGTCTTGTACACACACGTAGGGGTATATGATCAGTTTTTGGAAGAAAGGTAGGAATGAAGAATAAGGAAGATATTTTTTTGATGGATGATATGATTTCTAACATCTTTTCATGACTATTAAGTTAGGGCTCATGACAACCGAAAAGTTAGTGTAGTCGGAAACTCTAATTTTCAAAGTTTTTCTTTTATAATTCTTATCTTTATATGTAACTTTCACAGACTTCCTTTTATTATGGGATTTTATTGGTGCAATCCGCTGAAAACCCTCAGGAGACAACACTCTTCCTACTAGGGACATCTAGAGGTTTAAAGGCTTGTTGCACGTGCTCAGTACAATCGTGTTGCCTATGAAAGTGTTCTAGTTAGTTTTTTCTTTTTCTTTATTTCCTTCTTCTCTTGAATAAAAGAAATTTGCTCGAGACGATCAAAATCAAGTTTGGGGGAATTTGTTCAGTCAAAAATATTGTATTATGTAACATAACAATTTTCTCATTATTCTAATCACCTAAGGGTGTTTATTGTAAATATAACACGGATTACAAATTCATCTGCAAAATACCAAATACCATGTGTTATAGTTATAATCAACATTCTTTATAGGAAATTGTGTGTTTATTATTTCACGCATGATATTGTATATCTCAACACTTTTCATCAAGATTGTGTGCAGAAAATTATTCAGGTCAAAGAACTGGAATCGTAAAATTTGCCGATAAAATGCAGCAAGTCAAAAAATTCAAATCTGGAAGAGATTCAGAAGGGATAAAAAGATTCCAGATATCAGAAGAAGACCCAAATGCCAATATCAAAGAACACAGAAGAATTCATGCAGTGATCTCACCAGATGGCCGCGGAACCACGGCCGAGTTGGCTGAGTTGCCGCGGTTCCGCGGCTGAGTTAGGGCATCAAGTGACGTCGTTTCTCCAGATGCTTCATCTCAACAACCTTGCTTACGTGGGATGCTCCATTGTAACAACCTTCTTCTGGAAACTTCTC
The DNA here is from genome assembly GCA_030015575.1 of Agapanthus africanus. Classification (NCBI taxonomy): domain Eukaryota; kingdom Viridiplantae; phylum Streptophyta; class Magnoliopsida; order Asparagales; family Amaryllidaceae; genus Agapanthus; species Agapanthus africanus. The sequence continues at coordinate 215,350,060 of JASDDO010000014.1, read as the reverse complement.
TACAACAACCTTATTCTAGAAGGCTCCTTGTAACTAGCTCATTTTAGAAGACTCTCTCTAACAACCTACCTCATTCTAGAAGGCTCTCTCTAACAATCAAGCTTATGAGGGAAGCTTAATTTGAGATCTATAAAAGAGGATCTAGATCTAATGTAAAAGGTTGTTGGTGAATGGTGGTAAAATTCTAGTGCAAATCCAAATCAATTCAAATTCCAAATTAAATCAAGATCCATTGATAGCATAATCAAGCGACTACTTCAAAGGTCCTTTATCGCAACGCCAATCGTCATCAAGAGCAAGAGATCCACGACGATTCATGTCTCACGGCGATCGAGTCACGTAAAGATCGATGACAAATTCACCTCTTCAAAGGAGCGATCGAGAACTTAATTTTGTACCTCGAATTGAGGAGTTGTGTAAATTTGAAGAAGATTTAATAAAGGTGATTATTACTCTTAGTCTTGCTTTCTTTACATTCTTGCATTATGAAATATTTCATTCTTGATTATTCTATTTTCATGATGCGTGAGTGAAATCTCCGCTTGTAAAGGATCCGAGAGAATCGGTAGATCAAGTGATGATAAAATCCTAATACTAATCTTAAGTCTTATGAGATTTGTGAACTCTAGGAAAAAGAATCATCAATGACCTAATTTGGAGCGAGATCACATTCTTGATTATTTCGTTGCAAACTAGGGATTAAATGATTGATGATTCTCTTTGCTAGAGGCTAGATCTGAATGATGATCAATGAAAAGACAAGGGATAGAGAAGGAGAAACCCCAGTTTTTTCAATAAATCCCTAATCTTCATTCATCACCATCGATCTAGCTACAATTTATCAATTGATAAGATTAATCATTACTACTAATTTGATCGAATCCTACAAGCTTTTCTACATTCTCTTGATAACCGATATTGATCTTGGATATATTATTAATCTTTGTTAAATTCTTGAATGTTTTCTTGATTTTCTTAAAATGACAACTCAATTAAATCATGAATCTCTTTCTTGAATTTTTCTTTACCATTTTCTTTCAATTCATCTAAAACAAGATCGATCAAATACACGAATCTCAGTGGACGACCCGTGCTCAGTAACGATTGCTTCAAACGACACCGTTATTGATTGCGGTTATAAATTCTTTGGTTGTGATTACATTTCAAAACACGATCCGAAACAATGGACCAATCAATACCCCTTTGAAATCCACGTAGCATATCCTTTCATTATCACTTTTAAAAAAATGAAACGAATCGTTGTTTGTAGAAAGTAGGTAATACCGATAGATCTGCATAATCTCTCAAACGGGTAAAATAGTAAGACTCAGCGAGTCAAGTAAAATGGGGCCATATTTGGCTCATCATCATCTATCCTCATCATATAATCCCGTACGGAATCTCACCTCGTACGATAACTATCAAATATTCTATTATCCCATATCACAATAATGATCGGTATGGATATCTAATCTACGTACCCAAACATATAGTATAACTGGTACGAACATCATGTCTACGTACACACATAGCAATAAAATATCAACAGTACGAACATCTAAACATGTACAAACATAGCACCGGTGTGGACATCTCGTTCACGCACCCGCTCGATGATCGGTATGGACACCTCGTGTCGCGTACACTGTAACGACTCTGAAATCACTGTACAGAATTTTCTTGTTATTGTACAGAAAAGAGTATTGCAGCCTGTGTAAGAGTTAAAAGTTATTTTTGTTAAATAAAAGAAAGAAGCAACTTGTAGCTCACTGGTAAAACCTCTACACTGCTGTGACATAGCCTATGCGTTCGATTTCCACTGGACCCAATTATTTTTAGATTTTTTCTTTTTAATTTTTGGAAGCCCAAGAGTTGCACGTGCAATACACGGAGAAATGAAAAGTTTCAGAAAAATCAAACATGCGTAATGAGGTGTACACACCCAAATACACACGTGGAACGAATCTCGAGGTAAGGACTCAAGATCCGCCCACCCGTTTTGCCCAAAGGGTTGACGTTGATGGTTGGGATAACCCCAATTGCCTTCGTGCTTTGCACACACACCCCTTCGACTCCTCTTAACTCCTCTGCACTGTTTGATTTTCCTGCAATCAAACAGAGACTCTTCAATTCAACATTTAACACCTTTTAAATGCATTTTAATCCACATTTTTAATTCCCAAACCCTAATTCTCTACTATAAATACCACCCCATACTTTAGCTCTTCACCATTATGAAATTCTAGCAAAATTTCTCTCAAAACTTTCTAAGTGTCAAGTGGAGTTAAGCCCCTCAAGTGGAGTAGCGAGCCAAACTCGACCACCGGAGCATCTCTGACGAAACCACGACCCCCAAGAGCTTCTTCAATATCTTCTTAACCTTCTAAAAACCGTAAGTCCCTTCATCCCTTTCTCTTTTTATCTTAAAACTTTTTTAAAACAAACCGACAAAAGTGGAGTTATCTCCGATATCGTATTCTTTTTAATATTTGTAAGACATGTGTTAAGCAAATTAGAAAAAACTAACATGCTACCTTAATCTTAACATAATTTCACATCTTTTAGTTTTAACAAAATTTCATATGAAACAAACATATAACGAACGTTTTCATTAAAATACCATGAACTTTAGTGTAAGCTCTTTTCGATATCTAGTATACCCAAACCCTAGAACCTTCACGGGGTAATGACCTACCCCCCACACACTATGCTTTCATAGCACGATATTCTAAGCATATAGATAATTCAAAGTAAAAGCATTTTCATTAAAATACCACACCGTTTCAAAACGGGTTTCTGTAAATCGGTATTTCGAAATTCTTGGCAATTGCGCCTCTGCAACCCTTGTTAGGGGACCGTTAATGGATGGTGCAGATTATCGCACATTTTTGGGATAGTAGAGCGAGATGCAGAACTCCTCACAGAGTATTCGGTCTCGAAAGGAATAAAAATACAGTTTTTTAAGAGATGCGTCTTTTTCTAATAAAAACTAATTTTTGGGAAAATTATATAAAATTATGAAATCCGTATTTTCAATAAAAACAAATTAAGAAACTCTTTTTTTAAAAGAAAAATTAGAATTTTTAATAAAATACCACCAAGTTTCCTAAAGTAGTAGTTTTCATAAAAACACCACAAATTATCAAAAAGCTAGGTTTTATCATCAAAACGCCACAACAATTAAAATACATGTTCATGAAAACCCTAAATATTATAAATCACATTCTACCTTTATTTTTAAACTATATTAAAGTATTTTTCATAAAAACTCCTCGAGATATGCAAACAATATTTTAAGAACTTTAGATTAATATAGGTTTAAGCGGGATCAATTCTCTTGAGCCCCAGGGAGTCGGAGAAAGTGTGTGCTTGCCTATTCAAGTTAGACAACTTAACGGAGTTATCAATGGCAATTGTCTTGGAAAAAGACACAAATCCTGCCGTCCATATGCAGCAGTTGCCGATTTCTTTCGAACATAAGATTTTAACAATTTACATCAATTCACATGAAAATATATGAACTCAAATCCAAACTCAAATCTAAACTTGAATCGAACTCAAACTCGAATACAAACTCGAACTCTAACCTAACTCGAATCTAAACTCGAATATGAACTCGAATCCAATCTACTTGAACCAACTTGACTCGAATCCAGATTGCAATTGTCATGACTTGCATATTACTCGACTCACTCGAATACAATTTACACCTTTTTGCAATCTAGGGTTTCGAGCAAGACATGTAAATCAATCAATCAAATCAATTAAGTATATTAACCAGTTATAATATATTATACACGGGGTGCTTAGGATAGTTTCTTGTGTGAATTCAACGGAGCTTCAGAAGTCCCATATTAACCCCTTTTTTTTATTTTACTCGAATATCAGTCGGGTCGACTCATCCACAACCTAGAGCCCTGATGCTAACACATGAAATATGCCCGTATTTTCTTGCTCATGGGGCCCCACTTTTGAGCTTGTGAATACTTCTACGGCTGTGTTGACATTCACATTTGGAATTTAACGTTAACATAGTGACCATGTAGAGACCTATAGTATATACTTACCCATGAACATATACTCTTACTCGTCATATATATATTCTACACTTATCATTTTCTTTACTCTTACTTATCCTTGGGACTTACCGAGCGCAAGTTCGCTGACGGGCATTCTACCCACTTTTCTTCTCTTGGAATGTTCGTCAGATACGGTCGAGATGGAGGAGGTTGAAACCACAGAGGAGGACTACAACCAGATCGCTACCCAGGGCTAGCTCAGCTTCATTTTTTTCTCCAGTTTATGTATGCCACTTGTTTAGGCATTTTCCTTATTATATTTACTTTCCAGCATAAACTCATGTACTTGTACATATTGGAAGTTGAATGTAAATAAAAATATTTGTTAAAAAATTTTACAGCCTCAATTTATTCGTGTATTGTGTATTATTGTTTCAATACGCTTAGTATATTTATTTAGGAACCGACCTTCTCTGGATAAATATACCACAGGCTTGTTACGTCACCGTTTCTGTCTATTGGGAAGCGGGGCATGACATACACGTATGGCGACTAGTACGGACCTCCAGTCGCGTACTCGCCCAACAACCAGTACGGACTCCAAGTCTCGTACGTGCATCCAATATGAATCTTATATAACATCATCCTATTATAACACCGATCTTACTATGATACGTAAACATGGCAAGTTCTACGTGACATGGCATTACCAATGATGTGTAGTGTACATGCGAGTTTGTGATCATGCAACATGGCAATCATTAGTATTTATGCTAGTGTTCTACCAAGTGTATTTACAATAAGCCTACCGAGCGATATTAACGTAATTTATTAATTAACGAACAAGCCTAAATATACGTGACATGCACCTCCAGTACATTCAATGATAAAATAAACAATATCTTTCATGGGGGTGCTATACTCCTTGAACCCGATTTCCCACTCGTAAACATAATCTACTCATAGTTTTCGATCATGATAGTCATATCCTAAGACTGCCTTACTCTTCGTTGCCGCCTCGGAGGTTTCCGCTATCACACCTAGCATTAAAATAACCACGCAAACACATATAAGAATCCGAATTGGTATCGATGTAATGAATGAACATCCATAGGTTAGAACTTAGGACCAACGTGAGCCTTCCGTGTGCTAACTACCAAGAATTACTCCCCGGACTCGCTGTTCTAGTACAAAAGAATGCATCAAGAATTCAAAATACGGATTATCAAGTTCAAAAACCTTAAAATATCGTCCAAAAGCTAAGTAAAACACCTCTAAGTTTTGACTCGGGGAATTTAGGACAATTTAGCATATGCCAATATCTTAAATATCAAGTACACGAACTCTACAAGAAACCCCAGCTCCAAACTCCACACTTGGGCCGGCATTAAGCCACAAATAGCGTCCAGAACCCTATGGTTCTGACTCGAATTTCGTGCATGCATCCAAAATGTTATATTTAACCCTCTAGAATCTACTAATTTTTTTTTGAAAACTCCGATTCACTCCAGATTTCATTTGAACACAAATACTTGATAGAAATACCAAAATTTGAAAAGCTTAACTCATGTTTTGAATTGTAACACTTTGCAAATCAAGAATTCTCGCACCATATGCCTTCTTCTAGTCAAAAATGGTTGTATCATCAAGATAACTTTGCTAAAACCTTTTTACTACAAGTAACCATACACAAAAACTTATCTTTTTAACATTTAACTCATAAAAACATGGTTTTTATGCAAACTATATATTTTTCATGGCCATAATTTAAAACTTGAGATCAAAGGGAATTGCCTCTTGATGAAGATGGCTCAAGAAAAGGTCTAAACTTATAGGATGCCACTTGAAAAGCTTGTTGACTTGAAAACTTGATGGCTTGATGGCTTCAAGTTGAAGAGATGATTTGTTTGTGTTTGGAGTTAGGAAAATTATGAGGGAATGTGAGAATTAGCCATGGAATTGTGAGAGAGACATGAGAGTGTTTGAGATGAGAGGAGGTGATGAGAGATGAGAGGGTGAGAGGAATGTGTAAGGGGAAGAGAGTGGTGAATGGTATGGGCACAAAGCCATACCCCAATTTTAAATTCCCCTCTCATGCTTCTTTTCTCTCTCTTTTTTCCAAACAAATAAAAATAAAGGAGGTAGCTATGACATGATATTTTAAACCAAATAAAACCCTAATAAATTTTTTAAGTGAAGACGTTAATATAACTACATACTTGTCATGCCAAAATTTAAGTGTTGACATTAACATGAGAATATTGGTTTTGCCATTTTAATTATACCAAATCTTGATAACCCAATTTAATAATCGGTTCTAATTTAATAAAACATATTATATTATTATTTAAATTCTAAAATAATATTTATCATTTTCTGAAATGTTACATGAAAAGGTGGAAGTTATAGACAAAATGATAGGGTGATTAAGCGTAGCAATTGATATATCATGACAGTTTTAATATAACATGACAATGCAAATGAAAATTATGTAAGTAAGGTAATATAACATGAGCATAGAAAACAAGTATATCATGGCCGTATTGTGTAAGTATAGATAACATGAAGTGCATGTAAATGTCCTAAAAGAGTCTCTATAAGGATAAACTTACTAATGTGAGTTCAAGTGTGAATGTCAACCAATCTCAAGAGTGTTCTCGAACCAAACATGCTATTGTACAACGGTGAGGAACCACGGGCCCGAATCAAGAGTGTTAGTAACGGGACTTCAACCTAGTGTTGAAGTATTCCAAACCTAACATGCTATCATTCAAGGGCTTGGAAACACGGGTCCTCATGATAGATTGCATATGTTAGTATACATGGATTCATAAGATAGAGGGACTCCTGAGATTTTGTTGGATTCATACTCGAACTACCCCAACACCCCACGTATATTATTTTATGATTAAAATTACAAGTCTTGATCGAATCCATGAATACAAAAGATGATTTATAAAGTCAAGTATTCAAGATTGAATTCGTGTAGCCATGTCAAGATCATGTATTTATGTCAATTGCAAGTCATGTTAATTATATTCATGGTTCGAGTCAAGTTGTATCAAGCATGATGGTTTAGTACAAGTCATGTTAAGTGTTCATATCAAGTTCAAGTATTCCAGTTCAGGTTCGATTCAAATTCGAGTTTAAGTTTAAGTTCAAATTCGAGTTCAGAGTTAAGTTAGATTAGGATTCATTCCAATTTGTGATTCGAATTCATGTTCTAATTTAACTTTAGAAATTTTAAGTTTGGGAAGTATCGACAACCGCTGTATATGGAATGCGGTATTTTTGTATTTTTCAAAGACGATTGCCTTTGATAATTCCACTCTAAGGTTACGATCAATATTTAAGGAGAGACAAGTGGTGCATCATTGTTTCCGGTAACCCTGAGACACTAACAAGAGAAGATACCACTCAAACCAATCTGCAATCTAAACACATAACCTAGACTAGTCCTTTGATTTCTAGGGTATTTATATAAAAATGTCATTTAAAAATTCTCGAGGAATTTTAATTTGTTCTAATGCCCGGAAGATATTTTTTTGTAAAAAACATGTTAATTAAAATGTCAAGATTTTTCATTAAAATGTATTTTATATTTGGTGGTATTTTAGTGATAAAACTTAGCTTTCAAAAGTTTATGGTATTTTTATGAAAAATCCATCTTTTCGAAACTTGAGGGTATTTTCTTAAAACTTTAATCCTTTTATTTTAAATTATCTAATTTTTACAAATTTGTTTTTCTTTGAAAAAGTATGAATATATAATTAGGTTAATTTCAATTTGTTTAAATTTGCTTTAAAATTCGTATTTTCTTTAAAATATTATTTTATTCGTTTCGAGACCGAATTCTCCGTGTGAAGTTCTGCATCTCAATCTACCATCCTCAGGTTATGCGATAATCCATACCAACCATAAACGGGTCCCCTAAAGAGAGTTGTATTGGTGTATTTGCAAAGGAATTGAATTATCGTTAATTAATCGTATTTTGAATGTGAGGGTATTTTAGCGAAATACTTTTCTTTGTGACAAACAATGATCGTGTTATATTTTTCATGTGTGCGTGTGGGGTAGGTCGTTACCCCGTGCGAACTAAATTATCATGTTGCAAGAACTAGTATTTTTAACTATAACTAATTAAACAAAGTATTTTTGCATTACATGCATTCTAGTGTAATTTTAACAATAGAAAATTCATTTTAAATTCATATAACATGTAGGTGAAGCATGGCATGTAATGATGGTGTGATAATAAGTGATAATTCCTTGTTTACATTAGCATGAAATTATAATGGATAAGTCAAAGTTTTACAACATTTAGTTTAAATGTGAAGTTAGCCACTAAAAGCCGTATTTTGATGGTGATTTAAGACGGGACAAAAATGAGTCAAGAGGGTTAGGACTTACGAATCTAGATGTAGGAGAGGAAGGAGAGAGATAGGTATGTAGACTTACTCAGGGTTCGATACGGTATAACAACTGTAACGCCAAATAAAAGAAATTAGGGTGTGTTTCGAGCGGAGCTCCGACGTCCTATGGCTTGGAAAGATTTTCAATAGTTTGAGAGAAGTTTGGAATAGAGGAAGAATGATCCATGATACTGACGATGCATGGAACAAGCTTGAGGGTATTGAACTTTTACTTGCGGATACTTGAGAGAGCTTGGATTCACTTAACCTTGAGAGAGATTTTTGAGAGGAATTTTCAGTGTAAAACCAGAGTGGGAAGAAGCTTGGATTGATGGGGTTTATATAGAAGAAGTGAATTGATGAAGAGTGGTGTAAAAACTTGTGATAAATGGGTATTTAAAATTGATTTTAATGATGAAAATGAAGAGTTGTGAACTCTCGGTTTGAATTGAGGAGTTTAAAGTGTAAAAGTGAACTAAGGATACGCAAAAGGACGCACGGGCACGAGAAGGAGGCAATTGGCGCATTTGAGGCTGACGGTGGCGGTTTTTGAGCGGCAAAAAGGTGGGCTCGGGTCTCAGGGTTCGTGCCAGGGCTTCATTTGGGTATAAATATATCATTTATATTATTTGTTTTTGTTGCAACGTTTGGTATCTCCGTTTAATGCCCGTGCAACTCTTGAGCTTCCAAAACATTAAGAAAATATTAAAAAATAATTTGGGCTGATGGGATTCGAACACGCAGGTTATAGAACAATAGTGTAGAGGCTTAACTAATGAGATACAAGTTATTTCTTACACTTATTTCACAAGAATATTCTTATAACTCGAAATCAGAATAGAATATACTCTTTTATGAACTAAAACGAAAAGGGATGGTACGTGGGATGTAGGGTTGTTACAAAAAGGATCAACATGATTCCGATTTGTACGCATACAGTTTATCCCAATTACTTAATTATATTTGAGTAATTGTCAGATATAACATTAACTTAGACTAAAGTGTCTAGAGTTTCCAAGCTATTAATTTAGCATCATCATTGTTGCGGTTAATGGAAATCAGTGGCTTAGACTTACACCACAAAGGATACAAAGAAGATTTCTTGACCTCTCCGCTTTCTTTCCGTAATTGGATGGAGTAATGAATTTTGTCCAGGCTCTAGAAGTCTAAAAAGAGCATGACATCACCATATATATAATGACTTAGAATATTTTATTTCCGTTTCCAAAGTTTATTCGATGTTATAATTTTTCACTTAATCTGAATATATGTGACATGCGATGAATAACACTGTCTCGTAAATTCTTATGCAGTAAAGTTATATAATACTCATTCAACGCATCATTAAAAATATCATCTATATGTTGTATATGTAATCATGCAAGTGGAAATGCATATAAAGAGATGCTTGAAAAGTTAAATAATCAAGAAATAAAATGTATCTCATGCAAATTTTTCAAGGGCCTAATTTTTAAAATCATAGAAAATCAATGCTCATATGCAAATTCTTCTCATGTATGCATGCAACATATGTATGATTAGCGCATAAATAATTCCATGTCTAAAAGCATAAGAAACCATGTATATATAGTCTAAGCAAGTATGGTATTGTTTATTCTATGTTGATGGGTTCTACATATAAAAAATGAAAGGTTATGTAAAGGAATTCTTCAAACCTGAGATGATAGCGTGAAATATCGCATCCATATGAATTCAAGAACAGCTAATAAAACATTAGTTTCATCCAATACTAAATCTTATTGACTCCTTTAGGGACTTGCATCTTATGTGGGCCTTGGCCTATAATTCCCACAACTACTAATGGTTAAAACTCAAAGGCTTCATTAAGAGATTTTAATCAACCCATTTATATTATTCTATGTTTCAAATATCATGATTTGGATATGTATGAAACTATAGCCCATTAACTTAGAGAGAGAAAAATATAAATTATGTATATACAAAAAATCATGGAAAACAAATGTTATATATTATACAATAAAATATTATCTTCACCAAAAATAGTTTTCACAAATTCACTTTTTATAAGATTTTCTAGTAAATTAGTTTGAACACAAGTTCTATATATATCAAAAATTGATTAGCACATGCGGGATTAACTTCTAAATTAATCATGCATAATATGAGAGAATATACATATTCCTATTTATCATGCAAAAAAGGAATAGAAATCAATATATAAATAGAAATGCCATCTTTATTATTAAAAACAACTTTAACATCATATTACACACACAATAGTTTCTCACAAATATTCCACTTATAGATTACAAATTTATGCAATGAATTCATCATCGACTACATTTACTTCCGATTTTTTTCTCCCTTTTAAGGAGTCAACAATTTTTCTTGAAGTGATCGGCCTTTTTATAATGGAAACATTTTAAATCATTTCTTTAGCCTTTATTCTTAAAGCCTGTAGTCTTTCGAGCCTTAAACCCATTCGTTTGATGGTTACTTTCCACCACATGAGACTTGGAAATTATTTCCTTTGATTCATTTTTCTTGTCACGAAGACGTAGTTTCTCTTCTACTCGAAGATGGTGACATATCGACTCAAAAGAGAACTCTTTAGTATCATGTTTAAGAGTCATTCTGTAATCTTTCCAAAAATTGAGTAATTTATGAATAATTGCATGAATATGAAACTTATCAAGTGTGATACCAAGTTGACGAATTTTGGTAAGATAGTTATGTAATTCGTAAACTTGATCAAGGATAGGTTTATTATCGATAAATTTAAAATCTAGATACTTGTTTATCAGAAAGCTCTTCTTTCCTGAGTCTTTGGTTTCGTACTTTGTTTTAAGTGCTTCCCACATTTCCTTTGCTGTTTTTATACGTCGGTATACGTCGAACAAAGAGTCCGCCATTGCATTTAGGATGTGGCCCTTACATAGATAGTCGTCTTGTTCCTACTTTTGCCGCTTTCTCATTCATGTGAGCGTTTCGTCCTTCTTATTTTCCGGTACGGTGGGTTTCTACGTAGTGAGTATGTAGACGATGTTGAGAATTGCGAGAAGAAAGTGGACTTCTTTTTTCCACCGCTTGAAGTTTGTACTGTTGAAGCAATCAAGTTTGTAACTTGTCATCTTCATCGTGAAGTTTTCCGGTGCCATTGACAAATACGGAAATTGCTTTAAATTTTTATTGCAAATTTGGGTTGAAATCAATGATAAGGAAAAATACAACACAATAGATTGGATCGAGGCCATAATCGCCATCTTTAAAGCAATTTTCACTCCCTACAATACAACAGGGGTTTGTGTGAATTGCTTCTAGAATACAACAACCCAATCTTGTGTTTCAATACTCCGCGTTGCACTCGCAGAGAATTGCTCCAAAAAACTTGATCTTTTGAGTACCAAAAACAAAAAGAAAAGAGATGAAAATAATTGTTGTTGTGTCTATGGAACAAAAAAAAACAAGTTGGTATCACTACAGTAAATAGACACCTATTTTGACGGCAATATACTGTCGAAATAGGTCTATTTCGTCGGGTGACACCAAATAGCCATGAATGAACGCTGACACAATAGGTTGCGTCGCAGTAGGTTATTTCGACGGCTAAAATTCGTCACAATAATTTAAACTATTCCGACGGCTAATTCCCGTCGAAATAGTTTTTTTCTCGACGGGTAATTTCTATCGAAATATATAAGTTTTTTAAGTCAAAAAATTGTTTCAGGAATCATTTAAAAATCCTTTTATATATTTCGACGGGAAATTGCCATCAAAATAAGTCTATTTCGACGGGCCAGGTCCGTCGAAATAGTCTATTTCGATGGAAATTTCCATTCGAAATAGAGTGGATTACAGTAAAAAAAATTTAAAACAGCCAAAAAAATCTCCAATCCAATTTATTTCAATTTAATATCGAGTCCATTCCAATCAAATAACGATTCTAATACAAATTTCATTCCATTCAAATATCGATTATCCAAACACGATTACATTACATACTACACGTTCCTTTACAATCTTAACATCATAAATTTACAAAAGCGGAAAATGAAAAATCAACGGAGGGCGAAAGGTGGGAGAGTCGATCACGAAGGAGGCGCTCATGGATTTCCTGGGTAAAGCCCCTGGGATTAAAAGTTTAAAATACATGAATTAGTATAAATATTTTATATTAATCAAATGTGTGTGTGCACGCGCTTGTTTGTGTGTGTGTGTATATGTATGCTTGTGCACGCGCGCGCGTATTTGTTTATTTGTGTGTATGCTTGCGCGCGCACTTGTTTGTGTGTGTATGTGTGTGCGCGTGTATGTATGCATGTGTGTGTATGCATGTGTGTATGTATGTGATATGTACGCATGTATGCATGTGTGTGTATGATTGTGTGTATGTGACATGTGATATGTATGCATGTGTGTATGTGATACGTGCGTATGTATGCATGCATGCATGCATGTGTGTGTATGCATGTGTGTATGTGATATGTGTGTGTATGGTTGTGTGTGTGTATGATTGTGCGTATGTGACATGTGATATGTATGCATGTGTGTATGTGATATGTGCGTATGTATGCATGTGTGTGTGTATGCTTGTGCGTGTATGTGTGTATATGTATGATTGTGTGTGTTTGTGATATGTGCGTATGTGTGTATATATGTAAGGGTTATCAAACTTACCGGAGGTACGGGCCTCCCAGTCTGGACGTACTCGTCGATAAGATTAAGCTTCTGCTTGAGAGTCCAGCCAGCAAATAGATCGGCAGCAGGAACGGGAGCAGCAGCGGGAACGGCAGTCAATCGACGTAAGGAACCGCCGGATTCCGGCGTCCACTCCTGGGGCGATCCATGAAACACATGGGTCCTGGTCCTAGAGACCCTGGTCTGTAACCTAGAAGGTGGATGCTCGGTCGGCTAAAAAGGAGTATTATACCGGCGCGGAGTGATCTTGGAGGACACGCACTATACTCTCCCATGTCGATCGGACTAAACACCGTGAAAGCCCTATCTATGATGAATGTTCTCTGCACGTCATCAACGGGTGTCCTTGCTCCGCCTCCATCGCCTGGATCAACCGATCTCTCTCAGCCGCCATTGCCGCCTGTTTGTGGAAGAAATGTATTACTGCCATTTTAAAAGCCACACAATAATTATTCTAATTAAGAAGCTCGGCATATGTAAAGTCTTACATATATCTCATGTGCCTTAATCGATGCAGGCGCGCCATCGTCTCGTACAAATTGAGCCCAATAGATTTAGATATGATCAAGGGACTCTCCACCATGACTTTCTTCCTGCATATAATATTTAGAAAGTTCATACATAAATTTCTAAGATAATTTTAACGTATTAATATTAAATACGATACTTACGTGTTTGATGGCAACCTGCTGGGAACTCTTGCTCCCACCCCTATAAATATCGTGCAGTTGAGCGCAAGATACTTTTCCTTGCTCGCTCTTCTCCTGCAGTTATATCAAATATTGTTTACTGATTTGCTATAAAATAGTAAAAATGTATCGTCAAAGACATACCCTAAACTCTCTGGATAGGAAATGATCAACCAAGGCATGCCAGTATTCGTCAGACCAATTTGGATCTTGCTTAATCGAATACATCTCATCCGGTGAAGCGCAGTTTTCAAGCTTTCTAAAAATTTTGTTCTTATGGCCTCTCCAATTTTTTGCCGTATGACTACACATCTTATTATAAACTGTGCGTTCATCACAAACCCTTTGGGGGCCCTCTACGCCAACCTACCAGAACTCGAACCGAGCCTGCGAAACGGGATAATTCATCATTGTATGGGTATTTTATAGTAATTTAGTAAATATGTATGTATATGTGTGTGTGTGTGTGTTTGTGATATACGCGTATGTGTGTGTACATGCGTGCATATAAAAAAAAAGTGTAGTATTGATTGTATAAAGAAATCTAACCATCATTTCCCATATAGCGACTTGTTTTTTTAGCCCTAATGCTTCACTGTCCCAATCTAGGACCTCCCACTCATCATCTTCGTCTTTCAACAAATGAGGCATGTGGTCCTCACTGTTCACTATCGACGACATCATTTTTTTCACTTCTTTACTGGCTCCTGTCACAACGTTCCATGTGAACACAAGGTATACAATCGGTTTGCCAGGAGAATGTGGCATCCTCCTCCATATATCACTGGCCCGTGTGGGTACTTTCCCAGTCCATTTTTTTTCCTGAAAGAACTGCCCCTCGTCCCCGGTAGAATGATCGGTCCTGCTATCTGAACCTAATATATCTAAAATAACTTTACGGAATATAGTTTAATATATTAGATAAAAAAATAATAGTGAAAATTATTGTTGAAAAGAATATCATACAGGAGCAATAAATGGTGGAAATAATATGCAGGGAAAAAAATGAAATGCGGAAATAATATAAATTAACTTGAAAATCCCTGTATATTAGAATTCGAAACTGTAGGAGATAATATACGGAAATAATATGCGGGAAAAGATAAAATGTATGAAATAGTATGCGGAAAGAAAGATGCAATAAATTGTAAGTTTCATATTACTTAAGTTATGAGTATCATACAAGAGCGAGTTAATATATCAAGATATTTAAATTCTTAATTAGACTTTTGGTTCTACAACCGCCGATAGCACATCAGAGACTATTTCCGGCTCTATGTCTGTTCTTGATAAACGGCTGTTGAATTCGATAGGAATAGCATCATCTTGTATAACCGGGATTGTAGAACAACTAATCTCGCTTACATCACTTACACCCATGTTGTAATAGTCTTGTGGATTCTTCAGAACAACAACATCCCACTGGACATCCCTAGGGTCTGCGACATAAAAGTATTGACAGGCTTGGCTGGCTAGAATATAAGGCTCTTCACCAAAAATGAGTTTCGATGAATTAAGTAAAAGTAGGACATTTCAACTTTGAACCCAGTATGTTCATGATGGATATCGTACCACAGATACTTGAACATGACAACCGTCTGTTCATGATAATGCACCCGAATTATTTTATTAAGTACCCCGTAATAGTCCAATTTTCTCGTGGTTGGATTTGAATCTCTAGAAGATGAATATCCAGTAACGATGGATGTGACAAAGACGCCGCAATTCTGAAATTTTTTATTTTGATCTCTTTTTCTGGTGTGAAATCTAAACCCGTTAACAACGTAACCGGAGAGGTACTCAGCTTATTCATCTGGACCATACGCTAGCATTTTTATATCTTCTGAAAAATGTCTATCATTGGGATTTCTTTCAACCTATTAGGGTAAAACGGATTAAGTTATGTGTGTGTGTATATATATATATATATCAACCTGAGTTGTAGTTTAGTTTTTATAGTTTACAACTTACACGTGCTTTCAACTAAGCGGGAAAGTGTTAATGTCGCTTCTTATCGATATCCCATTGCCGAGTTCGTTTAGTAGGTGGACGGTATTGAGCATTTCAAACGCTGTATATATCGCAAATAAACATTTAATTTTGACTTGAAGATATTCTATAATTATGTTAAGAAAAAAGTCATAAATACTTACCCGATAAAACTGTTCATATCTGAACAGTTAAATAAAACGTAACGGTGAATCACGCCGAGCTACTCAGATGCAGTGTGACCCGACTTCACTTTACCCAGTTCCTTTTCTTGGGCCTGAAAAACGGATATTACAGGTCTATTGTTAACCATGCCCTCATTATGTCTCGGCCTATTAAATGCAGTCTCAACACCCTCTAGATATATAGAACAGAACGTTATACATTTCTCCGTGAGAAATCCTTCAGCGATCGACCCTTCAGTCCGACTCCTGTTATAAATGTACCGTTTTATTTTGTACATGAACTTGACGGAAGCAAACAAGTTTAATTCGTTTTATTATAAATATTTGATTTATTATGAACAGTAAAGAGTTGTTATATAAGTTTTATTTCTCGAATAGATACATCCACCGATAATTCACGGGACCACCTAAATGTGCCTCTTGAGCAAGGTGAACTGTGAGATACAACATTACGGTGAAAATAGAAAGCGGAAACAATATCTCCATTCTACAAAGTATGCGGGGTATTTTATTCTCCAGGGTTCTAAAATCATTTGCCGAGTGATATTTGGAGCATAACTCTTTAAAGAAATGACACGAATCAGTCACAATTGATACAACATCGTTATCTGCTAACACCCTAACTGCAATGGGAAGCAATTGCTGCATGATCACATGGTAGTCATGATTTTTCAGGCCGACGAGAGTTTTCTTTTCCAAGTTTATGCATTTACTAATGTTCACAGAATATGCATCCGGTACCTTTACTTGTTTAAATACCTTAAGGAAACTCAACAGCTCATTATCGGACATCGTGTGCTTTGCCGGTGGAATAGCCCATTTACCATTCTCTTTTGGAGTTGGATGCAATTCTGGCTGCAAATTCTTTATAGAAAACCATTGTCGAATCGCTATTGTGTCTCTTTTCTTAAATTTTGGTATTCAACAGAGAACACAGCAAGAGCTCACATATATTCTTCTCGATGTGCATGACGTCCAAGTTATGGCGAAGATTAAGAAAACGCCAATACGGCAAATTATAAAATATAGATCTCTTTCTCCAGAATAGTATGCTTATGTTTCTTACCAAAAACAATATTGATGTGCTCTACGTCCACAAACGCTTTTATCCCATTTGGCTCAGGAGGAGCGGGTCGATTCTCCTGCCCACCATTGAACTTGATTCCATTGCGTCGACAAGGATGGTCAATATCTATCCAACGACGATGTTCATTGTAACAGAAAATCCGATTTACTGGCGTTTCACAGACGGTGTTCTCTTGACAACAGGGGAAAGCACGATGACCTTTCGTACTCCATCCCGACAACATGACATATGCCTGGAAATCGTTTATTGTCCAAAGCAACGCCGCGCGCAGTGTGAATCTCTTCTTTCTTTGGACATCATATGCAACGATGTTGGTCTCCTATAGCTCATTCAAATCATCGATCAACGTATTCAAATAAATATCGATATCAATACCAGAAGAGTTGCTTCCAGAGATCAACAGAGGCATTTGGATGTAAGATTGTTTCATACTCATCCACGGCGGGAGGTTATAAACTACTAGTGTAACAGGCCATACACTGTGAGACGCACCTCCTTTAAACGGTTCCAATCTATTAGACGATAATCCAAGTATCATATTATGAGCTTCCACAGCGAACGCGGGAAATTGAGTGTCAAATCTTTGCCACTCTTCACCATCAATGGGATGCCGTAAGACTCTATCCTTCCTGCGACCATCTGCATGCCATGTCATATGTTCAGCGGTTTTAAATGACAGAAATAATCTCTGTAGTCTTTTCTTAATAGAAAAAAAACGCAACACCTTCATAAGAATTTTCGGAATTGACTTCTCATCCCTCGGCGACCTTTTATGTAATATCCACCTCGATTCTCCACAAGTTCCACACTTATTTAAGTTCCTGTCATCATCTGTCGTGAATAACATGCAGTCATTTGGACATGCATCGATTTTTTGATAACTGAAACCGATGTCGGCAATAATCTTCTCCATTTCTTGAAAATTTGCAGGAAGATCGGAATTCGGGTAAGCCTCATTCTCTATCTTTAGAAAGTCATTGACCGACTTGTTGCTCCATAAAGTTTTGCATTTAAGATGAAACATGCGAACCATCCAATCCAACTTCGTCATTGTCGCACCCTCGCAAAGAGGTTTCTTAGCATCCTCTATATATTTAAAAAAAAACTAGCAGATTCAGAATCTAGAACCGCATTATCTGTAGGGGTATCATCGTTCATGCCATCATATAACTCGTCCATCATATCATTTAAACCGATGGTTGATGGGGTTCTCATAGGTGGCGGTAACAGACGATGTGCACCGATTCTATAGTCCACGACCTTTTCTTGCAAGTGCTAGATAGTGTAATCTTCACAGAGTCCGTTAGCAAGTATATGTAGTCGAACCCCCCCTCGACCATCACTTCTGTCATTACAACATTTCCTATAGGGACAGAGGATCCAACTACCACCCACTCTTGATGAGAATTGCATAAACTCTTCTACATCGATTTTAAATTCATAGCCAAAATTGTTCTTATTTATCCAAGTCTTATCCATTCTTGTCCGATACATAAAACCTAATATGATTCACAATTATTTATTATATCATAACAAACATTTTAAAATCATACACGATATTAACAATTCTAACCCACAGTGAGAGCTAAGAACTAGATGGTTATAAATAAAGAAGATAATGACAACAGTGTCTCGGAAATACATTTGAGTGATTTATCATGGCTGAAAATAATATTAACGCTTTTATCTTGGATGTCAATGGGTAACGGCTGTCGGGGGTAAGGTTTCTATCTTATTAAGAATGTATAACGCATACACCCTATGAACTTATGCTTTCATTCGCTTCGAGAAAATTTCGGTAGTACTTTCCCGCTGTTCTCCGAGTACACTGCAATAGAAGAGATAAATATCACAATAATATCAGTATTGAGATGATCATATCAACTATATTTGTACACGGAGAACAAGCGGAAAGGTACTTACGAAACTCATCTCGAAACGAATGAAAAGTATAAGTATGCAGAGAAGTGTATATGTTATACATTCTTAATTTGTCCAAAATGGGACAAATTTATTGGTTATAGTACGACTAGTATTCTCGTCGCATAAACTACGAGATGGTTGTCAATGAAGAACGATTAACGTTTGAGGTTGATAACGCACGCGTAGTTTTATGTCACGAAAATAACCGTACGTATATAACTGATAGACGGGTTCTAAGTCACGATATTTTTTCAATATGAGATACTTGATAACGATATGTATCGGTTTACTTTTTTCATCATCGAGTATCATGCACTTAATTATATTGGTTTTGATGGTTATCGTTTCAGTATCGTTGGTTATTTAACTATTTTGTTTAAGCTTTTGGAATTTTCAGTTTGAATGGTAAGTTCTCAAACAATTAATATTATTAATGAATTATCTGCATTCCTTAAAATAAACACGTATCCATACAACGAAAATGACATTAAGTTAAGTTTCACACACTCTCTCACACAACCACATTTCCATAAACAATATATTACACACACAACACACACACATCCACATTAGATCCCGACATTGACTATTTGTTTAAGGAATGATGATTAATTGGTTTTAAACTCGTGAAAAAAGCATGTATATAGCTAATTGGTTTATGGCATGTCAAGTATCTATATTTTCGGTTTAATTAATATTTAATTGATGATTTAATCTAGGTATGGTAACTTAGGCTAACTTTAGTACTTAAAAATTAAAAGTGATAAAATTGTGTACCGGAGACTGACGTATATAGAAAGCGAAGAAACATGAGCAATCATGCCCACGTCAGTCCTACAATCACACAAATTTTTAGTTACATATGTTTCCATTCTCTATCAATAACAACAATACACATACACACACTCCTAACTATAATTAACTAAAATTAACAATCTAACCTAAGCTCTAAACCTAAAATTTTCAACAAATAAATTAATTTAACTTTATCCCTTAACCCTAACCTTAATCCCAAAATTAACCATAACACTAAACCTAACCCTAACCCCAAAATTAATTAACCCTAACCCCAAAATTATTAACTCTAACCCTAACTCTAACCCCAAAATTAGCCCTAACATTAACCATAAAATTAACCCTAATCCTAACCCTAAAATTAATTCTCATTCTAAACCTAAAATTAACCCTTACACTAAAATTATTCCTAAAATTAACCTAACCCTAAAATTAGTCTTAACACTAACCCTAAAATTACTAAAATTTAATAAAATTTCAAACAAGCTAAATAAATTAATAAACCAACTCACCGGCGTCGGAGGCGAAGGCCGGAGGTGCTAGGAGAGAAGGAGGCTAGGAGGCGGCCAGGTAGATCTTCGATGAAGAAAAGCTTAGGAGGTGTCCGGGAGAGATCGTCGGAGAAGAGGAGGCTAGGAAGCGGCCGGGGGGTGGAGGGCTGATCGGAGGCTGAAGGAGATTTTTTGGGTGGCTGGTGAAGTTTTTTGGATGGCTCGGAAGGGAAGAGGAGGAGGGGGGATCGGAGCCGAGAGGGAAAAATTTTAGAAGCGAAATGAAAATATAGGGAGGAAAATAAAATTTACTAAAGGAGAATGAGAAGGAGGTCACGGGAAAATTTTGTTGATTCCGGTCAACTATATTTCGACAGAATTTAGCTGTCGAAATAACTGTTGACCGAAATCAACAAAAGTTTAAATTTTTTTGGTCTTTTTCGACGAGAATATGCCGTCGAAATAAATCTTAAAAAGTTTCTCGTCGAAATTACACCTATTTTCCTGTAGTGTATAAATAAGAGTCGAAAGGATACGACTGGAATTCTTTCACCATTTGAATTAAAAATTTAAATCCCTATAACTAATAAATAAAAGTTGGAGGGATGCGAATGGAATCCTTTCACTATTTGAATTCAAAATTTAAATTCCCATAACTCCCATGACTACCCACAAAATGAGAAGGGGAATTGACTCTAACAAAATGGGAAGTAGATTTGAATTCAAATAAGTTTGACCACAGTATATTTTAAAACTGAATTAGAAATTTTAATTTATTGAAATTACCTATATTACACAAATAATATAACAAAGAGTATGTGACCTGTGATGAAGTGAAGTTGAAGATTTTTTTATATAAAAGTTTTAGATCCGATGGGGATGTGAGCCATCATCCCGTGGCAGCGGGGATGATGAAGATGGTGAAAACAGAAAAGTAGGAGAGAGGGTTGCTATAGGGCTGTGGGGGTGAGATTGAGTCTTTTTTGCTTTGGTGTGGCATGCAACAACAAGAAGAAGATTGATCATAGTGGAAGCGCCATCAATCTTGGTGCCAGAATGATGGCGTCAAGATCGTCGGAGTGGTGGTATCGGAGGCGACGGTTGGGACTGCCAGAGATGAGGAAGATTGACTTGTTTTTTTTTATTGGAGGGGTATTTTGATCAAAGAACTTAAGTTTTGGATGGAAATGTTAACGGAGGTTGAAGTTCAGTGAGGGCAATCTGCATTGTCTTTTTTAAATGTTAACAATATTATAATTTTGGGGATATAGATCAAGTAAAGCTATAATTGTAATAATTAATACTGCATTATTAATAGAAGTGCTACTTACTCTGGTTCATTTTGAATGCATGTTCCTATCTTAGCATTTAGATCACTTCCATGCCTCAAAAAATATGTTATTTCAATTTTGTAGCCAAATCTTATCATTTTGTGTGCGCGCGCGCGCGTTTAACTTTTCAAGTGGGTTTTGAGATATAATCATGACAAAGAAACACACGTATACCAAAGAGTGCTCTCTTTGAATGGTTTACTCTCGAAAATTGTACATATATAAGCGAATCCTATCATCCAGCATGAAATATACGTAATAAGAGTTTTAGATGACGATCCTTTGAATAAGTGCTTTTGGTAAAATAAATAAAATGTTTGCACGGTTAATAATAAAGGTTGAACAATTATATAGATGATTTTATATTATGTCATCCAACATACAGAAGCTACAAATAATTTTATCATTCCATGCTAAAAGTAGTTTTATATTGTTGGATTTTGTTTTTGTTCATGCATGGTGTTTAATGGTATCCCTGCCATGAAATCATGCAAACTATGTTGTGCATAAATTTTGTTACCATCCTTTTTGCTGAACTTTCGAGTCTTGTTTTGAATCTTGTATGTATGTAGTATATATATATGCCTTGGAAATTAGTTTATGAGTAACTTGCATTATTAACAAGTTGTTTATCTTTATATTGACAGAGCTATCCTATTTTGTTTCATATTTGCTATAATGATCCGATTCTTCTATTTTTGTTAATTGCCAAACAACAGGTGAAATGCATATTTTAATGCTTATACAGTAAAACCTCTATACAGTAATATCCTTGGGACCGGGGAAAAATATTACTATAGGGGGGTTATTCTTAAGTAGAGTTTTGTATATAAAAGAAATCATGGCGGCAATAAGGCAAGAAGCGCAAGGTGATAATCCGGAAGACGATAGTGTGGAAATAGAAAAGGTGTCATGTCGAGAAGCTTCAAACATGTTGGATAAGTTAGAAATGTTTTGGATTCAACAAGAAGGTGATTGTGGTGACGAGTTACTACGAACTCGCAAGTTAAAGGATATGGTAGTAACTCAAAAAATTAAGTCATTGTCCCAAACAACTTTGAATAAGTACTTTATGTCATCTTAAGTTCAATTGTGTAGTTAAGTAATTTATGTCATCTTAAGTTCAATTGTAATAGCCAAGTAATTTTATGTATTTTTTATATATATAAAAAATTATTTAAAATTTAATGCCAATTTATTACTATATAGAGGTAAATTAGTACAGGCGGGACTTGGAAAAAGTATGGAATATCACACTGTGGAGGTTATTCTTATTTATAACTGGTCCCGAGTCGGGACCGGGACTTTTTATCACTATAGGGAGGTTATTCCTATATAGAGTATTCCTATACGGAGGTTTTACTGTATATAGGAAAAGAATTCTCGGATTCAAACAGAAAACTGACATAATGATTAGGTTTAAGTTCTTTAATTAAGCAAGTGAGCTTTATATACAGTTTAAAAGGTGTGCACTTTATGTACCCTACCGAATCTTGGTCTAAATTTTAGCAGTATCCGAACCTAAATTTCTTGGATGACGAGAATATTTACCATTTTGATGAATATTCCCAACTCTAACGCTCCTTTCCTAAGAAATAATAAGCAACATCTCTTCAGTAGAAACGATAAGCATCCATTGTCTTATAGGGTTTTAGCTCAACTGGTCCCAATTTCTTTTTCAACATGTGAGGTCGCAAGTTCGATTCCAGTTTAAGTTTTGGACCCGTAAAAAGAGCATGTAAAAAACCGTCAAAGATCTACTTTCCACTATATATATCCATTCCATCATTTTCTTTCTAAGATATGTTTCTTAATCTCATCATAGATTTTAATGCGGTAGATGAAACTTTAATGCGCGTTATCAACAAAATTCCTATTCAAATAATACCGAGCACACATGCATGCATTATCAAAAATAAATTTGTGTGCGAAAAACTAATGACAGTCCATAAATTGTTGGCTGGAGTGCAATAATTTTAATCTTCTGTTCAAGTGCTGAGAAATTTAGAGGAAAAGCTAATTAAGGGACAATAATATAATATATCACGCATTTTTATTCCTCTTAGATCACAAAGAAAATAACTCAAGCAAATTTAAAAAAAACACACAATCTGCCTAAGAGAAAATGCACAAAATATATCCAAGTACTGCAAATTGTTTACAAAGAAAAAGGGGCGCAAAAAAAAAAAAAGAACCGAATAATATCTGCAAAATCGCCTTCGCACGAGTACCAAACAGGTTAAGGGTAGGTAATCAAACGGCGAGAGCAACGAGAGCACTGGAACCTCCGCTTGGTAATGAGAGAGAGGGGCAGGCAGAAGAAGAGCTTCCACGTCACCTCCACTTCAGCGGCGATGACAGCCCCGCCGCAGTACGGGCAGCTGCCGGGGGCCTTCTGGGTCCCGATCACCCTCACCTCGTCTTTGCATGCAAACAGAAAACACATCCTCTCTCTCTTTTTTTTTTTTTTTTGTTTGTACGGGGAGTTAATTGTGAATGGCGGTGAGCTTACAGGGGTAATTAAAGGAGTTTACATATATAGAAGTGGGGAGGATCAGATACAGGACATGGAAAGAGAGTTACATATTCACCCTCTCAAAGAGGCAATTTTATATTTTATAAACCAGTAGCTGGTGGCTGGAGCAGGAATTTTGATAACAGGGGCAGGCCGTGAAGAACGTCACCCTGCAAGGAAATAGGGGAAATTTCGACGGCCATTTATTTGTAATTCATTTTGACGGAAATCTGTTGTCAAAATAAGCGACAAATAGTTGAAATTTTGTTGATTTCGGCCAACAATTATTTCGACGGATTTATCCCGTCAAAAAAAATGTTGATCGAGATCAACAAATTTTCTCCATGGCTTACCCCATTAATTATCCCTTTAGTAAAAATTTCATTTCCCCAAAATATTTCCCCCTTCTCCCTCCTATAAAAATTGCCCTCTCCTTTTACACTGGCTTCCACCCCTCCGATCCGCCATCTCTCCCTACGCCGACCCACCATTGACCCGCCTCCGATCCACCCTCATCCCTTCTCCCCTCCTCCTCCACCCGATCCGGCATCGAGCCCCCTCCTCCTCCCTTCCTCCACCCATCAATCATGCCGTATCCCCTTCTCTATTCCTCCTTCACCGGATCCGGCCTTGACCCCCCTCCTCTCCGAGCCCCCTCGGCTCTGGCTACGAAAAACAGGTTAGTTTTTCACTTAATTTAGTTAATTTATTAATATTTTATTAATTTTATTTAGGGTTTATGGTAAATTTTAGATTATGGTTAGGGTTAATTTTAGGGATTGGGTTGTGGTTACGATTAATTTTGTTGTTAGGGTTATGGTTAGGTTTAGCGCTATTTTTGGGTTAATTTTTAGTTAATTTTAGTGTTAGGGTAGGGGTTAATTTTAGGGATTGGGTTATTGTTATGCTTAATTTTAAGATTACGGTTTGTGTTGGGGTTATTAGGGTTAGGGTTAATATTTTGTGAACTTTAAGATTAATTTTATTTAGGGTTAGGATTAATTTTAGGGACTGGATTAGGGTTAGGGTTAATTTTTGGGTTAGGGTTAAGTTAGTTTATTTGTTGAAAATTTTAGTTAATTTTAGATTTAGGATTTGGTTTAGATTGTTAATTTTAGTTAATTATAATTAGGAGTGCGTGTGTGTGTATTGTTGTTGCTATTGTTATTTATAGAGAATAGAAGCATATGCAACGAATAATTTGTGTGATTGTAGGGTTGACGTCGCCGTGACTGCTCCTGTTTCTTCACTTTCTGTATACGGCAGTCTCCTGTACACAACTTTATCACTTTTAATCATTAAGTACTAAAGTTAGCCTAAGTTACCGTACTTAGATTAAATCACCAACTAAATATTAATTAAACCGAAAACATAGATACTTGATATGCCATAAACCAATTAGCTATATTGTCAATGTCATAAACCAATTACCAATTAAGCATGTTGCTGTTTTTACTATCCATTTTGTTTGCAATATTTGCGTGTCTAATGTGGATATGTATGTACTATGTATGTGTAATATATTGTGTATGGACATGTGTTTGTGTGTGTGTGTGAGAGAGAGAGAGAGTGTGTGTGTGAGACTTACCTTTATGTAATTTTTATTGTATGGATGCGTGTTTATTTTAATGAATGCAGATACTTCGTTAATAATATCGGCTGTTTGAGAATTTACCATTCAAACTGAAAATTCCAAAACCCTAAACAAAATAGTTCAATAACCGACGATACTGAAACGATACTAAAATCATCAAAGCCAATCTAATTAAGTGCATGCCACTCGATGATGAAGAAAGGTAAATCGATACGTATCGCTATCGAGTATCTCACATTGAAAAAATATCGCGACTTAGAACCCGTCTATCAGTTATATGCGTATGGTTATTTTCATTATATAAAACTACGCGTGCGTTGTCAATTTCGAACGTTAATCATTCTTTATTGACAACCATCTTATAGTTTATACGACGCGAAAACTAGTCGCAATATAACCGATATATTTGTCCCATTTTGGACAAGTTAAGAATGTATAACATATACACTTCCCTGCATATTTATGCTTTTCATTCGTTTCGAGATGAGTTTCGTCAGTACCTTTCCCATTATTCTCCGTGTACAAATATAGTTAAGATAATTATCTCAATACTGATAGTATTGAGATATTTATCTTTTCTATTGCAGTGTATTCGGAGAACAGCGGGGAGATACTGCCGAAATTTTCTCGAAGTGAATAAAAATATAAGTCAAGAGGGTGTATGCGTTATACATTCTTAATGGGATAGAAACCTTACCCCCGACAGCCGTTACCCATTGACATTCAAGATAGAAGCGTTAATATTATTTCCAGCTATGATAAATCACTCAAATGTATTTCTGAGATACTGTTGTCATTATCTTCTTTGTTTATAACCATCTCGTTCTTAGCTTTCTCACTGTGGTATAAAATTTTTAAAATCGTGTATGATTTTAAAATATTTGTTAAGATATAATAATTAATTGTGAACTTTATTAGGTTTTACATATCGGACAAGAATGAATAAATAAGAACAAATTTGGCTCTGAATTTAAAATCGGTGTAGAAGAGTTTATGCAATTCTCGTCAAGAGTGGGTGGTCGGATCCCCTGTATCTGTAGCAAATGTTGTAACGGCAGAACTGATAGTCGAGGGATGGTTCGACTGCATATACTTGCTAACAGATTCTGTGAAGATTACACTATTTGGCACTTATATGGAGAGCTCGTGGACTATAGAATCGGTGCACATCATCTGTTGCTATCTCCTATGAGAACCGCATCAACCACCGATTTAATTGATATGATGGACGAGTTATATGATGGCATGAACGATGATAACCCTACGGATGATGCGGTTCCAGATTTCGAATCTGCTAGTTTTTTTTATGTATATGGAGGATGCTAAGAAACTTCTTTACGAGGGTGGGACTATTTTCCGCCGAAGACCGGACTGAGACGCGGAGGACGTCTAACCTGAATTTAAGGGCAGATGCTATTTGGACATATCCATCCACCTCTCTAAAAATACCAAGTTGATTTATATCACCATATATCGGAGATTTGGATAGATACGATCGATGTAGCAGACTTTATCAGATTCCCCCTTATTTGTGAGGGATTTTTGATTGTAGAGACGCTCTTCCCTGCAGGCGTAAGCCCCTGCAGTTAATTACGTTATCGCGAAACCACTTTCTCCTGCTCCAGTAGTTCACTTCGTGTCATATTATGTTTAGTTTATTTTGGTTGCCTGTGGATTGTATATGGAGACTAATTTATGTCGTCGCCCGTAAGGCGTGGATTAGTCCAAATTTTTATATTTTAGATTTGGGTTTGAGTCAAGAATTTGCTTGACGGGGTCCACGTTGGCAGCTTGGTTTGCCAACGGGAATAAACTTAGGATGCATTTTTCATCTTTGTGAGATTCATCAGTTCATGGGATATTTGGGTTTGATCTGAGGATCGTTAGTCTTATTTAAAACTAAGATCAACTTAGAAACAATTGAGCATATGGGCTCAATTATATTAGTTTAAGGACATTTTGATCCATCATTCATTTTGTGCGCACGTGTATTTGTTACGTGGCGGAGTGAACGATGGTGTCATGGAATGCACCCAATTTAGGGTGTAATCTAATTTGAGGCGTGCACGTCAATTTGGAAGTGTATCAATGTGGGATGTATCATTCCTTGTCTTGATGAAATTTTACATCAAGTTAGGACGGGAAAAGATTTGTTGGTTGTAGGGACCCGCCACCTCTCTGAAGATGTTGAGAAATTACAACGATATATATCAGAGGTGTGCAGAGATGTACCTTTAAACCAAATCCCGTATTTGAGGAAAAATATCTTGGTGGATCGTCAAAGAATCGTTTGTTTTATTTGAGACTAAGATTAACTTAGAAGGTATGGGATGAAGATCGTTAGTTATGTATGGGACTATGATCAGTTTGGATATCACGAACATAAACTTAGCCAATTTGGGTTAAGATTGGGTTTCTGTAACACCCAGTAGTGCTAAGCACTTCAAACATATAGCGTTCACATGTGTTTCACGTGAGGCGTTGAAATAGTGCTAAGTACTAGTCTTTTGTGGCGCTCACGTGTGTTTCACATGAGGCGCTAAGTGTCTGATGCTCTGGTTCAAAGTGTTTTTTATCTTACACATAGCAACTCTTCTTATTCAATCCTTTAATCCGCTCTTAGGAACGACGAGAGAGTGACTAAGCCAAAAGGTGGAACGAGAATTGCTAACTCGGCTCGGTTCATCGAGGACCTCAAAACCAGTAGCAACCCTAGCTTAGTGCTTAGCGGTCAGAAATAGGTCTTCTCTTTTTCTATTTCTAGGACGAGGGACAGAGAGTTCCACGTGAGGCGCTGCACTAGTGCTAAGCACTAAACTTTTCTGTTTTCTGGCGCTCACGTGTGTTTCACGTGAGGCGCTGAGCGTTTGGCGCTCATGTGTGTTTCACGTGAGGCGCTAAGTTCTTTGAAGATTTAATCTCTATTGATATTTTTAAAGAACATAAATCTCTGTTAATGGTATTTTGACCATTAACAATCACAAAGATCACTATTTTTGAGGATCTTGGATCGGGTTCTTTAAGAACTAAGTTCTTAATTTGAAGGAACTAAGTTTCTGGAGTATTATGGACTCCATCTTCTTTCTTTTCAACTTTGTTCTTCCCTGAATTTTTGATTCTTAAGAACAAGATCTTTCCGATAAGAATTAAATTCTCTACTTGTGGGAGATTTGTTTTGTGGATCTCAGATCCAGAGAAAGAACTAAGTTCTTGAGAAGGGTTAAACCCTTAGATAGGTGATCTCTGTGTTTTCTTTACCTAGGGTTTAGAGGAGGAAAATCTTCTTCTTTTATTGAGAATTAAATTCTCTATTTTTTTGTGGAAGTTTTTGGAGAGCCTTCTGTATATTTTTACAGAAGCTTATGGGATGGTCTTCTCTTTTTATATCGAGTCCTCCCTTTTTTCTCTTTTCATCTCTTTGCTTCTATTTATAGGAGAAAAAAAGAATCAATTTGTTGAGAAAATCTCTCATTGAGACATTATGATTGATTCATAATCAATCAAATTGATCTTTTAGGTCAACCGGTGAATTTTATTCACCGTTAGATTTTTAATCCGAAGGCTATCTGTTTAACAGAGAAGATTTCTTGTTTGTTTAATAAGATTAGGAAATATTTTCCTAAGATAGAATTTTATTCTATTATATGAATATTTTGTTAGTTTAACAAGATTAGAATTTCATTCTATCATATGAATATTTTGTTAGTTTAAAAAGATTAGGAAGATATTTTCCTAACATAAAATTTAATTCTATCATATAGAATATCTTGTTAGTTTAACAAGATTAGGAAGATATTTTTCTAACATAGAATTTAATTCTATCACATAGAATATCTTGTTAGTTTAACAAAATTAGGAAGATATTTTCCTAGCATAGAATTTTATTCTATCACATAGAATTTAACCTAGCATAGAATTTTATTCTATCACATAGAATTTAATTCTATCAGATGTTTTAATTGATGATTTTATAATCACCGTTATATCTTTGATCTAAGGGTCCTCTGTTTAATAGAGAGAATCTTTTTATATTAGAAGGAGATCTGGGAAATATTTCCCATATAGAATTTAATTCTAATATTGGATCTTTGATCCAACAGAGAATATCTTCCTTATTTAGAAAGATCAGGAGGATATTTTTCCCTAATAGAAATTTAATTCTATTATTTGATGATTTATTATCACCATTAGATTTTTGATCCAACTGCTCTGTTTAACAGAGAATATCCCAGATTTTAGGGAAATATTCATCATGTAGAATTTAATTCTACCCTCTTTAATTTGGACCCTGACTCTCACGTGCTATGAACGTGGGCACCGCCTAAGAATTTAATTCTTTTATAAATAGCCATTCACGTGCTTTGCACGCCGGTGCTCATGTGTGTTCCACATGAGGGCCACTATAGGATTTAAACTTAACAGAGGTTGACGCTGACACTCACGTGGGAAACATGTAAGGCGATCACGTGTTTAACACGTGGGAACCAATATAGGATTTAATCCTATCTGAGGCGGTACCTACATGCTTTGCATGTGGGTGCACGTATTTAACACGTGGAGATTTCCCTTTATTTTTATAAGGGAACAACAAGTTCTGAGCCAAAATTTTTTGGCGAGAACAAATGCCCCCTACTACTTTACCCTCATAAGTTTGTACGCGGGTTAAGTAGTGCAAAGTAATCCATTGTTATAGAATTGATTGCTTAGGAGACAAGTTTAGGATCCCTGTCGCCTAAGATTTTCATCTTCATCAGCTGTAAGGGTCTCAAGAAGGTTTTTCTTCTTATGGGTCGTGAGGATCTCATAGGTGCGTATTCTCTCTAGAAATCGTGAGGATTTCTAAGTGTCTTTCACTTTCATGAGTCGTAAGGATCTCACGCAGGTATTTTCTCCTTACGAGTCGAGGGGACCCGCAAGTGGCTTCTTCATTTTATTGGCGATTATGGTTCGTGGATAGTATACAAGAGTCAGTTTGGACATTCTTATAGGGCAATGATGGTTTAGGAAACAGGTTTAGATCTGTCGCTTAAGCCTTTTCAACGTTAAGAGCCATGAGGGTCTCATAAAGATATTTCTCCCTACGAGTCGAGAGGATCGCGTAGGTGTATTTCTCTTTAGAAGTCGTGAGGACTCCTTAGTGTATTTTCTCTTGAGAGTTGTAAGGATCTCACAAAGGAATTTTCTCTTTACGAGTCGCGAGGACTCGGAAGTGCTTCTCCTCCTCATCGGTATGCGACTTTGCAGAATGTGGCCCATTGATAGTATACAAGAGTTAGTTTGGACATACTTGTAGGGCCACAGTGCTTAGAAAGCAGGTTGATATCCCTGTCGCCTAAAACTTTTCACTTTCATAAGCCGTGAGGGTTTCATAAAGATATTTTTCCTTATGAGTCGAGACGAGTCGAGACAAGTCGAGATGAGTCGAGAGGATCTCGTAGGTGTATCCTAACGTGAAATATAGATAACCCCCTTTTTTTATAGAGGTCCGTTAGGTTTGTGGTACTAGGTTTAAGTCCATCATATCGTCGCGTTGGCTAATATATTCCTCGATATGCAGTCCCTTAGGTTGCTGCTCGAGTAGCCCTGTGACTGTCGTGTCTCTGATCCCTTCTGAGGCTGGACAAGACGTCTTCAAGTAATTTTCTTAGGTTGGAATATCCATTTTACCGTCGGAATAACAAGCGTTAGGTGTTTTCCGTGACACTTTTTACTTGAGGTTGGGTTTAATTTGAAGCCCCGAAGAGTCATAACCGCACCCTTCTGGGGGTGGGATAATCTCTAATGGTCTTTATGCTTTGTATGTATTGCCGTCAAGACCCGAAACTAGAAATATGCTGCCACTTCATTTTTGTTTTGATGATATTGTACCGATTCTTTGCTGAAGTTGGGTAGACATCCAAATGACCTCTATGCTGTATGTATCGCTATTGAGGTCTGGAGTCAGGATTTTTCCATCACTCCTTTTTTATTTGGTTGTTGCGTCCGCACCATGCTAGAATGAGGGGAAACGTCGAGATAGTCTCTAGGTTGTATATATACCGTTAAGGCTTGGAGCTAGGATTTTGCCATCACTCCATCTTTGCTTTGACCTTTTGGTTTTTTTAATGACGTTGAGTCTGCATCCTGCTGGAATGAGAAGGATGTCGGGATAGTCTTTACGCCGCATATATTTCCATCAAGACTTGGAGTTAGGAATATCCCGTCACTCCGCTTTTGCTTGACCTTTAGGTCGTTGTTGACGCCGCGTCTGCACCGAGAAGGAACGCCGAGCTGGAGCTAGGATTTTGCCCTTATTCCACTTTGATTTGGCTCCTTATAGCTTTGTTGACACCACGTCTGCATCCTGTTGGAATGAGGAGAACGTCGAGTTGGAGCTAGAATTTTTTCTATTACTTCGCTTTTATTTGACCCTTGGGTCCTTGTTGACGTCGCATCTGTATTCTGTCGGAATGAGAAGGACGTAGAGATGATCTCTGGGCTGTAGATGTTGCCATCAAGATCTGGAGCTAGAAATATGTCGTTTCTCTACTTTTGTTTTGGTGATGTCGTACTGATTCTTTGCTGAAGTTGAGTAGACATCCAAATGATCTCTATACTGTATGTATTGCTATCGAGATCTGGAGCTTGGATTTTGCTATCACTCCATTTTTGTTTGACCCTTGGGTCCTTATCAACGTCGCTTCTGCACCAAGAAGGAACGTCGAGTTGATCTCTAGGCTATAGATGTTGTCGTCGAGATCTGGCGCTTCTTTTGATGAAGCATTTTGATAAAGCATGGTGGGAAAATATGGTTCATTTTCTTTCATTTATGCCCATGGATTGTATACAAGAGTCGGTATGGACCTACTTGCATGGCAGAAATTTTTTTTATCTTCTTTTATTTTCCTTTTTTTATTTCCGCGATGCTCTATCATTTCAGTTTTTATATTGCGAAAATCGCAATTTCCCAATCGTTTCGGCTATTTTTTCGCGGTGTCCAATTATTTCGGCTATATTTTTTATCTTTACTCGCTGCTTTTTATTACGAGTTGTCCTATCATTTCGGCTGTTTTTTACTTTCTGCTTTTTATTGCGAGTTGAGAATTTAGAATCTGATATCAATCTTGGCATCAACATCGCTTTAACTGAAATGTTTCCAGGAGCGAATCATTATATGCCATGAGAGGACTTAGAGTTTGACCCCTATTTAGGCATCAACATGGCTACAACTAGAATATTTTCAGGAGCGAATCATCATTTGCCTTTGTTGATTTGAACAAATGTGGCTTAGCAAACAGGGTTAGGATCCCGTTGACTAAGGCTTTTTGCTTTATGAGCCGTAAAGGTCCCATAAAGGTATTTCTTCCTATGAGAGGATCTCGTAGGTGTATTTTTTCTTAGAAATCATGGGGATTCCTAAGTGTGTTTTCTCTTGCAAGTCGTAAGGATCTTACCATAGAGTTTTCTCCTTGTAAGTCGAAAGGACTTATAAGTGTCATTCACCATATGGGGATATTTCTCGTCATCGGTGGAATTTTATGGAAATATATTTTGTTTATGCCCATGGATTATATACAAGAGTCAATATAGGACTACATGTAGGGCAGCTTGGGAAGTATGATGTCTTAAGGACTGGTTTGGATTCCTGCAATTTAAGACTTTTGAATTCTATGAGCCGTGAGGGTCTCATGGGGGAATTCTCCTTACGATTCGTGAGGATCTCGTAAGTGTATTTTCATCTTAGAAATAGTGTGGATTTCTAAACGTGTTGCTCCTTTGTGAGTTGTAAGGATCTCACGCAGGTATTTACTCCTCACAAGATTAAAAGGACCTTGCAAATGTATTTTATTTTTTATTTTTTTTATGAGATTGCGCCATTTCGGGTTTTCACAAGCTTGCCAGTAGTCCTGCTGTTTTTACTTACGGCGTCCTTTCGAGTTTTCATCCGTGCCCATTTCGCTTGTGGACATAGCGGTGGTTTTTTTTGCAGAACTCTCGAAAGTAGCTTCGTCATAGGTGACCCATCTGTTTTCCAGTGGGACTTATGGGTGGCTTTGTTCACTGCCGGAAATAGAGACGAACTGGGATAGATTGTCTTACCTGAATATGGGAGCAGATGGTATTTGGATTTATCCGTCCACCTCTCCGAAGATACCAAGTTGATTTATGGCACCATATATCGAAGGTTTGGACAGACGCGACTGTTGTAGCAGACTTTATCAGATTCCCCCTCATTTTATGAGGGGTTTTTGATTGTGGGGATGCTCCTCCGTGCAGGCGCTTTTAGTTATATGTATGCCCTAGAGGCCATTACTGTACATACGATGTATATTGTAATGGATGTTTGGACATATATAGGGAGGACTTTCTTGCTTGACATGATAGTATGCTATATGGTTGTACTTTATCTTAACATATACTCTGATTGTCTCTATGTTACATGTTGATAAAGCCCTTAGGATATGTACTCGACTACTGGGACTATGATGAGATCATACTAGTGGGGCTACGGTAGTCGATGAGTACATCCTATAACTGTTCCTAGTCGAGGGTGTATCGAGACAGGGCATCGATACACCAGAGTAGACTAGCGTATACGCATCTTGACCCATATGATGGGCGATGGATGATCCCATATCCATCGGTGTTTGACATCAAGGATGGTGTACGGGTGCTCAGTAGAGACTGGGTACACTGGACGGACTCACCGAGAACTCCCAGATGGTATTATACCTCACGTCAGATGGCAGTTCTCCGGTGACACTGGTACAGAGTAGTCTGTTGACCCGAGATCGTCATAGAGTCTTGTGTGATTCCCACTGTGCTTTGATTTCCATCATACCACGTCTAAGAGGGCGTGCAAAAAGGTGGCTTTTGGGTACAGTCCCGAATCACATGGATGCAATGAGCGATAGGAGGGGATTCATCTCTCCCGGTATAGGGAGTTGATGTTGTGCTGTGTTCGATTGGCTATAACTGGAAATCCCTGGCCAGGGTTGCTGAGATTTACTGGTAAGTGTTATCAGTAGTTTCTCGAACTGTTATAGACCTCATATCGACACGACTTATCAAGCTACTGGGGTCTGACGTTTACCACCCCTAGGCGAGATATGCGACATATCAGACGACGAGACCGGACTATATGGGAGTGTTACTGATTGGATTCGCAGGAGAATGTACAGGCTTGCTTGTTGATCTTCTGATCGCTCAATACCTGGGTGGCTGTTACGTTTAGCTGACCGCTTGCAGCTTGTGGGTGTTTGATATGATCATCACCTACTGCCGGCGTATTGACGATTCTTTAGAGTCCTACACAGAGGTTTCTTGACTTAGGCAAAATGGAGTAGGGGCACATATGTGATATGTGTAGGACCGAGAATAATGCGATATGAGATACCGTATTCTATTCTCGCGATATTTGATATCAGCCGGGTCATCGGATCAAGTGTTGATTCGATGAATCGGTAAATGATATATTAGTCGGATATATGTGATATAGCCGGATTGTCGGATCAAGTGTTGATTCGATGATTTAATGTATAATAATATATATGATATATTAAATTACATTAACTAATATAAGCTCACTAAAAGATTCTTTTTCTCACTCGGGTAATACATTGATATATATGCGATATATGTTAATTGTATTATTTTATTTTGTTACAATAAATATTATATATGTGATATATAATATTGTAACATGATATGGTTATTAATGCAATATGTTTAGTGGAGATTAAACATGGTTAAGGTTTAATTTGGGTTAAGCTTTTCTAGAACCTTCTAGAAGGTTTTGTTTTGTTTTGTGAAAAGATATTTGTTTTGATATTTTAAGTGACTCATCCTTTAACCCAACCAAAACCCTAGCCCTAGTTAAATCTCTACAAAGGTTACATTGACCATGGTTGCATTTCTAACCTCCTTCTTGACTTTCATTATTCATCACAAAAGGATTCTTCATCTTCTTCCTTGAGTTCTTCATGGAAAGGCTTTCTAGCTTTTTCAAAAGTGATGAAAATGAGTGAGAAATAGAAAACAAATGAGAGCATAAATCCTACTTCATCATCCTAATTTATCCTAGCCATTTAGATTAGGCTGTTCACTTCATTTAGTGAGCGAGAGCTTGTGTTAATGAAACTTCAAGGTAGATCATCTTTGTTATCGAAAATCGGAAGCAAGCTCGCATCTTTCTCTTCGTGGAGCCTCTCGAGAGTCTGGAACTTGATGATCGCAGCGAAGGGACCACAACACGGAGCTTATGAAGTGAAGGACCAGATCTACAAAGGTTGTATTCCCTCTCACTTAGTGTTAAAGTGTTTAACATGCTTGTTTTCGCCTAATCTCTAGTTTAAAGATCTTGTTAAGGGTTGTTCGGCACGTCTAAATTTTAAATCGGGCATGGTTGATGCCTCGTAGACCCTTCTGAGAGTGTCTAGTAACCCTGCAGTGGTATCAGAGCCAAGTTAGAGCTTTAGGCGAAGTCTAGGCGAAATTTAAAGTCCGATCGAACCCCGAAACCCCGAAACTTACCCTTCTCTGGAAATTTTGTAAAAATGTTGATATTTTCATATTAAAAATACTCAAAAAAATCAGCAGGGAAATACAAGAGTTACTGTGAAACACGTGACACTAATCCCACTAAAGCGCCGCGGAACCGCGGCGGTACCATGGCTTGCGCGGCGGTTCCGCGGCCAAACAGTGGAGTTAGGGTTTACTGTTTGCACAGTAACATCCGTAGGTGCTTCCTGATGTTTCTGGGAATTTTTAATTTTACTCAAGTGTTGAGTTTTCTGGGTTGTATTGGGAACTCGTTGATTCGATCGGAAAGTTTAACTTCGTTTATATTTTTTCCGGATAATTTTGGAAACTGTTAAAAATTTCGAACGGATATCAATAACTCACTTTTTCCCCTGTCGGAAATTTTTTCAAAAGTTGGATTTTTTCTCGAGTTTGAAACTTCCGGAAAATCATGCAAGTAACGCGGTGGACCCTCTAGAAGAACACAAATCTTAACTCGATTATGTGACCGTCTTGAACTGCCTCTAAACCTTAGGGTTTATGGCAGTACGGCGTTGCCACATGTGAGGCGTTGGCTTGACTCTTCTACGGCTGGACCATTGGTACTGTGGCATGTGATGGATGCTTTTAAACCCCGCTTAAGTGTTGAGCTATTTGGGAAATCTTGGGTGTTTGATTATTTGATCGGAAAGTTTAACACTGTCTTTTTATCTGGAATGTGATACAATATTTGGAATCCACAAGAAGTTATGAGATAACTAATTTGAATGTTATAAATCTATCAGTTCAGTCTCATTTGATCGGTTGCCACGGGATTTTGATGTGATCAAAAGTCCGTTGCAATCACGTAGTGTACACGGATACTTGCCGGGTAAACTTAATAGACAGCTACGCCCCATAGCCCCGACCAAGTGACTGTAGGAGAACCCCGTCGCCAAAAGCATCCGTTAGGGTGCTCGCGGCAGCGGTGTTCCGCCTTAGTGCACTTCGTCGACGGCATCCGTCTACTAAAGTTTGCGACGAGCATTCGATCAGGATGTCGGGAATCTTTTTGAATTGCCCGACTTGATATTGAAAAGTGTTTTCGATAATGAGACTAAAATGCGGGGTTTATAATTGTTAGGCATGCGATGTCTAAGAAATTCATTTGGTTAGGCATGCGATGTCTGAGGAGGTTGCGGATTCCAACTGTTGTAGTTTTACATTTTCTTTTCTGTGACCGTAAGCGTAGTATGTGGTGTATCGCCGGCTTCGTTGCTATAAATCAATGACAATCGGGATACGCATACTTGCTTACGTTGATGATATGAGATATTATGTGTTGCTGTGATATGTTATATTGGATCGTCGCATTCTGAATAGCCGGGGGTTTTATGTGAGATGAGAGTTTTTCTTTTTTATTCCTGTAAAATTCATTTGTATGTAATATTCTTTTATTGGGCCACTTCCGGGCTGAAGATGATGTCACCATTGTATATTATTTACTTTTCCGCATTAGGTAGACCCTAGACGGGGAGCACAAGTAACAGGGTTCTAGGGTCCAGTGGGAGACCATCTCGAGGAGTCGAGATCGGGTCTCCTAACCCTAGAATTGGCAGTGTTGCTTGCTGCTCTCGTAGGGGTTTAGGGATGTGGGTTTGGCTATTCATCGCGACCGTGGAATCCGTGTTTTATACAGGCTCGTATTGAAAACACGGACGTCCTAGTATATCCAATATTTCATATATGTTCTTCTGCTGCAATGTTCTGTGATGAGATCATATTACTGCCTGAGACGAATGTTTATATTGTATATATGAGATATATATTATATATTGTTGATTTCGTTTCATATCTGATGCTTGTGAAGTATAATAAAATGGGACTTCATTAATGAGATTAATGAAATAAAAGAAACCTAAAAATGTTGTAGAAACTTATTTAAAAACTGGTAGCTCTAGTTCTTGCTTTGCATAGCGGTGTTCCTTGTAGAACATCCAGCACTTTATTCGATAAGGAAAGAGCCGAGATCCCTTCACCGGGAGTGACCTCTTTAGCGAAACTAGCAGATGCTGCATACTCGGTTTGTCTTTTAATTGCTTCTATAGTTTTTGCTTTGCATAGTGATATTTGTGAAATATCCTGCACCTTATTCGATGAGGAAAGAGCCGACGATCCCTTCACGGGGAGTGCCTTCTTTAGAAAAGCTAGAAAAGGCCTAAAAAACATTCCATTTAAAAATCACTCGATTCTACAACGATATCAAGTTCATTACGCAAATGGTTTTCTTAAAACCCTGTCGTAGCCCTCCGTCATTTCAGATAAGTATTTCATAGTATTCGTGCTACGTTTGTTGGCCTGCGTCAAGGCGTAGTGTTCGGTAGCTATTTATGCTTATCTATAAAAGCATATGATGCAATTGAGTTAGGGTAGTCGTGCGACTTTGTTGGCCTGCGTCGAGGGTCGTGCGGGTGGATTTAATTCAATCGGGAAATGACAGGTTGAACTTAACTAGCGGACTATGGTTTGTTGGCCTACGTCAAGGTCATAGGACGCTAGGGGTAAAATATTATCGGGAATTTCAAGTGTTGAAATTTGCAATGAGATTGCATACCTTCTATGAGATAGTTGGATCCCGATACCCGCTGCGAGTAAGTGTTACTCCTGGGAGAGTTTTACACATTACAATTAGCCGATCAAGTAGGTGTCTAGAAAGGTGTCAACGGGGTTACGCCCCTGGGAAAACGAGATTTACTTTAATTAGGTTCGTGCGAAAGCACAGAGAACCTCTCTCAAAGTACCGGCACTGGCCTGGCTGAAAGATTGGCGAACTTGTAGCGTGTAATTAATCCCGGCTAGTCTTTTCTTTTAGGGTTTGAAGGAAGATTTGACTAAAACAGTGGGAGCCATCCTAATTAGATAAATTGATAACTAATCTAATCTTGTAAAAGCGCACGCTGAGTGTTTTCTTCTCTCTCTCTCCAGGTAGCGACCATGTCACGCCTTAATCAAGATAAAAATATGGATGTATTGATCGAACACATTTGTTATACTGCGTTAGGGAACGTTGGTCCCGCTCCAACTTATAATTGTTATAAGACAGAGCAGGAAATAGGGGATTACCAAAATTCTCGTGCCGCCCAAACGAAGAAAGTGCATGTTGATACATCTTCTTCGGGTGTGTTCATTACACAGAACCGTTTCTCAAATATCCTTTACGTCCTGGGTATTTGATACCGGATCAGGATCCCATATATGTAATTTGTTACATGGGCTACAGATAGGTAGAGAACTGAGAACGGGTGATAAATTTCATGAGATAGAAACGGTGCAAGTGTTGCAGCCAAGTCTGTTGGTAACTATCACCCTGTATTAACAAATACATTGATTCTGAACGAATGTTATTAGATACTGAACCTGATGTACAACATCATATCAGTCTTTTTATTAGTAAAGAAGGATATAATTTTGTATTGTTGGATAATGTTTTGAACATTTCCTATATCAAGAGTTGATCGGTTCAGGCACGTTATCTAAAAGCATTGACGTTCTAAATCAAACCACAGTTTTTAGTATACAGAAAACATACAAGAGGAAGAGTTCAGAAATGAACGGATCCTTCTTGAGGTATTGTAGACTAGGTCATATCAATGCGATCCGACTAGCTGAAGTTACATTAAGATGCATATTTAAATTTGTTTGAATTTACTTCTTGTGAAACTTGTCGGTCATGTCACAAAGATAAGATGACCACAACTCTGTTTATTGGAAACAGAGAAAGAGATAGTGAACTCTTAGGATTGATACATGTTGATGTATGAAAGTCCCCTGTCTACATACGCCAAGACCGGTTCTTTGTACTTCTTTACATTCTCTGATGATCTCTCAAGATTCGGACATATGTTCCTGTTGAAACACAAGTCCGAACCTTTTGAGATATTCACAGAATATAAGTTAGAAGTAGAGAACCAAAAACGGGTATAAGTATTATGTCCTTTGATGAGATCAGGGAGGAGAATTCCTGGACTATTCTAAAGGAGAATGAGATTCTCTCTCGGCATTACTCCTCCGTATACACCATAGCACGATGGTATATCAGAGCGGAGCAATAGCACCCTATGTGATATGGTGTGCTCTATGATGAGTACTACTGAGTTTCCTATTTCCTTTTGGGAGTTATGCACTTGAGAAGCTGCATACCTATTGAATAAGGTTCAAATCAAATCAGTTGCCTACCACTTCATATGTGATATGGAATGGGAAGAGCCCATATCTTAAGTTTGTTAAGATTTGGAGTTGTCCGGCCTATGTTTAAAAAGCAAAATCCGGACAAGCTCGAGGCAAAGTCAGATCTGCGGAAGTTTGTTGGATATCCCAAGCATATGCAAGGGAATATCTTCTACCTAATAGAGGAACAAAATATGTTTTGTTTCTCAACATGCCACCTTTGTGAAAGGGAATTTCTTGTTGAGAAATTAGTGGTCATGAGGTAGAACTGGAAGGAGTTTCAGCTATACAAACTACAGCAGATGATTTGGTAGAACCAAAGGATTGAATAGTTTCCAACGAACCTCAGCCTCTCCGCCGATCTAGTAGGGTTCCTCACCCACCTGAGAGATACTTCGGTTTCTCCATGACAGTGGGAGCGAGGATTGCATCATGAGATGATGACCCAACTAGTTTTCGAGCTGGCCATCAGGAGCGGGACTCTGTAAGAATGGCTGGATGCTTATCGATCTGAGATGGAATGCTTATAAACCAACAAAGTATGGACTTTGGTTGCTTTATCTGAAGAGTTAAATCCCCATCAGGAGCAAGTATATCTTGAGAAGATTACTTGGTGTACATGGAAAAGTTGAGACTTTCAAAGCTATGCTTAAGTCCATCCAGATCCTACTTGCCACTGCTACATACCATGACTACGATATCTGGTGGTTGGGTGTCATGACTGCTTTTCTAAATAATATTTTAGAAGAGAGCGTCTATAAGTACACAGCCAGAGGGCTTCGTAGACAGTGGGAGCAGCGGAAACGTGTGCAAGATGTTTTATGTAATAAAGCAGGCATCGCGGAGATGTAACGTCTGTTTTGATGTGGTAGTCAAAGAGTTTGATTTCATCAAAATGGTAGATGAACCTTGTATATACAAAAAGGTAGTAGGGAGTATGGTGGTGATCCTCGTAGAGTACGAGGATGACATACTCTTGATAGGG
Source organism: Agapanthus africanus (assembly GCA_030015575.1). NCBI lineage: Eukaryota > Viridiplantae > Streptophyta > Magnoliopsida > Asparagales > Amaryllidaceae > Agapanthus > Agapanthus africanus. The sequence continues at coordinate 215,308,659 of JASDDO010000014.1, read as the reverse complement.
AAGGAGTTTCCTATACTACGCTCGGTCAATCTCCGCTTATCACAAGGATTCTCCATATAGGATCAAAGTGATACCTACTAAATCCTGGGTTTTGGATCTATGAGATAGATCTAATTGGATGTTAGGATTCTCACTAGTTATAGTGAGATGGCATCAATCGATCCTGGGGAGAATCACTGGAACGGTTCCAGGGTGGTAAGGACGACTGAATGTCAGTCGCAGGAATTGTCTTTACCCTCAGTGGAGGGACGGTATGTTGGAAGAGTTCCAAGCTAGATACCGTGACTTACTAGACGATTAAAGGCAAGATACATCGTTACCAAGGATGCTACCAAAGAGGCAGTCTGGATATATATAAGTTCATGAGATGAACTTCGTTCCTACCATTGTGTGACAATGGAGTTGTGGCTTTAGTCAAGGAACTACCGTCCCATCAGAAATCCATATATAATTCTTAGGCAGTATCACCTGATCATGGAGATGGTTGATCTCCAGGGAGATCGAGATTAGGAGAGTAGACACAGAGGACAACAGCGCGGATCCACTCACAAAGGCCTTTTTCCCAATTGAGACTTTTATGGGATGGTTGAGTATGAGATACTTCAACCACAGCTAATTGTTGGGTATGTGATACCACAACAGATGGCCCGAGTGCAAGTGGGAGATTGTTAGTTATATGTATGCCCTAGAGACCATTATTGTACATACGATGTATATTGTAATGGATGCTTGGACATATATAGGGAGGACTTTCTTGCTCGACATGATAGTATGCTATCTGGTTGTACTCTATCTTAACATGTACTCTGATTGTCTCTATGTTACATGTTGATAAAGCATTTAGGATATGTACTCGACTACTGGGACTATGATGAGATCATACTAGTGGGGCCACGGTAGTCGATGAGTACATCCTATAACTGTTCCTAGTCGAAGGTGTATTGAGATAGGGTATCGATACACCAGAGTAGACTAGCGTATACGCATCTTGAACTATATGATGGGCGATGGATGATCCCATATCCATCGGTGTTTGACATCAAGGATGGTGTATGGGTGCTCAGTAGAGACTGGGTACACTGGACGAACTCGCCGAGAACTCCCAGATGGTATTATACCTCACGTCAGATGGCAGTTCTCTGGTGACACTGGTACAGAGTAGTCTTTTGACCCGAGATCGTCATAGAGTCTTGTGCGATTCCCATTGAGCTTTGATTTCCATCATACCACGTCCAAGAGGGCATGCAAAAAGGTGGCTTTTGGGTACAGTCCTGAATCACATGGAGGCAATGAGCGATAGGAGGGGATTCGTCTCTCCCGGTATAGCGAGTTGATGTTGTGCTGTGTTTGATTGGCTATAACTGGAAATCCCTGGCCAGGGTTGCTGAGATTTACTGGTAAGTATTATCAGTAGTTTCTCGAACTGTTATAGATCTCATATCGACACGACTTATCAAGCTACTGGGGTCTGACGTTTACCACCCCTAGGCGAGATATGCGACATATCAGACGACGAGACCGGACTGTACGGGAGTGTTACTGATTGGATTCGTAGGAGAATGTACAGGCTTGCTTGTTGATCTTCTGATCACTCAATACCTGGGTGGCTGTTACGTTTAGCTGACCGCTTGCAGCTTGTGGGTGTTTGATATGATCATCACCTACTGCCGGCGTATTGATGATTCTTTAGAGTCCTACACAGAGGTTTCTTGACTCAGGCAAAATGGAGTTGGGGCACATATGTGATATGTGCAGGACCGAGGATAATACGATATGAGATACCGTATTATATTCGCGTGAAATTTGATATCAGCCGGGTCATCGGATCAAGTGTTGATTCGATGAATCAGTAAATGATATATTAGTCGGTTAGATACGATATAGCCGGATTGTCGGATCAAGTGTTGATTCGATGATTTAATGTATAATAATATATATGATATATTAAATTACATTAACTAATATAAGCTCACTAAAAGATTCTTTTTCTCCCTCAGGTAATACATTGATATATATGCGATATATGTTAATTGTATTATTTTATTTTGTTACAATAAATATTATATATGTGATATATAATATTGTAACATGATATGGTTATTAATGCAACATGTTTAGTGGAGATTAAACATGGTTAAGGTTTAATTTGGGTTAAGCTTTTCTTGAACCTTCTAGAAGGTTTTGTTTTGTTTTGTGAAAAGATATTTGTTTTGATATTTTAAGTGATTCATCCTTTAACCCAACCAAAACCCTAGCCCTAGTTAAATCTCTACAAAGGTTACATTGACCATGGTTGCATTTCTAACTTCCTTCTTGACTTTCATTATCCATCACAAAAGGATTCTTCATCTTCTTCCTTGAGTTCTTCATAGAAAAGCTTTCTAGCTTTTTCAAAGGTGATGAAAATGAGTGAGAAATAGAAAACAAATGAGAGCATAAATCCTACTTCATCATCCTAATCTATCCTAGCCATTTAGATTAGGGTGTTCACTTCATTTAGTGAGTGAGAGCTTGTGTTAATGAAACTTCAAGGTAGATCATCTTTGTTATCGAAAATCGGAAGCAAGCTTGCATCTTTCTTTTCGTGGAGCCTCTCGAGAGTCCGGAACTTGATGATCGCAGCGAAGGGACCACAACACGGAGCTTTTGAAATGAAGGACCAGATCTATAAAGGTTGTAATCCCTCTCACTTAGTGTTAAAGTGTTTAACATGCTTGTTTTCGCCTAATCTCTAGTTTAAAGATCTTGTTAAGGGTTGTTTGGCACGTCTAAATTTTAAATCGGGCATGGTTGATGCCTCGTCGACCCTTGTGAGAGTGCCTAGTAACCCTGCAGGCGTAAGCCCCTGCAGTTAATTACGTTACTGCATTGCGATAACCACTTTCTACTTCTCCAGCAGTTCACTTCGTGTCGTGTGTGTTTTTGTTTGTTTTGGTTGCCCGTGGATTGTATACGGAGACTAGTTTATGTCGTCGCCTGTTGGGCGCGGATTAGTCCAAATCCGTTTGTTTTTGATTTGGGTTTGGGTCAAGGATTTGCTTGATGGGGTTTTGAACTTAGGTTGTATATTTCTACAGTTTAGAAATATTTTTGGTTTTCTTTAAGGACCGTTAATCTAGTTTGAGATTAAGATCAATTTAAATCTATAAGCAAGAATTTGGGCTCAGTTTGTTTTTGCTAAGGATAAATTAGTCTTATTTGAGACTAAAATCAACTTAACAACATTTTAGGATCATTTTTACTTAAGATCTAGCAAAATAGCATTTGGGATCAGCTGCAAGAAAATTTCAGAGACTTAGCCAATTTGGGCTTAGTCTACTTAGTCTTTTTTTTATTCAAAAGTGCTAAGCACTTATTTGGGCTCTGTTTGCTCAGCCCTTTTCTTTTTATGTAAAAAGTGCTAAGCACTTATTTGAGCTCTGATGCTCACATGTATGTCATGTGAAGTATTCAGTCATGGGCGCTGCCCAATAAATATTGAACACTTTAGTCATTTTGGCTAAATGTGAAGTGCTAAGCACTTCTTATAGCGTCCACATGAGGTGCACGTGCGGCACTGGGCACTGCTCAATTAGTGCTAAGCACTCAGCCGTTTTGGCTACATATGAAGTGCTAAGCACTTTTTATATGGCGTCTACGTGAGAAGCAAGTGAGGCGCATGGCGCAATCAGTGCTAAGCACTTAGCTGTTTTAGCTGTATATGGAGTGCTAAGCACTTTTACTCAGCGCCCACGTGTGTATCACGTGAGGCGCTGGCCTTTTGCTTTGGGCGCCTGCGTGTTGTTCACGTGAGGCGCCAGACGCTGTTAAAAGGGCGCCCACATGGGAAGCACGTGAGGCGCTAGTCTTTTTCCCCTTTTTAGAGATTAAATCTCTGTTAATGGCATTTTGAAAATTAATGATCACCAAGATCTTTATTTTTTGAAGATCTGGGATCAGGTTTTTCTTTAAGAACTAAGTTCTTTTATAGGTTTTTTCCTTTTGTTTTTCTTTTGAACCTAGTTCTTTTCTGAATCTTTGATTCCCAAGAATAAGATTTTCCCGATGAGAATTAAATTCTCAACTTGTGAGAGACTTATTTTATGGATCTCTGATCCAGAGAAAGAACTAAGTTCTTTGAGAAAGGTTAAACCCTTAAAATAGATAAAAGAGATATTTTTATCTTTATATTTTCTTTACCTCAGTTTTTTTGAAAAGGGAAGTCTTCCTCATTGAGAATTAAATTCTCTGTTGTTTTTTAGAGCTCACTGTATTTTTACAGAAGCTTATAGGTTTTTTTTTCTATATGAGATCTCTCTGTTTGTCTGGTCTGTATGTGTGAGACTTGAAGTCTCGGGTTTTTTATAGTAGAGGCAAATTTGTTAATTAATTTTGAGAAAATCTCTCATTGAGAGTTCTAATTGATTTAATTGGACTCAAAATTGATTTGGGCCCACCGTTGGATCTTTGATCCAAGAACTTCTGTTTTACAGAATATGTTTTCTTGTTTTTAATAAGATTGGGGAAATATTTTCCCATATACATAATTTATTCTGTAAAATGGTGATTTTTTAATCACCATTGGATTTTTAATCCAAGGGTTCTCTGATTTACAGAGAGCAATATCTTTTTTTTCAGAAATATTGAGGGAATATATTCCCAAAATAGAATTTTATTCTATTATTGGATCATTGATCCAACCAAGAGTATCTTTTTTATTTAGAAAGATTTGGGAGATGTTTTCTCCTAATAGAATTTAATTCTATATTTTGGATTTTCATCTCCAGTGGATCTTTTGATCCAACTGTTTTGTTTAACAGAGAGTATCCCAAATTCTTATGTAGAATTTAATTATATTGATCTTGACTTGGGTGCTGGCGTTCACGTTTTGTGCACCTGGGTGCCGCTTAAGAATTTAATTCTTATGATGGGTACTCCTGTACTTTACACATTGGCGCCTGCGTGATGAGCACGTACGGCGCCATATAAGAATTTAATTCTTACTCAGAAAGTGTTTCTGTGTTTTTCGTATTGGCGTCCCCGTGATGAGCACGTGCGACGCAATATAAGAATTTAATTCTTACTCAGAAAGCGTTTCTGTGCTTTGTACATTGGCACTGGCGCCCTCGTGAGAAGCACGTGAGGCGCTGCCCCGTTAAATTTCAACAGAGCTTTGATTTTTTAATATTGGGGGAACAAATGCCCCCCACCGTTGCTCTCACGTAGTTCACACGTGGGTGCAACGGTGTCACTTTTTCCACCGTTTGATTTTTTAGGGAGTTGAATCGTCCCTTCACATCTTATAAATACGGCCTTTGGCCCTTGAGATAACTTCCATTTCGATATCTTTCTTCTTCTTCCTTGAGAATTTAATTCTCCTCTTAGAGCTTAGATCTCTGTCTAAAGAAACTCTTAGAATTGAACTCTGTTTTAAAAAAAATTGGTAAGGATTATGAACAACCTTTTAACTCTTAAAAGAAACTCTTTTTTGCTTTGGATCTTAAACCCATCAACAGAGCTTGGCTCTTTTTCTTGAAGTGATCTCTTAGAGATCTAAGAAAAAAGACATTATCGGGGTAGATCGTGGGTCTTTGGAGATCTTAGGATTTTACCCTATTATTAACTCTGGTCTTTGAGGGTTCTCTGGAATTTAATTCCATTATATTTTCCATAGGGATTTCTGGGATTTAATTCCCTCATCGGAGGAATTTGATTCCAGTTCGTATGACAAAGCTTATAATATAGTGATTTTAAGGATTTTGATTTCTGGGATTTAATCCCCTCTTGGGAATCCTTAAAATATGTTGGGAATTTGATTTCTGGGATTTAATCCCCTCTTGGGAATTTTGAAAATCTTTAGGAATTTTATTTTTCTTTCCTATTTTCATTTTAGGGTTTCTGTTTGTCGATTCTTTTTACAGGTTTGGATCTATTGTAGAACACGTTTGTTCCCCCAATATTGAACTTAATAAAAAAGCAAAGCTTTGTTGAATTTAATGAGGCGGCGCCTCACGTGCTCTCCACGAGGGCGCCAGCGCCAGAGCCACTCATATGTGCAAAGCACATAAGTATTTATTACATAAAAGTTAAACTCTTAGTTGGCATCGCACGTGCTCCTGACGCGGGCGCCAATGTGCAAAGCACAAGAATACCCATCTTAAGAATTAAATTCTAAAGTGGCGCTCACGTGCACAACACGTGAGCGTCAGCGCCCAAATCAAAATCAATAGAATTAAATTCTACATAAGAATTTGGGATACTCTCTGTTAAACAGAACCGTTGGATCAAAGGTTCAACGAGGAGGATAAATCATCAAAATATAGAATCAAATTCTATTAGGAGAAAATATCTTCCAAATCTTTCTAAATAAGAAAGATACTCCCGGTTGGATCAATAATCCAATAATAGAATAAGATTCTATTTTGGGAATATATTCCCTCAATTTTTCTAAACAAAAAAAAGATTGCTCTCCGTAAAACAGAGAACCCTTGGATTAAAAATCCAATGGTGATTAAAAATCACCACTTGACAGAATAAATTCTGTATATGGGAGAATATTTTCCCAATCTTATTAAAAATAAGAACAACATATTCTATAAAACAGAATTTTTTGGATCAAAAATCCAACGTTGGGTAAATTTCCCCAAATCAATTTTGAGACCAATTAAATCAATTGGAATCTCTCAATGAGAGATTTTCTCAAAACTAATTAACAATCTGCCTCCACTATATAAAGGACCCGAGACTTCAAGTCTCACAAAAAGAGAGGGAGGAAAAAAAATAGACCCACAGAGATCACAGATAGAAAGAATAGAGAATTCAATTCTCAAAGAAGAAGGGCTTCATTCTCGAAACCCTAGATAAAGAAAAGAAATCAAAATATCTCTATTACCTATAACATCACATCTAAGGGTTTAACCTTTTCAAAAAAGAACTTTTTTCTTTCTCTGGATCTGAGATCCACAAGACAAGTCTATCACAAGTTGAGAATTTAATTCTCATCGGGAAAATCTTGTTCTTGAGAATCAAAGATTCAGGTAAGAACGAATTTAAAGAGAAGGAAGAGCGAGTCTAGAATACTCCAGGAACTCAATTCCTTCAAATCAAGAATTTAGTTCTCTAAAAACTCAACCCGAAATCCTTAAAATATAGTGATTTTGGCGAGCATTAATGGTCAAAACACCATTGATAGAGATTTAATCTCTCTGAAAATATCAACAGAGATTAAATCTCCATATAAAAAAAACTAGCGCCCCACGTGCTCCCCACGTGGGCGCCCCTCTTTAACAGCGCCTCACGTGAAAGACACACGGGCATCCAAAACAGAAGGCCTGCGCCTCACGTGAAACACACGTGGGCGCTGAATAAAATGCTTAATACTTCACATACAGCTAAAACGGCTGAGTGCTTAGCACTGATTGGGCAGCGCCTAGCGCCTCACGTGCTCCTCACGTGGATGCCACATAAAAGTGCTTAGCACTCCATATACAGCCAAAATGGCTGAGTGCTTAGCACTAATTGGGCTGCGCCCAGCGTCTCACGTAGATACCATAAGAAGTGCTTAGCACTTCATGATTAGTCAAACGACTAAAGTGTTCAACACTCATTGGGCAGTGCCCATGACTGAATGCTTCACATAACATATATGTGAGTATCAGAGCTCAAATAAGTTCTTAGCAGTTTTACATAAAAAGAAAAAGGGCTGAACAAACAGAGCCCAAATAAGTGCTTAGTATTTTTGAATGAAAAAGAAAAGGAGTAAGCAGACTAAGCCCAAATTGGTTAAGTCTACGAAGTTTCTTGCAGTTGAGTCTAAATGCTCTTTTGCTGAATCTTAAGTAAAAATGATCCTTAAAAACATTGTTAAATTGATCTTAGTCTCAAACATGACTAATGATCTCTCATTGATGATATCCAAAATGATATTCATCTCGTATCTCCTAAAGTAATCCTAGTCTCAAATATGACTAACGATTCTCAGTATCACCATAAATCCTTTCCCTCAAATACGGGATTTGGTTCAATGATATATCTTTCCACACCTTTGATATATGTCGTTGTAATTTCTCAACGTCTTCAGAGAGGTGGCAGGTCCCGACAACCAACAACTCCTTTCGTCATACATTGATGCACTTCTTAATTGACGTGCACACCTCAAATTGGATCGCGCTCCAAATTGGGCGCATTCCATATCACCATCGTTCACTTCTCCATGTAACAAATACACGTGCGCCCCAGCAGAATGTTGAACCGAAATGTCCTTAAACTAAAATTTCGCCTTAAATATGGCGATAATGGACCGTGATGTCCTTAAACTAAAATAATTGGGCCCAAATGCTCATATGTTTTAAGTCGATCTTAATCTCAAACCAGATTAATGGTCCTTAAATAAACCTAATCCTAAATCTAAAATATATGGATTTGGACTAATCCGCGCCCTACGAGCGACGACATAAACTAGTCTCCGTATACAATTGACGGGTAACCTAAACAAACAAAAACACACACGACACGAAGTGAACTGCCGGAGTAGGAGAAAGTGGTTATCGCAATGCGGTAACGTAATTAACTGCAGGGGCTCGCGCTTGTTGGGAAGAGTGTCCCTACAATCAAAAACCCCTCATAAAATGTGGGAGTATCTGATAAAGTCTGCTACAATGGTCGCGTCTGTCCAAACCTCCGATATATGATACCATAAATCAACTTGGTATCTTTAGAGAGGTGGACAGATAAATCCAAATAGCATCTACCCCGAGATTTAGGCAAGAAGACCCATCCCGGTTCGTCCCCGTCTCCGGCGGTGAACATATTCCGGCATGCCTGGTGGGACCTTTTCCTCTTTCCACTCCACACTTCGTGTGTCGTGTTTCGCGAACAAAATTGCGGTTCACTATGGTTGCCCTTGGATTCGAGGTACTAAAATTTGGTGTCTTGCTCCTGTGCAGAGAAAATCGATGGCTTCCAGCTGCACCTCTTGCAACAGCAACTTTCGCTCCACCCCAGCTGGAGGAGTGACCTACGGGCCCAACACGACCTCTATCTATTCAATGCTGGTGGGGTAAGTAACGTAAGCCACTACTGGATTGTTCTTTGGGACCATGCTCCCACCGGTGGGTTTCAGTGCCTCAGCGCCGCAAGAGGAAGTTCCCAAGAGGTTGGTCTTCGATCGACTGGCGACCATAACGATCCCTCTCAACGGGCCATCGAAATCTCACGTCTCAGTCTTCAACAGGCTGGGCATGGACCCAAATGGGTCCGCAAAGAGGCTCGTGATATCTAAAGGGGCTGCTCCAAAACGGATAGCCCTCCCAACTTTTGCTACGGGCGAAGCCATCAAAAGTGCTTCCCCTACCAGAAAGTCGGTCTTTGAAACATTGGTCGGCCCTTCTCAAACTCTGCCAAGGACGTCAGTCTTCAACAGGCTGATGCCAATAACAGCCCCTCAGCAAAGCCGGGGGCATGAAGAAGCCGCTTCCAAAATTGAGGCTGTCCTGTCTGCAAGACACGCTCGACGTCGCCACTGACGCCAAGTGAGAAAAGCTGGGGCAACTCCCCCTCTAGAACTACCCCACCAGATCCACTGGTGGAAGTTGATGCTGTTGTTCCAACCGGGAACACAATTTTGATCTTCTCAGGAGGGTACACAAGAACTCTCCAACGGTGGTGCTAAAGGAATCTCCCCCGCATGCAGAAGCCACAGTGTAGGAAAAGTCGGAGCACCCCCATCATTGGCTCTCCTCCTAAATTCATAGGGTCTAGTTGAAAGTCCAGGATTCTGTGATCAACAAAGATTACTCTCGTTGACCGAAGAAATCAAAGGCTCGGCAAGAGAAAGACCATCCCTCCGTCATACAGCGAGGGTTTTTTTCTATATAGGTGCCTGTTACAACGGCTCCTTCAACTTCGGCCCCTACAAAAGGATGAGGCCGGAGCAAATCCTACTGCCTGCGGCAAATTCCAAAGGTGATGGACCCAAACTCCCTAAGTCTGGAGGCATGGTCGTGCATACAGTCCACATGGCTTCCGGAAAAGAAGAAAGCTATGCTTCGGCGAGTCATCGACCGCAAACTCGGTCACTGACTACAGCTCAGGAGCAACAACAAAAGCTCCAGAAAATGCTGACCAAAATGGCAACACTTACCGGGCAGAAAGAAAGCCCGGACATAACAGCCGAACAGCGCCAGGAGCAGGAGACCGATACAGAGTTCCTGCAAAGGGTGCTTGAAAGAAAAGATAAAGAATCCACCGAACAAGCTGCTAACATGAAGCAGATGACGATCTTGTTTCAGGATATGGTTGGAATGATGATCCAACCAGAATCCTCAGCTGAAGATCTACCGATAATTGTCGAGGATGATAGAGGGGAAACATCAAATTCTCTTCCGGCTTTATCAACAGCCAAGGAAGAAACGATCTCCAAGGCTGCTCTTGATGATTATATAGCTCAACAAATAAGATCTCATCAAGCAAATGAAGCGGCTGGCCAAATCGTTAGAACTGGGCGACTGTATCCATGCTGGTATGACCAAATCATGTACCCACTGAGATATACGATCCCCAAGTTCTATGTATACAAAGGGACATGCAACCCACATCAGCACGTCGTGTAGTTCAGAGTTTTGTATGGCAACAATGGAGGCGACAACAAACTGTTGAATCGCCAGTTCATTGGCAGCCTATTAGAAATGGCCTTTGAATTGTATGCGGAGCTCCCAAATGACTCCGTAAAGACATTCACAGAGATGGAACTGCTGTTCATACAGCGGTTTGCCAGCGTGAGCGAGCGCACTCCAATTACGGCATTAATCAATGTCAGGGTAAAGCCGAGAGAAACCTGGGTCCAATACGCGATTCGATGGTGGAACTTATGGTCTAAGTGCGAACAACGCATCGAAGAATCCCCTGCCGTGGGCATGTTCATAGGGACCCTTGATCCTCAAATGACGGTGTCCCATTTCATGACATTCTTCAAACCGATGATCTTCTAGGCTCTGATCGATAAGTTGGCCCAAATGGACCAGATGGGCCATGAGTCTTCCTCCTCAAATAAAGACTTTCGAAATAACAAGGGTAAAGGAGAAGCGGTCTTCATTGCCAACACGCAACAGCAACCGAGTGGCCCAAAACCAGCTACTCGCCAAACAACGCGCGTCCGCGCCCATCCTTAGAGGAAAGACTAGGACGCGCTTACTCATTTCCCTGCGATAAGACGAGGAGACTATTTGAGTTGGCAATGCGTAATAAACTCATCACATTGCCAGACCCTCGGTGTCCACTGCAACCCGGCGATGTCAATAACCTAACTACTGCTTCTATCACAGAATGGTGAGCCACCCAATTGGGGATTGCTACATCTTCAAGAACTGGGTCGAGAACCAGTATCAACAGGGGAAATTCACGATGTCCGACAAATGAAAGGTAAACCCACCACAGAAGCACACTCCTAAAAAGGTGGATGCGCTGGGGGAATCATGCTCGCTCGTGGAAGAAACTCTATGGGAAGTCATTTTTTTCAGCTAAAACTAAAAGAATGCTGAAAGATCTACAGGCATGTCCAGCAGTCAGGTGGAAAAGCTCACTTGAACCTAAAATCATCGAAGGGATGCTGAAACCCCATCCCGTACCGAAAGTCGTTGACAAAGGGCAAAACTCCCAAATCAAGCCTTCAAAGTCTTCGAAGAAAAAGAAGAAGACCAAGAAGCCTGTGCAGCCTGTTAAGTATGACGACAAGTGCACAGACCTACAAAGGTACATTGACGTGCTGGAGGAGTACAACCAGAAGACGCGAAAACCGGTTACGCTCGAAGAGTTTCTCAAGCATATTCTTGAGAACGAAGATAGCAACAACTATGAGGAAAATGACTCATCAGAAGAAACCGAAGACTATGTAGCAAGTTTCCACATGGTCTCCAATTCGTTATTAAATGACGAAGAAACTTTCTCGGCGTCAGAAAAAAACGCAGAGGAATGGGGGGGAGGGGCAGGATCGGCACTAAAATCCCCAGAACTGCCAGAAGAGCCGATCGATAGGCTGTTAAATAATGCTTGTCCAAAAAGCAAAATTGACCGAGAAAGCGAAACAACCATATACGAAAAGGCTAAGCGTCAGCATCAGGATAAAGAAGTTGCGGCAATGATGAGTCGTAAAGTACTCCAACCAAGCCAATGTATACCTGCAACAAATAAGAGCAGGATCAAGGCAGAGAATCGGTTTGCCAAAACCCTGTTAATGGGAATGAAGCTGCCACCTCTCGTAGGAAACATTTCCAGGGTCAAATGCCTCGACAGAGAGGATTCACATCCAAACTACTGCCTGTACCATCGAAGGGTTATCCATCCCACCGAGAAATGCGGTGCCTTCAAGAAGTGGTGGTAATGATACGTTGCCCATAAAAAACACTACAAGAGGGTGAAGCGCGAAGCTAGTCAACGACAAAATAATGCGACAGATGCGCATAAAAAAAGACCGTCAACTGTCATATGGTTGATACCAGTTCGGAAGGGGAAAAACCCCAAGTTCTTACTTTCGGGAGCGAATCTGAGGACGAAATACCCCTCAGCCCTCTCTTCAAAGACTTTACCTCCGAAAAAGAGGAGGAGAAGAACTGCGAGAATATTCAACTGCGAGAATATTCAGCCGCGTAACCGCACGCTGCCTAAAAAGAAACTCGGACCTACAAACAAAAGTTTGAGCAAAAAGGACAAAGAGAAAGAAAAAATCCCTGAGGAAATTGCCCTTGACGGTGGAGTTGTCAAAGAGCTCATAGCAAGGGACCTGCATAGGAAAAATAAGGTGGAATACAATGTTCTAGCACATTTGAGGAAAATATCCTCACAACTGAGTATATTGGATGCTCTCCTCCTGTCCAAAGAGGCACGAGATTCTCTGATCAAGGCATTACAAGAGCCAGATCAGTTCTAAGCTTTTCTCGCGGAAGAGAAGATGAAAGATGAACTGGAAGAGGTCTACACAGCCGATATTACATTCAGTGATGAAGATCTCGTCCTTAGTATGTGAGAACATAACCGTCCGTTATACGTCACCGAGTACTGCCACGACATCAATTTAGGAAAAATCCTCATCGACAACGGATCCTCCGTCAACCTTCTCAACATGAGAGTGATGAAGGAGATTTGCATGAACGTTCAGCACTTGGTCCGAGACAAAATTACCATCTCCGGGTTCGACTCACAGTCGTCCCGGACACTTGGGTCCGTAATACTGACGTTACGCTTCGGGCTGCTCGTCACTGACATCAAATTTCATGTCATTGATGCCAAGACTTGCTATAGCTCTCTGCTCGGTAGGCCTATGACACCTTCTACAGAACACCAGTATATGAAATATTTCAAAAACGGCTTGGAATACACCGTCACAGGGGAGCTAAATCCGTTCTCTATAAACGAAGTCCGAAAATATGAAGACGCAAAGTACTTCCTACCAGACTTTGAGAATACGGAAAGGTGTCATAGGCCAGAGGATAAACAGAAGCCCGTTGCCACTATCCCGATCTTTCGGAGCGATTCCGAGGAAGATGAAGAAATAGTCTACTCGGAGCAACCCCAGAAAGAAAACATCATGCCCGAACTATCTACTCCTATTCTGGTCTTTGGCAGCGACTCTGAGGACGAGGCCAACGCAGTGTTCTCCATCCACCCGTCAGTGCAAACCTTCGCTACAGCAGATCAGAGTTTGCAAATCACAATGGCTCTGCCTCAGTATTACAAGGAACTTGATGCGCTCGATACATACAACGTACAAGAACTACAGACTTTCGACGTCCCTTCCAGGCGAAGGGGTGAAAAGGCAATCCTCTTCTAACGATCTACGGAGACCAGAATTGAAAAAGAAGTCTGGCATGGTGCCGATTTTGCGCTCGACAGGCTTCAACCAATCCGTCTGCCAAGATACTACGTGGAGGGATTGAAAAGGTTGTTGAGATACCAAGGTGTACCTCTCGAACAAACTGTTCGGCAAGCCTAATTTTACAAAAAGATTTGGGATATTCCCGGGACTTTGCGAATGATGCCCAATGGAAAGATGGAGACAACGGGGCTCGGATACGTTCGGTCTAAGAAACGGGAGCAGTTCCACAGCTGCCGTGTCATAAACAGTTCTAGCGAAGGGGAAAACGCCCTTCTGAATGGCCGTGACGTTGGAACAGAGCGAACTCCCGCTCTAAAAACGTTAAGTTCGTCGCTCGAAGAATAAATAAACAAGCTAATAAAAGAAGCTTGTCGAAAGAGCCGAGACAATCATAGTCACGAAATGGCCATTTATGAAAATGCCAGGGCGTAGCTCCTCAATCAGCAATCCGCGGAGAAAGAAGACTATAATGCTCTTCATCCCCGACCGGCTGTATGTCCTCACGAAAGTGGAAAATCCCAAAATAGAGGCAAAAACAGGGTAAAGAACGCAAACAACATTCGAAAACAATGAAGCGGATCCAAGAAGCCGTGCAATCGAGAAAAGGTTGATTGGAACTCGTCCTTTATAAAGAAAATAAGATGGGAATACTCATTCCCCTAAGACAAGACATGGAAAATATTCAACCTTTTCATGAAGCACCAAATGATGACACTTCCGGAGTCTCGGCATTCCGAACAAATAAATGAGGTCCATCATCCGGATTATTGCTCCTATCGTCGAGTAATAGGTCATCCTCTTGAAAACTGCTTCACTTTCAAAGACTGGGTAGAAGACCAGTATAAGCATGGCATGTTCGCTTTATCCGACAGCTGGAGGATAACCTCGCCGCAAAAGCATGAACCAAAGAGGATATATACCATGAGGATAGGACCAACTCAACCATAAAAAGGGAAGCGGACTCGTACCTGCCATATGATAACACTCTCAAAAGAGAGAGGGCACGAGACTATGGATGACTTCCACATGTTCTTCTCAAATGAAGACGAGGATGATGTGATCTTAGAGTTTCCACCAGCATCAAAGGAACTGGAAGATGTGATACACACCACAGCAGACAACCTAAGAAAAATTGACTTAGGGACGGAAAATGATCCGAGGCCAATGTTCGTCAGTGAGCTACTGTCTGAAAAACAGATAACCACGTTAAAGGACGCGCTCATGCAGTAAAAAGATTGTTTCGCATGGAACTATTTCGAGATGTCAGGTCTAGATTCGAAAGTAGCAGTACATAAACTGGCCATATCGCCGGACATAAAGCCCGTCAAACAGGAGCCAAGAAGAATGCGGCTCGAAGTTGAGATGAGTATTAACGATGAAGTCAAAAAACTAATCGACTCCGGTTTCATCCAAGAGGTTCAATATCCAGACTGGATCGCTAACATCGTTCCGGTGATGAAAAAAATGGGACGGTGTGCATCTGCATGGAATTTTGGGACCTTAACAAAGCTTGCCCAAAAGATAATTTCCCTGTACCTGTTACCGAGCCAATGATCGATAACATGTCTACCCATGAGGTCTTCTCTTTTGTGGATGGATCTTCAGGATACATTCAAATAAAAATGCATCCCGAAGACTAAAAGTATACCGCCTTCCAGACCCCGCTGGGCATATCCTGCTATAAGGTGACGCCCTTCGGTTTAAAGAATGCTGGCGCTACCTACCAAAGAGCATATCTCACGAGGAGCATTAGGAACATCTAAAAATAGTGTTCCGACGTCTTCGGAAGTATAATCTGAAGATGAATCCTCTAAAATGCGCGTTTGGATTCTCCTCAGGAAAATTTCTAGGATTCATCATACGGCACCGGGGTATCGAAATCGATCCCTCAAAGATCAAGGCGATTATGGAAATGCCCATGCCAAGAACTCTCAAACTATTGCGATCTCTTCAAGGAAAGCTCGTATATATCCGGCAATTCATAACCAACCTCTCCGGAAAATACCGTCCCTACAGTCATTTAATGAAGAAGGGGACCCCGTTCGTCTGGGATCAAAAGTGCCAAAATCCACTAGACGAAATCAAGCAATACCTGCAAAATCCGCCGGTATTGACAGCTCTGGTTAAGGGAAAGCCCATTATCCTATATACGACAGCCCTTGAAGGTTCTCCAGGCGCGCTATGGGCACAAGAGAACGATCAGGGAAAGGAGAGAGCTCTATACTATTTGAGTTGAGTTCTCCTGGGGGAAGAAAACAACTACTCTCCCATCGAAAAGCATTGCCTCGCTCTGATCTTCGCAATAACGAAACTCAGACATTACGCCTTGGTACATGAGGTTCATCGCTTATCAAAGGTGGATCCTCTCAAATATCTGATGTCAAGGGCCATACTAACAGGAAGGCTTGCCAAATGGGCCTTAATTCCATGAAATTCTTGGTAACGTATCGACCCCTTAAAGAAGTGAAAGGTCAGGCCGTTGCCGACTTTCTCGCGGAGCATCCGATACCAGCCGACTCCCCCTTAAATTGCGAGTTGCCGGATGAACATGTGTTTGACACAATCAAAGAAGAGAAGGAAGAAAATGATTCCCAATGGGAACTCTACTTCGATGGAGTGGCTTCCGTGAAAAGGTGAAAGAAAAACACCCCCATAATCAAATCCGGGGTGAGCCTTATCTTCGTGACTCCACAATGAGGGATATCGCGTTACGCCCTCTCCTTAACGGAGCTAAGAACTAATAACGAAGCTGAATATGAAGCTTTAATAGCAGGTTTCGAGATCGCTATCGACATGGGAATCAAAGACCTTCTTATATATGGAGACTCCTAGTTGATCGTTAGCCAAGTAAATGACGACTATCAGACATGCAAACTAGAGCTGATAAAGTATGGTGAAAGAGTGCAGCAATTGCTGACACAAATCCCCTCCTACATTCTGGAGAGTATACTGCGTGCAGAAAACAGCAAGGCGGATGCATTGGCCAAATTGGCTAAGGAATTGGCCGACGAAGACCTCGACGACATAAGGATCATTGTGCAAAACCGCAGGGTTTGCATGCCAACTCTTCGGAAGACTTAACAGAGCTATCCGAAGGAAAAGGAACGACCGAACAAGTAACCCTTCAAATAAGAGACAAAGAAAAGGTCAACGATTGAAGGGAAGTCTTCATTGACTACTTCAAATCCCAACGAACGCCCAAAATGCGTCGTTTAGACATCAGCTCATGAAACAAGCTCTGTCTTTCGCCTTCGTCAATGACACTCTATATAAGAGATCGTGTGACTGTCTGTGACTAAGATACCTGGGACTAGAAGAAGTGAAGAGAGTCATCTAAGAAACTCACGATGGACTCTGTGGCTCTCATCAAGCTGGGCCAAAGATGAAGCTGAAGATCAAAAGAATGGGTTACTATTGGTCCACAATGATTCAAGACTGCCTCGAATATGCGAAGCAGTGTCACTCGTGCCAAATTCACGGGGAATTCATCCACCAACATCCAAATCCGCTACACCCACCAATGGCTAGCTGGCCATTCGAAATGTGGGGAACCGATATAATTGGCCCCATTGAACCAGCATCATCCAAAGGACATCGGTTCATACTGGCAATGACCCACTGCTTTTCTAAGTGGACCGAAGCAGTACCACTAAGGGAGGTGAAGACGGAGAATATCCTCCATTTCTTCAGGACACATGTTATCTATCGGTTCGGCACACCGCGACGAATTATCTCGGATAATAGGCCAGCTTATAGAAGTCATAAAATCAGCCGCTTCGCACAACAGTATAAAATAGATTGGAGATACTCTTCAGTCTATAACTCTCGGGCCAACGGTCTAGCTGAAGCTTTCAACAAGACCTTAACAAAGATTATAAAGAAAACAGTGTCCATAAATAAAAGAGACTGGCATGAAAGGCTGCATGAAGCTCTCTGGGTGTACCGAACAATGTTTAAAACAGCCACGAATACAACACCATACGCGTTGGTATTCGGCACGGAAGCAGTGCTTCCCCTAGAAATAGAACTCCCTTCTCTACGAGTAGCGGTTCGATATGAGCTGACAGATGAAGAAAATGCTCATCTTCGGCTTGAGGAGATCGATGCCCTCGACGAAACTCGCCTTATAGCACAGCAAAATCTGGAGGCTTATAAGGCATGGATGAAGTGGTCGTACAAAAAACTGACCAGGCCGAGAACATTCCGCCAAGATGAGCTCGTGCTAGTCGTCAAAAGACCTATGATCCCCAATCGTGCAAAACGGGGGAAGGTCGAGCCAAACTATAAAGGCCCATATATTATAGACAAAGTCTACCAAGGTGGAGCCTACTTGCTCATGAATATGCATGGCGAAAGACCCTTCTAGCTAATAAACGGCCGATTCCTCAAAAAATATTACGTTTGATAAGTCACGACTTAGGTCAATGATAAATGACGACGCCCGTGTCCGCTCGCTATCTTCCTGAGTTAGAACTCTGAGAGTAGTATGCAAAGAAGCTCGGTCGCCTCAAACATGGCGATGAAAGACCGAAAAGTCCTTAAACTAGAAATTCACCTCAAACATGGCGACAACGGACCGAGATGTCCCTAAACTAGAACCTTGCTTCAAACATGGCGACAACAGACCGAGATGTCAACTGACCGAGATGTCCCTAAACTAGAACCTTCCCTCAAACATGACGACAACGGACCGGGATGTCCCTAAACTAGAACGTTGCCTCAAACATGGCGATAACGGATCGAGATGTCCCTAAACTAGAACCTTGCCTCAAACATGGCGATAACGGACCGAGATATCCCTAAAATAGAACTCCGTCTCAAACATGGCGATATTGGACCGAGATGTCCCTAAACTAGAACCTTGCCTCAAACATGGCGATAACGGACTGAGATGTCCCTAAACTAGAACTCCGCCACAAACATGGCGATATTGGACCGAAATGTCCTTAAACCAGAACTTCGCCTCAAACATGGCGACAACGGACCGAGATGTCCCTAAACTAAAATTCCGCCTCAAACATGGCGATAATGGACCGAAATGTCCCTAAACTAGCACATCGCCCCCAAATACGGTAATATTCTCTTTTGAAATCTATATTGCAATCGAAGTCCTAACGGCGAAGGTTGCAACTCAAGTCCCACTGGCTATATAGCTACTCCAGCGATGAAGCCACCCCCAAATCCCTCCGGAAAAAAGATGGATCACTTGCGGCGAACCTACTTTGTAGAGTTTCGCCATTCAAAAATAATGTATGTCCACAAGAAAAATGGGCACGGATGAAAACCCGAAAGGGCGCCGTGAGTAAAAACAGCAGGACTACCGGCGGGCTTATGAAAACCCGGAAGGGCGCAGTCTCATAAAAATAAAGTACACTTGCGAGATCCTCACGAATCGTAAGGAGAATTCCCCCATATGAGACCCTCACGGCTCATAGGATTCAAAAGCCTTGAGCTACAAGGACCCGAACCCATTCTTAAGCCGTCATATCCCCCACGTTGCTCTACAAGCGGTCCAATATTGACCCTTGTATACAATCCACAGGTATAAATAAATATTCTCCCACCAAGTTCCATTAATGATGAGAAATGTCTCCAAATGGTGAACAACCCTTGTGGGTCCTCTAGACTTACAAGGAGAAAATACTCTTGTAATGTTAGTTATATGTATGCCCTAGAGACCATTACTGTACATATGATGTCTATTGTAATGGATGCTTGGACATATATAAGGAGGACTTTCTTGCTCGACATGATAGTATACTATCTGGTTGCACTTTATCTTAACATGTACTCTGATTGTCTCTATGTTACATGTTGATAAAGCCCTCAGGATATGTACTCGACTACTAGGACTATGATGAGATCATACTAGTGGGGCCACGGTAGTCGATGAGTACATCCTATAACTGTTCTTAGTCGAGGGTGTATCGAGACAGGGCATCGATACACCAGAGTAGACTAGCGTATACGCATCTTGACCCATATGATGGGCGATGGATGATCCCATATCCATCGGTGTTTGATATCAAGGATGGTGTATGGGTGCTCAGTAGAGACAGGGTACACTGGTCGGACTCGCCGAGAACTCCCAGATGGTATTATACCTCACGTCAGATGGCAGTTCTCCGGTGACACTAGTACAGAGTAGTCTATTGACCCGGGATCGTCATAGAGTCTTGTGTGATTCCCACTATGCTTTGATTTCCATCATACCACGTCCAAGAGGACGTGCAAAAAGGTGGCTTTTGGGTACAGTCCCGAATCACATAGAGGCAATGAGCGATAGGAGGGGATTCGTCTCTCCCGGTATAGGGAGTTGATATTGTGCTGTGTTCGATTGGCTATAACTGGAAATCCCTGGCCAGGGTTGCTGAGATTTACTGGTAAGTGTTATCAGTAGTTTCTTGAACTGTTATAGACCTCATATCGACACGACTTATCAAGCAATTGGGTCTGACGTATACCACCCCTAGGCAAGATATGCGACATATCAGACGACGAGACCGGACTGTACGGGAGTGTTACTGACTGGATTCACATGAGAATGTACAGGCTTGCTTGTTGATCTTCTGAGCGCTCAATACCTGGGTGGCTGTTATGTTTAGCTGACCACTTGCAGCTTGTGGGTGTTTGATATGATCATCACCTACTGCCGACGTATTGACGATTCTTTAGAGTCATACACAGAGGTTTCTTGACTCAGGCAAAATGGAGTAGGGGCACATATGTGATATGTGCATGACCGAGGATAATGCGATATGAGATACCGTATTATATTCTCGCGATATTTGATATCAGCCGGGTCATCGGATCAAGTGTTGATTCGATGAATTGGTAAATGAGATATTAGTCGGTTATATGCGATATAGCCGGATTGTCGGATCAAGTGTTGATTCGATAATTTAATGTATAATAATATATATATGATATATTAAATTACATTAACTAATATTAGCTCACTAAAAGATTCTTTTTCTCACTCGGGTAATACATTGATATATATGCGATATATGTTAATTGTATTATTTTATTTTGTTACAATAAATATTATATATGTGATATATAATATTGTAACATGATATGATTACTAATGCAACATGTTTAGTGGAGATTAAACAAGGTTAGGGTTTGAATTGGGTTTGTTCTTTCATGAACATTCTAGAAGGTTTTTCTTTTGTCATGAAAGAGATATTATGCTTGATATTTTGTAATGACTCATTCTTAACCCAACCCAAACCCTAGCCCTAGTTAAATCTCTACAAAGGTTTAGTTGACTATGGTTACATTATTAATCATATATTATTTCATTATTCATCACAAAAGGTTTTTTAATTGATTATTTTTCTTCTTCTTCCTTGAGTTCTTCATGGAAAAGCTTTCTAGCTTTTTCAAAAGTGATGAAAATGAGTGAGAAATAGAAAACAAATGAGAGCATAAATCCTACTTCATCATCCTCATTTATCCTTGCCATTTAGATGAGGGTGTTCACTTCATTTAGTGAGTGAGAGCTTGTGTTAATGAAACTTCAAGGTAGATCATCTTTGTTATCGAAGATCGGAAGCAAGCTTGCATCTTTCTCTTCGTGGAGCCTCTCGAGAGTCCGGAACTTGATGGTCGCAGCGAAGGGACCACAACACGGAGCTTATGAAGTGAAGGACCGGATCTA
Organism: Agapanthus africanus; assembly: GCA_030015575.1. Taxonomy (NCBI): domain Eukaryota; kingdom Viridiplantae; phylum Streptophyta; class Magnoliopsida; order Asparagales; family Amaryllidaceae; genus Agapanthus; species Agapanthus africanus. The sequence goes on along the minus strand of JASDDO010000014.1, from coordinate 215,287,147 downwards.
CAAAGGTTGTAATCCCTCTCACTTAGTGTTAAATTGTTTAACATGCTTGTTTTCGCTTAATCTCTAGTTTAAAGATCTTGTTAAGGGTTGTTCGGCACGTCTAAATTTTAAATCAGGCATGGTTGATGCCTCGTAGACCCTTGTACGTGTGCCTAGTAACCCTACAGCGGTATCAGAGCCAAACTAGAGCTTTAGGCGAAGTTTAGACGAAGTTTAAAGTCCGATCGAACCCGTAAACCCCGATTTATACCCTTCTCTGGATATTTTTTAAAAATGTTGATTTTTTCTAATTAAAAATGCTCAGAAAATTAAGCAGGGAAGTATAAGGATAACTGTAGAAAACGACAACCTAATCCTACTGTAGTGCCGCGGAACCGCGGCAATACCCTGCTTTTAGCGGCGGTTCCGCGGCCGTATGTGAAGATTAGGTACTCATTTTTCTATAGTAACGTCCGTAGCTGTTTCCTGTTTCTTCTGGAAATTTTTAATTCTTACTCAAGTGTTGAGTTTTCTGGGTTGTATTGGGAGCTCGTTGATTCGATCGGATAATTTAACTTCGTTTAATTTTTCCGGGTAATTTTTAGAACATGTTAAAAAGTTCGAACGGATATCAATAACTCACTTTTTCCCCTGCCGGAAAATTTCCAAGCGTTGGATTTTTCTGTAGTTTAAGAACGTTCAAAGTCGTGAAAGTAACGCAGTGGACCCTCTAGAAGACAACAAACTTTAACTCGATTATGTGACCGTCTTGAACTGCCTCTAAACCTTAGGGTTTGCGGCAGTACGGCGTGCCACATGTGAGGCGTTGGCTTGACGCTTCTACGGCTGGACCATTGGTACTGTGGCATGTGATGGATGTTTTAAAACTAATTTCAAGTGTTGAGAACTATTTGGGAAAACTTGGGTGTTTGATTATTCGATCGGAAAGTTTAACATTGTCTATTTATCTGGAATGTGATACAATATTTGGAATCCACAAGTAATTATGAGATAACTAATTTGAATGTTATAAATCTAGCAGTTCAGTCTCGGATGATCGGTTGGCACGGGATTTTGATGCGATCAAAAGCCCGACGCAATCACGTAGCGTACGCGGATACTCGCCGGGTAAACTTAATAGACAACCACGCCCCATAGCCCCGACCAAGTGACTGTAGGAGAACCCCGTCGCCAAAAGCATCCGTTCGGGTGCTCGCGGCAGCGGTGTTCCGCCTTAGTGCACTTCGTTGACGACATCTGGGGGTGCGGCCGTCTACTAAAGTTTGCGACGAGCATTCGATCAGGATGTCGGGAATTTTGTTGGATTACCCGACTTGATATTGAAAAGAGTTTTCGATAATGAGACTAAAATGCGGGGTTTATAATTGTTAGGCATGAGATGTCTAAGGAATTCATTTGGTTAGGCATGCGATGTCTAAAGAGGTTGCGGATTCCAACTGTTGTAGTTTTACACTTTCTTTTCTGTGACCGTAAGCATAGTATGTGGTGTATCGTCGGCTTCGTTGCTATACATCAACGACAATCGGGATACACATACTTGCTTACGTTGATGATATAAGATATTATGTGTTGCTGTGATATATTATATTGGATCGTCGTGTTCTGAATAGCCGGGGGTTTTATGTGAGATGAGAGTTTTTTCTTTTTCTTTCATGTAAAATTCATTTGTATGTAATATTCTTTTATTGGGGCACTTCCGGGCTGAGGATGATGTCACCATTGTATATTATTTACTTTTCCGCATTAGGTAGACCCAAGGCGGGGAGCACAAGTAACCGGGTTCTAGGGTCCAGTGGGAGACCATCTCGAGTAGTCGAGACCGGGTCTCCTAACCCTAGAATTGGCAGTGTTGCTTGCTGCTCTCGTAGGGGTCTAGGGATGTGGGTTTGGCTATTCTTCACGACCGTGGAATCCGTGTTTTATACAGGCTCGCATAAAACACAGAAATCCTAGTATATCCAATACTTCATATATGTTCTTCTGCTGCTATGTTCTGTGATGAGATCATATTACTGCCTGAGACGAATATTTATATTATATATATGAGATATATGTTATATTTCAGATTTTGTTTCAAATGTGATGCTTATGAAGCATATTAAAATGGGACTTCATTAATGAGATTAATAAAATTAAAAGAAACCTAAAGATGTTGTAGAAACTTGTTTAAAAACTGGTAGCTCTAGTTCTTGCTTTGCATAGCGGTGTTCCTTGTAGAACATCCAGCACCTTATTCGATAAGGAAAGAGCCGAGATCCCTTCACCGGGAGTGACCTCTTTAGTGAAACTAGCAGATACTACAAACTCGGTTTGTCTTTTGATTTTTTCTATAGTTTTTGCTTTGCATAGTAGTATTTGTGAAATATCCTGCACCTTATTCGATGAGGAAAGAGCCGACGATCCCTTCACCGGGAGTGACCTCTTTAGCGAAACTAGAAAAGGCCTAAAAAACACTCCATTTAAAATCACTCGATTCTACAACGATATCAAGTTCATTACGCAAAAGGTTTTCTTAAAAACCTGTCGTAGCCCTTCGTCATTTTAGGAAGTAGAGTACTTAGTATTCGTGCTGCGTATGTCGACTTTAGTTGAGGCGTAGTGTACGGTAGCTAAGTGATGTTTTCCTACACAACATATGATGTGATTAGTTAGGACATTCATGTAATTATGTCGATCATAGTTGAGGGTTATGTAGGGTGGGTCTGATTAATCATGAAATGACGGGTAGAACTTGACTAGTGCTTTTGATATGTTGACCTTAGTTAAGGTCATAAGTGCTAGGGGTAAAATATTATTGGGAATTTCAAGAGTTGAAATTTGCAATGAGATTGCATACCTTCTATGAGATAGTTGGATCCCGATACCCGCTGCGAGTAAGAGTTACTCCTGCGAGAGTTTTACACATTACAATGAGCCGATCAAGTAGGTATCTAGAAAGGTGTTAACGGGGTTACGCCCCTGGAAAACGAGGTTTACTTTAATTAGGTCCGTGCGAAAGCACGGGGAACCTCCCTCAAAGTACCGGCACAGGCCTGGCTGAAAGATTGGCGAACTTGTAGAGTGTAATTAATCCCGGCTAGTTTTTCCTTTTAGGGTTTGAAGGAAGATTTGACTAAAACAGTGGGAGACATCCTGATTAGATATATTAGATAACCAATCTAATCTTGCAAGAGCATACGCTGAGTGTTTTCTTCTCTCTCTCTCCAGGTAGCGACCATATCACGCCTTAATCAAGATAATAATACGGATGTATTGACCGAACCCTCTTGTTATACTGAGCTGGGGAACGTTGGTCCCGCTCCAAATTTATAATTGTTATAAGACAGAGCAGGAAATAGGGGATTACCAGAATTCCCGTGCCGCCCAAACGAAGAAAGTGCATACTGATGCATCTTCTTCGGGTGTGTTCATTACAAAGGACTGTTTCTCAGTATCCTTTACGTCCTGGGTATGAGATACCGGATCAGGATCCCATATATGTAATTTGTTACATGGGCTACAGATAGGAAGAGAATTGAGAACGGGTGATAAATTTCATGAGATAGAAACGGTGCAAGTGTTGCGGCCAAGTCTGTTGGTAGTTATCACCCTGTATTAGCAAATACATTGATTCTAAACGAATGTTATTAGATACCGAACCTGATATACAACATCATATCAGTCTCTCTATTAGTAAAGAAAGATATAATTTTGTATTGTTGGATAATGTTTTGAACATTTCCTATATCAAGAGTTGATCGGATCAGGCACGTTATCTAAAAGCATAGACGTTCTAAATCAAACCACAGTTCTTAATGTACAGAACACACACAAGAGGAAGAGTTCAGAAATGAACGAATCCTTCTTGAGGCATTGTAGACTAGGTCATATCAATGCGACCCGACTAGCTGAAGTTACATATAGATGCATATTTAAAAGGGTTTGAATTTATATCTTGTGAAACTTACCGGTCATGTCACAGAGATAAGATGACCACAGCTCCGTTTATTGGAAACGGAGAAAGAGTTAGTGAACTCTTGGGATTGATACATGCGGATGTATGAAAGTCCCCTGTCTACAAATTCCAGGACTGGTTCTTTATACTTCATTAGATTCACTGATGATCTCTCAAGATTTAGACATATGTTCCTGTTGAAACACAAGTCCGAAGCTTTTGAGATATTCAATGAATATGAGTTAGAAGTAGAGAACTAAAAACGGGTATAAGTATTATGTCCTTTGATGAGATCAAGGAGGAGAATACTTGAGCACGGAGATTCCTGGACTATTCTAAAAAGAGAATGGGATTCTCTCTCAGCATTACTCCTCCGTATACACCACAGCACCTCGGTGTATCGGGGCGGAGCAATCACACCCTATGTGATATGGTGCCCTCTATGATGAGTACTACTGAGTTTTCAACGAACCTCAGCCTCTCCGCCGATCTGGTAGGTTTCCTCATCCACCTGAGAGATACTTCGGTTTTCTCTATGACAGTGGGAGCGAGGATTTCATCATGAGATGATGACCCAACTTATTTCGAGCTGGCCATCAGGAGTGGGACTCTGTAAGAATGGCTGGATGCTTAGCGATCTGAGATGGAATCCTTATACACCAACAAAGTATGGACTTTGGTTGCTTTATCTGAAGGGTTAAATCCCCATCAGGAGCAAGTATATCTTAAGAAGATTACTTGGTGTACATGGAAAAGTTGAGACTTTCAAACCTATGCTTAAGTCCATCCAGATCCTACTTGCCACGGCTACATACCATGACTACTATATCTGGTGGTTGGGTGTCATGACTGCTTTTCTAAATGTTGATTTGGAAGAGATCGTCTATAAGTATACAACCAGAGGGCTTCGTAGACAGAGGGAGTAGCGGAAACGTGTGCAAGTTGTTTTATGCGATAAAGCAGGCATCGCGGAGATGGAACGTCTGTTTTGATGTAGTAGTCAAAGAGTTTGACTTCATCAAAATGGTAGATGAACCTTGTATATACAAAAAGATAGTAGGGAGTATGGTGGTGATCCTCGTAGAGTACGTGGATGACATACTCTTGATAAGGAAGGAGTTTCCTATGCTACGCTCGGTCAATCTCCGCTTATCACAAGGATTCTCCATATAGGATCAAATCGATACCTCCTAAATCCTGGGTATTGGATCTATGAGATAGATCTAATTGGATATTAGGATTCTCACTAGTTGTAGTGGGATGGTATCAATCGATCCTGGGGAGAATCACTGCAAAGGTTCCAGGGTGATAAAGACGACTGAATGTGAGTCGCAAGCATTGTCTTTACCCTCAGTGGAGGGACGGTATGTTGGAAGAGTTCCAAGCTCGATACCGTGACTTACTAGATGATTAAAGGCAAGATACATCGTTACCAAAGATGCTACCAAAGAGGCAGTCTGGATATATAAGTTCATGAGATGAACTTCGTTCCTACCATTGTGTGACAATGGAGTCGTGGCTTATGTCAAGAAACCCCCGTCGCATCTGAAATCCAGATATAATTCTTAGGCAGTATCACCTGATCATGGAGATGGTTGATCTCCAGGGAGATCCAGGTTAGGAGAGTAGACATAGAGGACAACAACGCGGATCCACTCACAAAGGCCTTTTCCCAGTAGAGACTTTTATGGGATGGTTGAGTATGAGATACTTCAACCACAGCTAATTGTTAGGTATGTGATACCACAACAGATGGCCCTAGTGCAAGTGGGAGATTGTTAGTTATATGTATGCCCTAGAGGCCATTACTGTACATATGATGTATATTGTAATGGATGCTTGGACATATATAAGGAGGACTTTCTTGCTCGACATGATAGTATACTATCTGGCTGCACTTTATCTTAACATGTACTCTGATTGTCTCTATATTACATGTTGATAAAGCCCTTAGGATATGTACTCGACTACTGGGACTATGATGAGATCATACTAGTGGGGCCACGGTAGTCGATGAGTACATCCTATAACTGTTCCTAGTCGAGCGTGTATCGAGACAGGGCATCGATACACCAGAGTAGACTAGCGTATACGCATCTTGACCCATATGATGGGCGATGGATGATCCCATATCCATCGGTGTTTGACATCAAGGATGGTGTACGGGTGCTCAGTAGAGACAGGGTACACTGGAGGGACTCGCCGAGAACTCCCAGATGGTATTATACCTCACGTCAGATGGCAGTTCTCCGGTGACACTGGTACAAAGTAGTCTGTTGACCCGAGATCGTCATTGAGTCTTGTGTGATTCCCACCGTGCTTTGATTTCCATCATACCACGTCTATGAGGACGTGCAAAAAGGTGGCTTTTAGGTATAGTCCCGAATCACATGGAGGCAATGAGCGATAGGAGGGGATTCGTCTCTCTCGGTATAGGGAGTTGATGTTGTCCTGTATTCGATTGGCTATAACTGGAAATCCCTGGCCAGGGTTGCTGAGATTTACTGGTAAGTGTTATCAGTAGTTTCTCGAACTATTATAGACCTCATATCAACACGACTTATCAAGCTACTGGGGTCTGATGTATAACACCCCTAGGCGAGATATGCGACATATCAGACGACGAGACCGGACTGTACGGGAGTGTTACTGACTGGATTCACAGGAGAATGTACAGGCTTGCTTGTTGATCTTCTGAGCGCTCAATACCTGGGTGGCTGTTACGTTTAGCTGACCGCTTGCAGCTTGTGGGTTTTTGATATGATCATCACCTACTGCCGGCGTATTGACGATTCTTTAGAGTCTACACAGAGGTTTCTTGACTCAGGCAAAATGGAGTAGGGGCACATATATGATATGTGCAGGACCGAGGATAATGCGATATGAGATACCGTATTATATTCTCGCGATATTTGATATCAGCCGGGTCATCGGATCAAGTGTTGATTCGATGAATCGGTAAATGAGATATTAGTCGGTTATATGCGGTATAGCCGGATTGTCGGATCAAGTGTTGATTCGATAATTTAATGTATAATAATATATATATGATATATTAAATTACATTAACTAATATTAGCTCACTAAAAGATTCTTTTTCTCACTCAGGTAATACATTAATATATATGCGATATATGTTAATTGTATTATTTTATTTTGTTACAATAAATATTATATATGTGATATATAATATTGTAACATGATATGATTACTAATGCAACATGTTTAGTGAAGATTAAACAAGGTTAGGGTTTGAATTAGGTTATTTCTTTCATGAACATTCTAGAAGGTTTTTCTTTTGTCATGAAAGAGATATTATGCTTGATATTTTGTAATGACTCATTCTTAACCCAACCCAAACCCTAGCCCTAGTTAAATCTCTACAAAGGTTTAGTTGACCATGGTTACATTATTAATCATATATTATTTCATTATTCATCACAAAAGGTTTTTTAATTGATTATAAAATGAAATTGGAGCAATGGTATATTCCTAACTCCGGACTTCAATTGCAATACATACAGCATAGAAGTCCTACAAATGTCTATCCTACTTCAGAAAAGAAACGTCACGGTATTATTAAAACAAAAATGAAGTGACGGTATATTCCCAGCTTTGGGTCTCAACGGCAACTCATATGAAGCCTAAAAGACAATCAGAGATCATCCCACACCAGAGCAGAGTGGTTATGACTCATCGGGGCTCCAAATTGAGCCTAACCTCAAGTAAAAAGCGTCATGGAAAATTCCTAACGTTTGCTCTTCCGATGGTAATATGACCTAAGAACATTACTTGAAGACGTCTTGTACAGCCCCCGAAAGGATCAGAGAAACGACAGTCACGGGGTTGCTCGAACAACGGCTTAAAGACTGCATATCGAGGAATACATTAGCCAACGCGACGGTACCACGGACTAAAACCCTAGTATCAAAAACCTAACGGACCTCTGTCGTAAAGAATAGGGGTTATCTGTATATAACGTTAGGACAAGTTTTCTTGTAAACCCAAGGGAGGTAAACTAAAAACATTCCGAAATGAGTACATAAACTAGATACTCTAATATGAGTGAATAAATTAGAAACTCCGAAATGAGCACATAAACTAGAGACTCTAAAATGAGTGAATAAACAATAAACCCCGAGACGAGTACATAAACTAGAGACTCCGGAACGAATGAATAAACTAGAGACTCCGAGACGAGTGAATAAACTAATTTACGCTAAATCGAGACATCAAACACAGAGGAGCACATGCAAAAAAATGTATATTCTTTATTCATGAATCAAAGTGTTTGAGACATACAATTTAAGTAAAAAAAATAGGGAGATACAATTCTAGCCATTAAGATGGCGGGGCTTTCAATAAACTGGCAACCCGCTCACTCTCTTCCCGCAGTGCTTCCTCACGTGCCTCTATTGCAGCCAGAATTGCTTCGACTTGAGCCCATTGCTGTAAGCACGATGAAAGCTTCTCATCAATTTCCTGCTTAGCAACCTCGCAACCTCGCATGCCCCGCTCGGTAAAATCAAGGTTTCGCCTCAGCGCCATTTCTTTTGACAAGTATTATTGAAGACTTTCAAAGATAACTTGCAGCTGCGTGGCATTCGCTTCGACCTGGGCGCGCAATTAGCTGGACTCGCCAGATGCTGTCTCATGCTCCTTTCACTTCAGGGCCAACTTTTGCTCAAAGTATTTAATCGAAGTGGCACTTTGTTTGATCTATGCGATAAGTCGAGCCTTCAAAGTTGACGCTCCAGGTGCAAGACGCTTGTGCTCAATCTCATGGAGACAAGCCTCAATCCGCTCACAATAGTCAACCCAAATGCCGACGAAGTCCTCATTGTGGAAATTCACAAGCATCGCCAACATAGGGTTAACCTCGTCAGCAAAATCCACAGCAGAGGTGAGGGCTTCAACGTTAAGATCTTCGATGAACTCACTTAGCATCCTCCTGCTATTCGCCACACCCCTGGAAGATTGGCGCTTAACAAAGGGCCCTCCGGGCATGGAGATGCGAGACTCAAAAGGAGCCAAAATCGGTGCAGCTGCTGCAGAATAAAGCACACACAAAGAAGGGTTAGATTTCAACCTAAAAAAATAATAAAGAAGAATGATTATGAATGAGATCTACCATACCAGTGGTCAAAAGTGGCAAGTTAGGAAGCATAGGAGACTCGGCTATTCCTTCGTTCTCCCCCTTGAGCCATAATACCACGGTCAATACGAGAAAAGATTAGCAATAGAAAGTTTACTCGTGGAAAGATGAAATAAAAGGTGAAGAATATACTAACCAACACCTGAAGGGGGAGCGAATTCTGATTGGAAGGAGAAGTGCGAGCTTAACATCTAGTGTAAGCGGTCAAAAAGCACTCCTGCAGGATTGTGACAATATATGGTAAAGAAATTAATCCAAGAAAATAATATCTATATTGAAACAAAAAGATGAGAAATCTTTACCTTCCGTTATTAAACCCGAGAGAACTTAGGGGGACACAAAAGAGAGGGGTGGAACTGTGACAGTTGTGGTAACGGATGGCAGTAATTCTTCAGTCAGCAAAGCATCGGGGTTTACTATGCCTATATTCAGAATAAAAGAGATATCAGTAGAGATGCCTAGCGGGATTAAAAACTCAAAAGTAATAGCCCGAGGAATACCTGACAGGATAGAAACCATGACAGTTTCTGGAGCATCACCAGCTATGACGGCTTCCTCGGTTTCCACCGGGAAGGTGGATTCAACATCCACACCTTCGTCCCCTGAATCGATAAGGGCCGTCGTAATGCTCACATCACCCGCCGATATCAGGGATTGACAAGGAGAGGAAGCGGCAATCGAAACAGTCCCAGATTCCAAAGGAAGGTCTGCCAATTCAGGCTTTTCAAGCGCTGGCACTTCGCCCGCCATGTCACCACCTAAACTTGGCCCTATTAAAAAAGTGTTATAATTCAAGAAAAAGGCTGTTACTAGGTTTTAACAAGGGACCGTGCGTTGTTTTACCTTGAAATAACCGTTCGGCCTCTTCCCGAGCCGTACGCGCAACCTGCCTATGAGCGGTGGACAGGGCAGAAGGAACGTCCGCCATGGGAACGTCAGAGGGTCGAGCATCACTCGAACCCGCTCCTGCGGCCAGGTTAGCCTGATACTCCCTTGCTGCATACTTTTTGCGCTTTCTCTCAGTTTTAGCCGTGCGAATAGATCTCCTCAGGATCTCCGACAGAGGAGCGTCTTTGTCCAAATCAGGCTTGGCCTCCGGATCTACTGCAATATCCATCATCGGCTGCTTCAGCAATGCTTCCCGTGGCGGCCCTGGAAGGACCTCAACCGTAGCCGGTGGCTCTGAAGGCTCTTTCGCACCACCACCCGAGGTTGGCATTGTACTCGGAACAACATAAGCAGTGGTGGTTCCTGTAACAGAAAGAAGAACGGAGTTTAGGTTGTGAATAAAATGAACTAAATATATAAAGGCATCGTGAAAAAAATCATACCAAGGCCTATGCAAGTACGGAGCCTCTTCTCCTCCTCAAATGTCTTGAGGGACGCCAAGAGAGCCTCTTCAGTGGAGATTCCTGTTAAGAGAAGAGCGTTAATAAATTCAAAAAAAATGTATATACAGAAGAATGTAAATGAAATATACCGGACGCCGCAAGAGAAGCTAACGCTGCTTGCTTACGGGCCAGCTTTTCAGAAGCTTCGATGGCATCTTGAAGATCAGTAGCGATGGGAGCTTCGAACAGACCATCGTTGGTGCCGTATTCGGACAAGCCTTCTCTATAAGAAGCATGAGGCTCCTGACCAAATACAATGTCAGCTGAGAATAAGGATTTCTTCTTCTTCTGCGAGCTGGCACCAACACCTGATGATAAGAGTTTTCTCTTAACGGGCTTCTTCGGACAGCAGGTCCCGATCTCCGAACCAATGCCTAACTCCATAGATGCTACAGCTACCACAGTTGCAGGAGCATCCGGTCGAGGCTTATCCGGAAAAGCTTGCGGAACTACGACCGCACTGCTCTCTCTCCAGGAAGGACGGACAACTGCCCGTCGCCTCAGTGGGACCGTGGGATTGTTGGCTTGGACAGAATCCTTATGGTCAAGAAGCATCCGCCTTTCCTCCTTAACGACGGCACTCGTTGCATGCTGATACCAAGCAACATAGGCATTCGAGGCCCTTGGAATATGACCCGGCTCGCTGATCAGGAAATGGGACCCCGTATTCAGACGCATGAAATGGTGCGCCGCGTTGCGAACACCCTCCTCAGTAGTAATTGGATCAATGATGAACACCTCGAGGGGAACGCCTTGGTTGTAACCCGATTGCTGGGCAAAACGGTGCGGATTATATCTCATAAACAAAACCAAGGCGTTCTGTCTGAATACCAGGAAGATAGAGTACAAATAGATAATCTCCCGGGCCTTTAATGCAGAAGTTCCATCCTTGAAGACATCATGGAGTGGCTGGACCACTTTGGAAGTCTCCTTACCGATGGTCAAAACTTTATCTACAAAGGTCATGTCCCCAACCATGTATGGGCAAAGAAGCAATCACCGAGCCTCTCACTGGGTTGAGTCTGGAGAAGAAGCATCGACTAAGTGCATGACCCGAGGAAAATTGTATCCTTCATAAAATCGGGGCCATTTATGCACACCAAAAGTACCCAGCACGTGCATTTCGATCTACGAGGTGAAGTAGTGCAATGGGAGATTTACAGGCTTCACGCCCGGCTGAGTGGTGTCGGCCGCTAGACTCAGACCATGATATAAGTGAGCCAGTCCTGCAACCCTAATAGCCATGTGTATCCCCGCCACAATACGGTGAGCTGGATAAAATACAGACGGTCCCATATGACGGGGGTACATTGGAAGCGCAAACCAGCTCAACCATAAGCCGATGAACCCTATGAAGGACGTCTCTTCATCAGTGTCCATAGCAGCGACCTCTGCGAAAGGGATGATTGGGGTACTGGAATAAAGAACCGCTTTAAATCTGCCTCCACGGTTGGTAGTTTGTCCAATCCAAATCCAAATGGATCACCGAGCTTGGTGAACTTCGCAGCTTTCTTCGATAAAGTCTCCGGACGAAGGAAGCGGGTAACGAAGTCCGTGAAGCTAACTCCGTGCCCCCCCAGACTCTAAGAATAAGCTTTCACATATATACAACACTTTGATCAAGCTCAGAAATTTGTGTCGAACGACATTCTCTGGGGAAAGACCCATAACCACTGATTCGATAGCGAAGATATACTCATCAGGAGGAAGTATCTTCTCATAATGCTCTCCTCTGATAGGTAACCCGGATATCTCCGCGCATTTCTCCAGCGAGATTGAGACCTCCCGATCCGATAAAAGAAATGTGTGGGTCGGGATATTCCGTTGCTCCAAAAAGGATTAACCCACAACACATGAGGAGTGTGGTAATAAAAGAGGGACGCGTAGATCGCTGGATGTAGCCCGGTCTTCAACAGCAGCGACTTCTTGGCCGATAGAATGTAACGGGCCTACTGCAGATAGCCAGCCGGATGATGGGGAAACACTCCAATAGAATAAACCAGGCCCCAAGGACGCTCTTCTCCTTGGCATATGCGATACCCCAGAATGTCTAGGGCCATCGGCGGCTGCACTGGTATCGATGTCATGGAAGGTTGGAGACGACCTTCCGAAGTCCAGTTGACCTCCTCCACTGCGTAAGCGACCTGCGGAGGGTCGGCATAATGAATTGACGGGATCGGTTCTAACGGCGCCGCACAAGTAAAACTGCGCCGATCCTGGTTAATGTAACTATACCATGGCCACCACAAATGAAGAGACTTTTGCTCTGGGTCATAGTCCCGGATTAGTGCAAATACTTCCCGATCTGTAGGCGCATCGGCGAAAGCGCTCTCCGAGCGAATGTAGAGGAAGGAGGAATCGGAAGCCATAGTACCTAAAAAGATATATATATATATATATAATAAAAGGTTAGTTATCAACACAATGTAATCAACTACAATTAAAGGCCTTAGCGTTTTCAGTACATCCAAATTTGTACTACATTCTGGCAAATTAAAATCACCACAGTCCAAAGGAAAAGGACAATGGGCCCCATAAAATCATGGTAATGCCCCATCAATGATGAGACATGCACTCATTGTAAGAATCCGAAAGGATTCTCATTTAATAAAAAATTTCATTGAACAGTGGAGTTCAAGACTCCCAATGGCCTCGACGTGTTCTACAACAGATTCAAATATGCAAGAAGAACCCTAAAAAGAAAACGAGAAAAGGGAATAAAATTCCCGAAAGAATTTTCAAAAGAAATTTTCTTAGAGCCGAGCTCTGTAGAACAAACTAGAATTGAATTCTTCTGATAGTGGGATTAAATTCTATAAATCCCCATGGGAAATATATTGGAATTAAATTCCAGAGAAACCTTCAGAGACCAAAGTCACAAACAGGATAAAACCCTAAGATTTCTAAGACCCATGGTCTATCCAAATAATTTTTTTTAAAGATCTCTATGAGATCACTCCAAGAAAAGTGCAAAGCTCTGTTAATGGGTAAAAATCCAGAACAAAAAGGAAGATTATTTTTACGGGTTGAAATTTGGTCATGATTCTTACCAAGATTTTTGGCAGAGTTCAACTCTAAGAGTTCTTTTGGGGAAGAGATCTAAGCTCTGAAAAGAGAATTAAATTCTCAAGGAAGAAGAAAGAAGATGATGGAACGACAATCATCTCAAAGGCCAAAGGCCCTATTTATAAGATGTGAAGGGACGGTTCAACTCTCTAGAAGATCCAACGGTGGAAAAAGTGACACCATTGTACCCACGTGAGCATAACGGTGGGCGGCATTTATTCCCCCAATATTGAACCTAATAAAAGAGTAAAGCTCTGTTGAATTTAATGAGGCAGCACCTCACGTGCTCTCCACAAGGGCGCCAGCGTCAGAGCCACTCTTATGTGCAAAGCACAGAAAAATTTATTACATAAGAGTTAAACTCTTAGATGACACCACACGTGCTCCTCACATGGACGCTAATGTGCAAAGCACATGAATACCCATCTTAAGAATTAAATTCTTAAGTGGGGCCTACGTACACAACACATAAGCGCCAGCGCCTAAATCATAAGCAATAGAATTAAATTCTATATAAGAATTTGGGATACTTTCTGTTAAACAGAGTCGTTGGATCAAAGATCCAACGTAGAGGATAAATCATCAAAATATAAAATCAAATTCTATTAGGAGCAAATATCTCCCAAATCTTTCTAAATAAGAAAGATACTCCCGGTTGGATCAATAATCCAATAATAGAATAAGATTCTATTTTGGGAATATATATTCCCTTAATCTTTCTAAACAAAAAGGGTTGCTTTTTGTAAAATAGAGAGCCTTTGGATTAAAAATCCAATGGTGATTAAAAATCACCACTTGACAGAATAAATTCTGTAAAACAGAAGTCTTTGGATCAAAAATCCAACGGTGGGTAAAATTCCCCAAATCAATTTTGAGACCAATTAAATTAATTGGAATCTCTCAATGAGAGATTTTCTCAAAACTAATTAACAACCTGCCTCCACTATATAAAGGACCCGAGACTTCAAGTCTCACAAAAAGAGAGGGAGGAAAAAGGCAGACCCACAGAGAATACAGATAGAAAGAACAGAGAATTCAATTCTCAAAGAAGAAGAGCTTCATTCTCGAAACCCTAAGTAAAGAAAAGAGATCAAAATATCTCTATTACCTATAATATCACATCTAAGGGTTTAACCCTTTTGAAAAAGAACTTAGTTCTTTCTCTGGATCTGAGATCCACAAGACAAGTCTCCCACAAGTTGAGAATTTAATTCTCATCGGGAAAATCTTGTTCTTGAGAGTCAAAAATTTAGAAAAGAACAAATTTAAAGAGAAAGAAGAGCGAGTCTAGAATACTCCCGGAACTCAGTTCATTCAAATCAAGAACTTAGTTCTCTAAAAACTCAACCCGAAATCATCAAAATATAGTGATGTTGGCGAGCATTAATGGTCAAAACACCATTGATAGAGGTTTAACCTCTCTAAAAACATCAACAAAGATTAAATCTCCATATAAAAAAAACTAATGTCTCACGTGCTTCGCACGTGGGCGCCCCTTTTTACCAGCGCCTAGCGCCTCACGTGAAAGACATGCGGGCATCCAAAACAGAAGGCCAGCGCCTCACGTGAAAAACACATGGGCATTGAATAAAGTGCTTAGCACTCCACATACAGCTAAAACGACTGAGTGCTTAGCACTGACTGGGCAACACCCAACGCCTGACGTGCTCTTCACGTGGGCACCATATAAAAGTGCTTAGCACTCCATATACAGCCAAAACGGCTGAGTGCTTAGCACTAATTGGGCAGCGCCACACGTACACCTCACATGGACAGCATAGGAAGTGCTTAACACTTCATGATTAGTCAAACGATTAAAGTGTTCAACACTCATTGGGCAGCGCCCATGACTGAATGCTTCACACGACATATATGTGAGCATCAGAGCTCAAATTGTTGTCTATGTATGCCCTAGAGGCCATTATTGTATATGTATACATGTAGATGCTTGGACATATGTATGTACAGGACAATCTTTCTCGATATGATAGTATGTTATCTGGTTTGTCTTTATCTTAATATGTGCATATATTTTACTTGTTATTACTTATCATTTATACATGTTGATAAAGCCCATAGGATCATTGCTTGACTATCTGCGTTGTGATGGCGATCATACTTATGGGAGCTGGGTAGTCGATAAGCACATCCTTAAAGTGTCCCTAGTCATGGGAGTATCGAGACAGGGCATCGATATTCCGGAGTAGACTAGTGTATACGTTTTTAGACCCCAACGAGGGGGGATGGTTGGTCCCACAGCCATTGGTTTTTCACACCTAAGATCATATACAGGTGCTCACTGGGGGTAAGTACACTGGACGGACTCGCTGAGAACTTCTAGATGGTACTATACCTATCGTCAGATAGCAGTTCTCAGGTGACATGAGTACATGTTAGTCTTTAGACCTGAGATCGTCATTTGTCTCGTGTGAGTTCCAACTATACTTTGATCACTACCCTACCACGGCTTTACTGAGTCGTGCAAATAAGTTTTGGTTGGGTATAGTCCCGAGCCACATAGAGGCAGTGAGCGATTGTTGGGGATTCGTCTCTCCCGGTATAGAGAGTCGATATCGCACTGTGTTCGATTGGCCAGCACCATAAGACCTCGGCCAAGGCAGTTGGGATTTACTGATAGGTTGATCAGTAATTTCCTGGATTGGTCCTGAGCCACTTCAGGACGAAATATCGGGTTATTAGGGTCTGACGTTTACCATCCCTTAGACCCGGTATGCGATACTCACAGATGAAGAGACTAGACTATACGGAGATTGTCACAGATTGGCTCAGTAAGGATCCGGATGAGTTTGCTCGTCGGCCTTCCTTTTCGATACAGGTAGCCGTTACGTACAGCTAGTGCCGCTGACGTGCTTATGGTTATGAATTTATCCAGTAACTCACTGCCGGCATACTGTTGAGTCTTTGGAGTCCCACATAGAGGGTTTTCCTGGTTCAAGAGAAATGATGTAGTGGCCATATTGGATACGTGCTGGGTTCTAATCGATTGATTATACTAGTTACCCGGACTTTCGATCGGACGGTTGATAATACTAGTCCTCAGGATTGAGCCGGATTATTAAATCAGGTATTGATTTAATAATTTACATATATATATATATATTTCAATATGAATATTCTCGTATTATGTTCTTTTTGTTATTCTATCTCTTTGGGTATTCTTATTTCGATACAAATACATGTATGTATATACAGTAGAGTGTAATCCGTATTTATACGGAAAACATTCTAGAAGGTGGATACCTCATTTTAGACTTTTCCATTTATCTTTAAATAGAATAATTAGGTGTAAAAAGAGGTGAGGGGAGTATGGTGAGAGCCATACTTCAATAGTATTGACAAATAAATTTTTAATTCATTTGTGCAAACTATTGAAGCATGGTTGGATTTTTATATTGGAGAAAATTGTTTTACAAAACCAAGGTTGGGCTTTTCTCTCTTGTTTCTTTAGCTCCTCCATCTTTATCTTCAACCTCCTCTCTACACTATCATGTGTTGAGAATTAAGAGAGGATATGAGATAGAAACATACATAGAACCTCACACTACATCCTAGATACTTTAGACTAGCAATCTAAAATCTCTAGTTGCTCCATTAGACTCTTATTGTGGAGCTAGAGCCATAGACTACATCCCTCGGGTGGATTATCTTCGACGGAGGAGACCGACGATCAAGAGCGATCCAGGAGAACTCAAGAAGCAAGGAAAGATGGACAAGCTCGATCATGGAGATCTCTAGGAGCACATGAAAAGGATAGAAGACCGAAGAGCGCGGATCTTTGGGTGAGACACTTCTGTTATAGTAGATATATATCCTTTTGATAGCTAGTTTAGGTTTATGGTAGATTCTAGATCGGGTTATTCTAGTGCCGGTTTTTCAAACTCTAAAAATTTTTGTTCAGCAATTGGCCATGGTAGATGGTCAGGGTGCTAGGATATCCCAACATGGTATCAGAGCTACTAGACAAGGATGCCGACCCATCGAAGGTTCTCACTGTGGTGACAGTAGTGGCGAAGCACAGGCTCTTATCCCCAGGGTGCCCTGTGTGGTTATATGGCCCGGCGGGTTGTAGTCCGTCGTGAGGAGATTACGTAAAAAGTAGTTGCTGAGGGACCTATGAGGGCCACGGCCAGTTTCTGCTGCGCTGACTGACCCAACAATGTATCAAAGCCAGCCCATAAACCCTTACTAGCTAGTTTAAACGTGTTTATAATATCGATCGACAAAATTTTTCCAAATCACAATTTCAGTGCATATGCTTGCTGTCGAATTTTAAAAGTGTTCAAAAAATTATTTAGCCTGCCTTAAAAATACGTGCAGGGTATTTTAGAAAGCCAGAAGAAATTTGGGCACATAATCTCTTCATTCCGTCGCGGAACTGCCGTGAAACATGCTTGTTTGCCACGGTTCTGCGTCCGAAATGGGGCCGTTGTGCACTAAACTTCTTCTAGAACTCTATTGTCTGGAAATGTGATTTTTGGGATGTATATTTTTGGCCCAGATTTGTTTGAGTATTGGTTAGCACTTGGGGCCTATACGGAAAAGTTTTAGTCGATTGAAATTTTAAATACGTGTTTATTGGTACATATGTTATTATCTGCGACTGTGAATATCATTGAGCGATATAACCTGACTAATTGCTATATATTCTATTAGACGGGTTTGCGAACATGATATTCGAATTGATGTTCTGTAATGTGCTGATATTATGGTTGGATTGTCATGGTGGATAGCCTATGGTGCAATTGTAGTAGTACAATTCAGATTCATTTGTATATTTAATATTGCGGGGCGAGTGTCCGATTTGTGGACAGCCGTTTCTGCCGGATTGTATATTATTTTATTGGGGCACGACCGGGTTGAGGTCGATGTGTACATATATTTTTCTTTTCTGTACTAAAATTACCCCGCGGTGGAGTGCTCTAATAGCCGGGTTGTAGAGAGCAACGGGCCCGCATCTCATGGCGTTGAGACAGAGGGGGCCTCACTCTAGAATTGGCGGGCTATTCGCCGCACTCGTAGGGGGTATAGGATGACCTACGGAGGGGCGCTCAAGTTACCAGATCCCGTGAAGTGCTAGGTGGCCCATTCACTTTGTTGATTAGGGTTGCCTCATTTCTGGGATTGGCGGGTAACTTGCCACGCTCGTAGGGGTCCAGGTTTTCATTGCACGGGCTATCCACATGACCGGGAACGTTGGGTCTTATTTTCGACTCAAATGAAATCTGAGGCTCCAAGTTTATCCATCATTCCGTGTTGCTTGTTGATGTTCTGTGATATTGCTTATATCATGCCTGGGACAAATGTTATATATATATATTTATATTTATATATACTAGTAGATGTTGTATATGTTTTTCACCCACGCTAGTCCATCCCCCGCTGTGCCGTTAGTTAAGTAACCTAACGGCATGATGGGGCTCCATGGCGAATGCGGATGGCATATATGTACATTGTTTTCGTTCTTTTCTGGTGTGATAGATTTTAATTGATGGGACCACATTAATTTTGATTAATGCAAGAACAGAAACCTAAAAGATGTTGTTGGAACAAATTTTGAAAAACTGTAGTCATATTCTTTTGTTTTGCATAGTGGTATTCTGTTATGAATATCCAGCACCTCATTCTAGGAGGAAAGAGCCTAGATCCCTTCACGGGGAGTGACCTCTTGAGCAAAAATTTTATACTATAGATTACTCGGTTTTCTTCAAAACCACTAGTTTTCAAAAGCGGAGCCTAAACCACTCCTTTTCAAAACTACCCGGTTCCTTCAACAATATCAAGTTCATTACGTTAACTGTTTTTCTCCAAAAACTAGCCGTAGCCCTCTGTCATTTCAGATTAGTATTGCTTAGTATTCATACTACGTATGCCGTGCTCAGCCGAGATGTAGTGTTCGGTAGCTATGTAATACTTTTCTGTAGCATTAGATGCGATTGGTTAGACAGTCATGCAGTCATTTTGGCTCAGTCAAGGACTCGTACGGGTGGGTCTAACACAATCAAGATAATTACGGGTTGAACTTGATTAGAACCTATTGATATGTTGGCTCAGTCAAGATCACTTGGGTCCTAGGGGAGAAACCACATCGGGAGTTTCAAATATACATGAAACATGCTAGCGTTGCATACCTTCTGGAGTATGCTGACTAGAGTGGCTTTCATTTAGTTTATCATGCAATGATAGTTGGATCCCGATCTCACTGATGAGTAGGATTACTCTTAGAAGATATTTTTTCACTTCACAATTAGCTGACCTATTAGGTGTCTAGAAAAGTGTTAACGGGGCTACGCCTCTGCGGAAACAAAGTTTATTTTAATTATGTTCGTGCGAGAGCACGGAGAACCTCCCTCGGAGTACCAACATTTACCTGGCTGAATGGTCGACGAACTTGTAAGGTGTTAATAATCCCATATAGTTCTCCTTTTAAGATTTGAGGGAGAATTCGAGGAAACAGCGGGAGCCATCCTGATTAGATAAACCAATAACCAATCTAATCTTGTAAGAGCGCACATTGAGAGTTTCTTTTCTCTCTTTCCAGGGAGCAACCAATTCATACCTTAAGCAAGATAATAAAATGTATCGCTTGATCGATCCGAATTCTTATTCGGGGCTGGGGAACGTCGGTTTGGCTCTAACTTTTGACAACATTCATGAGTATGAGCAGAGGAAAGAGGATTGCATGAATTTCTTGATGACCCCAAAGAAGAAGAAGCATACTATTGCGTCTCTTTCAGGTGTTCTTGTTATTGAGAACTATTTTTGGGTCATTCCTACCTCCTGGGTACTAGATACCGGATCAGGATCTCATATCTGTAATTTATTGCAGCGATTGAGAAAAAGTAGGATGGTTGGACCTGATGATATGTCCCTCAAAGTAGGGAACGAAGTACAAGTTGATGCTGCTGCCATCGATGAATATCACCTAGTGTTGCCAAATGGCAAAACTATGATTTTGAACAATTGCTACTATGTACCTTCCATGGTTTGCAACATCATATCAGTTTCTTTACTTGATAAAGATGGATATAATTTTGTTCTTGATAGAAATATCATGAACATCTACCTTGATATGGTATTGGTTGCAGAAGGTACTCTGTGTAATGATATCTATGTTCTAAATCAAAATGCAGTTTTCAATATACAAAACACATGCAAGGGGAAGAGTTCAGAAGCGAACGAGACCTACTTGTGGTATTATAGACTTGGTCATATCGGAGAGAAAAGACTAAGTAAGTTGCATAAAGATGGATATTTGAATACATTCGAATTTCCATCTTATGAAACTTGTCAGTCCTGTCTCAAAGGAAAGATGACCAAATCTCCATTCACCGGACACGGAGAAAGAGCAATAGAGCTCTTTAGATTCATATGCAGTGATGTGTGTAGTCCGATATCTATACTTGCAAGGGGTGGGTTCTCGTATTTCATCGCATTCACTGATGATCTCTCTAGGTTCGGATATGTGTATCTTATGAAACACAAATCTGAAGCTTTTGAGAAATTTAAAGAATACAGAAACGAAGTAGAGAACCAGACTGGCAAAAGTATTAAGATCCTCCGATCTGATAGAGGAGGGGAGTACTTAAGCACGGAATTCCTAGAATACCTAAAAGAGAATGAAATTCTCTCTCAACTTACTCCTCCGTATACACCACAACACAACGGTGTATCGGAGCGGAAGAACCGTATCCTATTAGACATGGTTCACTCCATGATGAGTAACGCCGAGTTGGCTCTTTCATTCTGGGGACATGCGCTACAAACTATGGCATATCTTTTGAATCAAGTTCCGACCGAATTCGTGCCTATCACTCCATATGCGATATGGAGTAGTAAGAAAATTCATTTAAACATGGGGTTGTCCGGCTTATGTTAAAACGCAAAAACTGGACAAACTAAAGACACGATCAGTTCTATATAAATTTGTGGGATATCTTAAGAATTCACTAGGATATCTGTTCTACCACATTAAGGAACAGAAGGTGTTTGTATCTCGCCACGCCACCTTTTTGGAAAGGGAATTTCTTGCAAAAGAAGTTAGTGGGAGTACGGTAGAACTGAAAGAAATTTCTGAACCACAAAATGTAACTGAAGATTTGGTGGAACCAGTAGTCCCAGACGAACCTCAGCCACTCCACAGATCTCGTATGATTTCTCATCCGCCCGAGAGATACTACGATTTTCTCATTGACGGGGATCAAGAGGATTGTATCTTGGAAGAAAACGATCCTACTAGTTTCAAGCAGGCTATTATCAGTAGCGACTCTGATAAATGGCTGGATGCTATGCGATCCAAAATGGAGTCCATGTACACCAATAAAATGTAGACCTTGGATATTGCTCCTCCCGGGGTAAAACCCGTTGGATGCAAATGGATCTACAAAAGGAAATTTGGTGTAGATGGACATGTGGAAACCTATAAGGCTAGATTTGTTGCAAAAGGTTTTCGTCAAAGACAAGGTGTGGACTATGAAGAAACCTTTTCTCCAGTAGCTATGCTCATATCCATTCGAACGCTACATGTCATTGCTGTAATAACTCTGTTTCAGTGTACAAAAAATTTTATTCAAGGTTAATGTACAAAGGGAGTATTTACAATCCTAAGTATGCTATAAGTATTTGATTTGCTTTTGAACAGTAAGAAATAATTTGTAGCTCATTGGTAAAGCCTTGCACTGCTGTGACGTAGCCCTTGTGATCGAATCCCCCCAGCCACATATATTTTTAATTGAATTTTCTTTTAATCTTTTAGAAGCCAAATGTTTACACGTGCACTACACGTAAAATGAAAAGTCACAAAGTAATCAAATACCTGCACTGAGTCATACCAAGCAACAGGGACATGTGGCCAAGATCCCACCACCCATCACTGGATTTGGACCGGCACGAATGCTTGGGGGGCCGGCACCGCCGGGTAAGCCCGTAGGTATTACTCCAAAATTTTTTGCCCAGCACCCCTTGGCCTACCCTACTTCCCCCACGCTGTTTGATTTCTCTGTAAATTAACAGAGAGATTAAATTAACCTTTTAAATCCAAAATTTAATGCATTTTTTAATTCATTCTTCATACCCTAAACCCTAATTTTCCTTATAAATACCACACAACATTTTATCCCTCCTCATTCAGAAATTCCATACAAAAACTCTTTAAAATTTCCAATTCTTAAGTTGTACAAGTGGAGTTAGCAAAGGTTGAAGTTCCGGCGATATTTCGGGAAGATTCCGGTGACAAAATGACTCCCCGGTGATTCCAACAGCTTCCCCTCTCTCTCCTCTTATTTTCCAATCAGTAAGTCCCGCTTTCCCCCTTCTACTCTTATTAAAACGAAGTCCAATTTCAAAACTTGTCGGAAGCGGGGTTATTCCGACTTCCGATTTCCTTTTCTTTACAAATCCAAATTCTTCTTAATAACAAACCTACCAATTCTACATATCTTGTTTAGAAATCATAAATAAACACAATACAACAAGTTTCATTTCAAAATAATTCGTATTGCAATTTCTATTTCACTTTTACAATAAAATACCATCATGTTTACATACGCCATTGTTTATACATTTTACCCATAATACCTTAGAAAACTCACGAGGTAATGACCTACCTCATCACAACACACATTTTTGACATAGCAAGATAACTCTTGGGACATTAGTTTATGGGAAAATACGAGTTTACACTTAAATACCATAAACATTCAAAAACCATTTTCTTTAAAAGTGTATTACTTAATTCCTTGCAAATACATCTCTACAACCCATTTTGGGGAATCCCGATCGAGATGGTATGGGTTATCTCACATCCTCGGGCCTAGTAGAGCGAGATGCATACCTCTGCAAGGAGCATTCGATCTCGATGGAATTTTTATACAATTGTTAAGAAAAATGTGATTTCTATTTAATAAGTAAGTTCTATTTTATATATATATATATATATTATCAAAATATCTACTTTATGTATAAAATATATATATTCCATGTTTTCTAAATCAAAAGAATTGCAAATTTCATGAAACTACCTTTACAATTTAATACAATTCCAAGATTACATTAAAATTCCATATACAATGAAATCTAGGTTATATCCATTAGAATATTTCAATTTATACAAATTACAATTATGAAAATCCTAAAGACGATAATTAAACACTTGAGGTGTATTTTGAAAATATATCAAAACTATTTTTTATAAAACCCCCTCAGGTTATTTTAATTTACAATAAGGACCCTAGTAAACATAGGTTTAAGCGGGAGCAGTTCTCTTGAGCCTCAGGGAGCCGGAGAATATGGGTGCTTGCCTATCTAAGATAGACAACCTAACAACGGTGTTATCAACACGGTAATTTTCTTGGAAAAAGACACAAATCCTGCCATCCATGTATAGCAGTTACCGATAACATCAAAACTAATTCAGGACTTCAATTTCTTTTCAAAATGTCTGAATCAGACAGAGTCTTCATCTAATATGAAATCAATCTGACTTGAATCTAATTCAAGTATAACTACAATATACCATGAATCCATTTATACCAGAATTCAATCTATATCAATAACATGAACATAACCTTAACCGAACCATGGATATACTCTGATTACATGACTATCCATTTATATCCATTCCGTTTACATGATATCATGGTTTTGGCAAGTCATCCATTTACAAAAGAAACCATACAATCAATACAAAAGACATTACGGGGTTTTTAAAGGGGTAGACTGGTACAGAATGTGTTAGAAGTGGCACGAGACGGTCATTTTAATGCACCTAACCTGAATATCCATTGCTGTTGTACCGTGGCATAACGGTTCCTTGTGCTCCGTATACCTTAGTCTCCGGAATGTGGGACTCCTCTCGTATACACTGGCATATTCTGTACAAAGTTACAAACAACTGCGATAGCAAAACAAAAGATAACATTATACAGTTATTTTCTCTTTTCTGTCTATTTTACTTCTCTCTTCCTTTGGGACTTACCGAGCGATTGTTCGCTGACGACATTCCTTTTCTTCTTTCTTTGGAATGCTATCAGGTGGATTCGACTCACTAGAGATCGAGCCCAGTACTGAGCACTTGGAGCAGTTTGCCATCGACCCAGAGCTGTAGGCACTTGTATATACTTTTCATTTCAGTTATGCTATTGTTTAAGCATTACTTTCTATTCCTGTATTTACATTTCCAGTTGTACTTGTAAATAATTATTAAATAAATAAAAGTTGTTGTTCATTTATATTCATGTCTCTTGTGTACATTTTACTTTATATTGCTTAGATACGCTTAGCGTGTTTAATTCTGAGTAAATACGTCACATGACCCGTCGCGCCTCCTTACCTGTATATCGGGAAGCGGGGCGTGACAATTGTTGCCTTCCATGACTAAGAAATCTGGCAGATGGACGTAAAAACATCTTTTCTAAATGGAAGTTTGGAAGAGTGTGTTTATATGGATCTGCTGGAAGGTTTTGTAGACAGTGGGAGCAACGGGAAGGTGTGCAACTTGCTTAAATCCATTTATGGATTATAGCAGGTATCGCGGAGCTGGAACATCTGTTTTGATGAAACTGTCAAGGAATTTGACTTCATCAAAAACGAGGATGAGCCTTGTATATATAATAAGATTGTAGGACGAACTGTCGTATTCCTAGTCTTGTACGTGGACGACATTCTTTTGATAGGAAATGATATTCCTATGCTACAATCGGTCAAGCTGTTCTTGTCACAAAGGTTCTCCATGAAAGACCTGGGTGATGCCTCGTACATTCTGGGGATTAAGATCTACAGAGTTAGATCTAGGATTTATTGGGACTTTCGCAGTCCAGGTACATAGAGACCGTACTAAAGAGATTTAGTATGGGAGATTCCAAGTGCGGAAACATACCTGTATTGCACGGAATCACCCTCTCCAAAGAGATGTCTTCCAAGACTGATGAGGAGAGGGTTCGCTTGAGCACTATACCCTACGCTACGGTGATAGGATCTATAATATATGCGATGCTATGTAGCAGACCAGATGTAGCTTATGCGCTTAGCGTGGTGAGCCGGTATTAGTCAAACCCAGGTGAGAACCACTGGACAACAGTTAAGAGCATTCTTAAGTACCTGAGAAGGACTAAACAACTGTTCCTGGTATTCGGTAATGGGGCCTCCAAGTGGAGTCCTTTACCGACTTGAGCTTCCAAAGTGACAAGGATGACAGTAAGTCTGTCTCGAGTTTTGTGTTTACCCTCGACGGAAGGGCGTTCTGTTGGAAGAGTTCCAAACAGGACACCGTCGCAGACTCGACGATGGAGGATGATTACATTGCTGTCAACGATACCGTAAAAGTAGCCGTCTGGATTGCGACAACAATGGAGCTATGGGTTTAGCAAAGGAACCACGGTCCCATCAGAAATCCAGACACATTTTGAGGCGGTATCACCTGATCAGGGAGATCGTTGATCGCCGAAAGATCGAGGTGCGGAGAGTGGACACAAAAGAAAACAAGGCAGATCCATTCACCAAGGCCCTTCCTTAAGAACAGTTCGAGAGACTATTTGAGATGTTGGGTATGCGATACGCCAATAACTGGCCCTAGTATAGACGTTGGGTACTCGATATGCCAATATATGGTGTAACAACCTAGTTCATTTATACCAATTCCAGTTCCCGTATTTACTTATCTATAGTATTTTCTTGATTTATCTTGTTTTGGGTGCGAATGGTATTTTACATTTTACTTTGCATTCGACCCGACCCGCTTGCTTGAACCTGTTTGATTCATATTTATGAATTACCTTGACTGGTTACATAGACACGTGCATTGTAACGTTTTAAAAATAATTAAATAAATAATTAAATGAATAAAATTGTTTAAGTGAATTTTATGATTTTCGGTAAAGTAAAATGTATTTTTCGTAAAACCAAACCGTGATTGTTTTTCATTATAATTTCAAAAATACCTATTTTAATTATGTAATTACTAGTAAATGGTGTTTATTTAGCCACTTATAAATTTTTAGTTTAATTAAATATTTTTACTAAATTAATTATTTTAAATATTAACATAAGCTTTATTTTTACACTAAATTAGTGTAAATTACAAATTTGAATGGTTTTAATTTGTAAAAATGAACCATGGAATATTATAATTTAGTGTGTATCATGCAAAATTCATTTGCAAATTTTTCCAATTTTCTAGAGCTTTCTTGAGTTGCTATAGTAAAGAAATAAAAGAAAAATATATAAATTCATGAAAAGACATAATGAAGTGATATTTTGGTGAAGACTTCTACACAAATTATTTCACTCTCTTCTTTCTCTCCCTCATCTCCAAAAATGGCCGGCCTCACCCCCCCATGGTAGCCCCCATTTTCCTCATTTTATTTTGCTCCAAAATTCATCAAAAATCCTTTAAAAATTCAATTAAAAATCCACAAAATCCTATTTATTTCCTACCCTTTATTCTTTGCTCATTTTTACATGGATTTTGGAGATGGAAAGCATGCATTTTGGAGGCTTATTTCATGTTTGGATTTCATGATTTGGAGGTATGAATTTCTTTCTTTTGATTTATTGTTATTAGATGTTCATTTAAGCTTAATTAGATTTAATATATTAATTCTATTTACTACTTTTAAAAATTCAAGTTAGGGTTTGTAAAAATTAAGTTGTGGTTTTATTAATTCATTAGAGTTATAATAACTAGATTAACACTTTTACAAATGGAAAATCATGCATAGTTGACATATTGCAAATTGTGATCCAAATTTGTTAAATTAAACCATTTTTTTTATAAACTAGATTTCTACTTATAGTATATATAGGTGGAATAAAATTTCAATTAATATTTGTAACACTATATTTTGGTCTTAATAAGGGTATTAACTTGTTGGTGGAATGGAAACTTAAATTGATTGCTAGTTTCTATTGATAATTGATAAATTGTGATAAAAATTGCTATTTTGTAAACTAGATTTTAGAAATTCCTAAATAAATGAGATTAAAAATATAATTTATGGTTTCATTAAATCATTATCATCATGAATTGTGGTTTAATACATTAATTCATACAAAATCACGTTTTATGGAGGAATTGTGGTATTTTGCTTGAAAAATGTTGAAAATTGTTAAAGGTTGCAAACTAGAAATTTCAAATTAATACAAATTTGTGTAATAAAAATATAGTAACGGTTTGTATAGTCTAGTTATGATATTTAATGAGTTTTATGACCATTGGTTTCATTTAAATGTCAAGTTTTGATGAAAAACGGTAAATTAGCATTTTCGGGTTTTACGAAATTGGACGGTTTGATGGATTTTAGGGTTTCGATGGATTTAATCATGTTTTATAATATAAGTAATGTGTTTTAAAACTACGAGTTATTTTTTGATATTTATCTCGATCCATCGGAGTTTGTACGCCGATATCGAGCGATATTTGGTTCTTTTGCGTGGACGGGACATAGGTTTTAACCTATGCTTGTTCCTTGTATTGTTTGACTTTTGTATGTGATTCAGTTTACGATGCTATTTATATGTTTGCGTTTAGGTACCCCTCACGTGGACTGTGGGCGATGAAGAGGAGGATGGCGACACCATCTTCGGCAGACATGGACCAGGTGAGTAGATGTATATCTACGGGGGGAAGTCGGGTGGATGGCGTTTAGCACCCCCGCAACGTAGAATAGGAATAGTATTTATTATCATTAGAAACCAGATGTGACCCTAGATTCTTAATGAGTAGGGCCCTAGTAATGACCCTAGGCTGGACTAGACTGATTTAGGAAGACATATCAGAAGATGAATACCTTGGAAGAGGTTCGTAAGTTTCAGGTAGAAACACACACACGCACACACTGAAATACGACATGGTGTATACGTGCATGTGTATATATATATAGGACGAGGTATAGGTATATATATATATATACAACACGTATATGGGATACATTGATGTGATATGATATCCGAGGTATGATGAAACAGTGTAACTGGGCTTGATGCCGTGATTCTTGGCTATACAGTCGTATTAAGTGTTAGCGGATCATTAGAGAATGAGATAATGAACATGTATACTTAAATTATAATGGGTGGTGATGATATTGAGGTACATGGGACTCTAAAATAGTACCCGGACTGTAACTTGTGATTGATCACGATATGGGATATGTATGACTTGATTACGACATCATATAGGTGTGACCTGATGTCGATATCATAGAGGTGTAACTTGAGGATGATATGATATCAGTATGACTTAATCACAATATGATACATATGACATGATATTTCTGAGAATAAACTAATGATGCATATTATGAGGGCAATGATATATGGTTGATGTAGGCGATTACAATTTAGCACCTTGATCATGAGCTGTGTTGGTGATGACATTATACGAATGATGAGACACCTAGGAGATACTTGACCCGTACCCCGATATTGGGATGCCGTACGATGGATTTTACCGTACGAGGCATAAATATGATGATTGATCCGCACTCTTGATTCGAGGAAGCCGTACTACGTACGTGACGCTATTGAGGCCGGATCGCCGACTATTCGAGATATTGATTCAGACCTTAGGTAGACTCTTGTTTTTTATTGACTAGTTTCTGAGGTTTTGTTCCTTAGGAGGTTAGATGGTCACTAGGTTAGGTTCGAGTCATATAGTGGTAGTGGTAATGGTATATCAAATGAGTAGATAACACACATCCGTCTTTACTTTCACACTGGAATCATAATGATGCATGTTCTTACATATGCTGCTATAATCAGTATAAACTTTACCTGTTAGGACACCAGCACCATTACCGATGATGCGCATATTCCACGCACACTTATTTGCCGGCTCACACACATCATCATCGGTAATTGCTATGTCACGTACACTTTAGATTATATTATCTTTCATTGATAGAATCAGTTAACAACTTGACCAATATAATATTGTGATTACTCTCTGATGTTAGTATAGACATGATATTTATTACTTAGACATTCATGCATTCATATTTTCATGTTATCATGCAGTATTATGGGCATATGCCGACACTTATCATATACTTACTCATGATTTTGAGATTTGGGTTTCTATGAGATTTCTGGATTTTTGGGGAAAACCGCAAGAATATATATAAAAACTTCTCTCTCTCTCCTCCTCTCTTTTTAAAACATAAGATGCGGTTTTCTTGTGATGTATGTGTCGTCCACTATGAGATTTCATGTTTTCTGATGGATTTCGAGACCCGATTCGAGGAGTGGATGAACCGTCTCGGGTACATGGTGGGCCCGGTATGGTACCCCGGGGCAAGAAGATCGAGTTGTAGACGATGAGCCTGGCAGGGGAAGGCTACCTACCGGTGATGTCTGGCGCGGCGGATATCCGGAGGATACCGACCGTTGTCGTGAGATTTGATGATATGGGCCGATCCGGACTGACGGAGCCCGAGATATTGAGACTTGAGATTACATGTGTTGTGTCAATGCTTGACACGGATTTCCATGGATTTTATTGTTGAGATTTCAGATTCTTATATACATTTTACTATGATAACAGCTAAAGATTTCTTATACAGATATATCTGGATTTCAGGATTTGTTACATTATATTCATGGTGCATGCAGTTCATTTCATATGACATAGTATTATATGAGGCACTGACACGAGCACGGAGTATCTGCACTTATACGTAGTATTACCCTGCTATTACTAGATGTTTGGGATATAGTAGTATATTATTATGACCTAGGATAGCGTCGTGCATTCGATTTCTTTTCGTAGATGTCTTCTACTCACGAGTTGGCAACTCACCCCCGTTGTGCCAAATTTTATTACAGGTTCGATGTACAGGTTTCCCTGGCAGCTTGCTGGCACATCTTTTCTTTCAGGGTGATTTACACGGTAGGTTGGTTCACTTGTATCTGAACCACCATTGTATTTTATTCATTCATTTGTATCTAGTAAGCTCCATCAACCATACTTGTATTACTTGATAAGTTTATTGGACCAGTCTTTTATTTCGACCTTAGAGTCGCGCATGTATTATTCTGATTTGGTGGATTTGTTTTCTTTTAAGTTTTGAGCCTCGCCCTTTGGCGTTATATATTATTGTGCTTTTTGTGGTTGTTTCTGCCTGTTGGCGTTGAGTTAGCTCCCGTTTGGGGATGCTTTTTATTGTTGTTTATGTATATTATACTTGTTGTACCCGTTTGGGGCCAGTTTTTACAAAGGAGACTCTGTCGAAATTTTTGGGAAAATTTGCTGATACTTTTAAACTTGTTTTCTTTTCCTTCTTCTTCTTCTTTTATGGTTTAGATTTCTGGGCTTCGGCTTACTTAGGTTACGTGGCGCCTCTAGACGCTTCGTAATCTAAGTGCCGGTCACGTTCCGTACTTTCGGGTTGTGACATGCATCTCATGTTTAGTGCATACTGGCATTTTATCTGGCATTGCATCTTTTACAATATAACATTTTTAAGTCACATAAAGTAATTTAAAATTTCATTCCATGGCCGGCATGATACCCCTAACCCCGTGGTAGCATCCGCGCATCTTGTTCCCGTCCCGTTCAGTGAAACGGACGTGGTTGGACGGCTACGCGCACGTATGTGCATCTGTTCTTGGGGGTATGCATTTTCATTACATGAGCATTCATTTTAAAATTTGGAAGTCACTTATATTTTTCGTATTTTAAATCTGAATTTTTAGACCCGACCCGGGCGTATTTTGGACTAGATTTGTATTTACCTGAAAATCCAATTTTTTTAAATTTACGACTTAAATTTATAACTAACTAAAAATTTAAAAATCTTTTTCTAAACCAATTACATTTTTCCAGCCTAAACCCAGCTCTCCCGTGGCCCCCCCCACACTCTTTCTCTCTTTCTCTTCTCTTTCTCTTCCTCTCCCCTCTCGCAATTTCTCTCTTCTCTCTTCCTTTCTCTCCCTCCCACAAACAAACAAATTTATATCTCCTAACTGTTCACCGCACACTCTTTCTCTCCTCTCGATCTCACACTCTCTCTCCTATCGATTCCACACTCTCTCTCTTCTCGATTCTCTCTCTCTCTCTCTCTTCCTCTATCTTTCTCTCTCCCTATATATTATTTTCAACTTCCTCCCTTCCTCTCATTTTTTCTTTCTGTGCGAACCCTAACCCGCCTGCCTCCACCTCGCCGTCACCCAAGCCTCCGACGACGCCTTTCCCGACCTCGCCGCCTCCTCACCCTCATCATTACCTCCACCTCCTCTCTCTTTCCCCGAGCCCTGCACACCCAAAAGCAGAACCTGAGCCCCCCTGCACACCACTTCACCGCCGGAGTTGATCGCCGCCGTCGATCTCATCGTCGCCCCTTCGTTCCCAGATCACCGTGCACCACAGTGAGCTATTCTCTTCCTTCTACCTCCCCTTCTTTCCTCCTTCTTTCTTTTCTTTCCTATCTTTCTATCTTTATAGAAATGGTTCTCTGTTGTTTAGTTTGCCGGAAACCGGACGTGACGTCGATGATCCCATCGAGCCAGCGAACGTACCTGACTTGTGTGATCACCTTTGTGCGTTGTTTGGAACCGTTCCGTATACCGTGCGCACGTCGCGACATTTCGCCGACGTGAGACGTTCCGTAAACACTCGTTTCTTGATCCGTCTAGGCAAGTTAATCTTACTACATGCTATATAATTCATTTTATACCTATTTAAATATATATCATACCTGTAGTTTAAATCTAGTACCCCATGTTCATTTTATAACGTTTCGATGTTCCGTTTGCATCCGTTTACATCATTTTAGATCTAGATCATGAAAACTAATCTTGTTACATAGTAGATTACATTACAATGCATCCATACCAATATTTATATCACATATTGCTTAGTCGTATATCCTACATTACCATTTTATAGGTTTATAATGTTTCGGATACCCGTGTGCATCCATTTCATTTAGAATATAGATAATTGCATTCATAGATCATATTAAGACATAATACTATGATATTAACATTCCATGTTTAATAAAGTGCATCCTAATTAGTGTTGGAACTATAATTTTAACCCTAATCGATAACTGTGCATCCATAACTTTGAATTTATATCTTTTTGCATACCATATCACATTATTCCATTTTATTGTTTCATCGGTACCCCATACTTGTTTTGTGTACCCATGCTTATTACAGTTTGATTATGAGCACCCACGTGACACTTGTGCATCCCCTGACATGACTTGATACACTACTACTTGATACGACTTGATACCTGTGCACTTCTTGACATGATTGATACTTGTTCACTACCTGACATGACCTGATGTACCACAGCTTGACCTGTTACCTGATCTTGTTACTATTGCCGACAATCTTGACCTGTTGTCCCTACGGACATTTCCTGTTGTCTTTTCAGACAAACCTGTACTTGTTTGATCCTGTGTTGACATTAGCTCCAGATTTATCAATACCTGACTTGAACACATAACTTGGAGGTATGGGGAAATCAATGATGAAACCTGACTTGTAAATCGACAGTTTAATACTTATACTGATCAGTTTTACGGGCTAGGTCAGCCCCGGGATAATGCGTCTGACATCATTCATCGTTACATACTACCTTTTACTGCCTAGCGGCACGTCTCGGATTCAGCCCGAGAATCTTGACCGTGGTCCCGGGCACGCACGGGATACTATTGAGTTACATCGATGATTCATCCAATTGGTTTCAAAGATTTGAGAGTAGTTAACCCAGTAGACCAGTCTAGATTACTCACTGCACATCACTTATGCCTTACCCTTCACTGTCTTTATTTATGTTACTGTTATATCTGTTTTACCGTTCATGCTCATACCTGCATGTCTTGCTACCCCCTGTTTATATTATTGCTTGATATTATGACGAAGTGACGTCTGGGTTTTGCATGGCCCAGATTCTTTACCTTTGCTGTAGGCCGAGCAGGAGTATTTCAGTCAGCAGGCCGAGCAGTGAGGACCTGTTTGCATTTTAGTTTTATTTATGCATTTTCATTCCTGATGTGAGCCCGCATTATGGGACGTACATTCCAGTTTATTCTTGTATTGGATCTTTTTGCTTCCGCATTATTTTATTCTTGACTCGTTTATTCTGGCTTATGCACATGTGTTAGATAGTTTATTCTTGTTCTTGATATCTCTACAGCCGTAATGTGACTGTGGAGGGATTTTTCCTATGCACAGTTAGCATGGTTGGCTTTGTCACGTGCCTATCTTAGCGTACTCTGGGAAGCGGGGTGTAACAGGGTTTGTTTAGTTTCAGAGCCATAGGATCTAGGTTAATCGGGTTTGATTCTTTTGTAGTTGGGTATTGGACCCAATGCACGAATCAGAAAACCCGTAATTAGGAGCATGTCCTGCCACATTGATATCATGATTCTTGAATCATATCTTTCTATTTATCCTTTGCTTTGACGATATGCAAACCACTTTGCATCTCGACTTGAAACCTTTTTGGTTCCCTATTGTTTCTCCCTATACCTTGATTCTAATACTAGGATTTGGGCGACTTGAGTGGAGTTATGTGATTGTAACTATGAACTGCAGCATGGTTACAATGCGGTACTCTATTTAAGTAACTTGGAATCCTAGTCTTGATTCACTTCCTTGTTTCATGGTCGTTATATTGCCTTGCTTCTCTTGCTTTCCAGTTCATGTTTTATCGCAAGCTTGAATTCTGTGTATCGTGCTTATCTTCTTCAGTGTTTGGCTTCAGGTGAAATCGTTTCAGGTATCCTACTTGATCATGTCTTCTCCGCATTAGAATTATTCAATTCTGGTCCATCCCTTTGTTTGTCGTTGTCTTGGGAATGGATTTTCTCGGCACTTTCCACGCTCACATTGATTGTAGAGCAAAGAAAGTGATTTTCCAGATTCCCGGACATCCAGAGTTTGTCTTTACTGGAGGAAGCGGTTCTGTCGGGCTAGTCGAGTTTAGGGCTAGGCCGATAAACAGTGTTCTTTCGTCAATGGAAGTTGTTAAGGAGAAAATGCCAGCTGTAGTTCGAGAGTTCATGGGCATGTTCGAGAAACATCTCGGGTTTACCGCCAAAACGAAATGTGGAGTTCGCGATTGATCTTGTTCCCGGTGCAGCGCCAGTCTCAAAGGCATACTATCCAATGGCACCGGTGGAGTTGGAAGAAGTCAAGAAGTAGGTTGCTGAATTACTTGAGAAGGGTTGGATTTGCAGTAGTAACTCACCTTGGGGAGCTCCAGTTCTTATAGTCAAGAAGAAAGATGGCACAAGAAGAATGTGCATCGATTATCGAGAATTAAACCGGGTGACTATTAAGAACAAGTACCCGATCCCTCGCATTGGCGAATTATTCGAGCAACTTAGTGGCGCAAGGGTATTCTCAAAGCTGGATTTGCGATCCGGATATCATCAGGTCCGAATTAAATCAGAAGATATTTGCAAGACGGCGTTCCGAACTCGGTATGGACATTACGAGTATTTAGTGATGCCCTTCGGAGTAACGAATGCACCGGTGATATTTATGGACTTGATGAACCGAATCTTTTCACCATTCTTGGACCAGTTTATAGTGGTGTTCATTGATGATATTCTGGTCTACTTAAAGAGTATTGAAGAGCATGCAGAACACTTGAAGATCGCACTGCAGATACTGAGGCAAGAAAGATTGTATGCAAAGATGAGCAAGTGCGAGTTTTGGCTTGAAGAAGTGAAGTTTTTGGGGCATGTCGTGTCCGGAGATGGAATCTCCGTTGATCCCGAAAAGATTGCAGCAGTTCGAGATTGGCTGATTCCGAAGAACATTGCAGAGATCAGAAGCTTTCTTGGACTTGCCGGATATTACAGAAGGTTCATGGAGAATTTTGCTCGTTTGGCTGAGCCTTTGACCAAGCTTACACGCAAGGAAGTACCATTTGTGTGGACGGATAAGTGTGCGTCAGCTTTTGAGGAGTTGAAGCAGAGATTGATAACCGCTCCTATTTTGAACGTACCAG
Source organism: Agapanthus africanus (assembly GCA_030015575.1). NCBI lineage: Eukaryota > Viridiplantae > Streptophyta > Magnoliopsida > Asparagales > Amaryllidaceae > Agapanthus > Agapanthus africanus. The sequence goes on along the minus strand of JASDDO010000014.1, from coordinate 215,251,619 downwards.
ACAGTTCCGGAGGATTGGTGATTCACAGCGACACATCTGGGAAAGGATTGGGATGTGTTTTGATGCAGCATGGGAAGGTTATAGCTTACGCATCGAGACAGTTGAAGACCCATGAGAAGAATTACCCAACTCATGACTTGGAGCTAGCAGCTGTGATTTTCGCTTTGAAGATCTGGAGACACTGCTTATTGGACGAAAGGGTCGAAGTATTCACCGATCACAAAAACCTGAAGTATGTGTTCACACAGAAGGAGCTTATTATGAGGCAACGTAGATGGTTGGAGCTGATGGCTGACTACGATCTTGATCTTAAATACCATCTGGGGAAGGTTAATGTTGTGCCAGATGCACTTAGTCGGTTGCCAGCAATTCAGATGATTGATTGCACAGAAGGAACTTATTGAAGACTTTCGAAGATTCGACTTGGAGGTTGTGCTACCGCATTCTTCGGGACATTTAATGCAGTTGCAAGTACAATCGTCATCGATCGAGAATATTAAAGCAGCGTTACAGGACCCAAGATTGCAGAAGTTTCGAGAACAGGTTGAAGCTGGACTTCGAACGGACTTGTTGATTCATGAAGATGGTTCGTTGTGATATGGTAGCCGTTTGTGTATGCCAAAGGGAGATATTCGCGAAGAAGTTATGAAGGAGGCTCACAGTTCCGCATATTCCGTACATCCAGGAGGCACGAAGATGTACCGAGATCTACGACAACATTTCTGGTGGGAAGGCATGAAACGGGAGATTGCCCGCTTTGTAGCGAAGTGCTTGATGTGTCAGCAAGTTAAGGCTGAACATCAAAGGGTTGCTGGTTTATTGCAACCACTTCCGATTCCTCAATGGAAGTGGGAACATATAACCATGAATTTCGTGATGGCTTTACCGCGGAGTCCAAAAGGCAACAATGCAGTTTGGGTGATTGTAGATCGATTGACCAAGGCAGCTCATTTCATACCATTTCGAGTTGGTCAATTAATAGAAGCATTGGCAGAACGATACATGCAGGAGATTGTAAGATTGCATGGAGTACCGGTGAGCATCGTGTCCGACCGTGACACCCGTTTCTTATCACACTTCTGGAGGAGCTTACAGGAAAGTTTGGGGACTCGATTGAAGTTTAGCATAGCTTATCATCCTCAGACAGATGGCCGGTCGGAGAGAACGATCCAAACTCTTGAAGACATGCTGAGAGTTTGCATGTTAGACTTCAAGGGTTCATGGGAGGATTATCTACACTTGGTGGAGTTTTCTTACAATAATAGTTTTCAGGCGACTATTCAGATGGCTCCATTTGAAGCGTTATATGGTCGCAAGTGTCGTTCACCTGTTTGTTGCGATGATATTGGAGAACGAAGATTGTTGGGACCGGATTTGATCGTGCAGACAGTAAAGAAAGTCAACACTATCCGGAATCATATGAAGGCAGCACAAGATCGACAGAGGAGTTGGGCTGATACATTGAGAAGACCTCTAGAGTTCGCTGTTGGTGATTTGGTGTTCTTGAAGATATCACCGACTAGAGGGGTGATTCTCTTTGGGAGTCAAGGAAAGATTAGCCCTCGATTCGTTGGACCTTTTGAGATTTTGGAGCGTGTTGGAGAAGTGGCGTATCGATTGGCTTTACCGCAATCTTTGGCGAATGTTCATGATGTGTTTCATGTGTCTCAACTCCGTAAGTATGTTCAAGATGAAACACACGTGCTGGATCATTCAGAGCTGACTGTAGGAGAAGATTTGACTTTTGAGGAGCGACCGATGTCGATTGTGGATCGAAGAGAAAATGTTTTTAAGAACAAGGTTATCCCTCTTGTACTTATTTCTTGGGGAAATCGCTCGCATGGAGAATCAATTTGGGAACGAGAAGATGAAATCCGACAGAAGTTTCCACATCTATTCTTCTAGTTTCTTGATTGCTTATCCTTTCTTGTTCTTGGAATTTCGAGGACGAAATTCTTTTTGTAGTTGGGTATAATGTAACAACCTAGTTCATTTAGACCAATTCCAGTTCCCGTATTTACTTATCTGCAGTATTTTCTTGATTTATCGTGTTTTGGGTGCGAATGGTATTTTACATTTTACTTTGCAATCGACCCGACCCGCTTGCTTGAACCTGTTTGATTCATATTTATGAATTACCTTGACTGGTTACATAGACACGTGCATCTCATGTTTAGTACATACTGGCATTTTATCTGGCATTGCATCTTTTACAATATAACATTTTTAAGTCACATAAAATAATTTAAAATTTCATTGCATGGCCTGCATGATACCCCTAACCCCATGGTAGCATCCGCGCATTTTGTTCCCGTCCCGTTCAGTGAAACAGACGTGGTTGGATGGTTACGCGCACGTACGTGCATCCGTTCTTGGGGGTATGCATTTTCGTTACATGAGCATTCATTTTTAAATTTGGAAGTCGCATATATTTTTCGTATTTTAAATCTGAATTTTTAGACCCGACCCGGGCGTATTTTGGACTAGATTTGTATTTACCTGAAAATCCAATTTTTTTAAATCTACGACTTAAATTTATAACTAACTAAAAATTTAAAAATCTTTTTCTAAACCAATTACATTTTTCCAACCTAAACCCAGCTCTCCCATAGCCCCCCCACACACTCTCTCTCTTTCTCTTCCTCTCTCCTCTCGCAATCTCTCTCTTCTCTCTTCCTTTCTCTCTCTCCCACAAACAAATAAATTTATATCTCCTAACTGTTCACCGTACTCTTTCTCTCTCTCCTCTCGATCTCGCTCTCTCTTTCCTCTCGATTCCACTCTCTCTCTTCTCAATTTTCTCTCTCTCTCTTCCTTTATCTCTCTCTCTCTCTCCCTATATATTATTTTCAACTTCCTCCTTTCCTCTCATATTTTCTTTCTGTGCGAACCCTAACCCGCCTGCCTCCACCTCGCCGTCGCCCAAGCCTCCGACGACGCCTTTCCCGACCTCGCCGCCTCCTCACCCTCATCATTACCTCCACCTCCTCTCTCTTTCCCTGAGCCCTGCACACCCAAAAGCAGAACCCGAGCCCGCTGCACACCACTTCACCGCCAGAGTTGACCGCCGCCGTCGATCTCGTCGTCGCCACCTCGTTTCCAGATCACCGTGTACCACAGTGAGCCATTCTCTTCATTCTCCCTCCCCTTCTTTCCTCCTTCTTTCTTTCCTTCCTATCTTTCTATCTTTATAGAAATGGTTCTCTGTTGTTTAGTTCGCCGGAAACTAGACGCGACGTCGACGATCCCGACGAGCCAGCGAACGTACCTGACTTGTGTGATCACCTTTGTGCGTTGTTTGGAACCGTTCCGTATACCGTGCGCATGTCGCGACATTTTGCCGACGTGAGACGTTTCGTACTCACCCGTTTCTTGATCCATCTAGGCAAGTTAATCTTGCTACATGCTATATAATTCATTTTATACCTATTTAAATATATATCATACCTGTAGTTTAAATCTAGTACCCCATGTTTCATTTTATAACGTTTCAATGTTCCGTTTGCATTATTTTAGATCTAGATCATGAAAACTAATCTTTTTACATAGTAGATTACATTACAATGCATCCATACCAATATTTATATCATATATTGCTTAGTCGTATATCCCACATTACCATTTTATAGGTTTATAATGTTTCGGATACCCGTGTGCATCTATCTCATTTAGAATATAGATAATTGCATCCATAGATCATATTAAGACATAATACTGTGATATTAACATTCCATGTTTAATAAAGTGCATCCTAATTAGTGTTGGAACTATAACTTTAACCCTAATCGGTAACTGTGCATCCATAACTTTGAATTTATATCTTTTTGCATACCATATCACATTATTCCATTTTATTGTTTCATTAGTACCCCATACTTGTTTTGTGTACCCATGCTTATCACAGTTTGATTATGAGCACCCACGTGATACTTGTGCACCCTCTGACATGACTTGATACACTACTACTTGATACCTGTACACTTCTTGACATGATTGATACTTGTTCACTACCTGACATGACCTGATGTACCACAGCTTGACCTGTTACCTGATCTTGTTACTAATGCCGACAATCTTGACCTGTTGTCCCTACGGACATTTCCTGTTGTCTTTTCAGACAAACCTGTACTTGCTTGATCCTGTGTTGGCATTAGCTCCAGATTTATCAATACCTGACTTGAACACATAACTTGGGGGTATGGGGAAATCAATGATGAAACCTAACTTGTAACTCGACAGTTCGATACTTATACTGATCAGTTTTACGGGCTAGGTCAGCCCCGGGATGATGCGACTGACATCATTCATCGTTACATACTACATTTTACTACCTAGCGGCACGTCTCGGATTCAGCCGAAGAATCTTGACCGTGGTCCCGGACACGCACGGGATACTATTGAGTTACATCGATGATTCATCAAATTGGTTTCAAAGACTTGAGAGTAGTTAACCCAGTAGACCAGTCTAGGTTACTCACCGCACATCACTTATGCCTTACCCTTCACTGTCTTTATTTATGTTACTGTTATACCTGTTTTACCGTTCATACTCATACCTGCATATCTTGCTACCCCCTGTTTATATTATTGCTTGATATTATGATGTACTGACGTCTGGGTTTTGCATGGCCCAGATTCTTTACCTTTGCTGCAGGCCGAGCATGAGTATTTCAGTCAGCAGGCCGAGCAGTGAGGACATGTTAGCATTTTAGTTTTATTTATGCATTTTCATTCCTGATGTGAGCCCGTATTATGGGACGTACATTCCAGTTTATTCTTGTATTGGATCTTTTTGCTTCCGCATTATTTTATTCTTGACTCGTTTATTCTGGCTTATGGACATGTGTTAGATAGTTTATTCTTGTTCTTGATATCTCTACAGCCGTAATATGACTGTGGAGGGATTTTTCCTATCCACAGGTAGCATGGTTGGCTCTGTCACGTGCCTATCTTAGCATACTCTGGGAAGCGGGGCGTGACATATGGCCTTAGTGCAAGTGGGAGATTGTTTGATATGTATGCCTTAGAGGCCATTATTGTATATGTATACATGTGGATGCTTGGACATATGTATATACAGGACAATCTTGCTTAATATGATGGTATGCTATCTGGTTTGTCTTTATCTTAATATGTGCATATGTTTTACTTGTTAATACTTATCATTTATATATGTTGATAAAACCCATAAGATCATTACTTGACTACCTGCGTTGTGATAGCGATCATACTTGTGGGAGTTGGGTAGTCGATAAGCACATCCATAAAGTGTCCCTAGTTGTGGGAGTATCGAGACATGGCATCGATATTCTGGAGTAGACTAGTGTATACATTTCTAGACCTCGACGAGGGACGATGGTTGGTCCCATAACCATTGGTTTTTCGCACCTAAGATCGTATACAGGTGCTCACTGGGGTGAGTACTCTGGACGGACTCACCGAGAACTTCTAAATGGTACCAAACCTATCGTCAAATAGCAGTTCTCAGGTGACATGAGTACATGTTAGTCTTTAAACCTGAGATCGTTATTTGTCTCGGTGAGTTCCCACTGTGCTTTGATCACTACCCTACTACGACTTTACTGAGTCGTGCAAACAGGTTTTGGTTGGGTATAGTCCCGAGCCACATGGAGGCAGTGAGCGATTGTTTGGAATTCATCTCTCCCGGTATAGGGAGTCGATATCGCACTGTGTTCGAATTACCAGCACCATAAGACCTTGGCCAAGGCAGTTGGGATTTACTGATAGGTTGATCAGTAGCTTCTCGGATTGGTCCTGAGCCACATCAACATGAAATATCGGGTTATTAGGGTCTGACGTTTACCACCCCTTAAACCCGGTATGCGATACTCACAGACGAAGAGACCAGACTGCATGGAGATTGTCACAGATAGGCTCAGTAGGGATCCAAATGAGTTTGCTCATTGGCCTTCCTTTTCGACATGTATCCAGGTAGCCGTTACGTACAGCTAGTGCCGCTGACGTGCTTGTGGTTATGGATTTATCCAGTAACTCACTGCTTGCGTACTGTCGAGTCTTTAGAGTCCTACACAAAGGGTTTTCCTGGTTCAAGCGAAATGATATAATAGCTGTATTTGATACGTGCAGGGTTCCGATCGATTGATTGTACTAGTTACCCGGACTTTCGATCGGACAGTTGATAATACTAGCCGGCTCGGGATTGAGCCGGATTATTAAATTAGGTATTGATTTAATAATTTACATATATGTATTTCGATATGTATATTCTAGTATTATGTTCTTTTTGTTATTCCATCTCTTTGGGTATTCGTATTTCGATACGAATACAGGTATGTATATATAGTAGAGTGTAATCCGTATTTATACGGAAAACATTCTAGAAGGTGGACACCTCATTTTAGACTTTTCCATTTATCTTTAAATGGAATAATGAGGTGTAAAAAGAGGTGAGGGGAATATGGCGAGAACCATGCTTCAATAGTATTGACAAATGAATTTTCAATTCATTTGTGCAAACTATTGAAGCATGGTTGGATTTTTATATTAGAGAAAATTGTTTTACAAAATCAAGGTTGGGCTTTTCTCTCTCATGCTTGATTAATTATTTTCCATGCTCACCATTTTCTTCACTCTCCCCCTTGTTTCTTAAGCTCCTCCACTTTCATCTTCAACCTCCTCTCTAAACTCTTATGTGTTGAGAATCAAAAGAGGAGGTGGGATAGAAACACACATAGAACCTCACACTACATCCTAGACAGTTTAGACTAGCAATCTAAAGTCTCTAGTTGCTCCACTAGACTCTTAGTATGGAGCTAGAGCTATGGACTACATCACTTAGGTGGATCATCTTCGACGGAGGGAGACCGACGATCAAGCGCGATCCAGGAGAACTCAAGGAGCAAGGAAAGATGATAGAAGACCGAAGGACATAGATCTTTGGATGAGACACTTCTATCATAGTAGATAGATATCCTCTTTGATAGCTAGTTTAGGTTTATGGTAGATTCTAGAACGGGTTATTCTAGCGCCGGTTTTTCAAACCTAAAAAATTTTTGTTCCGCAAACGGCCACGGTAGATGGTCAGGGTGCTAGGATATCCCAACACAAATAAGTGCTTAGCACTTTTACATAAAAAGAAAAGGGCTGAATAAACAGAGCCCAAATAAGTGCTTAGCACTTTTGAATGAAAAAGAAAAAGAGTAAGCAGACTAAGACCAAATTGGCTAAGTCTCTGAAGTTTCTTGTAGCTAAGCCTAAATGCTATTTTGCTGGATCTTAAGTAAAAATGATCCTTAAAAACATTGTTAAACTGATCTTAGTCTCAAACATGACTAATGATCTCTCATTGATGATATCCAAAATGATATCCATCTCGTATCTCCTAAAGTAATCTTAGTCTCAAATATGACCAGCGATTCTCAGGATCACCACAAATCCTTTCTCTCAAATACGGGATTTGGTTCAAGGATACATCTTTCCACACCTCTGATATATGCCGTTGTAATTCCTCAACGTCTTCAGAGAGATGGCGGGTCCCGACAACCAACAACTCCTTCGTCATACATTGATGCACTTCCAAATTGACGTGCACACCTTAAATTGGATCGCGCCCAAATTGGGCACGATCCATGTCCCCATTGTTCACTTCTCCACGTAACAAATACACGTGCGTGCAAGAAGAATGTTGGACCGAAATGTCCCTAAATTAAAATTTCACCTCAAACATGGCGACAATGGACAGTGATGTCCTTAAACTTTTAATTGGGCCCAAATGCTCATATGTTTTATGTCGATCTTAATCTCAAACCAGATTAACGGTACTTAAATAAACCTAAGTCCAAATCTAAAATATATGGATTTGGACTAATCCGTGCCCTACGGGCGATGACATAAACTAGTCTTCGTATACAATTCACGGGCAACCTAAACAAACAAAAACACACACGATATGAAGTGAACTACCGGAGTAAGAGAAAGTGGTTATCGCAATACGGTAATGTAATTAACTGCAGGGGCTTGCGCCTATAGGGAAGAGCGTCCCCACAATCAAAAACCCCTCATAAAATGAGGGGGAATCTGATAAAGTCTGTTACAACAGTCGCATCTGTCCAAACCTCCGATATATGGTGCCATAAATGAACTTGGTATCTTCAGAGAGGTGGACGGATAAATCTAACTAGCATCTGCCCCTAAATTCAGGTAAGACAACCCATCCCGGTTCGTCCCTGTCTTCAGCGGTGAACAACGTTTTACAAGAACATTGGGAGTTTTGAACTCCACCGCTTAATGAGATTTTTAATTTAATGAGAATCCTTTTAGATTCTCACAATGTGTGCATGTCTCATCATTGATGAGGTGTCACCCTGATTTTGTGGGGCCCATTGTCCCCCTTTTTTTGACTGTAGTGACTTTAATATGCCACATTGGAATACAGATGCTAAGGCCCTTAGTTGTAGTTAATTACATTGTGATGATAACTAACTCTCTACGGGTTTTCTTTTCAAGTACTATGGCTTCTGATTTCTTATTTCCTTATGTCTATTTGGAGAGCGCTTTTGCTGACGCGCCTATTGATCAAGAAGTCTTTGCGCTAATTCGGGACTACGACCCAGAGCAAAAGTCTCTTTATCTATGGGGATCGTGGTACAGTTATATTATCCGGGGTCAGCGCTGCATCACTTGTGCGGTGTCGTCATAACTGATTCCGTCAATCCATTATGCTGACCCCCCGTGGGTCATTTACGCCGTGGAAGAGGTCAACTGGACTTCGGAAGGTCATTTCCAACCTTCCATAGCTTTGAAACCAGTGTAGCCGCCGATGGCCTTAGACATTCTGGGGCGTCGCATAAGCCAAGGAGAAGCTCGTCCTTTAGGCCAGGTCTATACGATAGGAGTGACCCCCCGTCATCCGGCTGGTTTTCTGCAGTGGGCCCATTACATTCTGTCGAACAAGAAGTCGTTGTTGCTGAAGACCGGGTTATATCCAGCGATCTACGCGTCCCTCTTTTATTACCATACTCCTTATGTGTGGTGGGTTAAATCCAAATGTTTTGTTTAATAGAGAGTATCCTAAATTCTTATGTAGAATTTAATTCTATTGATCTTGACTTGGACGTTGGCGTTCACGTGTTGTGCACGCGGGCGCCGCTTAAGAATTTAATTTTTATGATGGGTACTCCTGTGCTTTGCACATTGGCGCCCGCGTGATGAGCATGTGCGGTGCCATATAAGAATTTAATTCTTACTTAGAAAGCGTTTCTGTGCTTTGCGCATTGGCGCCCGCATGATGAGCACGTGCGATGCTATATAAGAATTTAATTTTTACTCAGAAAGCGTTTCTGTGCTTTGTACATTAACGCCGGCGCCTTCGTGTGAAGCACGTGAAGCGCTGCCCCGTTAAATTTCAACAGAGCTTTGCTCTTTTAATATTGGGGGAACATGCTTCATTGCTGGAGTAGCTGTGTAGCCGGTGGGACTTGACTTGCAATTTTCGTCGTTGGGACTTTAATTGCAATGTCGATTTTAAGAAGCATATCGCCGTATTTGGAGCGATGCGCTAGTTTAGGGACATTTTGGTCCATTATCGCCGTGTTTGAGGCACCGCGCCGCGTTTGAAGCGATGCACTAGTTTAGGGACGTTTCGGTCCACTATCGCCGTGTTTGGGGCGACGCGATAGTTTAGGGGTATTTCGGTCCCTAATTTATCATTTGGTCAGGAAGTTGCACAACTCATTCTTTCTAATGCTTGGTTGCTGAGGTGCTGCTTCCTGTCTTTTGTTTGTATGGACACTTCACACCTTAAAGCTATCTTCACTTTCTTGAACTGATAATTTTGCCATCACAGAGGTTGTTTTGCGGGAAGCGGGAAATACTTGGAACTTTACACGGCATCTGCCCGCTGTTCATCAATGTCGCTTTCTAACGCTGACGAAGCATCCTCACGTATGAAGGAACGAGATATCACGTCACCCTTTCTGCTGAGTCTTCTTCTTCCTTGGAAGAATGAACTTGACTTGGGGGCTTTTCCCCTCATCGTCTGATTCGGAATGGGACATGGATTTCATATCCCTTCCATGATTTTTTGGTTCAAGCGGGATATTCCACTTGATTGCAGGACCTGCTTGTTGGTCCCTTAATATCGTTTCTATTTTTTGAAGAAAGGACCATCTCACGTGGAGATTCCTCCGCCGGCGAGCGAGATGCCCCTTATGTATATCTCGAGGGTGTGAGTATTTGAGTCCCAATCTTTCGAAAGGTAGAACCTGTGCTGTCTCTATTTTGTCGACAGATTGCTTCGGAGCCGCTCGTTCTTTGTTGAGCGTTGGTGACAAATGCCACCTTGCATTTTCTATTCATACATCTTCATCGAAAGAAAAAGGGTCTTGACCCATCTGATCCAATCGAGTCATTTTCTCTATGAGCTCTTGGAGGTTGTCGACTTGAAGAGGGCCATGTATGGGAACACCTTTGAATTTGGGTCAAGGGTAGTTATGAACATTCCCACGGCTGGAGCTTCATCGATGTGTTGCTCGCATTTTGACTGAGATTTCGCCATCGGGTAACATATTGAACCCAGGTTTCATTTGGTCCAACCCTTTCGTTGACCAACGCCGCCATGGTAGTGCATTTATTTGCACTGGCGAATCTATGACAAAAGAGCATCTCCATTTCGTCGAAGATCTTCACGAAATCGTTTGGGAGTTCCACATACCATTCGAAGGCGATACCCGCCAGACTGCTGACGAACTTTCAGAGGGGCAGTATATCATTTTCTCCAATGTTGTCGTACATGGATTTAAATCGCGTGATATGTTGGCGAGGATTCCTGGTTTCTTTGTACATGTGGATCGTCGGAAATTTGTATTCTGGCGGGTACTGTATTTGATCGTAGTACGCCGGATACGGTCAACCAGTCTTAATTGACCTATTTGCGGCTTCCCTAGCATAGTGAGCTTTGATTTGCTGAGTGATGTATTCATCGACCTTTGCTTTTGGGATCATTTCCTCCTCATCCGTTGGGGAGACTTGCAGAGAATTTGAAATATCACCCTTGTCTTTAAGAGCGACTACCGACTGTTCTTCTGCCATTGGTTCCGAATGGACCATCATTCCAGCCATACTCTGGATTAGAAGGGCCATACTGTTCATTTTAGCGGACATCGTTTCCGCTTCTTCATCTCTCTTTTTGAGAGCGCGTTTTAGGAAATCAATATCCGACTCCTGCCTTACTCTTTCTTCGGGTGCGTCTTCGGGATTTTCCTTAGGCAATGGATTAGCGAGTGCTGCCGCTTGAGCAAGCATCACCTGCAGCTTTTCATGTTGCACTTGAGCTTTTGTCAGAGACCGAGTATGCGGTCCGTGACTAGTAGAACCACGACCTTCGTCTTTGGAGTTTACCATGTGGACTGTATGAACTACCATACCCCCAGGCTTGGGCTGCTTGGAGTTTCGGCTTTGGAGTTTTCCTCGGGAGCTTGAGGTTTATCCGACCTCTCTATTTTATGAGAAGCTGCTTTGGCTTTGGGAGGAACCGTTGTAGCAGGAACCGCCTTGGGAAGATTCCCCTTGTATTTGAAAAGGAAGTTGTCATAGTTTAGCTGACGCTTAGGGGAAGGGCCATGGATAACGACTAAGTCCTTCACTTACTCCCACAGCTTATATATAGATGAGGAAAGTTCTTTTAGAGAGCGAACTGGTTTCTGCTCTCATTGGATCTCCGTAGTTTGCAATGACTTTTTCAATACCTCAATGGGTGAGTTTTAATTGACCTTTCACAGCAGTTTGAAATTGTTTCCGGTTAGAACATAAGCATCCGTCATCGGATTTGAAGCAGGTTGAGTCAACACGGATAAAGAACCGCCCCCAACTTGTCTTATTTGATGCCCATATTGACGTCGATCATATCTTCTGACCGGAGTTTCTTCAGTCTTAGGAATTTACTGAGCCTGCCCCATGTTTTCATTCAGAGCATGAACATTATACCTCTTGCATCGACCTTGGTCTTTAGAAGGAGCCAGTCGTATGAAGACCAATGCTGTTGGCAGAGCTGAAACTTGAGGAGCCAGCCTGTGGAAGACAGACTTCTTCTGGGCTTTCCCCTTTGGCGTTGAGGCACCGAGGGTAGGAAGTAGGACCATTGTGCCAAAGAAAAGCCTATTGATTTCATGAAGAGCCGGACTTCAGATATTTGAGGCTGCAAGTAGCCCATACATGACTGCACCAGATGTGACAGAGCCTGAGTTGTGAGTGGAAGCAAACGCCATTCTGGAAAGAGACGAAACACTACTTCAGTATCTCATCACCTAAGGGTAGCTACAAACATGTATACCGCGATTATTTGATCACGTAAAAACACGATACACGAACTATGGAGTGGAAAGAGGAAAAGGTCCCACCGGGCGTGCCAGAATCTGTTTTTCGCCGAAAACCGGACTGAGACGCGGAGGACGTCTAGCCTGAATTTGGGGGCTAATTCTAATTGGACATATACACCCACCTTTCTGAAGATACCAATTTGATTTATAGAACAATATATCGGAGGTTTGGATAGATGCGATCGATGTAGCACAGCGCCTCCCGGTAATGATTGGCATTTAGACTTTATCAGATTCCCCCTCATTTGTGAGGGGTTTTTGATTGTGGGGATACTCTTCTATGCAGGCGCAAACCCTGCAGTTAATTACATTATCGCGTTGCGATAACCACTTTCTCCTGCTCCAGTAGTTCGCTTCGTGTCGTGTTATATTTGGTTTATTTTGGTTGCCCGTGGATTGTATACGGAGACTAATTTATGTCGTCACCTGTAGGGTGCGGATTAGTCCAAATACATATATTTTAGATTTGGATTTGGGTCAAGGATTTGCTTGACGGGGTCCATATTGGTAGCTTGGTTTGCCAACGGGAATGAACTTAGGATGTATTTCTCATATTTGTGAGGTCCATCAGTTCATTGGATATTTGGGTTTGATCTAAGGATCATTCTTCTTATTTGAGACTAAGATCAACTTAGAAACAAATGAGCATATGAGCTCAATTATATTAGTTTAAGAACATTTTGATCCATCATTCATCTTGCGCGCACGTGTATTTGTTACATGACGGAGTGAACGATAGTGACATGGAATGCACCCAATTCGGGGTGCGATCCAATTTGAGGTGTGCACATCAATTTGGAAGTGCATCAATGTAGGATGTATCATTCCCTGTCTTGATGAAATTTTACATCAAGTTGGAATGAGAAAAGAGTTGTTGGTTGTCATAACCCGCCACTTCTCTGAAGTCGTTGAGAAATTATAACGACATATATCAGAGGTGTGGAGAGATGTACCCTAAAACCAAATTCCGTATTTCAGGGAAACGATCATAGTGGATCATCTAAAATTCGTTAGTCTTATTTGAGACTAAGATTAACTTAGAAGGTATGGGATGAAGATCGTCAGTCATGTATGAGACTAAGATCAGTTTGGATATCAGTTTGGATATCAGTTTGGATATCACGAACATAAGCTTAGCCAATTTGGGCTAAGATTGGGTTTCTGTAACACCCAGCAGTGCTAAGAACATCAGACATATAGCGCTCACGTGTGTTTCACGTGAGGCGTTGAAATAGTGCTAAGCACTAGTCTTTTATGGCACTCACGTGTGTTTCACGTGAGGCGCTAAGTGTCTGATGCTCATGTGTGTTTCACGTGAGACGCTGCATTAGTGCTAAGCACTAAACTTTTCTATTTTATGGCGCTCACGCGTGTTTCACGTTAGGCATTGAGCGGCTGGCACTCATGTGTGTTTCACGTGAGGCGTTAAGTTCTTGGGAGATTTAATCTTTGTAGATGTTTTTAGAGAATTTAAATCTCTGTTAATGGTATTTTGACCATTAACGATCACCAAGATCACTATTTTTGAGGATCTTGGATCGAGTTCTTTAAGAACTAAGTCCTTAATTTGAAGGAACTAAGTTCCTGGAGTATTATGGACCCCATCTTCTTTCTTTTCAACTTTGTTCTTCCCTGAATTTTTTATTCTCAAGAACAAGATCTTCCCGATGAGAATTAAATTCTCAAATTGTGGGAGACTTGTCTTGTGGATCTCGGATTCAAAGAAAGAACTAAATTCTTGAGAAGGGTTAAACTCTTAGATAGGTAAAGAAGATATTTTGATCTCTGTGTTTTTTTTACCTAGAGTTTAGAGGAGGAAAATCTTCTTCTTTTATTGAGAATTAAATTCTCTGTTTTTTGTGGATACTTTTGGAGAGCCTTCTGTATATTTTTACAGAAGCTTATGGGGCGGTCTCTTCTTTTTATATCGAGTCCTCCCTTTTTTCTCTTTTCATCTTTTTACTCCTATTTATACGAGAAAGAAAAGAATTAATTTGTTGAGAAAATCTCTCATTGAGAGATCATGATTGATTTCATAATCAACCAAATTGATCTTTTAGGTCAACCGGTGAATTTGATTCTCCGTTGGATTTTTAATCCGAAAGCTATATGTTTAACAGAGAAGATTACTTATTTGTTTAACAAGATTAGGAAATATTTTCCTAAAATAAAATTTTATTCTCTCATATGAATATCTTGTTGGTTTAACAAGATTGAAATTTCATTCTATCATATGAATATCTTGTTAGTTTAAAAAGATTAGGAAGATATTTTCCTAGCATAGAATTTAATTATATCACATATAATATCTTGTTAGTTTAATAAGATTAGAAAGTTATTTTCCTAGCATAGAATTTAATTCTATCACATAAAATATCTTGTATGATTAAAAAGATTAGGAAGATATTTTCCTAGCATAGAATTTTATTCTATCACATAGAATTTAATTCTATCAGACGATTTAATTAGTGATTTTATAATCACCATTGGATGTTTGATACAAGGGTCCTCTTTTTAATAAAGAGGATCTTTCTATATTAGAAAGAGATCTGGAAAATATTTTCCATATAGAATTTAATTCTAATATTGGATTTTTGATCCAATAGAGAATATCTTTCTTATTTAGAAAGATCAGGGGGATATTTTCCCCTAATAGAAATTTAATTCTATCATTTGATGATTTATTATCACAATTGGATTTTTGATTCAACGACTCTGTTTAACAGAGAATATCCTAAATTTTAAGGAAATATTCTCTATGTAGAATTTAATTCTACCCTCTTTAATTTGGGCGCTGACGCTCACGTGCTATGCACGTGGGCGCCGCCTAAGAATTTAATTCTTTTATAAATAGTCACTCACGTTCTTTACACGCCGACGCTCACGTGTGTTCCACGTGAGGCACCACTATAGGATTTAATTCTAACAGAGGCTGGCGCTGGTGCTCACGTGGGAAACACGTGAGGTGCTCATGTGTTTAACATGTGGGAACTAATATAGGATTTAATCCTATCTGAAACGGTACCTACATGCTTTGCATTTGGGTGCACGTGTTTAACACATGGAGGTTTCCTTTTATTTTTATAAGGGAACATCAAGCTCTGAACCAAATTTTTTTGGCGAGAATAGTGACAATGACGAAGTTGGATTCAATGGTTCACATGATTCAACTTAAATGCTAAAGTTTATGAAGCAAAAAGTCAGTCGATGACTTTCTAAAGATAGAGAAGGAGGCTTACCTGAATTCTGATCTCCCTGCAAATTTTCAAGAGATGAAGAATATTATTGCCGACATCGGTTTTAGTTATCAAAAAATCGATGCATATCAAAATGACTGCATTTTATTCACGACAGATGATGACAGGAACTTAAATAAGTGTAGCACTTGTGGGGAATCGCAATGGATATTACCTAAAATGCCGCCGAGGGATGAGGAGTTAATTTCGAAAATTCATGTAAAGGTGTTGCGCTTTTTTCTATTAAAAAAAGACTACAGAGGTTATTTCTGTCGTCTAAAACCGCTGAACATATGACATGGCATGCAGATGGTCGCAGGAAGGATGGAGTCTTACGGCATCCCGCTGATGGTGAAGAGTGGTAAAGATTTGACGCTCAATTTCCCGCGTTCTCTGCGGAAGCTCGTAATGTGAGACTTGGATTATCGGCTGATGGATTAGGACCGTTTAAAGGAGGTGCATCTCACAGTGTATGGACCGTTGCACTAGTAGTTTATATCCTCCCGCTGTTGAAATAATCTTACATCCAAATGTCTTTATTGATCCATGGAACCAACTCTCTTGGTATTGATATCGATGTTTATTTGAAGCCGTTGATCGATGAGTTGAATGATCTGTGGGAGACCGACATCGTTGCTTATGATGTCCATAGAAAGGAGAGATTCACACTGCGCGCAGCGTTACTTTGGACAATAAACGATTTCCCGGTATATACCATGTTGTCGGGATAGAGTACGAAAGGTCATCGTGCTTGCCCCTGTTGTAAAGAGAACACCGTCTGTGAAACGCCAGTAAATAGAATTTCCTGTTACACCGGATATCGTCGTTGGCTAGACGTTGATCATCCTTATCGACACAATGGAATCAAGTTCAATGATGAGCAGGAGAATCGGTCCCCTCCTCCTGGGTCAAATGGGATAAAGGTGTTTGTGGATGTAGAGCAAATCAATGTTGTTTTTTGTAAGAAACATAAGCATACTATTTCGAATGAGATATCAAATAACTGAAAAAAGAGGTCTATATTTTATGATTTTCCGTATTGGCGTTTTCTGAATCTTCGCCATAACTTGGACGTCTTGCACATTGAGAAGAAGTCTGTAAGCTCTTGCTGGGTACTCTGTTGAATACCAAATTCAAGAATAGAGACACACCAGCGATACAACAATTGTTTGCTACAAAGAATTTATGGCCAGAATTGCATCCAACTCTGAAAGAAAATGGTAAATGGGTTATTCCACCAGCAAAGCACACAATGTCTGATAATGAGAAGCTGAGTTTCATTAAGGTACTTAAATAAGTAAGGGAATCGGAAGTATATTCTGCGAACATCAATAAATGCGTAAACTTGTAAAAGAAAACTCTCGTCAGCCTAAAAAGTCACGACTGTCATGTGATCATGCAGCAATTGCTTCCCATCGCTGTTAGGGTGTTACCAGATAACGACGTTATATCGGTTGTGATTGATTTGTTTCATTTCTTCAGAGAGTTATGCTCCAAAGATTACTTGGCAAACGATTTTAGAACCCTGGTGATTAAAATATCTCGCATAATTTGTAGAATGAAGATATTGTTTCCGCCTTCTATTTTCACCGTAATGTTGCATCTCGCGGTTCACCTTGCTCAAGAGGCACGTTTAGGTGGTCCCGTGAATTATCGGTAGATGTATCCGTTCGAGAGGTAAAACTAACATAACAACTCTTTACTGTTCATAATAAATCGAATATTTATAATAAAACGAATTAAATTTGTTCGCATCCTTCATGTTCATGTACAAAATAAAATGGAATATCCGTAACACGAGTCAGCCTGAATGGTCAATCACTGAAAGGTTTCTCGCGGAGGAATGTATGACGTTCTGTTCTATATATTTAGAGAGTGTTGAGACTGCATTTAATAGATCGAGACGTAATGAGTACATGGTTGACAATAGACCCGTAATAGCCGTCTTCCGGGCCCAAGGAAAGAAACTGGGTAAAGTGAAGTCGGGTCACACTGATCTGAGCAGCTCGGTATGATCCACCGTTACATTTTATTTAACTGTTCAGACGGGAACAGTTTTATCAGATAAATATTTATTACTTTTTTCTTAACATAATTATAGAAAATCTTCAAGTCAAAATTAAATGTTTATTTGCGATATATACAGCGTTTGGAATGCTCAATACCGTTCACCTACTAAACGAACTCGGCAATGGGATATCGATAATGAGCAACATAAACACTTTCCCACTTGGTTGAAAGTACGTGTAAGTTGTAAGCTATAAAAAACAAACTACAACTCGTGTTGATATACACACATACTAACTTAATCCGTTTTACCCCAATAGATGGAAAAAAATCCCAATGATAGACATGTTTCAGAAGATAAAAAAGAGCCAGCGTATGGTCCAGATGAACAAGCCGGGTACCTTTCCGGTTACGTTGTTAACGGGTTTAGATTTCACACCAGAAAAAGAGATCAAAATAAAAACTTCCAGAATTACGGCGTTTTTATCACATCCACCGTTACTGGATATTCATCTTCTAGAGATTCAAATCCAACCACGGAAAAATTGGACTATTACGGGATGCTTAAAAAAATAATTCAGGTGTGTTATCATGAACAAACGGTTGTCCTGTTCAAGTGTCTGTGGTACGATGTCCATCATGGACATACTGGGTTCAAAGTTGAAAATAGTCTATTTTTACTCAATTCATCGAAACTCGTTTTTGGTGAAAAGCCTTATATTCTCGCCGGCCAAGCCCGCCAATATTTTTATGTCACAGACCTTAGAGATGCCCAATGGGATGTTGCTGTTGTGACGAATCTACGAGACTATTACAACGTGGGTGAAAGTGATGTAAGCGAGATTAGTTGTCCTATAATCCAGGTTATACAAGATGATGATATTCCTCTCGAATTCAACAACGGTTTATCAAGAATAGACATAGAATCGAAAATAGTCTCTGATGTGTCATCAGCGGTAATAGAACAAGAAGTCTAATTAAGACTTTAAATATCTTGATATATTAACTCGCTCTTGTATGATACTCATAACTTAAGTAATGTAAAACTTATAATTTATTGCATCTTTCTTTCCGCATATTATTTCATACATTTCATCTTTTTCTATATATTATTTTCGTATATTATCTCCTACAGTTTCGAATTCTAATGTACAGAGATTTTCAGGTTAATTTATATATGAGATTATATAAGCTGGTTATATGTATTCTGTTCTTGGGCCATAATTCTAATATCCTACATTTCATCTTTTTCCGTGCATATTATTTCCACAATTTATTGCTCATGTATATTATTCTTTTTAGCAATAATTTTCACTATTATTTTTTATCTAACATACTAAACTATATTCCATGAAGTTATTTTAAATATGTCAGATTCAAATAGTAGGATCGATCAGTCTACCAGGGATGAGGGGCAGTCCTCTTAGAAAAAGAAACGGACTGGGAGAGGACCCACAAGGACCAGTGATATATGGAGGAGGATACCACATGCTCCTAATAAGCCGATTGTATACCTTGGTTTCACAGGAGATATTATGATAGGAGCCAGCAAAGAAGTGAAGAAAATGATGTCGTCGATAGTGAATAGCGAGGACCGGACGCCTCATTTGTTGAAGGATGAAGATGACGAGTGGGAGGTTCTAGATTGGGACAAAGAAACATTAGGGCTAAAAAAACAAGTCGCTATATGAGAGATGATGGTCAGATTTCTTTATACAATTCAATAATGCACTTTTTTTGATATGCACACATGTACATACACATACGCATATCATACACACACACATATATATACACATACACATTTACTAAATTACTATAAAATACCCATACAATGATGAATTATCTCATTTCGCAGCCTCGGTTCGAGTTCCGGTGGGTTGGCGTAGAGGGCCCCACGGGGTTTGTGATGAACGCGCAGTTTATAATAAGATGTGTAGTCATATGGCGAAGAATTGGATAGGCTATAAAAACAAGTTCTTTAGAAAGCTTGAAAACTGTGCTTCACTGAATGGGATGTATTCGATTAAGCAGGATACAGATTGGTCCGATGAATATTGGCATTCCTTGGTCGATCATTTCTTGTCCGGAAAGTTTATGGTATGTCTTTGACAATACCTTTTTACTATTTTATAGTAACTCAGTAAACAATATTTAATATAACTGCAGGAGAAGAGAGAGCGAGGCAATATATCTCGCGCTCAGCTGCACGATATTTATAGGGGCAGGAGCAAGAGTTCCCAGCAGGTTGCCATTAAACACGTAAGTATCGTATTTGATATTAATATGTTAAAATTATCTTAAAAATTTTTGTATGAACTTTCTAAATGTTATATGCAGGAAGAAAGCCATGGTGGAGAGTCCCTTCATCGTAACGAAATCTACCGACTCAATTTGTACGGGACGATGACACGCCTGCATCGATTGAGGCACATGGGATATATGTAAGTTTCTACATACGCCGTGCTTCTTAATTATTTCAGAATAATTATTGTGTAGCTTTTAGAATGGCATTAATACATTTCTTCTACAAACAGGAGGCGATGACGGCTGAGGGAGATCGGTTGATCCAGACGATGGAAGCGGAGCAGAGACACCCGGTTGATGACGCGTAGAGAACATTCATCATAGATAGGGTTTTCACGGCGTTTAGGCCAGATTATCACTGGAGAGTACAATGCGTTTCCTCCAAGATCACATCGCGTCACTATAACACTCATTTCCAGCCGACCGGGCATCCACCTCCTAGGTTTCAGCCGGCAGACGAATCAGCATCAGGGCCTCTAGGACCAGGACCCCTATGTTTCATGGATCGCCCTAGGCGCAGACACTGGAATCCGTCGGTTCCCCATGCCGATCGACTGCCGCTTCTGCTGTCGATCTATTTACTGGCTGGACTCTCGAGCAAACGCTTAATCTTATTGACACGTAAGTCTATGCAGGGAGGCCAGTACCTTCTGTAAATTCGATAACCCTTACATATATACACACATACAAACATATCACATACACACACAATCATACATACACATACACACATACACGCATAAGCATACACATACACACGCGCGCGCACACACACACACACAAAAGCATATCACATACACACACATGCATAAATCACATACACGTGTGCACACACATACACAAACACAAACAGGCGTGCGCGCACACAAACATACACACAAACAAACGCGTGCGCGTGCAGACAAGCACACACACGCACAGAAACAAGCATGCACACACACTTTTAATTAATATAAAATATACATATTAATTCATGTATTTTAAACTTTTAATCGCATGGGTTTTACCCCGGAAATCCATTAGCGCCTTCTTCGTGATCGACTCTCCTTCCCGTGTTCGTCCTCCATTGATTATTCATTTTCCATTTTTGTAAATTTATGATATTAAGATTTTGATAGAACACGTAGTATGCATTATAATCGTATTTGGATAATCGATATTTGAATGGAATGGATTTTGTATTAGAATCGTTATTTGAAAGGAATGGAATTGATATTAAATTGAAATAGATTGAATTAGAGATTTTCTTGATTTTTTAAAATTTATTTTACTATAATGCACTCTATTTCGACGGAACTGGCCCGTCAAAATAGACTATTTCGACGGGAATTACCCGTCGAAATAGAAAAAATGTTTTTTAAATGATTCCTGAAACAATTTTTGTAACTTAAAAAACTTATATATTTCGACGGGAATTACCCGTCGAGAAAAGAACTTTTTCGACTGAAATTAGCTGCCGAATAGATTTGATTATTATGAAGAAATGTTAGTCGTGGAAATAACCTATTGCGAAACAACCTATTGCGTTGGCATTCCTTCATGGCTATTTGGTGTCTCCCGACGAAATAGATCTATTTCAACAGTAAATTTCCGTCGAAATAAGTGTTTATTTACTGTAGTGTCAATGTATTCATATTTCCAACTAAATAGCATATAAATAGAGTGCTAGACTTGTCAAGAATGACCCATGACGTATTTGACCCGTGAGTGGACCTGTAAAACATTGGTCACGAGACAAACATTTACAACCTGTTTAATAATTATATATATCCGGTCCATCCGTTTAAAAGAATCAAACGGTCAATCAGACCAACGGAGTCGTGGGTCCCGCTGCAAAAAATAAAGTCAAGCGGTTTTTTTATATAATTTTTTTCATGCAGATCAATAAATTTTTCATGTTAGAGTACTGTCATGAATACTAAATGGTTATTAGAATATATATACCTTCCAATGTGCTTGCCATTTTTAGTTAAGCTAGTTAATCTATTTAAGTCCCACAAGTCTAAAATACATTATGTTCCCTTAGATTACAAAACCGTCTTCAGAACAATCATAAGAAGTGATAAAAGTTACCGGTTAGCCTACTCATGGATATTGACATGTTTATCCGTACACCAATTACTCCAACACCAATCCACCATATATAACATGACCGATGCACATAAAAATTAGCACTCGTTTAAATATGGGCATTCCTATCTGTTCTTGTTTTACCCGCTGATGGATCTCTGGATCTCCTTTAGATGTTACCTTCCTTTGATCTGTCGCGAGCGCTAATGGATGGCTGAGATTGAGTTGGAGGGTTGCCTCCTGAAGCGTGTGGATCTCAATGAGTTTTATGTGGTTGAGGCCGAGGTATCTGCAAGGAAGTCCCGGGGTGGTTGTGCCACCGAGGACCCTCCGACGATCAAGTTAGACGGGGTATTTTGACAGAGTAACGGTCCATTGGAGTCAAATTGGCTTACCTGAGTCGTCTGGGAGAGGGGTTTATAAAGTGGCAGCAATGGGCAGGCGGGCGCGAGATTCACGCCGGCCGTTACGCCCCTGGCGTTACGCCCACGTGATAGGCGGGATTCCCTATTGATGACGAAATATGCTCGTTAATGGGGGATCGTGATGGCGTGGAACGCGGGATCATGGGCGGCGGATATCTCGCGCTTGGCGAGATTTGCGGAGTCGTGGCAGAGGCGCCAGTGATCGGTGTTGTGGGTTGGTCGGTGCGACCGAGGAAAATAAGCTTAGCGGGAGGCCGAGGCATCTTGGTTCTGTGATAGCTCGGAGGTAAGTTGGGAGGGCCGAGGAGGCCCATTGTGCAGGAGGCTCAGAGGCGAGCCAACGGTTGTTTGTAAAGTGGGCATAGGAGTGGTCTGGACGGCCACTGAAGGTCGGAAACATCCTCGGGTCGAAGGCCCGGGACATGCTTCTAATGTACCGTTGTCGCTCCCTTCCCGTGACCCATGAGACACGTCAGTTGCCACTTCTGAGCATCATCATTAGCCCCCCTCTCTCGTTCCGACCTATTTATGGGTTGAGAGTGAGCTATACGGAGAATGTTCTGCTTGGTTTGGCACCGAGAATCATGATGTTGATTGCCCAGGAATGAATGGAGGCGTAGTTTCATTTATTAGGCCTGGCTATCGACCAAACTCGAGCTCTCCTATTTTTTTCTTACTTGAGCCATGTTGGGAGCTTGCCTTCTTCGGGTGCATGCGCCGAGCAGAGGCTTGCTAGCTGGTTCAATGTAAGGCTCAGGGATCCACCATTGAGACCGAACATGAAGATGTCTGGCGGCTTCGTGACGAGGGCCTTGATCCATCTCTTTGTACGGCAGGAAGCTGCCTGGAGTGGACGGACCGAGTAGGAGAATGCACAGTCACCTATTGAGGAGGGCTTTCGATCCTTGGCGTCGAGGGGCAGGTAGCTTCCTGTCAGGATGAACCGAGCACGAGGATGCCCGTTCGCCTCATGATGAGGGCTTCGATCCTCAGCGTTGTGGGGCAGGAAGCTTCCCGCCAGGAAGAACCGAGCAGGGTAGATGCTTGGTGGCCTCTTGATGAGGGCTTTGATCCTCGGCGTCGTTGGGTAAGAAATCACCAGTCAAGGATGTACTGAGCAGGGAAGTTGCTCGGTAGTCTCTTGATGAAGGATTTGATCCTTAGCGTTGTGGGGTAAGAGATTACCAGCCAAGGATGGACCGAGCAGGGTAGCTGCTCGGTGGCCTCTTGATGGGGGCTTTGATCTTTAGCGTGGGAGGGCATTGAGAGGTCATCTAAGGATGGACCGAGCAAGGTAGCTGCTCGGCGGTCTCTTGATGAGGGCTTTGATCCTTGGCGTTTTGGGGTAAGAGATTACCAGCCAAGGATAGACCGAGCAGTGTAGCTGCTCGGTGGCCTCATGATGAGGGCTTTGATCCTTAGCGCGGGAGGATATTGAAAGGCCTGCTAAGGATGGACCGAGCAGGGTAGCTGCCCGATGGCTTCTTGATAAGGTATTTGATCCTTGGCGTAGTGGGGTAAGAGATTACCAGCAAAGGATGGACCGAGCAGGGTAGCTGCTCGGCGGCCTCTTGATGAGGGCTTTGATCCTTAGCATGGGAGGGCATTGAGAGGCCTGCTAAGGATGGACCGAGCAGGATAGCTATTTGGTGGCCTCTTGGCGAGGGCTTTGATCCTTGGCATCGTTGGGTAAGAGATTACCAGCCAAGGATGGACCGAGCAGGGTTGCTGCCCGGTGGCCTCTTGGTGAGGGCTTTGATCGTTGGCGACGGTAGGTAGAGAACTACTAGCCATGGATGGAACGAGTAGGGTTGCTGCCCGGTGGCCTCTTAAGGAGGGCTTTGATCCTTGGAGTCAGTGGGTAGCCAACTTCCAGCTATGGATGGACCGAGCAGGGTTGCTGCTCAGTGGCCTCTTGGTGAGGGCTTTGATCTTTAGCGTGGGAGGGCATGTAGTGGCCTACTAAGGATGGACTGAGCAGGGTTGCTGCTCGGTGGCCTCTTGATGAGGACTTTGATCCTTGGTGTCGGTAGGTAGTGAACTACCAGCCATGGATGGACCGAGCAGGGTTGCTGCCCGGTGGCCTCTTGGTGAGAGCTTTGATCATTGGCGTCGATGGGTGGTGAACTACCAGCCATGGATGGACCGAGCAGGGTTGCTTCCCGGAGGCCTATTGGTGAGGGCTTTGATCCTTGGAGTCGATGGGTAGCGAACTACCAGCCATGGATGGACCGAGCAGGATTGCTGCCCGGTGGTCTCTTGGTGATGGCTTTGATCCTTAGCATGGGAGGGCATGGAGTGGCCTGCTAAGGATGGACCGAGCAGGATTGCTGCTCGGTGGCCTCTTGATGAGAGCTTTGATCCTTGGCGTCGGTGGGTAGCGAACTACTAGCCATAGATGGACCAATCATTGTTGCTGCCCGGTGGCCTCTTGGTGAGGGCTTTGATCCTCAGCGCGGGAGGGCATGGAGTGGCCTGCTAAGGATGGACCGAGCAGGGTAGCTGCTCGATGGACTCTTGATGAGGGCTTTGATCCTTAGCGTCGTTGGGTAGTGAACTACCAGCCATGGATGGACCGAGCAGGGTTGCTGCCCGGTGGCCTCTTGGTGAGGGCTTTGATCCTTGGCGTCGGTGGGTAGTGAACTACCATCTATGGATGAACCAAGCAGGGTAGCTGCTCGGTGGCCTCTTGGTGAGGGCTTTGATCCTTGGCATCGGTGGGTAGTGAACTACCAGCCATGGATGGACCGAGCAGGGTTGCTGCCCGGTTGCCTCTTGGTGAGGGATTTGATCCTTGGCGTCGGTGGGTAGTGAACTACCAGCCATGGATGGACCGATCAGGGTTGCTTCCTGGTGGCCTCTTGGTGAGGGCTTTGATCCTTAGCGCGGAAGGGCATGGAGTAGCCTGCTAAGGATGGACCGAGTAGGGTTGCTGCTCGGTGGTCTCTTGATGAGGGCTTTGATCCTTGGCGTCGGTGGGCAGTGAATTACCAGCCATGGATGGACCGAGCAGGGTTGCTGCCAGGTGGCTCTTGGTGAGGGCTTTGATCCTTGGCATCGTGGGGTAAGAGATTACCAGCCAAGGATGGACCGAGCAGGGTAGCTGTTCGGTGGCCTCTTGATGAGGGCTTTAATCCTTAGCGTGGGAGGGCATTGAGAGGCCTGCTAAGGATGGACCGAGAAGGGTAGCTGCTCGGTGGCCTCTTGGAGAGGGCTTTGATTCTTGGCATCAATGGCTAAAAGATTACCGGCCAAGGATGGACTGAGTAGGGTAGCTGCTCGATGGCCTCTTGATGAGGGCTTTGATCCTTGGCGTCGGTGGGTGGCGAACTACCAGCCATGGATGGACCGAGCAGGGTTGCTGCCCGGTGGCCTCTTGGTGAGGGCTATGATCCTTAGCGTCGTGGGGTAAGAGATTACCAGCCAAGGATGGACCGAGCAGGGAAGCTGCTCGGCGGCCTCTTGATGAGGGCTTTGATATTTAGTGTGGGAGGGCATTGAGAGGCCTCCAAAGGATGGACCGAGTAGGGTAGCTGCTCGGTGTCCTCTTGGTGAGGGCTTTAATCCTTGGCGTCGTTGGGTAAGACATTACCAGCCAAGGATGGACCGAGCATGGCAGCTGCTCAGTGGCCTCTTGATGAGGGCTTTGATCCTTGGCGTCGGTGGGTAGTGAACTACCAGCCATGGATGGACCAAGCAGGGTTGCTGCCCGGTGGCTTCTTGGTGAGGGCTTTGATCCTTGGTATCGGTAGGTAATGAACTACCATCCATGGATGGATCGAGCAGGGTAGCTTCTTGGTGGCCTCTCGATGAGGGCTTTGATCCTTAGCACGGGAGGGCAAGGAGTTTCCTGCTAAGGATGGACCGAGCAGGGTTGCTGCTCGGTTGCCTTCTTCTCTTCCCTAGCCCTTTTCTTCTGATCGGCTTGCTCTGTCCGGGGTGAGTTGGCGTTCACCTCAGACTCGAGCTGGATCTCACGTTCAGTCCAGGCCTTTACCTCGGCCATGGTCTTAGGTTGCGCTAATGCAAAGGAGCGTAGCCACTCCTTGTGCCTAAGACCCGACCTAAGGGTCGTAATGACCGTCTTGTCCCGGTGTTCTGGGACCTCAAGGAGGGCGTTGTAGAAGCGGGTGATGTATACTTTGAAGAATTCTTTGTCCCCGTTCTTGGTGAAGAGATGGTCAACGGACCGCTTCTTCCGTCTTTTCCCGACGAAGTGGCCGAGGAATCTGGTGGCCAGCTCGTCGAAGGTAGAGATTTAGCGTGGCGCGAGTCCTCGGAACCAGTCTTGTCCAGAGCAGATGAGAGTGGAAGGGAAAGCATGGCATTGAGCGGCATCAGAACAGTCCTGGAAACTCATCCCGGCTGTGAACGCATCCAAATAGTCCTTCGGGTCGGACTTCCCGGCGAAGAGTGAGACTTTCGGGAATTTGTTCCGGGAGGAGACGTGGACGACGAGTAGCTCTTTGGTGAAGGTCTTCGTGAGAGAGTCAGCGGCATATTTAGCCCCGTTGCTTGAAGGACGATTTTCTCGATGCATGCATTCGATCTTCTTTTCGAGGGCGTCGAGTCGGCCGTGGTATCCCGATGATTCGGCACATTTTGATTTTTAGCCTCTGCTACCGGAGACCTGCGCCTAGCCACGGCCCTGGTTCCATTCGATGAGGTTCCTTAGGTCCCCTGGCGAGGTTGTCTTCAAGCTGCCGTGGCAAGTTCCGTCCGTGCGACCCCGTCGAGGGAGGGGGTGCCGGTCATGCCTAGGCGTAGACGAGCTGAACGACACCTCCTCGGGAGGGACAGGGGCGCGATGGGCCTCAGGGCGAGGCGCTCTGGCACAAGATCTCGGTGTTGAGCTATGCGGCGTCCAGTGGGTCATTGAGTACGTTGGCCTGAGGGATCTGTGGCCGCCGGAGACAACGAGGTGGTTTCCGGTCATGCCGACGCGTGCATCGTCTTCTCTCCCTCTGTAGGGGCCCCGGTCCCGAGGTGGGGAAGCGGCGACCTGGGGAGCTTGCCCGACTGTTTGGACACAGAAGAGTGTATCCACGACGGACGCGAACCGATTTATCCGAACGGGTAGGGCGTGAATGGCGTTCGGGGGTGGAGGGGATTCTCCCTCGTCTCCACTGCGAGGAGGGCGACGGCTAGTGCTTGGATCGTCGCGGTGACCACTCACCATGAAGTTGAGATTGGAAGGTGAACTTTAGTTGAGTGGAACTAACGTTTCCACAGACGGCGCCAACTGATGGATCACTGGATCTCCTTCAGATGTTACCTTCTGTTGATCTGCGGCGAGCGCTGATGGATGGCTAAGATTGAGTTGGAGGGTTGCCTCCTGAAGCATGTGGAACTCAATGAATTTTATGTGGTTGAGGCCGAGCTACCTGCAAGGAAGTCCCGGGATGGTTGTGTCACTGAGGACCCTCCGACGATCAAGTCAGATGGGGTATTTTGACAGAGTAACGGCCTATTGGGGTCAAATTGGCTTACCTGAGGAGAGGGGTTTATATAGTGGCCGCAATGGGCAGGTGGGCGCGAGATTCACGCCGGCCGTTATGCCCGTGTGATAGGCGGGATTCCCCATTAATGACGAGATATGCTTGTTAATTGGGGACCGTGATGGCGTGGAAAGCGGGATCATGGGCGGCGGATATCTCGTGCCTGGCGAGATTCGCGGAGCCATGGCGGAGACGCCTGTGATCGGTGCTGTGGGTCGGTCAGTGAGACCGAGGAAGATAAGCTCGGCGGGAGGCTCGGGAATGAGCGGAAGGTCGAGACATCTTGGTTCTGTGATAGCTCAGAGGTGAGCCGGAAGGGCCGAGGAGGCCGATCGTATAGGAGGCTCGGAGACGAGCCTGTTAGTGTATATGCCCTAGGGGCCATTATTGTATCATACTAGTTTGTATATTACTTAATAGAAGCTTGAGATATTCGCATTTGTATTAACGGTCTTGCTCAACATAGTAGTATGCTATTTGGTTTATATCTATCTTAATATGTGTATATGTTTCTTTTAACATATCGCGAATACATATTGATAGAGCCCATAGGATCTTGCTTGACTACCAGCGTTGTGATGGCAGTCACACTTGTGGGGGCTGGGTAGTCTATAAGCATATCCTTTTTCAAGTCCCTAATCATAGGATTATCGAGACATGGCATCGATACTCCAGAGTAGACTAGTGTATACGCTTCTCATCCCAGCAGGGGAAATGGTCTGTCCCACAGCTATTAGTACGTTGTACTGGAGATAGTATGCAGGTGCTCGTTAGGTTACGCATACATCGGACAGGACTCGCAGGGAACTGTTGGTTGGTATTATACCCATCGTCAGTTAACAGTTCCCAGGTGACATAAGTACAGCATAGTCCGTTGATTTGACATTGCTGCTTCGTCTCGAGTGTGTTCCCACCGTTCTTAGATTGCTACCCTACCACGGCTCAAAGGAGTCGTACAAACAGGTAGCAGTTGGGTGCAGTCCCGAAGCACTTGGAGGCAGTGGTGGTTAGAAAGGATTCATCTCTCCCAGTATTGGGAGTTGATATCGCACTGTATTTGGAGAGCCATTACGCAAAGTCCCTGGCCAGGGCAAACGAGATTTACTGGTAGGTTTTCCAGTAGCTTCTCAAGGTGTAATGGGCTTCACTCCGACATGACTTATACCGCTTTTAGGGGACTGATGCTTGCCGCCCCCTAGGCCTGATATGCGATAGTCTTAGACGAACAGACCGGACTGTACGGAGATTGTCACATCAGGCTCAGTAGAAGTTCGGATGGGTTTCCTCATCGACCTTCTTATCGACATCTACCTGGGGACCGTTACGTACAGCTAGTACCGCTTACGGCCTGTGGTTAAACCCACTGCCAGCGTAGTGTCGAGTCTTTAGAGTCCCACACAGAGAGTTTCCCTGCTTCAGGAGAAACGATATAGAGGTCGTATGGTTTTACGATAGGGTTCGGACATATACGTGTACTTGTGCACGTATGATGTTCGGACAGATTTTACTAGCGGGCTTTGGTTTAAGCCGGATTCTTGTATTGGATTATTGGATTTATGCAGTCTCAGTATATCCATGTTTTTCGTAAATACGGATGGGAGGGGCATTCTCGTAATTACTCGAGAAGCTTCTAGAAAAAAGGTGACTCATTTAGTTTTAATTCATTTATGAATTAAACTAAATGAGGTGGAGAGGTGATGTGTTATTTGCATTAAATGTTTTAATGACTTATGAGATGATTCATCCAAAGTGAGTTAATGAAGCATGGTTTTTATTATTGTATATTATTATTTGGATAATTATCATGCTTCATATATTCACAAATGAGTAATAATTCATTTCATTCTTACATACACACTCTCTCCCCTCAAGCTCTCCTCTTCTTCAACCTAACCCTAATCCTCTCATGTGTTGAGATCTCAAGGGTTAGAAAGACTAATAGATTCTTAATCCATCTCTATATCCTCTAAGTCACTTGGATTAGCAATCCTAGCCACTTAGTTATCTCAAGTTAGAGGTTAAAACTTGAAGGAGGAACTCTCGGGTGGATCTTCTATTACATCGAGGAGGCCGGCGAGGAGGTGAACAACAAGAAAAAGAAGGACTAGTATCTTGAGGTATAATCATCTATCATAGTAGTTTAGCACTTCTAGATAGTTTGTTTGTTAGGGTTTAGCAAAGATCCGCTTGATAGTCGATGTTATTTTGAACAAAATGATTGTTTTACCTATTCCGCCTCCCCGCATCTTGTGGGGAGTGTAACGTTGACTTACAGAGCCAACGGTTGTTTGTAAGGCGGGGATATGAGTGGTCTGGACGGCCACTGAAGTTCAGAAATATCCTCGGGTCAAAGGCCCGGGGCATACTTCTAATGTACCGTTGTCACTCCTTTCCTGTGAGCCATGGGACACGTCAGTCACCACGTGTCGTGATCTCAGGAAATACCACTTCTGAGCATCATCACCCACCATTCGCAATGACCCGTACATGGATGATTCCCTTCCCTTTTGACATCTTATTGAGTGTCACACGTACTGTGGTAAAAGCTTCTTGCGCTCAAACAAGAGGACTGGGATTTGAAAGCATGATTATGATCTACTATTCAAAACAAAATAAATAAATAACATATGCAATTAAAATACACTAAACTACAAAATTAAAATAATTTATTCATAAGCATATTAAAATTTTCATATGAGAACTCAATCATTTAAATAAAGCTGGAAAAGTAATTGATGGAAGTCCTTTTCGGGTCTCCGTCAGATATTGTCTTCCGTCGATCTCCCGGTAGATATTAGAGGTGATCTCCTGTTGCGTGTGGGACTCAATAGGTTTTGAGGAGATTGGTGATTTGAGGAGTTTAGCGTCGAGTACCTGCAAGAAAGTCCCGGGGTGGTTTGGTACCACCGAGGACCCTCCGACGATCAAGTTAGCACGAGATCCGAGCAGAGTAACGGCTAAGTGGAGTAAAAATGTCTTACTTGACCTCTTTATGATGGGGGTTTATATAGTGGTGGTAGCGCACAACAGCAGGCGTGAGAATCTTGCCGGCAGTTACGCTCCCGACGTCACGCCCGCGTAAAGAGCGGATCACCCATTAATAGGGATCGTGATGGCATAGAACGTGGGATGTTGCTGGCGGAGAATCTGCGCATGGCGAGATTTGTGGAGCGGCGGTTACGCTTGTGAGTGGTGGAGTTGGTCGGTCGGAGGGACCGAGGAAGATGGCCTCGGCAGGGGAGCTCGGGGACGAGTGAGAGGGCTGAGGAGCCTTGGCCCTGTGGCAGCTCGGGGCGAGCTAAGAGGCCGAGGAGGCCAATTTTCAGGGATGGGTTCTAAGGAGAGCCAGCTTGTGCTTGCAAATCGGGTACAGGGGTGGCCTGGTCGGCCCCTGTGGGCCCTTTCTTCTGAGTTCTGGGACACGTCATATGTCACGTGTCCTGATCTTGGATATCGCCAATACTGAGCATCATCATTAGCCCCCCACTCTCGTCCCGACCAGCTAGCGGGTCGGGTCAGGAGTGGACTGCCGGGCCTCCCGGGGTGAGCTCCCTCCTAAGGTTTCATCGGGACACATCCCCGGGCTGTCAGCTGTCTTTTCTTCCAGCGAATCAGAGCGAGATCTCTGCATTTAAAGAAGGTGTGCCAGTTCATGCATCCTTCCACTGAAGCAATGGTCCATGTGTCGAGCGTCGGTTGGCCGACGCGACGTGTGCAGACCCGCGACATCTGACGGGGTGCGGTCTAGTGTGGGAACGACAAGTGGAGCAATCGGAGCCGTCGGACACAAGGAGGCGTTTTGGTAGGAGATGAAGGGCGCCGTAGGATGAGGTCGTTTTCGGTGATAAGTAGGGGTGGGGCCCACTCCACGGCCCCTACTCTTTCAAATCTCCTTTCTTCTAAGTCTTGGCTGCTTGGCGCTCTTCTTCTTTTGGATACATGGTTTATTCCCACTCTTTGGGTTTCTCGTCCTTGAGGGAGGCCAGCGGCGCGGCGTGCCCCTGGCTGGCTCATGCTCTGCGCCGAATGTTCTGCCGGCGATAGGGCCATCCGCTTCGTTGACGGCTCCTGGTGATTGTTCTGGTGGCAGCCAGAGACGTCCATGGTCATCCAAGCCTCAGACGAGAGACAGAGGGGAGGGTGGGGATGGGGTCCCCCTTAAGAGGAAAAGGACAATCTCTCATGCACCTCCGTCGATAGTTCCTAAGGGGATTCCCGTGCAGGGGGTGATGCCGTCTTCATGGCTCCACCTGGGCTTTCCGTCGCTGCCGGCCTGCTCGTCGGGATGGAAGAGTTGGTCGGGGGACGGCTTCCGCATGGCACCCTGAGGGTCCAAATGGAGGCCATAGCCCAAGGGGCGGTCCAGGTACGAATTCCTCTACGCGTTGTTTTTTGACCTTCCTTTCTTTGGCTCGAGCGCCTCCAAGTTTCTCATTCGCTTCCCATCAGGTCCTTCAATACTGCGCCCTCGTTACTTGTATGGAGGCCGAGGGGGCGTTCCACGCACCGAGGCCAGTAGAAGCGTTTCCTTCGGAGGTCGAGGTCTTGCGGCGTGACCTGCGTCTGGAGAGGGCGAGGGCCAACGTCCTGGCAGCCCGTGCGGAGGTTGTGGAGCTCGCCAATTCAGCAAACCGGGGCGCCTATCTTCTCTTGAGTGCATCCCACCGAGTTGCCGAGAGGAAGCTGGCGGATCTGGCCGATCATTTCGTGGCCATGGAGAAGGAGAGAGACGCCAGCAGGGGGGATGCCAAGGCGGCGCTTCTGACGGCCAAGATTGCCGAGGTTCGGGCTAGGAAAGCTGTGGCCGATTACAAGGTGTCAGAGCAGTTTTACGCCGAGCTTGGTGAGTATTCCATCATCACGTGGAATAAGGCTCTGGATGCCGTGAAGGAGCAGTTCCCGAGTTCGCCGATGGCGAGCTCAGTGCTCGGGTCCTACTCCCGGTGGCAAGGCCTTCGGCAGACAACGATGAGGGAAGCGAGGCGCAACCCTAGTGGCAAAACCTCCGGTGGTGAAGCCTTCGGCAGGCCGTGATGACAGTGATGAGGGAAGCGAGGCGCAGGGGGAGTTTGCGACTTAGGCCTTTTTGATATTTTCTCGTCCCTCTTTTGTAAGCCTCCGGGCAGTTTGTAAGGCTCGGGAGCCCAAAATACCCTTTTTAAAGACTTTGCCTTTGGTAATAAAACTTTTTTCTTTAGTTTCATCGGTTTGCACTTTATCTTCTGTTTGTGAAGAATGCTCGTAAAATATCTCTGCTTGCACTGTTAGGCTTCCATGTCAGGTCGGCTATCTGTCTGGCGAACATTCGTCGATTTTATTTCGATCACTTTCCAAGCATGCCAAGCGTTGCTGAGAAGGAGGCATCTCCATGGCCCCGAA
The DNA here is from genome assembly GCA_030015575.1 of Agapanthus africanus. Taxonomy (NCBI): domain Eukaryota; kingdom Viridiplantae; phylum Streptophyta; class Magnoliopsida; order Asparagales; family Amaryllidaceae; genus Agapanthus; species Agapanthus africanus. The sequence goes on along the minus strand of JASDDO010000014.1, from coordinate 215,218,341 downwards.
GTCGAGGGGGGATCGCTCAGACTTGGATAGACCTGATGCCCCTTGTTGGGGCCTCAGATCCTCTGCATGTGATGGGCAGAGGTATGTCCGCCGTATTTGTGCCGAGCATGAATGGGATCAGAGGCCTCGTTATGAGGGCTACAAGCCCTCAGCGTTTATTGGGCATGAACGAGCCCCTTGAAGCTGTTCAGTTGCCCCTTGGCGAGGGCATTTGATTTCTGTCGGTTGTGGTAGGAAGCTACCAGCCGGGAATAGCCGAGCATGGTAGCTGCTGATTTGCCTCTAAGGAGGACTTGGATCCCTAGCGTTGGAGTGGCCGTAGGAGGCCTGCTAAGGTTATCCGGGCAGTGAAGCTGCGCGGCTGTCTCTTGGCGAGGGCTTTGATCCCTGGCATTGCGAGTAGGGAAGCTACCGGCCAGGGATAGCCGAGCAGGGAAGCCGCTTGGCTGCCTCTACGGAGGACTTTGATCCTTAGCATTGGAGGGGCTGTAGGAAGCCCACTAAGGATGACTGGGCAGTGAAGCTGCGCGGCTACGTCTTGGCGAGGGCTTTGATCTCTGGCGTCGTGGATAGGCAACTACCAGCCTGGGATGACCGAGCGGGGTAGCCGCTCGGATGCCTCTTGCGAGGGCTTTGATCCCTGGCGTCATGGGTAGGGAGCTACCAGCCGGAGATGACCGAGCAGGGTAGCTGCTCGGTTGCCTCTTGCGAGGGCTTTGATCTCTGGCGTCGTGGGTTGGCAACTACTAGCCTGGGATGACCGAGCGAGGTAGCCGCTCGGATGCCTCTTGCGAGGGCTTTGATCCCTGGCGTCATGGGTAGGGAGCTACCAGCCGGAGATGACCGAGCGGGGTAGCTGCTCGGTTGCCTCTTACGAGGGCTTTGATCCTTCAGGACGGGGACCGAGCAAGGTTACTGCCTAGTGCCTCTTGGCGAGGACTTTGATCCCTGTCGGTTATGGCAGGAAGCTACCAGCCGGGGATAGCCGAGCAAGGGCTCGACTGCCTCTGAGAGGACTTTGGTCCTTAGCGCGGGAGGGGCTGTAAGAAGCCTACCAAGGACCCTTGGCCGGGCAGGGTTACTGCCCGGTGCCTCTTGGAGAAGGCTTTTGTCCTGAAGGATAGTCGAGCAAGGGACCCTCGGGCTCGACTGCCTTTGGGAGGGCTTTTGATCTCTGTCGGTCGTGGTAGGAAGCTACCAGCAGGGGATAGCCGAGTAGGGTAGCTGCTGAGCTGCCTCTAATGAGGAATTGGATCCTTAGCGTTGGAAGGGCTGTAGGAAGCCCACTAAGGATGACCGGCCAGTGAAGCTGCGTGGCTGCCTCTTGGCGAGGGCTTCGACTCCTGGTGTTGCGAGTAGGGAAGCTACCGACCAGGGTTAGCCGAGCAGGGTAGCCGCTCGGCCGCCTCTGTGGAAGACTTTGATCCTTAGCGTTGGAGGGGCCGTAGGAGGCCCTCTAAGGATAACCGGGTAGTGAAGCTGCGCGGTCGCCTCTTGGTGAAGGCTTTAGATCGCAAAGACAGAACTCTATTCGCAATGTTCCGACGTTTCTTTATTCGAATGGACATGATTGTTAGAAAACATTTATATCGACTTTCCGAAAGGAGGGGTACACACTTGGCCTCGGCCTCATTGGTATAGCTTGAGCTTCTCGGCGTTGTAAGGCCGCGGGAGCTTGCGCCCGTCCGTGTCTTGTAGGCGATAGGCTCCGCCGGGGAGCGCCTCAGAGACGAGGAAGGGACCATCCCATTTCGGGGAGAACTTGTGAAGCCTGCCTTGATCAACGAACTCGTTTCGCCGTAGGACCAGATCCCTGGTCTGGAAGGAGCGGTGCTTGACCCGAGCGTTGTAGTTTCGGGTCGTTTGTTGTTGATAAGCGGCAACCCTGATCTGAGCCCGGTCTCTCTTCTCCAACAAGATGTTCAGGTTGGTCCGTAGCGCCGAGGTGTTCACATCATCATCGAAGTGCTCGACCCGATTACTGGGTAGCCCGATCTCCGCTGTGACCATTGCCTCGTTCCTGTAGCAGAGGCTGAAGGGGGTTTCCCTGGTGGGGGTCTTCTTTGATGTGCGCTTGGCCCATAAGACCCGGGGCAGTTCCTCGACCCAACTGCCTTGTCGCCCTTCTAGGCGGGTCTAGAGACTTCGGAGAACGTCTCGGTTAGCGACTTCGGCCTGCCCGTTGCATTGGGGATGCGCGACCACGGCGAACTTCATGAGGATATGGTATTCTTTGCAGAAGTCCTTCACTTTTTCGTTCTCAAAGTTCCTCCCGTGGTCGGTGATGATACATCTCGGGATGCTGAACCGGAGTATCAGATTGTTTTGCAGGAACTTAATGGTCATGGCGGCGTCCGGTTTCCTGATGGGGACAGCCTCGATCCACTTGGTGAAGTAGTCTACTGCGACGAGGACGTATTTGTGCCCGCCTGTACCGGTAGGGAACTGGCCGATCATGTCCAATCCCCACTGGGCGAACGGCCATGGGGATGTCAGGGCGGTCAGCTCAGTAGCGGGGAGGCGGGGGATGCTGCCGTGGAGTTGGCAACTCTTGCATCTCCTGACTAGCTTCTGGGCGTCCTCATGAATAGTGGGCCAGTAGTACCCCTGGAGCAACGCCTTTTGGATCAAGGTTCGGGCCCCTTGGTGCGCACCGCCAACCCCCTCATAGATTTTCCGGAGGACGTAGTCAGCTTCGTGGGGGTCAATGCACCGGAGCAGGGGCTGAAAGAAGGACTTCTTGTAGAGGTTCCCATTGCTCCAGATGAAGTGGCAGGATTTGGCCCGGAGACGGCGGGCGGCTCCCCGATCTTCTGGGAGTGTACCGTCCTTCAGGAATTCCACGAGGGGCTTCCTCTAATCTTGGTTTCCTTCCTGCACCGCATATACGTGGAGTGTCATTGCTCCGTCTTCCACGCTGGGCTGTGGTAAGGTTTCGAAGAGGATAGACCGCTTATTATTGGCTGAGTATGACGAAGCTAGCTTGCTCAGGGCATCGGCTTGGGCATTCAACTGCCTGGGTATTTTTTCTACTTGGACTTCTTCAAAGTTCCTCCAGAGTTTCCTCACATCATCCAGGTACTTCATCATCAGAGGCTCCCGAGCTTCAAAGCGGCCGGTCACTTGACCGACGACAATGGCCGAGTCGCTGCGGATTCGAATTATCTTCAGCTCCAGCCCGGCGGCCATGCGCAGTCCAGCCAGGAGGGCCTCATACTCTGCCGCGTCGTTCGAGGCTTTGAAACCGAGCTTCAGAGATTACTCCATTTTCTCTTCGTTCAGGCCCCGGATAATGAGGCCGGCACCACAGCCTTCCTCGGTTGAAGACCCGTCGACGTAGATGACCCACTCAGGAACCGAGCCAGGCCTCTCCGCGATGGGACACTGAGTTGCGAGGGGCGACGTGGACTCCAGTTTCTTACTAAGGATGGTGCATTCAATGATGAATCGGCCAGGGCCTGTGCTTTGATGGCCTGCCTCAAGCGATATTTTATGTCAAATTGAGATAGTTCCCACCTCCACTTTTCTAAGCGGCCCGAGGATTCTGGTGATGCAAGGATAGCCCCCAACGGGCGCTCGGTGAGGACGATGATGGTGTGTGCTTGGAAATAGTGTCGCAGCTTCCTTGAGGCCACCACGATGGCTAAGACAATCTTCTTTATGGCTGGATATCTCGTTTCTGCGTCCTTAAATACGTGGCTCACATAGTACACCGGTTTCTGCGCTCTACCAACCTCCCGGACGAGCACCGAGCCTGCTGCTTGGTCGGATACCGCCAGATACAGCGACAGCTCATCTCCTTCAACTGGTCGGGTGAGCAGTGGTGGCGTCACGAGGTGCTTCTTCAATTGTTCGAAGGCGGCTTGGCACTCTTCCGACAACTCGAACCTCGGGATCTTCCTCAGAGCTTTAAAGAACGGGAGGCATTTCTCCCCAGAACGGGAGGCATTTCTCAGAGCGACGACTCGTCCCGTGAGCCGCATGATCTCGACGTTGGTCTTGGGCACGGACATGTTGAGGATAGCGTCGATTTTCTTTGGGTTAGCTTCGATTCCGCGGTGAGTGACCATGAAACCAAGGAACTTTCCCCCGATGACTCCGAATGCGCATTTGGCGGGGTTTAACTTCATCTTGAACTTGTAAGTCCACGTTACCCACCCCGGTGCTTACAGAGAGGCGGAATAGGTAAAAAACGGTTTTTAACACAAGGTAACATGGACTAAAACTAGAGAATTTTTCCCAAACAAAAACTAACAAACTAACAACAAGTTTTAGCTACTAGGTTAGATGGTTATACCTAGTTCTTGAACTCTTTCTCTTCTTGTTGTGGTCCTCCTTGTTGCTTGCTCCTTGGAGTGGTGTAGACGGCTCCTCCTCGTCGTCTTCTCTTTGCCGAAGAAAGATGCACCCGAAGGCCTCTACCTTGAGCTCCTATCTCAACCAAAAGGTAACTAGAGTGCTTGGCTTGCTAGACTAAGAACCCTAGAATGAGTAGAGAGTTGTCTTGATGGTTTTATCTCACAAAGCTCATGTTTTTCAACACATGAAAGATGAGAGCTTTAAGAGAGGAAGAGGAAGAGCTAAGCATGAGAGAGAAAGACCAAGTGAGAATGAGAGAAAAATAACAACCATGCTCTCATATGAGAGAAAATGATAATAATAATAATAATTAAAGAAAATTGTGATGGTTAGTTGAAGTGACCATTATCATTTCATATTTAATGCAATTTGCAAGAATCAAGAAGCATCTTGCAAAAGAAATGATCATGGTAAAATGGTCAACAAAAGTCAAATGGTCAACCAAAGTCAAATGGTCAACCTAACCATGGCACAATTATCCTTCATTAATATTATTAATCATATTTCTCATTCTCATTAGGGTTTAGAAAAAGTCAACTGTCAAAAACCCTAACGAGATTCCTCTGCCTCTGTCAACTGTGCATACACACCCGCATCCGTGTTCCGAGGAACACGAATACAATGAGACAAAACCAATTCCAAAACAATTACTAGGATCTGGCTTAAACCAAATCCCGCCAGTAATAATTGCCCGGACACCAAACGTGCATAAGTGCGTGGATGCGAACGAACCCCGTCGCAAAACAATGCGACCTCTACTCTGTTTTTCCCAAAGGCGAACAACCCTCTGTCTGGGACTCTAAAGATTCGACACTATGCTGGCAGTGGGTTTAACCACAGGCCGCAAGCGGTACTAGCTGTACGTAACGGTCCCCAGGTAGTTGCCGATAAGAAGACCGATGAGGTGAACCCATCCGAACTCCTACTGAGCCTGAATGTGACAATCTCCGTACAGTCCGGTCTGTTCGTCTGAGAGTATCGCATGTTGGGCCTAGGGGACAGTAAACGTCAGTCCCTTAATAGCGGTACAAGTCGTGTCGGAGTGTAGCCCAGAACACCCTGAGAAAACACTGGAAATGCTACCAGTATATCTCGCTTGCCCTGGCCAAGGACTTTGTGTAATGGCTCTCCTAGACACAGCGCGATATCAACTCCTAATACCGGGAGAAACGAATTCTTTCTAACCGCCACTGCCTCCAAGTGCTTCGGGACTGCACCCAACTACTACCTGTTTGCACGACTCATTTGAACCGTGGTAGGGTAGTAATCTAAGAACAGTGGGAACACACTCGAGGCGAAGTGACAGTGTCAAGTCAACGGACTAAGCTGTACTCATGTCACTTGGGAACTGATAACTGACGATAGGTATAATACCAACCAACAGTTCCCAGCGAGTCCTGTCCAGTGTACTCGTAACCTAACGAGCACCCGAATACTATCACCAGTACGACGTACTAATGGCTGTGGGACAGACCATCTCCCCTGCTGGGATGAGAAGCGCATACGCTAGTCTACTCCGAAGTATCGATGCCCCGTCTCGATAATCCTATGACTAGGGACGAGTATAAGGATGTGCTTGTAGATTACCCAGCCCCCACTAGTGTGTCTGCCATCACAACGCTGGTAATCAAGCAAAGATCCTAAGCGCTCCACTAATATGTATAGGCGATATGCTAAAAGAAACACATGCACACATTAAAGTAGAAACAAACCAAGTAGCATACTACCATTTTGAGCAAGATTGTCTATACAACTGTGAATATCCCAAGCTTCCATTAAGTAATATACAAACTAGTATGATACAGTAATGGCCTCTAGGGCATATACACTAACAATCTCCCACTTGCACTAGGGCCATATACTGGCATATCGAAGACCTATCATCTCGATCAGCCGCTCGATTTGAGTCTGGGGTATGGCCTTCGTGAATGGATCTGCAGTGTTATCTTCTGTAGCAACCCTCCGATCCTCGATCTCCCGGCGATTCACGATCTCCCTGATCAGGTGATACCACCTCAAGATGTGTCTGGACTTCTGATGGGACCTGGGTTCCTTTGCTAAAGCTATAGCCCCGTTGTTGTCACAATACAGAGGTATTGGATCAACAATGGACGGAAACACCTGAAGTTTTGTCAAGAACTTCCTCATCCAGACGGCTTCTTTTGTGGCATCAGATGCTGCGATATATTTCGCTTCCATCGTCGAGTCAGCAACGGTTTCCTGTTTGGAACTCTTCCAACACACAGCCCCTCCATTGAGGGTAAAGACATAACCCGGCATGGATTTGGAGTCATCCTTGTCACTCTGGAAGCTGGAGTCAGCAAAGGCCTCGATCTGGAGGTTTTTTCCACCGTAAACCAAAAACATATCCTTAATCCTTCTCAGGTACTTCAGAATGTTCTTTACCGCTATCCAGTGCTTCTCTCCAGGGTTTGACTGATACCGGCTTACTACACTCAGTGCATAAGCTACATCTGGTCTCGTACACAACATCGCATACATTATAGAGCCTACCGTAGAGGCGTAGGGTATAATAGACATGCAATCCCTTTCCAAATCAGTCTTAGGAGACATCTCTTTGGAGAGGGTGATCCCGTGACAAGCCGATAAATTACCGCGCTTGGAATCTTCCATACTGAATCTTTTCAGTATGGTGTAGATGTACCTGGACTGTGAAAGTTCTAATATCCTCTCGGACCTATCACGATGGATCCGGATCCCCAGAATGTAAGAGGCATCGTCCAGGTCTTTCATGGAGAACCTGTGTGACAAGAACCCTTTGACAGATTGTAGTATAGGAATGTTATTTCCTATCCAGAGAATTTCATCCACGTATAAAACGAGGAATACGACAGTTCGTGCTACAATTTTACTATAAATGCATGGTTCATATGGATTTTTGATAAAGCCAAATTCTTTGACCGTCTCATCAAAACTGATGTTCCAACTCCGCGATGCCTGCTTCAGTCTATAAATGGACTTAAGCAACTTGCACACCTTCCCGCTGCTCCCACTGTGAATGAAACCCTCTGGCTGGTCCATATAGACACACTCCTCTAAATTTCCATTTAGAAAAGCGGTCTTTACATCCATCTGCCAAATCTCATAATCGTGGAAGGCAGCAATGGCAAGAAGGATCCGAATGGATTTGAGCATAGCCACTGGAGAAAAGGTTTCGTCATAGTCCAAACCAGGTCTTTGACGAAAACCCTTTGCAACAAGTCTAGCCTTATAGGTCTCAACCTGTCCATATACTCCAATCTTCCTTTTGAAGATCCATTTGCAGCCTACGGGTTTTACCCCTTCTGGAGCAACGTCCAAAGTCTATACTTTGTTGGTGTACATTGACTCCATTTCGGTCCGCATTGCATCCAGCCATTTTACCGAGTCAGTACTCTGAATGGCCTGCTGGAAGCTAGTCGGCTCATCATTATCAATGATGCAATCCTCTCTATCCCCGTCTATGAGAAAACCGTAGTATCTCTCGGGCGGATGAGACAGTCTACTACTTCTGCTGAGTGGCGCAGGAATGCCCTGTTCTTTCGAACCTTCTGGCTCTACTAAGCTTTCAGTAATAGCTGGTGATTCTGGAATTTCTTTCAGTTCTATTGCGCTCCCACTTATCTGATTTTCTAAAAATTCAGTTTCCAAGAAGCAGGCATGACGAGAAACAGAAACCTTTTGTTCCTCTGTGTAATAGAAGAAATATCCCTTGGAGTTCTTTGGATATCCCACAAACTTGCACTGTACTGAGCGTGCCTCGAGTTTGTCCGCATGCTGCTTTTTGACAAAAGTTGGACATCCCCATGTCTTAATGTGTTTAAGATAGGGTTTCTTCCCACTCCACATCTGATATGGTGTGGTAGGCACAGACTTAGTTGGAACTCGGTTCAAAAGATATGCAGCTGATTCTAGTGCATATTCCCAGAAAGATCGCGGTAACTCAGCGTTACTCATCATGGAACGTACCATATCCAATAGGGTTCGGTTCCATCTCTCCGATACACCGTTATGTTGTGGAGTGTATGGAGGAGTAAGTTGAGAGAGAATTCCATTCTCTTTTAGGTAACCCAGGAACTCGGCACTCAAGTATTCACCACCTCGATCAGATCTCAGTGTCTTGATACTTTTGCCTGTTTGTTTTTCTACTTCATTCTTGTATTCCTGGAATTTTTCAAAGGCTTCCGATTTATGCTTCATTAAGAAGACATGTCCATACCTCGAAAAATCATCCGTGAAAGTAATGAAGTAAGAATAACCACTTCGCGCATATGTAGACATTGGACCACATACATCGCTGTGTACGAGTCCCAAGAGCTCGCTCGCTCTTACTCCGTGTCCAGTGAACGGAGTCTTTGTCATCTTTCCTTTGAGACATGATTGACAAGATGCATATGATTGATATTCGAACGGATCCAAATATCCTTCTTTATGCAACTTAGTTAACCTTGTCTCATTGATGTGACCAAGCTTACAATGCCATAAGAAAGCATGATTTATTTCTGGAGACTTTCTTTTGTGTGTATTCTGGATATTGAAAATCTGTGGTTAGTTCAATACGTATATACCGTTGCTTAATGTACCCGACCCAACCAGAACATGATTAAGGTGAATGTTTACAACATTGCTTACAAATGCAAAATCATAACCTTCTTTAGACATTAAAGATACAGATATGATATTACAAGTCGAACTGGGTACAAAATAATAGTCATGCAAAACCAAAACATTTCCATCTGACAATCCCAAGTGATAGTCCCCTACGGACTCAGCATCCATACCAGCTCCGTTTGCAACTCTGAGGGTCATATCACCTGCCTTCAAAACCCTACGCTTTCTCAGTGCCTGCAAAGAGTTACAGATATGAGATCCCGATCCGGTATCCAATACCCAGGAAGTAGAGTTTATTGATAGACAGTTTTCAATAACATACACACCTGAAGCCGAAGCCACAACTTGCTTCGGGTCCTGGTTCTTGGCCTTCCAAGCCCTGCAATCTTTCTTCCAGTGTCCTTTCTTATGACAATAAAAGCACTCTTCCTTCCCCACAAGCTGTCCCGCAACCATTGCTACCTTTGTCTTTCCCTTGGCTTCTACTTTACTAACACCGCCCCTTGGTTTGTTGGAGGCCTTCTTCTTCTTTCCTTTGGTTTTCGCCTTGGACCTAGAAGAGGAAGCTCCTCCAACAAACAAAGCGGGTGTTTCCCTGACTTTCTGTAGGGTGCCCTCTGCACTCCTCAACATGTTGAGGAGTTCCGGAAGTTCAACTTCTTTTCCTTGCATGTTGAAGTTTAGGATAAACTGGGCGTAAGTGGAAGGAAGGGACTGGAGAATCAAGTCAGTGTAGAGCTCGTTCTCTAACGTGGTCCCGAGGTCCGCGAGCTCTTTAATGTAGCCAATTATCTTAAGCACGTGTTCCGCTACAGATGATCCGATGGCCAATCTCGCTGAAAAAAACTTTTTCGAGACTTCGTATCTGGCGATACGGGATTGCTCTCCATATAGTTCCTTAGTATGGAGAAATATGGATTCAAGGTTTATATTCTCGTGTCTCCTCTGATGTTCATTGTCCATAGAGGCAAGGACGAGGCACTTGGCCTTCGCGCAGTCAATCTCCCAGGTCTTACGGATTTCCTTATCCGCGATGCTGGATTGAGGACCTGGGACAGCGGGGGCTTTGGTGGTAAGGAGATACCCCAACTTGTCATAAGTGATTGCCATTTTGACATTCCTGAGCCAATCTTTGTTGTTTGGCCCTGTTAGTATATTTTTATCTAGTAGTAACTTAAGGCCGGTCATGATATTTGGTCGCTGCAATTAGGAGAGAAAGAAGAAAAACTTTAGCATGATGCTCTTGCAAGTTTAGAGTGGTTTTTAGTTTGTCTAAACAGGATGGCTCCCACTGTTTCTCGAATCCTTCCTCAAACCATAAAAGAAGAATTAGTCGGGATCGTTCTTACCGTACAATACTTGCTTAACCGTTCAGTCAGGCCAGTGTCGGTACTTCGAGGGAGGTTTTACGACGCTTTTGCGAAGTTCCTTAATTAAAAAACCTCTTTTCCCTGTGGGCGTAGCCCCGCTAACACCTTTCTAGACACCTACTTGGTTTATAGCATTGATCGTTAGGTGAGAAAGTTTCCCGAGGAGTAGCATATACTCACAGTAGGATCGGGATCCAAATATCATCGTGTGACAAAGCTGAAGGAATCCTACCAGAATTATCACACTCCAAATGGTATGCAACACTAGAAAGTTTCAGTTTCTTTAGAAACTCCCGATGTGCACTTTTGCCCCATGCTCTTATGACCTTGACTTTGGCCAACAAATCATAAGTCACATGTCAAGTTCTACCCGTCATTTTCTAGGTTAATTTGAACCCACCCGTACCTACCCTTGCTTTGGCCAACAAGACAGTACGACTATCCCAAACCAACGCATCTATCTATGCTACATATGAATATCCAATAGCTACCAATCACTATGCCTTGACTTTGGCCAACAAACACAGCTTGAATACTATTGACTATCCATATGAAATGACGGAGGGCTACGAATGGTTTTGGCGAAACCGTGAACGTAGTGAACTTGATATAATCGAAGGAACCTAATAGCTTTTAAAAGGAGTGGTTTAAGCTCCGCGTTTTTAAAAGTTTTCTGTTTTTTGGAAAAAACCGAGTGGTTTTGAAATTGTTCCAACGATTTAACTTTGGTTTGTTTTCTTTGCATTAATTTAATGCGTCCCATCAATTAATCCTACCATTGCAGAAAACAACGAAAATATGACGTACGCTTATGCCTTCCGCATTCGCCACGGGGCCCCGTCATCACCCGTTATGTTACTTAACTAATGACAGAGTGGGGGCTGGACTAGCGCGGATGCAAAACATAAGCAACGCCTACTAGATATCATATATACATATATACATTCGTCAGATGCAATGATAGCCATTCCAGATCACAGATGAACACATTGGATATGCTAGGAATCCGCGTTTCGTTCGAGCCTGCAACGAAAGAAGGATTACACGGTCGCGATGAATAGCCAAACCTCACCCTAGACCCCTACAGGTGCGGCAAACTACCCGCCAAGTAGCCGAAGTGAAGCAACCTCCCTCAACAACCTGAGTAGGCCACTCGGCACTTCAAAGTACCCGGTAGTTTGTGCACCCTACTTTGGGTCTATCCTAGGAGCAAAAACAGTAAAATAAATAATATACAATGGCGGCTACTACCTCAACCCGGATGTGCGGCCATAAAAATAATATTACATCAATTTACAATTTACATCAAATGAAAGATAAATAAACTCTCATCTCACAAACCCCGGCTATTCATCCGCGAAAATCCAACAAGTTCATATACACAATCCAACATTACAGATCACAGATATGCACAACTCCCACTAATTGACGTATAGCGATTAGTCGACGTTTAGTGCATATATCACATTACAGATATAACCATTTAGCTAAACTTTATAGAATTTCGATCAAAATACCAATTTGTAACTACCCCAAACACAACACTGTTCTCTGAAGAATCTGGGCAGAAACAAAGTATCTTAAAAATCATAAAACATCAAGCTGAACACACTGCAGGAAAAACGAGTCGCGACCGAGTCGACTCGGCCGCGGATCTGCGGCGAAACGCTTGGTTTCGCCGCACTTCCGCAGTGGTCTGATCGAGTCATGGGCTCGTTTTTCTTGGTTGTTCTTAAAAAACCCTGCACGTATTTTTCAGGTGTGGAAATATTTTTAGGCCTGTTTTTAAAATCGGCAGAAAGTATAAGATTTTGATGTATTTTGCGATTTTTTTCCGGATCGAAGTTCTAAACACTTTGCTAACATGCTAGTTGTTGTTTAGCTAGGCTCTGATACCACTGTAAGTCCACGTTACCCACCCCGGTGCTTACGGGGAGGCGGAATAGGTAAAAAAACGGTTTTTAACACAAGATAAGATGGACTAAAACTAGAGGATTTTTGCCAAACAAAAACTAACAAACTAACAGCAAGTTTTAGCTACTAGGTTAGATGGTTATACCTAGTTCTTGAACTCCTTCTCTTCTTGTTGTGGTCCTTCTTGTTGCTTGCTCCTTGGAGTGGTGTAGACGGCTCCTCGTCGTCATCTTCTCTTTGCCGAAGAAAGATCCACCCGAAGGCCTCTACCTTGAGCTCCTACCTCAACCAAGAGGTAACTAGAGTGCTTGGCTTGCTAAACTAAGAACCCTAGAATGAGTAGAGAGTTGTCTTGATGGTTTTATCTCACAAAACTCATGTTTTTCAACACATGAAAGATGAGAGTTTTGAGAGAGGAAGAGGAAGAGCTAAGCATGAGAGAGAAAGAGCAAGTGAGAATGAGAGAAAAATAACAACCATGCTCTCATATGAGAGAAAATGATAATAATAATAATAATTAAAGAAAATTGTGATGGTTAGTTGAAGTGACCATTATTATTTCACATTTAATGCAATTTGCAAGAATCAAGAAGCATCTTGCAAAAGAAATGATCATGGTCAAATGGTCAACAAAAGTCAAATGGTCAACCGAAGTCAAATGGTCAACCTAACCATGGCACAATTATCCTTAATTAATATTATTAATCATATTTCTCATTCTCATTAGGGTTTAGAAAAAGTCAACTGTTAAAAACCCTAATGAGATTCCTCTGCCTCTGTCAACTGTGCATACACACCCGCATCCGTGTTCCGAGAAATACGAATACAATGAGACAAAACCAATTCCAAAACAAATACTAGGATCTGTCTTAAACCAAAGCCTGCCAGTAATAACTGCCCGGACACCAAACGTCAAATGGTCAACAAAAGTCAAATGGTCAACCGAAGTCAAATGGTCAACCGAAGTCAAATGGTCAACCTAACCATGGCACAATTATCCTTAATTAATATTATTAATCATATTTCTCATTCTCATTAGGGTTTAGAAAAAGTCAACTGTCAAAAACCCTAATGAGATTCCTCTGCCTCTGTCAACTGTGCATACACACCCGCATCCGTGTTCCGAGAAATACGAATACAATGAGACAAAACCAATTCCAAAACAAATACTAGGATCTGTCTTAAACCAAAGCCTGCCAGTAATAACTGCCCGGACACCAAACGTGCATAAGTGCGCGGATGTGAACAAACCCCGTCGCAAAACCATGCGACCTCTACTCTGTTTTGCCCAAAGGCGAACAACCCTCTGTGTGGGACTCTAAGGACTCGACACTACGCTGACAGTGGGTTTAACCATAGGCTGCAAACGGTACTAGCTGTACGTAATGGTCCCCAGGTAGATACCGATAAGAAGACCGATGAGGTGAACCCATCCGAACTCCTACTGAGCCTGAATGTGACAATCTCCATACAGTCCGGTCTGTTCGTCTATGAGTATCGCATGTCGGGCCTAGGGGTCCGGTAAACGTCAGACCCCTAATAGCGGTACAAGTCGTGCCGGAGTGTAGCCCAGAACACCCTGAAAAACTACTGGAAACACTACCAGTAATTCTCGCTTGCCCTGGCCAGGGACTTTTTGTAATGGCTCTTCTAGACACAGCGTGATATCAACCCCCAATACCGGGAGAGACGAATCCTATCTAACCGCTACTGCCTCCAAGTGCTTCGGGACTGCACCCAACTACTACCTGTTTGCACGACTCCTGTGAGCCGTGGTACGGTAGTAATCAAAGTACAGTGGGAACAAACTCGAGGCGAAGTAGCAGTGTCAAGTCGACGGACTAAGCTGTACTCCTGTCACCTGGGAACTGTTATCTGACGATAGGTATAGTACCAACCAACATTTCCCGACGAGTCCTGTCCAGTGTACTCGTAACCTAACGAGCACCCGCATACTATCTCCAGTACGACGTACTAATGGCCGTGGGACAGACCATCTCCCCTGCTGGGATGAGAAGCGCATACGCTAGTCTACTCCGGAGTATCGATGCCCCGTCTCGATAATCCTATAACTAGGGACCTGTATGAGGATGTTCTTGTAGATTACCCAGCCCTCACTAGTGTGACTGCCATCACAACGCTGGTAATCAAGCAAACATCCTAAGGGCTCCACTAATATGTATAGGCGATATGCTAAAAGAAACACATGCACACATTAAAGTAGAAACAAACAAAGTAGGATACTACCATTTTGAGCAAGATTGTCTATACAACTGTGAATATCCAAGCTTCTATTAAGTAATATACAAACTAGTGTGATACAGTAATGGCCTCTAGGGCATATACACTAACAGAACTTGCGGAGCACTTCGAAGGCCTCGCCCAGATCCCTCGCATGGTCGGCCGACGAGACGGATTTGATGAGCATATCGTCAACGTAGACCTCCATATTCCTGCCGATCTGTGGCTTGAATATGCGATTGACCAACCGTTGGTACGTGGCTCCGGCGTTCTTGAGACCGAAGGGCATCACCTTGTAGCAATATATCCCCCGGTCCATTGTGAATGCGGTGAGATCTTCATCTTCTAGATTCATACGGATCTGATTGTAGCCGGAGAAAGCATTTATGAAGCTCAACAGCTCATGGCCGGCCGAGCTGTCGACGAGCTGATCTATCCGAGGGAGTGGATAGTTGTTAGGCCTTATTGAGGTCGGTGAAGTTGACGCACATGCGCCACTTTCCGCTTGACTCCTTGACAGGGATTACGTTCGCCAGCCACTCCGAGTAGGGTACATTCCTGATGAAGTTG
Source organism: Agapanthus africanus (assembly GCA_030015575.1). Classification (NCBI taxonomy): domain Eukaryota; kingdom Viridiplantae; phylum Streptophyta; class Magnoliopsida; order Asparagales; family Amaryllidaceae; genus Agapanthus; species Agapanthus africanus. The sequence goes on along the minus strand of JASDDO010000014.1, from coordinate 215,203,276 downwards.
GCGGCGAGAAGTCGATCAACCTCATCTTCGATAGCCTTCTGTTTGACCGGGGCGAAGCTTCGCTTTTTCTGTCTGACAGGTCGGGCCACAGGATCAACCCCGAGCTTGTGGGAGATGATTTTGGGGTCAATCCCAGGCATGTCAGCAGACGCCCAGGCGAAGAAGTCGGAGTTGTTTCTGAGGAATCTGACCAGGTCATCTCGCTTAGTCCCTGTCAGGAGTGATCCGACCTGGACGGTTTTTTCTCGTCCCCCTTTGTCAGGGGCATCTCGGTTAGCGGTTCGACCGGCATCCCCCGGACCTCTTTCCGCTTTCCTCGGGTGTCCAGAGAACCCTTGATGTTGTTATTTACCTCAGCGTCATTGGCCGGCTGCTCGGACGAAGATGTTTCGGTAAGGAATACCTTCGCGGCCCACTGGTTTCCGTAAACCCGACCTATCCCGCCCTAATCAAGAGGGAACTTCATCGTCAGGTGGTAGGTCGATATCTGGGCCTGGAGGGAGTTCAGCGTCGGGCGGCCGAGGAGGACGTTGTAGGCCGACGGGACCTTTTCTACGATGAAGTCCACGGGCAACGTGCGGGTGCGGCCGGGCTCCCCGATGTTGAACTGCAGGGTGACCACCCCTTGCGCTGGGATGGAGTGATTGGTGAACCCTGAAAGGACATGGGAGGTCGGTTTCAAGTCTGCTGGGGTGAGCCCCATGCGCAGAAAGCAGTCGTGGAAGAGGATGTCTGCCGAGCTGTCCGAGTCGACAAGTATCCGGTAGACCTCGTACCGGTGGATTCGGGCCGTGATCACCACAGGGTCGTTGTGGTGCATGGATATGCCGTGGAGGTCCCCGTCGCCAAAGGTGATAGGCTCGTGGCCCCTGGCCTTTTTGCTTAGGCGAACGTTGGTGTTTGTTGTCGGCGTGGGGTGCCGAGTCTCGCAGGAGCTCGACTGGCCCCCTGTCGTCATGACCATAGTTCTTGATGGGCCCTGGTTCCTTCCGGTGAGGTCTTTTGGGCGTCGCGGTAGGGTGGTCCTCGAGCTGCCTTGGCGGGCTTCGTGGGCGCAACCCCGTCGAGGGAGGGGATGCCGGTCATGCCTGGAGGCAGGCGAGCTGACCGCTACCGCCTTGGTAGGGACAGGGAGGCAACAGGGCTCGAGGCGAAGCTCTCCGACGTGGGACTTCGAGGTTGACTGGGATGGATCGAGGGGCTTGCGATCGTCGGAGTCCGTGAGGCGGTGGCCGGTGGAGCAGTCGACGACATTTGGTTGATCTTCAGGGTGGTCGCTTGCTATGTGGATGGAGATCGGAAGGCAAACTTTGTTTTTCTTTTTGTGGAGTTTATTTCCCACAGACGGCGCCAACTGATGGAAGTCCTTTTTGGGTCTTCGTCAGATGTTGTTTTCCGTCGATCTCCCGGTGGATATTGGAGGTGATCTCCTGTTGCATGTGGGTCTCAATGGGTTTTGAGGAGATTGGTGATTTGAGGAGTTTAGCGCCGAGTACCTGCAAGGAAGTCCCGGGGTGGTTTGGTACCACCGAGGACCCTCTGACGATCAAGTTAGCACGAGATCCGAGCAGAGTAACGGCTAAGTGGAGTAAAAATGGCTTACTTGACCCCTCTGTGATGGGGGTTTATATAGTGGCGGTAGCGCGCAGCAGCAGGCGCGAAAATCTCGACGGCAGTTACGCTCCCGACGTCACGCCCGCGTAAAAAGCGGATCGCCCATTAATGGGGATCGTGATGGCATGGAACGTGGGATGTTGCTGGCGGAGAATCTGCACATGGCGAGATTTGCGGAGCGGCGGTTACACTTGTGGGTGGTGGAGTTGGTCGGTCGGAGAGACCGAAGAAGATGTCCTCGGCAGGAGAGCTCGGGGATGAGTGAGAGGGCCGAGGAGCCTTGGCCCTGTGGTAGCTCGGGGCGAGCCAAGAGACCGAGGAGGCCAATTTTCAGGGGGGGCTCTGAGAAGAGCCAGCTTGTGCTTCCAGGTTGGGTACAGGGGTGGCCTGGTCGGCCCATGTGGGTCCTTTCTTCTGAGTTCTGGAACACGTCATATGTTATGTGTCCTGATCTTGGAGATCGTCAATATTGAGCATCATCAGTAATGGAAATGGAAAGTCCCGACATCTATTTCTAAGGAACATCATCATATTAATTTATCTAGCTAGTATACCGGTATGTGTCGAGTATTTTTGTAATAAATATTCTAAAATTGGTAGCACTTGCTTAGGTTTATATTTAGTGTATTTTTGAAAATAAGAGTATTAAATAAAATACAATTTGCCTAGAATAACAAATAAGGACTCCTATGTCTTCTACGTGGTGTGCATGAGAAATAAAATTGTCTTCTGAAAATGACATGCACATATTACATAATAATATAAGTTGGATTAAACTAGTTAACACAAATAAAGGATAATAAGTATTCACTGCTCATGAACTAGCTTAGTTAGGTTGGAATCAGCTTTCAAAATAACCATAGCGTGTAGCATAGCGTTCCAATACTAAATAGCGAAAAGCGTAAAAAGCTGTGCATAGCATAGGCTACATGAATTATTAATTATTACCATGATTATTTCATTTACAATAAATTATATTATTATAAAGAAATAAAATTAGTTTGAGAACATAGAACACAATAAGTAATATAACAATATGTTTTGCAGCTGCAGTTTCTCTGCTCCCCAAAATTCCCAAAAAAAAAAACAATATTTTCAAAATTTTCAATCCTTAAGTTCATATATATGATTCATACTAGTATTAAACCTATCGAAAATCAATTAAATAATCTCTATTTGAAAAACATGAGTAATAAATATGATTTCAAAATGAGAGATTAGAAATTTAATGAAACCGTCTTCATATAGCTTAAGGTTAGATATTGAAATCTTAAGAACTTCAATAGAAAATCTTATATGAAAATAGCGTACACATAGCGTAGTGTATACTGTTTGTTAAAAGCGTATGCTATTTGAAAAAACGTAAGTTGTTTTGTCTTTAAGCTTTTTCTAAAACTACGTAGCGAATAGACTAAACCACGCTAGATAAAGCAAATTAGCAAGCTAAGTAGATCGTTATTTTAAACATTGATTGGAATTTACATAAAAGCTACTGGAACCTTTGCATGCAAAACTCACAAAGTCACCAACACAACATTTTTAATTGTTATTTGTATCTTATGCATGTGTGGGTAATTATAACATATGATTAATTTTTTTCATGTTAACTCTGTATAGATAAAATATTTGACGAAGGCTAATTACTCTCAGGAGAGTAGTCCAAATATTTTGGAAAAAGCATCCAACATCAACATTTTTTTCATCTTCTATACATATGTAAGAGTTGACTTTTCACACTCTTTAGTTGAATGATCAACATGGTTACCTCCAAGATCTTGTGATTAAGTTTTAATTAGGAACCTTCACCTATTAATGATTGTAAAATTAAAGTTTTTTCCTTCAATTCAACGTTTGCTTTTGGATACTTACGTATATTGCATGAAATTTGTGAAATCTTTGAATCAACTATACTAAGGTAATAATATCTACAATGTATATGATTAAATTGATAAGATATATATAAAAAAAAAATGTTTCCTGGAAAAGTTTTGAGAAACAACTTATTTTTAAACCCCTTCATAACTTCAAAATTATGAAAAAGTCAAATACTTATAATATACGGATGTTTCAAGACCAAAACAGTTTAAACATATTATACTGAGATGTTTTTTAAAATTCTAGATTTACTCTCATTCTTAATAAATAGATACATGTATGATTAAATTATTTCTCCCTCCTCTCTCTCGTGTTTTATGAGCAGACCGTCCGACTTAAAACATTGGTGCCTGGCCTTCTGTTTTACTTTTGTTAGGGTTGTTTGTTTGCTAGAATCAAAAAACAATAATGGGGATTGGGTTCTTATAAAATTATTTTTCTCATGTAATTGTCATTTCTTTGTTTGTTTGTAAAGAATTGAAATGATATTCGTCCTCTTCGACCTTTTTATTTGTTTGGCTGGAAAAAAAAGGCATTGAATTTTAGGAATTGGTATAAAGAAAAGAGTGAGGGTAGGTAACCATAACTATTTCCCAAATAAAATAATATCACTTCTCCTATATATGTGTCTTTGAAAGTGGGTAATTCTATTCAAAAAAAAGTTTCGATTTGGAATTACCAAAAGGATGATATTAATTCCTGTTTTAATTCCTAATATCGATTCCCAAAATAAGCTATTTGTTAGGATTTTTAGGTCCCAAATAATTTAGAAAATAAACACAGGATCTTTCAGAAAAAATAATAAAATAAAAGACACAATCAAACACGAGAAAATCTTCTGGCTCCTCCTCTATATGCTTTTCTTCCATAGGATTTTCTTCATCATCTTCGGAGTCATTTGCCATCATAGGCTCCAGAGTTGCATCATCGAATTTTTCATCGGAAATATTAACTGTCCGGAGGCCTACGACTTCGTCGTCCGAATACCCAAATGTAGCTTCAAAAGTAATATCTGACATGACGTCCTCGTCGGGATGGGGTATGGCTGTTAGGGTGGCCATGGCCTCGAAAGAAAGGTCATGGTCAGAATACGGATGGCGATGAAAAATAACTAGGAAACTTGGGGAATAAATGGAAACGATAAAATGTGGATAAGATTCACAAATATAAAATGTCGGTTAATATTTTCATTTTAGTACGTTAAGGACCTGTATAAGCCACCACTAAAACCTGTCATGTCCTGCTTCCCAAAAGAAAGTAAAGAGGTAACGTGGTATGGTCCGCAACCTAACTGTATTGAAGGTGGTCTATTCAATACAGTTACATTAAGCATATGAATATTTATAACATGCAGGATATGTACCAAAACGAAATAATAAACGCAGAAGGCATTTATTTCTATTAACAAAAGGTTTATTACATCCCAAAATAAATGAGTAAAATAAACTAAATAATTTAATTATATCGAAAAAAAGAAGCAAAACCCTAAACATGTGGGCAACAAACAAAAAAATTGTTTAATTAAGTCGATGCCACGCTCCTCACGTGTTTGCGGGGAGGCGAAATTTGCAAAAAACGATTTTTAAGTGCTTCGTAATATCGACTAAACTCCAGGATCGATACTGAACCATAACTAACAAACTATGTTAGAGGTTTAATTACTATGTTAGAATGTTATACCTCAAGTTCTCGCTGTCCTTCACCTCCTCGCTATCCTTCTCCACGTCGTGAACTCCTCAAAGTGAGAACGGATCGCGCCTCCTCGCCGGCTTCTCCAAATCATAGAAGATCCAACCGAAAGTTCCAACCTTGAGCTTAGCCTCCAAGTTGAGGTAACTAAGTCACTTGATGTGATAAACTAAGTAGCCTAGAGTGAGTAGAGAGTGTTAAAGGATTTGGTTGTGTCACAAACCCTAGAATTCTCAACTCATGAGACAATTAGGGTTTCTATTTTGAGGAAGATAAAGAGAGAGTTTGAGAGGAGAGAGAATGTGTTTGTGATAATGATATGAACTCTTAAGCATGGCATCTATTTTAACTATAATGCAAAATAAAAAATAACTCTCACAAATATCTCAAAATATCTAAGTCTTCACCTCTCACAAGAATCTAAAAGAGTCAACATAATAACTATGCTCAATTTCACTAAAATACCATAAAGTTTCCCTCATCTCAAATATCCACTTCATTAAGCATTTAACCTAAAATGCTAAAACATATAATGAGGTTTAATCATCTTTAAGCAAACTTGAATAATTACAAGAATGCCTCTCACATCCGTATATACATATCCGTATTCGTATTTCGAGAAACACGAATACAATGCTACATAACTAATCCAATAAGCAAATACTAGGATCCGGCTTAAATCAAAACCCACTAGTATTGTTCTCCCGAACATCATATGCGCACAAGTACATATATGTGATCGAATCCCGTCTTAACACCATTCGACCTCTACTCGTTTCGCCCGAAGCAGGGAAACTCTCTGCGTGGGACTCTAAAGACTCGACAATACGCTGGCAGTGGGTTTAACCACAAGCGCGTCAGCAGTACTAGCTGCACGTAATGGTTACCCAGGTATCTTTCGATAAGAAGTCCGACGAGCAAACTCATCTGTACCCCTACTGAGCTTGTCTGTGACAATCTCCGTACAATCCGGTCTATTAGTCTAAGAGTATCGCATATCGGGCCTAGAGGGGCAGCAACCATCAGACCCCTAATAGTGCAATAAGTCGTGTCGGAATACAATCAAAAACACCCTGAAAAACTATTGGAATCCCTACCAGTAAATCTCGCTTGCCCTGGTCAGGGACATTGTGTAATGGCTTTCCGAATCACAGCGTGACATCAACCCCCAATACCGGGGGAGACGAATCTTATCTAACCGCCACTGCCTCCAAGTGCTTCGGGACTGCACCCAACTACTACCTGTTTATATGACTCAATAGAGCCATGGTAGGGTAGTAATATAAGAACAGTGGGAACACACTTGAGGCTAAGTAGCAGTGTCATGTCAACAGAATATGCTGTACTCATGTCACCTGGGAACTGCTACCTGACGATATGTATAGTACCAACCAGCAGTTTCCCACGAGTCCGTTCATTGTAACTCATAACCCAATGAGCACCTGCATACTATCTCCAGTACGACGTACTGATGGCTGTGGGATAGACCATCTCCCTTCGTGGGATGAGAAGCGTATACACTAGTCTACTCTAGAGTATCGATGCCCTGTCTCGATAATCCTATGACTAGAGACCATTATAAGGATGTGCTTGTAGACTACCCAGCCCCCACTAGTGTGACTGCCATCACAACGCTGGTAGTTAAGCAAAAATCCTAAGGGCTCTACCAATATGTATTAGCGATACGTCAAAAGAAATATATTCACATATTAAGATAGATACAAACCAAGTAGTATACTACCATATCGAGCAAGTCTGTCATAAATCCGTGTATATATCCCAAGCTTCCAAAATGTAATATACAAACTAGTACTATACAATAATGGCCTTTAGGGCATATTACACTAACAATCTCCCACTTGCACTAAGGTCATGTGCTGGCATATCGCAGACCTATAATCTCGAATAGCCTCTCGAACTGCGCCTGAGAGATGGCCTTTGTGAATGGATCTGCAGTGTTGTCCTCAGTAGCAACTCTCCGTACCTCGATCTCCCGGCGATCCACAATCTTCCTGATCTGGTGATACCGCTTCAAGATGTGTCTGGACTTCTGATGGGACCTGGGTTCCTTTTCTAAAGCTATAGCCCCGTTGTTGTCACAATACAGAGATATTGGATCAACAATGGACGGAACCACCTGAAATTCTGTTAAGAACTTTCTCATCCAGACTGCTTCTTTTGCGGCATCAGAAGCTGCGATATACTCCACTTCCATCGTCGAGTCAGAAACAGTGTATTTCTTGGAACTCTTCCAACAGACCGCCCTTCCATTGTAGGTAAAGACATAACCTGACATGGATTTGGAGTCATCCTTGTCACTCTGGAAGCTAGAGTCAGTAAAGGCCCCGATTTGGAGGTCTTTTCCACTGTAAACCAAGAACATTTTCTTAGTCCTTCTCAGGTACTTGAGAATGTTCTTTAATACTCTCCAGTGCTTCTCCCCAGGGTTTGACTGATACCGGCTTACCACGCTTAGTGCATAAGCTACATCTGATCCGGTACACAACATCGCATACATTATAGATCCTACCGCAGAAGCGTAGGGTATAATAGACATGCGATCTCTTTCCAAATCAGTCTTGGGAGACATCTCTTTGGAGAGGTGATTCCGTGACAAGCTAGTAAATTACCGCGTTTTGAATCTTCCATACTGAATCTCTTCAATATGGTGTTGATGTACCTGAACTGTGAAAGTCCCAATATCCTCTTAGAACTATCACGATAGATCTGGATCCCCAGAATATAAGAGGCATCACCCAGATCTTTCATGGAAAACCATTGTGATAAGAACCCTTTGACAGATTGTAGCATAGGAATGTCATTTCCTATCAAAAGAATGTCATCCACGTACAAGACAAGGAATACTACAGTTCTCCCTACAATCTTACTATATATGCATGGTTCATCTGGATTTTTGATAAAATTGAATTCTTTGACCGTCTCATCAAAATAGATGTTCCAACTCCGTGATGCCTGCTTTAGTCCATAGATAGACTTAAGCAACTTCCACACTTTCCCACTGCTCCCACTATGAATGAAACCCTCTGGCTGGTCCATATAGACGCACTCTTCCAAATTTCCATTTAGAAAAGCGGTCTTTACGTCCATCTGCCAAATCTCATAATCGTGGAAGGCAGCAATGGCAAGAAGGATCCGAATAGATTTGAGCATAGCCACTAAATAAAAGGTTTCATCATAGTCCAAACCAGGTCTTTGACAAAATCCTTTTGCAATAAGTCTAGCCTTATAGGTTTCAACCTTTCCATCTACACCAATCTTCTTTCTGAAGATCCATTTGCAGCCTACGTGTTTTACCCCTTCTGGAGCAATGTCCAAAGTCCATACTTTGTTGGTGTACATGGATTCCATCTCGATCTGCATTGTATCCAGCCATTTTACCGAGTCTGTGCTCTGAATGGCTTGCTGGAAGTTAGTTGGCTCATCATTATCAATGATGCAATCCTCTCTATCCCCGTCTACGAGAAAATTGTAGTATTTCTCGGGAGGATGAGACAGCCTACTACTCCTGCGGAGTGGCACGGGAATGTCCTGTTATTCTGAAACTTCTGGTTCTATCAAGCTTTCAGTAATAGCTTGTGGTTCTGGAATTTCTTCCAGTTCTACTGCGCTCCCACTAGTTTCATTTTCAAAAAATTGATGTTCCAAAAAGTGGGTATGACGAGAAACAAAAACCTTTTGTTCCTCTACGTAATAGAAAAGATACCCCCTAGAGTTCTTTAGGTATCCCACAAACTTACACAGTACTGAGCATGTCTCGAGTTTGTCTGCATGCTGCTTTTTAACAAAAGCTGGACATCCCCATATCTTTAGATATTGAAGATAGGGTTTCTTCCCACTCTACATCTGATATGGTGTGGTGGGCACAGTCTTAGTAGAAAGCTTGTTCAAAGGATATGCAGTTGATTATAGTGCATAGCCTCAGAATGATCGCGGTAACTCAGCGTTACTCATCATGGAACATACCATATCCAATAAGGTTTGGTTCCGTCACTCCGATACACCATTATGTTGTGGCGTGTATGAAGGAGTAAGATGAGAGAGCATTCTATTCTCTTTTAGGTAATCCAGGAATTCGGCACTCAAGTATTCACCACCTCAATCAGATCTCAGTGTCTTGATACTTTTGCCGGTTTGATTTTCCGCTTCATTCTTATATTCTCGGAATTTCTCAAAGGCCTCAGATTTATGTTTCATCAAGAAAATATGTCCATACCTAAAGAAATCATTCGTAAAAGTAATGAAATAGGAATAACCACTTCTTGCATGTGTAAACAGTGGACCACACACGTCGCTGTGAATTAGTCCCAAGAGCTCACTCGCTCTTACTCCGCGTTCAGTGAACGGAGTCTTTGTCATCTTTCCTTTGAGACATGATTGACAAGTTGCATAAGATTGATATTTAAACGGATCCAAATATCCTTCTTTATGTAACTTGGTCAACCTTGTTTCGTTGATGTGACCCAGTCTATAATGCCATAAGAAAGCTTGATTTAATTCTGGAGTCTTTCTTTTATGTGTGTTCTGGACATTTAAAATTTGCAATTGGTTTAATACGTATATACCGTTGTTTAGATTACCTGACCCAATTAGATCATGATTAAGGTGGATGTTTATGATATCGCTTACAAATATAAAATCATAACCTTCTTTAGATAACAAAGATACGGAAATGATATTACAAGTCAAACTAGGTAAACAAAAATAGTTGTGCAACACCAAAATATGTCCACTTGTCAACCCTAAGTGATATTCCCCTACGGACACAGTATCCACGCTCGCTCCGTTAGCAACTCTGAGGGTCATATCACCGGTCTTCAGAACCTTACAGCTTCTCACTGCCTGCAAAGAATTACAGATATAAGATCCTCATCCGGTATCCAATACCCAGGTAGTAGAGTTGATTGACAGACAGTTTTCAATTACAAACACACCTGAAGCCGAACCCATAACTTGCTTCGGGTCCTGGTTCTTGGCCTTCCAAGCCCTGCAATCTTTCTTCCAATGGCCCTTCTTATGATAGTATAAGCATTCTTCCTTTCCTACTGTCATCCCCGCTACCCTTGCCTCGCCCTTTGCTTCCACTTTACTAACACCGCCTCTTGGCTTGGTGGGGGCCTTCTTCTTCTTTCCTTTGGCTTTGGATCTAAAAGAGGAAGCTCCACCAACAAGTAGAGCGGGTGTTTTTCTGGATTTCTTCAGGGTGCCTTCAGCACTCCTCAACATGTTGAGGACTTTCGGAAGTTCAACTTCTTTACCTTGAATATTAAAATTCAAGATAAACTGGGCGTAGGTGGAAGGGAGAGACTGCAGAATTAAGTCTGTATACAGCTCATTATCTAACATGGTCCTGAGGTCCGCGAGCTCCTCAATGTAGCCGATCATCTTAAAAACGTGTTCCCCTACAGATGACCTGACGACCAACCACGCCTGAAATAGCTTCTTCGAGGTCTCGTATCTTGCGATACGAGATTGCTCTCCATTTAATTTCTTGGTATGGAGGAATATGGATTCAAGATCCATATTCTCGTGCCGCCTCTGGTGCTCATTGTCCATAGAAGCCAGCACGAGGCACTTGGCCTTCGCGCAGTCAATCTCTAGGTCTTACGGATCTCAATATCCGCGACACTAGAGTCTGGACCTGAGACGGCAGGGGCTTTAGTAGTAAGGACATAGCCCAATTTGTCATACGTGATTGCCATCTTGACATTCCTGAACCAATCTTTATAGTTTGGCTTTGTCAATATATTTTTATCTAATAGTAACTTAAGGCTCGTCATCTTTGGTTGCTGCAATTAGGAGAGAGAAGAAACACTTTAGCATGATGCTCTTGCAAGTTTAGATTGGTTTTTAGTTTATCTAAACAGGATGGTTCCCACTGTTTCTCGAATCCTTCCTCAAACTAAAAAAGAAGAATTAGTCAGGATTAATCTCACCGTACAATACTTACTTAACCTTTCAGCCAGGCTAGTGTCAGTACTTCGAGGGAGGTTTTACGATGCTTTCGCGAAGTTCCTTAATTAAATAACCTCTTTTCCCTGGAGACGTAGCCCCGCTAACACTGTTCTAGACACCTACTTGGTTTATAGCATTGATCGTTAAGTGACAAAATCTCCCGAGGAGTAGCTATACTCATAATAGGACCAGGATCCAAATATCATTGTGTGATAAAGTCGAAGAAATCCTACCAAAATTATCACACTCCAAATGGTATACAACACCAGAAAGTTTCAGTTTCTTTAGAAACTCCCGATGTGGATTTTTGCCCCATGCTCTTATGACCTTGACGAAGGCCAACATATCATAAGTCATATGTCAAGTTCTACCCGTCATTGTCCAGGTTAATTTGAACCCACCCGTACATTCCCTTGACGAAGGCCAAAATAGTAGTACGACTGTCCTAAATCAATGCATCTATCTATGCTGCAGATTAATATTCGGCAGCTACCAATCATTATACCTTGGCGAAGGTCAAAATACATAGCTTGAATACTACTGAATATCCAACTGAAACGACGGAGGGCTACAGATGGTTTTGGCGAAACCGTGAACATAGTGAACTTGATATAATCGAAGGAACCTGATAGCTTTTAAAAGGAGTGGTTTAAGTTCCACATTTTAAAAGTTTTACCGTTTTAGAAAAACCGAGTGGTTTTGACATTTTTCCAACGATTCAGTTTTGATTTGTTTGCTTTGCATTAATGTAATGTAGCTCCATCAATTAACCTACCATTGCAGAAAAAAAGACGAAAAATACAATGTACGCTTATGCCATCCACATTCGCCACTGGGCCCCGTCTTACACTGTTAGGTTAGATAACTAACGCCAGAGCTAGGGGCTGGACTAGCGCGGATGCAAAACATAAGCAATGTCTATTATATAATATATATATATATATATAATAATAATAATAATAATATCCAATCGTCAGACGCAATAATAGGCATTCCAAATCACAGATGAATACATTGGATATACTAGAAATTTCATATTTCGTTTAAGCCTGCAACGAAAGACGGATTCCACAGTCACGATGAATAGCCAAACCCCACCCAGACCCTTACGGGTGCGACAAAATACCCGCCAAATACACGAAGTGAAGCAACCTCCCTCATCAACGTGAGTAGGCTAGTCGGCACTTCTGTAACAACCTTAACTTTCTGTACTGATTTTTTTCAAAAAAAATACATAAAGGGACACCTAAGCCCGATCACAAGTTATAAGTTTGATTTGCTTTTGAACAGAATAAAATAGCTTGTAGCTCACTCGTAAGACCTTGCACTGCTGAACTAAAGTACCAGAGTTCAAATCCCATTAGCCACAATATCTTTTTATTTTAAATTCTTTTAACCTTTTAGATGCCCAAGAGTCTACACGTGCACAACACGTAATAGGGTAAGTTACAGAATAATCAAACATGTTAAATAGGCTAGTTGAATTGTCGTGGAACGTGGCGATATTCCGAGACCCCAACCTAATGATCAGACCAGCAAGAATGATGCTCGGGCCGGCGCCGCTTGTCCAACCAAGCCCACACCCGATTTTTTTTGGATCCCTGTGACCCTTGGACTCCCCTCTTTAACCCCTAACAGTTTGTTTTCCTTGTATTTTCCAGAGAATTAAAAAAACCCGTTTAAATCCCATTTTAATGCAAATTTAAATGCTTTTTTTTATCCACCCCTAAACCCTAGATTGTCTTATAAATACCCACTCCATTTTTGCATCCCTTCACACTGAAAATTCTATACAAAAACTATACAAAATCCTCAAATCCTTAGTATACAAGTGGAGTTAACGAAGGGCGAAGCTCCGACGAACTTCCGAGAAGATTCCGGCAACGAAACGAAGCACCGACGAATCCTAGACCTCCTCCTACCTCTTCCCTCTCATCAAAACCAGTAAGTCCCCCTTCTTTCTTTCTTTTGCTATTTCCAAACTCTTCATTCTTAAAACGTGTCGGAAGCGGAGTTATCCGGCTTCCGATTCTCTTTTCTTTTAAAAATAAAACTTTTTCTTAATAACAAACTTACAACTTTTGATATATTGTTTAGTAATTATTAATAAAGACAATAGAACAAGTTTGACATTAAAATGATAACTAGAGCAAGTTGTATTTCAATTTTACATTAAAATACCTTTTATGTTTCATATCGACATGTTTATACCTTTTAATCGTGTTATCTTTAGAAAACTCATAAGGTAATGACCTATCTCATTACTATAGGGTTGCTAGGCAAGCGCACAAGGGTCTACGAGATATCAACCATGCCCGATTAAAATTTTAGCCGTGCCGAACGACCCAAAGCCGGATCTTTAAACTAGGGTTTAGGCGAAAACTAGCATGTTAAACACTTTAACACTAAGTGAGAGGGATTACAACCTTTGTAAATCCGGTCCTTCACTTCTTAAGTTCCGTGTTGAGGTCCCTTCGCTGCGATCATCGTGTTCTGGACTCTCGAGAGGCTTCACGAAGAGAAAGATGCAGTCTTGCTTCCGATCTTCGATAACATAGATGATCTACCTTGAAGTTTCATTAACACAAGCTAACACTCACTAAATGAAGTGAACACCCTCATCTAAATGGCAAGGATAGATGAGGATGATGAAGTAGGATTTTTGCTCTCATTTGTTTTCTATTTCTCACTCACTTTCATCACAAATATCAAAGCATGAAAGCTTTGCAAAGGAGGAAGAAGAAGAAGAATGAATAATGAATTATTGCTTTGTGATGAATAATGAAAAGATGATAATGATGAATTATGCAACCATGGTTAACCAAACCATTATAGAGATTTAACTAGGGCTAGGGTTTGGGTTGGGTTAAAGGTGAGTCACTTGAAAATATCAAGCATAATATCTTTTCCATGACAAAAGAAAAGCTTCTAGAAGCTACTGGAAGTCTTAACCCTAATCCAAACCCTAACCATGTTTAAACTCCACTAAACATGTTGCATTAGTAATCATATCATGTTACAATATTATATATCACATATATAATATTTATTGTAACAAAAGAAAATAATACAATTAACATATATCGCATATACATCAATGTATTACCCGAGTGAGAAAAAGAATCTTTTAGTGAGCTAATATTAGTTAATGTAATTTAATATATCATATATATTATTATACATTAAATTATCGAATCAACACTTGATCCGACAATCCGGCTATATCGCATATAACCGACTAATATCTCATTTACCGATTCATCGAATCAACACTTGATCCGATGACCCGGCTGATATCAAATATCGCGAGAATATAATACGGTATCACATATCGCGTTATTCTCGATCCCGCACATATCTCATATGTGCCCCTACTCCGTTTTGCCTGAGTCAAGAAACCTCTGTATAGGACTCTAAAGAATCGTCAATACGCCGGCAGTAGGTGATGATCATATCAAACACCCACAAGCTGCAAGCGGTCAGCTAAACGTAACAGCCACCCAGGTATTGAGCGCTCAGAAGATCAACAAGCAAGCCTGTAATTTCTCCCGTGAATCCAATCAGTAACACTCCCGTACTGTCCGGTCTCGTCGTCTGATATGTCGCATATCTCGCCTAGGGGTGGTAAACGTCAGACCCCAGTAGCTTGATAAGTCGTGTCGATATGAGGTCTATAACAGTTCGAGAAACTACTGATAACACTTACTAGTAAATCTCAGCAACCCTGGCCAAGGATTTCCAGTTATAGTCAATCGAACACAGCACAACATCAACTCCCTATACCGGGAGAGATGAATCCCCTCCTATCGCTCATTGCCTCCATGTGATTCGGGATTGTACCCAAAAGCCACCTTTTTGCATTCCCTCTTGGACGTGGTATGATGGAAATCAAAGCACAGTGGGAATCACACAAGACTCTATGACGATCTCGGGTCAACAGACTACTCTGTACCAGTGTCACCGGAGAACTGCCATCTGACTTGAGGTATAACACCATCTGGGAGTTCTCGGCGAGTCCGTCCAGTGTACCCAATCTCTACTGAGCACCCGTACACCATCCTTGATGTCAAACACCGATGGATATGGGATCATCAATCGCCCATCATATGGGTCAAGATGCGTATACGCTAGTCTACTCTGGTGTATCGATGCCCTGTCTTGATACACCCTCGACTAGGAACAGTTATAGGATGTACTCGTCGACTACCGTGGCCCCACTAGTATGATCTCATCATAGTTCCAGTAGTCGAGTACATATCCTAAGGGCTTTATCAACATGTAACATAGAGACAATCAGAGTACATGTTAACATAAAGTTCAACCAGATAGCATACTATCATGTCGAGCAAGAAAGTGCTCTCTATATATGTCCAAGAATCCATTACAATATACATCGTATGTACAGTAATGGCCTCTAGGGCACACATATAACTAACAATCTCCCACTTGCACTAGGGCCATCTGTTGTGGTATCACATACCCAATAATCAGCTGTGGTTGAAGTATCTCATACTTAACCATCCCATAAAAGTCTCTACTGGGAAAAAGGCCTTTGTGAGTGGATCCGCGTTGTTGTCCTCTGTGTCTACTCTCCTTACCTCGATCTCCCTGGAGATCAACCATCTCCATGATCAGGTGATACTGCCTAAGAATTATATCTGGATTTCTGATGGGACGGTAGTTCTTTGGTTAAAGCCATAACTCCATTGTTACATAATGGTAGGAACGAAGTTCATCTCATGAACTTATATTTATCCAGACTGCCTCTTTGGTAGCATCCTTGGTAACGATGTATCTTGCCTTTAATCATCTAGTGAGTCACGATATCTAGCTTGGAACTCTTCCAATATACCGTCCCTCCACTGAGGGTAAAGACAATGACTGCGACTGACATTTAGTCGTCCTTATCACCCTGGAACCATTCCAGTGATTCTCCCCAGGATCTATTGATACCATCTCACTATACCTAGTGAGAATCCTAACATCCATTTAGATCAATCTCATAGATATAAAACCCAGGATTTAGGAGGTATCACTTTGATCCTATATGGAGAATCCTTGTGATAAGTGGAGATTGACCGAGCGTAGCATAGGAAACTCCTTCCCTATCAAGAGTATGCCATCCACGTACTCTACGAGGATCACCTCCATACTCTCTACTACCTTTTTGTATATACAAGGTTCATCTACCATTTTGATGAAGTCAAACTCTTTGACTACCACATCAAAACAGACGTTCCAACTCCGCGATGCCTGCTTTATCACATAAAATATCTTGCTCCCGTTTCCGCTGCTCCCACTGTCTACGAAGCCCTCTGGCTGTGTACTTATAGATGCTCTCTTCCAAATCATCATTTAGAAAAGCAGTCATGATACCCAACCGCCAGATATCGTAGTCATGGTATGTAGCCGTGGCAAGTAAGATCTGTATGGACTTAAGTATAGCTTTGAAAGTCTCAACTTTTCCATGTACACCAAGTAATCTTCTCAAGATATACTTGCTCCTGATGGGGATTTAACCCTTCAGATAAAGAAACCAAAGTCCATACTTTATTGGTGTACAAGGATTCCATCTCAGATCGCTAAGCATCCAGCCATTCTTACAGAGTCCTACTCCTGATGGCCAGCTCGAAACTAGTTGGGTCATCATCTCATGATGCAATCCTCGCTCCCACTGTCATAGAGAAACCGAAGTATCTATCAGGTGGGTGAGGAACCCTACTAGATCGGCGGAGAGGCTGAGGTTCGTTGGTTACTATTGAATCCTTTGGTTCTACCAAATCATCAGCTGCAGTTTGTATAGCTGGAACTCTTTCCAGTTTTACCTCATGACCAATAATTTCTTCACAAGAAATTCCCTTTCACAAAGGTGACATGCTGAGAAACAAAACATCTTTTGTTCCTCGGTTTGGTAGAAGATATTCCCTTGCGAATGCTTGGGATATCTAACAAACTTCCATAGAACTGACTTTGCCTCGAGCTTGTCCAGATTATGCTTTTAGACATAGGCTGGATAACCCCAAATCTTAACAAACTTAAGATATGGGCTCTTCCCTTTCCATATCACATATGAAGTGGTAGGCAACTGATTTGATTTGAACCCTATTCAATAGGTATGCAGCTTCTCAAGTGCATAACTCCCAAAAGGAAATAGGAAACTCAGTAGCACTCACCATAGAGCACACCATATCAAATAGGGTGTGATTGCTCCGCCCCGATACACCGTGGTGCTGTGGTGTATACGGAGGAGTAATGCTGAGAGAGAATCTCATTCTCCTTTAGAATAGTCCAGGAATTCCGTGCTCAAGTATTCTCCTCCTTGATCACATCAAAAGACATAATACTTATACCCGTTTTTGGTTCTCTACTTCTAACTTATATTCTGTGAATATCTCAAAAGGTTCAGACTTTTGTTTCAACAGGAACATATGTCCGAATCTTGAGAGATCATCAGAGAATGTAATGAAGTACAAAGAACCGGTCTTGGCATGTGTAGACAGGGGACCTTCATACATCAGCATGTATCAATCCCAAGAGTTCATTAACTCTTTCTCTGTTTCCAATAAACAGAGCTGTGGTCATCTTATCTTTGTGACATGACCGGCAAGTTTCACGAGATGTAAATTCAAATAGATTTAAATATGCATCTAAATGTAACTTAGCTAGTTGGGTCGCATTAATATGACCTAGTCTACAATGCCTCAAGAAGGATTCGTTCATTTCTGAACTCTTCTTCTTGTGTGTGTTCTTTATACTAAGAACTGTGGTTTGATTTAGAACGTCAATGCTTTTTGATAACGTGCCTGAACCGATCAACTCTTGATATAGGAAATGTTCAAAACATTATCCAACAATACAAAATTATATCCTTCTTTACTAATAAAGAAACTGATATGATATTGTATATCAGATTCGGTATCTAATAACACTCATTCAGAATCAATGTATTTGCCAATACAGGGTGATAGTGACCAACAGACTTGGATGCAACTCTTGCACCGTTTCTATCTCATGAAACTTATCACCCGTTCTCAGTTCTCTACCTATCTGTAGCCCATGTAACAAATTACATTTGCGGGATCCTGATCCGGTATCTCATACCCAGGACGTAAAGGATACTGAGAAATAGTTCTCTGTAATGGACACACCCGAAGATGATGCATCATCATGCACTTTCTTCGTTTGGGCGGCACGGGAATTCTGGTAATCCCTTATTTCCTGCTTTGTCTTATAACAATTATAAGTTGGAGCGGGACCAACGTTCCCCAGCTCAGTATAACAAGTGGGTTCGGTCAATACATCCGTATTATTATCTTGATTAAGGCGTGATATGGTCGCTACCTGGAGAGAGAGAGAAGAAAACACTCAGCGTGCTCTTTTACAAGATTAGATTGGTTATCAATTTATCTAATCAGGATGTCTCCCACTGTTTTAGTCAAATCTTCCTTCAAACCCTAAAAGGAAAGACTAGCCGGAATTAATTACATGCTACAAGTTCTCCAATCTTTCAGCCAGGCCAGTGTCAGTATTTTGAAGGAGGTCCCCCGTGCTTTCGCACGAACCTAATTAAAGTAAACCTCGTTTTCCCAGGGGCGTAACCCCGTTAACACCTTTTTAGACACCTACTTGATCGGCTAATTGTAATGTGTAAAACTCTCCCAGGAGTAACTCTTACTCGCAGCGGGTATCGGGATCCAACTATCTCATAGAAGGTATGCAATCTCATTGCAAATTTCAACACTTGAAATTCCCAATAATATTTTACCCCTAGCGTCCTATAACCTTGACGAATGCCAAACTACCCATAGTCCGTTAGTCAAGTTCAACCCGTACATTTCCTAATTGAATTAAACCTACCCGCACGATCCTTAACGAATGCCAAACAACGCCGTACGAATACCCTAATTCAATCGCATCGTATGCTAGCAGATAAGCACTAGTTAGCTACCGTACACTACGCCTTGACGAATGCCAAACTACCGCAGCACAAATACTAAGTAGTATTTATCTGAAATGATGGAGGGCTACGACGGGTTTTTAAGAAAACCCTTTGCGTAATGAACTTGATATCGTTGTAGAATTTAGTGATTTTAAATGGAATGTTTTTGAGGCTTTTCTAGTTTTGCTAAAGAGGTCACTCTCGGTGAAGGGATCGTCGGCTCTTTCTTCATCGAATAAGGTGCAGGATATTTCACAAATACCGCTGTGCAAAACAAGAACTATAGAAGCAATCAAAAGACAGACCGAGTTTATAGCATCTGCTAGTTTCACTAAAGAGGTCACTCCTGGTGAAGGGATCTCGGCTCTTTCCTTATCGAATAAGGTGCTGGATGTTCTATAAGGAATACCGCTATGCAAAGCAAGAACTAGAGCTACCAGTTTTTAAATAAGTTTCTACAATATCTTTAGGTTTCTTTTAGTTCATTAATCTCATTAATGAAGTCCCATTTTATTATGCTTCACAAGTATCACATTTGAAACGAAATCTGCAATATAACATATATCTCATATATATAATATAAACATTCGTCTCAGGCAATAATATGATCTCATCACAGAACATTGCAGCAGAAGAACATATATGAAATATTGGATATACTAGGACGTCCGTGTTTTAATACGAGCCTGTATAAAACACGGATTCCACGGTCGCGATGAATAGCCAAACCCACATCCCTAGACCCCTACGAGAGCGACAAGCAACACTACCAATTCTAGGGTTAGGAGACCCGGTCTCGACTCCTCGAGATGGTCTCCCATTGGACCCTAGAACCCGGTTATTTGTGCTCCCCGCCTTGGGTCTACCTAATGCAGAAAAGTAAATAATATACAATGGTGACATCATCCTCAGCCCGGAAGTGCCCCAATAAAAGAATATTACATACAAATGAATTTTACATGAATGAAAAAGAAAAACTCTCATCTCACATAAAACCCCCGGCTATTCAAAACGCGACGATCCAATATAACATATCACAGCAACACATAATATCTCATATCATCAACGTAAGCAAGTATGCGTATCCCGATTGTCGTTGATGTATAGCAACGAAGCCGGCGATACACCACATACTACGCTTACGGTCACAGAAAAGAAAGTGTAAAACTACAACAGTTGGAATCCGCAACCTCCTTAGACATCGCATGCCTAACCAAATGAATTCCTTAGACATCGCATGCCTAACAATTATAAACCCCGCATTTTAATCTCATTATCGAAAACTCTTTCCAATATCAAGTTGGGCAATTCAACAAGATTCCCGACATGCTGATCGAATGCTCGTCGCAAACTTTAGTAGACGGCCGCACCCCCGATGCCGTCGACGAAGTGCACTAAGGCGGAACACCGCTGCCGCGAGCACCCGAACGGATGCTTTTGGCGACGGGGTTCTCCTACAGTCACTTGGTCGGGGCTATGGGGCGTGACTATCTATTAAGTTTACCCGGCGAGTATCCGCGTACGCTACGTGATTGCGACGGACTTTTGATCGCATCAAAATCCCGTGGCAACCGATCATCTGAGACTGAACTGCTAGATTTATAACATTCAAATTCATTATCTCATAACTACATGTGGATTCCAAATATTGTATCACATTCCAGATAAATAGACAATGTTAAACTTTCCGATCGAATAATCAAACGCCCAAGTTTTCCCAAATAGTTCTCAACACTTGAAATTAGTTTAAAAACATCCATCACATGCTACAGTACCAATGGTCCAGCCGTAGAAGGGTCAAGCCAACGCCTCACATGTGGCACGCCGTACTGCCCCAAACCCTAAGGTTCATAGGCAGTTCAAGACGGTCACATAATCGAGTTAAGGTTTGTTGTCTTCTAGAGGGTCCACCGTGTTACTTACATGACTTAGAACGTTCTTAAACTACGGAAAAATCCAACGCTTGGAAATTTTCCGGCAGGGGAAAAAGTGAGTTATTGATATCCGTTCGAAATTTTTAACACGTTCTAAAAATTACCCGGACAAACTAAATAAAGTTAAATTATCCGATCAAATCAACGTGTCCCTAATACATCCCAAAAACTCAACACTTGAGTAAAAAATTAAAAATACCCAGAAACATCAGGAAATTGATAGGGACTGTACTGTGCTAAAAACAAAGTATGACGTCACTGTGACGCCGTGGAACCGCGGCATGAGCATGGGTCCCTCGGCGGTTCCGCGGCGGTTTAGGCGACTTACTTTGTCGTTTTTCACAGAGTGCTATATAATTCCCTGCTGATATTTTTAAACATTTTTAATTCACAAAAAATCACATTTTCAGAAAATGTCCAGAGAAGGGTTCAAATTAGGGTTTCGGGGTTCGATCGGACTTTAAACTCCGTCTAGACTTCGCTTAAAGCTCTAGCTTGGCTCTGATACTACTGTAGGGTTGCTAGGCATGCGCACAAGCGTCTATGAGACATCAACCATGCCCAATTAAAATTTTAGCCGTGCCGAACGACCCAAAGCCGGATCTTTAAACTAGGGTTTAGGCGAAAACTAGCATGTTAAACACTTTAACACTAAGTGAGAGGGATTACAACCATTGTAGATCCGGCCCTTCACTTCTTAAGATCCGTGTTGAGGTCCTTTCGCTGCGATCATCGTGTTCCGGACTCTCGAGAGGCTTCACGAAGAGAAAGATGCAGTCTTGCTTCCGATCTTCGATAACATAAATGATCTACCTTGAAGTTTCATTAACACAAGCTAACACTCACTAAATGAAGTGAACACCCTCATCTAAATGGAAATGATAGATGAGGATGATGAAGTAGGATTTTTGCTCTCATTTGTTTTCTATTTCTCACTCACTTTCATCACAAATATCAAAGCATGAAAGCTTTGCAAAGGAGGAAGAAGAAGAAGAATGAATAATGAATTATTGCTTTGTGATGAATAATGAAAAGATGATAATGATGAATTATGCAACCATGGTTAACCAAACCATTGTAGATATTTAACTAAGGCTAGGGTTTGGGTTGGGTTAAAGGTGAGTCACTTGAAAATATCAAGCATAATATCTTTTCCATGACAAAAGAAAAGCTTCTAGAAGCTACTAGAAGTCTTAACCCTAATCCAAACCCTAACCATGTTTAAACTCCACTAAATATGTTGCATTAGTAATCATATCATGTTACAGTATTATATATCACATGTATAATATTTATTGTAACAAAAGAAAATAATACAATTAACATATATCGCATATACATCAATGTATTACCCGAGTGAGAAAAAGAATATTTTAGTGAGCTAATATTAGTTAATGTAATTTAATATATCATATATATTATTATATATTAAATTATCGAATCAACACTTGATCCGACAATCCGGCTATATCGCATATAACCGACTAATATCTCATTTACCGATTCATCGAATCAACACTTGATCCGATGATCCGGCTGATATCAAATATCGTGAGAATATAATACGGTATCACATATCGCATTATTCTCGATCCCGTACATATCTCATATGTGCTCCTACTCCATTTTGCCTGAGTCAAGAAACCTCTGTGTGGGACTCTGAAGAATCGTCAATACGCCGGCAGTAGGTGATGATCATATCAAACACCCACAAGCTGCAAGCGGTCAGCTAAACGTAACAGCTACCCAGGTATTGAGCGCTCAGAAGATCAACAAGCAAGCCTGTACTTTCTCCCGTGAATCCAATCAGTAACACTCCCGTACAGTCCGGTCTCGTCGTCTGATATGTCGCATATCTCGCCTAGGGGTGGTATACGTCAGACCCCAGTAGCTTGATAAGTCGTGTCGATATGAGGTCTATAACAGTTCGAGAAACTACTGATAACACTTACCAGTAAATCTCAGCAACCCTGGCCAGGGATTTCCAGTTATAGCCAATCGAACACAGCACAACATCAACTCCTATACCGGGAGAGACGAATCCTCTCCTATCGCTCATTGCCTCCATGTGATTCGGGACTGTACCTAAAAGCCACCTTTTTGCACGCCCTCTTGGACGTGGTATGATGGAAATCAAAGCACAGTGGGAATCACACAAGACTCTATGACGATCTCGGGTCAACAGACTACTCTGTACCAGTGTCACCGGAGAACTGCCATCTGACGTGAGGTATAACACCATCTGGGAGTTCTCGGCGACTCCGTCCAGTGTACCCAGTCTCTACTGAGCACCCGTACACCGTCCTTGATGTCAAACACCGACGGATATGGGATCATCCATCGCCCATCATAAGGGTCAAGATACGTATACGCTAGTCTACTCTGGTGTATCGATACCCTGTCTCGATACACCCTCGACTAGGAACAGTTATAGGATGTACTCGTCGACTACCGTGGCCCCACTAGTATAATCTCATTATAGTCCCAGTAGTCAAGTACATATCCTAAGGGTTTTATCAACATGTAACATAGAGACAATCAGAGTACATGTTAAGATAAAGTTCAACCAGATAGCATACTATCATGTCGAGCAAGAAAGTCCTCCCTATATATGTCCAAGCATCCGTTACAATATACATCGTATGTACAGTACTGGCCTCTAGGGAACACATATAACTAACAATCACAACACACATCCTTATCATAGCACGATGAATCTTAGGATAATAGAATACGGGAAATATGACTTTGCAAATAAATCCCTTTAACTTATAAAACCGTTTTCCTTAAAAGATGTATTAAAACATTCCCATGCAATTGCGCATCTACAACCCATTTTGGGGAACCCCGTTCGGGATGGTGTAGATTATCGCACATCCTCAGGCTTAGTAGAGTGAGATGCAGACCTCCGTAAGGAGCATTCGGTCTCGATGGAATTTTATACATTTTTCTTTAGAAAATGATATTTTTACAAGAAAATAAATAAAATTATTTTCATTATATATATTTATATTTAATTATTATCAAAATACTTATTTTAAATATATAAAATATTCCATGTTTCTAAAACTCAAGAAAAGAAGTCAAATATTACATGAAACTACCATGATAATTTAAAACAACATCCATATTACAAATAAATACCATACATAATGAAAATAGGTTTTACTCACTAGAAATTTCAAAATTATAAAATACACATCTATGAAAACTCTAAAGATGATAATTAAATGCTTGAGGTGTATTTTGAAAATTAACCAAAATTATTTTTACACAAAACCCCTCAAGTTATGTTAAATTACAATAAGGACGCTAGTAAACATAGGTTTAAACGGGACCAGTCTTTTGAGCCTCAGGGAGCCGGAGATATGGGTGATTGCCTATTTAAAGTAGACAATTTAATAAACGGTGTTATCAACACGGTAATTGTCTTTGAAAAAGACACAAATCCCGTCGTCCATGTGCAGCAGTTACCGATAGCACCAAAACATAATTCATGACTTCAATTTCTTTTCTAATTGTCTGACTCAGACTGAGTGTCAATATAATCAATCTGACTTGAATATGGCTCAAATATCAAACTACAATACAACATTATGAATCTGTCTTTTCAATCTAATCACTGAACCGAACCATGGATATATTCCATTTACATGATCATCCATTATATCCGTTCCATTACTGATATCATGGTTTCGGCAAGTCATCCATCTATACAATTTACAATACAAGACAATACAACACAATACATTCCGTACAATCAATACAATAAACTCTACGGGGTTATAAAATGGTAGGCTGGTACGGAACATGTTAAAGGTGGCACAAGGTGGTCACTTAAGACGTAATTACATCCATGCCGTTGTTTCGTGGTATTATCGACAGAGCCTTGTACTCCGGATTACCAAAGTCCACGGTGTAAGTTGGACTCCTCTCGTATACACTGGCATCTTCTGTACAAAGCTACAAACACTACATTAACCTAACAATCAAACATCATACTAGATATACTCCCTTTTCTGTCTATTCTACTTCTCTCATTCTTTGGGACTTACCGAGCGATTGTTCGCTGATGACATTCCTATTTCTCTTCTTCTTTGGAATGTTGTCAGGAGGACCTGACGCTGAGGAGTACGAGACCAGTCAGGAGCATTTGGAGCAGGCCCCTGAGAAGTACACTGAAGACCCAGAGCTGTAGCCACTTGTACTTATTCCATTTTCATTTCTGTTATGTCACTATTTAGGCATTGCTTCCACTCCATGTATTTACTTTTCATTTTATTGTAAAAAGAATGTTAGTAAATAAAGTTGCTGTTTATTTATATCTTGTCTATTGTGTATATTTCATTTTATATTGCATAGATACGCTTAGCGTGTTTACTTCTGAGTAAATACGTCGTGTGACTCGTCGCGTCCTCTGCCCGTAAACTGGGAAGCGGGACGTGACAACTTCAAAATACCCGGTAGTTTGTGCACCCTTCCTTGGGTCTATCATAGGAGCAATAAACAGTAAAAGAAATAATACAACGGTGGCTACAAGCTCAACCCGGATGTGCTCCGCAAAATAATATTACATCACTTTACAAATTTTACATCAAATGAAAGAATATAACACCTCACATCCCTGGCTATTCATTCACGACAATCCAACAATATTCATATACACAAACCACAAAAGCATCACTGATATGTGCAACCCCCAACTAACCGACATATAGCAATTAGCAGAAGTTTACGAACACATATATCACAACTTGAAATATTAAACGATGTTAAAACTGCGACTTCGAAACTCCCCATAATTCCACAGTAAAGAATTGACAGCATATTCAAAATTGGCAAAAATAAACAATTCCTAAAATCCTAGATCCAAGTAACAAGACCACATACCAAAACATGAAGCGATTACACTAAAACCGGTGAGGCCGGATTATATTATATTATGGCCGGTCCAATTTAGAGGGAATTGTCTCGTTTTTGTGTGTTCACTTTACAAGTGAAGAAGTACTCTGCAGTTGCTAAAATAATTTTTAGAGCCTCGTAAAAATTCAACAGAAACTAGAATCTATGTTTCGATATTTTGGGGTCATTTCGGTTTCTTAGTTTTAGTTATCGTTTAATCTTTTAGCCATGGTTTAGTCGTCTCTGATACCACTGTAAGTCGATGCCACACACCCCACGTGTTCGTGGAGAGGCGGAATTTGCAAAAAATAATTTTTAAGTGCCTCGTAATATCGACTAAACTCCATGATCGATACTAAACCCTAACTAACAACCTAGGTTAGAGGTTTAACTACTATATTAGAATGTTATACCTCAAGTTCTCGTTGTCCTTCACCTCCTCGCTGTCCTTCTCCACGTCGTGACATCCTCAAAGTGAGAACTGATCACGCCTCCTCGTCGGCTTCTCCAAGTCGTAGAAGATCCACCCGAAAGTTCTAACCATGAGCTTAACCTCCAAGTTGAGATAACTAGGTCACTTGGTGTGATAAACTAAGCAGCTTAGAGTGAGTAGAGAGTGTTAAAGAATTTGGTTGTGTCACAAACCCTAGGATTCTCAACTCATGAGACAATTAGGGTTTCTATTTTGAGGAAGATGAAGAGAGAGTTTGAGAGGAGAGAGAATGTGTTTGTGATAATGATATGAATTCTTGAGCATGGCATCTATTTTAACTCTAATGCAAAATAAAAAATATCTCTCACAAATATCTCAAAATATCTAAGTCTTCACCTCTCACAAGAATTCAAAAGAGTCAACATAATAGCCATGCTCAATTTCACTAAAATACCATGAAGTTTCCCTCATCTCAAATATCCACCTCATTAAGCATTTATATAAAATGCTAAAAACTATAATGATGTTTAATCATCATTAAGCAAACTTGAATAATTACAAGAATGCCCCTCGCATCCATATATACATACCCGTATCCGTATTTCGAGAAACATGAATACAATGCGACATAACTAATCCAATAAGCAAATACTAGGATCCGGCTTAAACTAAAGCCCACTAGTATTGTCCGGCCGAACATCATATGCGCACAAGTACACATGTGTGATCGAACCCTGTCGTAAAACCATACGACCTCTACTCGTTTTGCCCGAAGCAGGGAAACTCTCTGTGTGGGACTCTAAAGACTTGACAGTACGCTGGTAGTGGGTTTAATCACAAGCGCATCAGCGGCACTAGCTGCACGTAACGGCTACCCAGGTATCTGTCGATAAGAAGGCCGACGAGCAAACTTATCCATACCCCTACTGAGCATGTATGTGGCAATCTCCGTATAGTCCGGTCTGTTAGTCTAAGAGTATCTCATATCGGGCCTAGGGGTGGCAAGCGTTAGACCCCTAATAGTGCAATAAGTCATGTCGAAATACAGCCAAAAACAACCTGAAAACTACTGGAATCCCTACCAGTAAATCTCGCTTGCCTTGGCCATGGACTTTGTGTAATGGCTTTCCAAATCACAGCGCGACATCAACCCCTAATACCGGGAGAAAAGAATCCTATCTAACCGCCACTGCCCCCAAGCGCTTCGGGACTGCACCCAACTACTACCTGTTTTCATAACTCAATAGAGCCGTAGTAGGATAGTAATCTAATAACAGTGGGAACACACTTGAGGCGAAGTAGCAGTGTCAAGTCAACGGAATATGCTGCACTCATGTCACCTGGGAACTGCTACCTGACGATAGGTATAGTACCAACCAGCAGTTCCCCACGAATCCGTCCAGTGTAACTCATAACCCAATGATCACCTGCATACTATCTCCAGTACGGCGTACTGATGGCTGTGGGATAGACCATCTCCCCTCATGGGATGAGAAGCGTATACACTAGTCTACTCTGGAGTATCGATGCCCTGTCTCGATAATCCTATGACTAGGGACCATTATAAGGATGTGCTTGTAGACTACCCAGCCCCTACTAGTGTGGCTGCCATCACAACACTGGTAATCAAGCAAAGATCCTAAGGGCTCTACCAATATGTATTAGCGATACGGCAAAAGAAACATATCCACATATTAAGATAGATACAAACCTAGTAGCATACTACCATATCGAGCAAGGCTGTCATAAATCCGTGTATATATCCCAAGCTTCTAAAATGTAATATACAAACTAGTACTATACAATAATGGTCTCTACGGCATATAACACTAACTGCCTTGGATTTTCCCAAAGTGGGATTTTTAGATATGGGTCTCCTTCTTCCTCATCAGTTTTCAAGCAGATAAAGAAGTTCGTTCACTTGCCTTCGTTCAACTCATTAACTCGAACAACTGAAAACCTTATCGTTCCACTCCGTCAGTTCCTTCCTTCGCTTCACTCGTTCAACTGAAACCCCTATCGTTCGTGGTCGCCTTTGGGCAACCACTCTCTTGTTTGAGCTCTGACGAGCCATAGCTATCCCCACTGGAATCAAAATCTTCGATGCTAGCTTGAAAGATAAAAAGAAAAGGCATGTGGAACCGATGAAGCGAACGATAGAATTCCCATAAGTTTTTCTTCTTTTCGTCAATACAAAAGCGAAACCTGAAAATGATAGAGCAGGTAGAATTGAAGTTAAGAAATGGTCCTCGCTGGAAAGAAAAACTTGGCTCTCACTGAGACTATCTACAAAAAAGGTAAGGTCGAGTTACGGGATGGCACCAAATGGAGAAGGGGACCTTCTTCCTCCTCTCTGTTTGCTGGATCTTGGAGAAAAGGGGGGTGAGACTTAAAAAATCTCCCATTTTAGAGACTTGTTGGGAGATCTGAGCCCCCCTTAAAGAGATTTATGGTGAAAACTATTTCTTTTTGGAAAAGTAAGAGTTAAACTCTTGATTTAATTCAAAAAAAGAAGATGATTTAAAACCTTGAGAAAGGAGAAGAAGGCACAGAACCCTAGAATATTTGAGAGAATGAAAGTTATTATTGATTTTCTTATCATGTTTGCCTTTCTAGGCTACACACTTTACATATAGCCTCTTAGGCTTTTCCAAATGGCACTTGTGCCACCCCATACCTTATGTGCTTATTTCTTTATTTTTTGCACATAAACCATGGGGTTTATAAAATTTTGTCTTTTTGCCCATTTTACATACATTTATTTCTAAAAATTGCATTTAGACTATTTTATTGCCTCCTTTTTGGCAGGGAGCCAGCCCCTTCCATACTTGGTCTTGACTTGGGCTTGGGCCTGCCTGCTCGGGTTCGGGCCCACTTGGTTTAGGGTTGACTTTGATTTTGACTTGGTCAACTGGGATGTAATTTTTAACCCCATCAAAGTGTCCCCATCAATAAATACACGCCGTGTGTCACGCCCCGCTTCCCAATAGACGGAAATGGTGACGTGGCAATCCTGTAAGGTATTTACTATGAAATAAATATGTTAAGCATAATTAAGCAATATAGCTATGAACAAGAATGACAAGAGTAATAAAATGAAATATCAACTTTATTTACATTCAATTTTATATACTGTCTGAAAATAAAAGATACAATAAACAAAATAATGCCAAAACAATGGCGTACGGAAAGTATGTGCAGAATGATCTAGTAGTCAAGCTGAGCTGTAAGCTGATTCAAGTTCTCCTGACTCGGCTCTATCTCCTCACAGTCTGGTCCTCCTGACGGATATTCTAAGGAAAGAAAAACATAGAGGAATGTCGTCAGCGAACTAACGCTCGGTAAGTCCCAAAGAAATAAAAGAGAATAGTATATCAAGTGAATATGAACTAAAAGAACAAAGGACGGGTAAAATTGTATATAATCATTTATAGGTATATGATAGTTAT
The DNA here is from genome assembly GCA_030015575.1 of Agapanthus africanus. Classification (NCBI taxonomy): domain Eukaryota; kingdom Viridiplantae; phylum Streptophyta; class Magnoliopsida; order Asparagales; family Amaryllidaceae; genus Agapanthus; species Agapanthus africanus. The sequence goes on along the minus strand of JASDDO010000014.1, from coordinate 215,173,468 downwards.
TCTGACGTAGTTATTTTTAGTTTGATAAGAAAGATATTCATATATACGAGAGGAGTCTATCTTACCCCATGGATTATGGTAACATGTAGTACAAGACCACGTCATAACCCACGGGACAACGACATATGAATTCATGTAAGTGACTTTTAAGTGACCTCTCGTGCCACGATATACGTTCCGTACCAATCTACCCCTTTATCCCCACGTATTGTATTGTATAGATTAAGATTATATGTCTTGGCCGAATCCATGGTTATAAATTATCAGGTTCATGTTCAGGATTTAATCATGTGTTCATGTTGTCATGTCGAGTTCAAGTCACGTTATAACCATGGATTGGTCAAGTCGAGTCAAGTATAAAATTTTGAGTTTGATATTTGAATTCGAGTATTCAGGTTTATAATCAAGCATTCAATTTCGTGTTTGATTTTGGATTCTGGTTTGAGTTTGGACTCAGATTGAGACAGACACTTGTACACGGATTTAAATCTTGACTTTCTTAGGTTCGGGAGTAATTGGCAACTGCTGCATATGGACGACAGGATTTATGTATTTTTCAAGACAATTGTCATTGATAACTCCGTTAAGTTGTCTAACCTGAATATGAAAGCACTCACTTTCTCCGGCTCCTTGAGGCTCAAGAGAATTGATCCCGCTTAAACCTATATTAAACTAGAGTCCTTAAAATATTATTTTGCATATCTCGAGGGGTTTTATGAAAAATTATTTTAATATAGTTTAAAAAATAAACTTCGAGGGTGATTTATAATATTTAGGCTTTTCATGAGCATGTGTTTTAATTATTGGGGTATTTTAATGATAAACTTAGCTTTTAAAAGTTTATGGTACTTTTGTGAAAATTACTACTTTTGGAAACTTGGTGGTATTTTATTAAAAATTCTAATCTTTCATTTTAAAAATATATTTTCTTAATATATTGAAAATACGGATTTATAATTTTGATATAATTTTAAAATTTTAGTTTTATTTAGAAAAGTCGCATTTCTTAAAAACCGTATTTTATTTCCTTTCGAGATCGAATACTCCGTGAGGAGTTCTGCATCTCGCTCTACTATCCCAAGAATATGCTATAATCTGCACCATCCATTAGCGGGTTCCCTAACGAGAGTTGTAGAGGCGTATTTGTCAAGGATTACAAAATACCGTTTTAAAAGAAACCCGTTTATGAAAAGATGTGGTATTTTATTGTAAAAGTTATTTTTTGAACCAACTATATATATATATATATATATATATATATAGATAGATAGATAGATATCGTCTTGTGAAACCAAAGTGTGCTTGTGGGGTAGGTCGTTGCCCCGTTGTAACACCCTAGTGTATTTATACGATATTTTACTTGGGTATTTTCCTAATCTTGCGACAGTTTCTTGTTTATTATCGTTTTTGGGTGTGGATAGTGTATTTGGAATATGTGATTATATCCGACCCGATCCGCATACTTGAAACTCGTTATGGTTATAGATTATGTTATATATTTGCTAATATAGAAAATCCGTGCACATCTATATTCTATATATATGTATAAGGTATTTTTGTGTCCGCATATCGTTTAAATAATACAAATAATAGCCAGATAATATTTTAAATATCTAGCATGACATGTAATCATACTTCATATCATATGTTTGTATCCATATATCGTGTTCATGTCCAGATTGATAAAACAGACTTGTTTGGATCACTACATGTATTTGCGTGTATCCGTTCTTGGGGGTATGCATTTTATTTAACCGGACATTACATTATGGTTTTGGCTGATATATATATTATTCATATTTTAAAACTAGATTTTAAGAAGAGATCCGGGTATTTTTCGGAGTATCTTGTTATTAGCTATTTAAACCTAATATATATATATATATAATATAAAACTTAAACTAATCTAACTAATACACAGTTAATATATATATATATATATATATTTAACTATATATAATATATATTATATCATATTCTAATCCCGTATCTCTCTCTCTTTATCCTATCTCTCTCTCTCCCCTCTTGTGTCCTCTCTTTCTCTCTCTACCCTCTCCCCCCTCTCTCCCCTATATATATATTTTATATTCACCTAATATAAAAAACATCTCTCTCTCCCCTCTATTCTCCTTCCTCTCTCCGACGAAACCCAAACTCGAGGCCCTAACCCTAGCCTTCATCGCTGACCTCATCACCTCCCCGCAACCTCGCCACCCTCGTCACCAACACCTCCTCGACCTCCTCACGACCTCTACATCCACCTCCCCTCCCCCTGCAGCAAACCCACGACGCCGAGCAACCTAAGAACCCTAGCCCCGACGTCACCCTCACCTTGCCGCTGATCACCTCACCACTTCCTCCTCCTCTCTCTCTATACCCGAGCGCCCTACAAACCCCGACTGCAACAGCAACCCTACAACCCGAGAACCCAAGAACCCAATGCCTACACCCTCACCGCCGGAGACCCATGACCTCGTTGTCGTCACCCCCTCCTTCTCCTCATCCCTCTTCTATTCCCGACACCATAAACCACCACCAGCATCACACCCTATAACTCCCCGACTCCAATAAGAACCCAAGAAACCCATGGCCGACCGCAGCTCCCACGCCGTCGACGGATGCCCATCATCTCCATCGCCTCATGTCCTCTGTCCCCATCCCCAGAGCCAATACTACAGCCCATTCCTCTTCTTCCTCTTCTTCTTTCCTTCTTTCTTTCTCTTTTCTTTATTTCTTGCTTTCTTGATCGTTTCACCGGAGTTGCGCATGTCGCCGACGATCCGGACGACACAGTCATCATCGTCGTCCAGCGTAGTTACGTCTTTGATCATCCAGGTTCAGTCCTGCATGTGCGTGAGTTGTATCGCGACGTTTATCCGACGTCGAACGTAACGTACGTACCCCGAAATAAGATCCGATCAGGCAAGTTTAACTTGCAACATGCTATGTTAATATATCTATTTATATAAGAATAAAAATAGTATATGTGTTTCATTATGCAAAAAATATTATAGTATTACAGTTTTACTGTATCCGTTCATATCCGTACCGATTATAATATATCTAATTGCATGCCGGAACATCATGATATCATTATACTATTACATTAGTACAACATGTTATCTAATGTCCATCATACGTAGTCATGGATGTATAAGAGGTCATTACAGATAGATACATGTGCATACGTGCATTAACCGTGTTTCAATATCGACTACAGTTTCACATTAGATATCTATTTGATGCATATACATCACCTGACATGTTCACGACACAATACTTGACTTGTTACTTGGATATTGTTACTAATGCCAACGATATTTACGTCTTGACCTGACGGACGTAACTTGTTGTCTATATAGACCAGAACTGTACCTACTTGATCCTGTGTTAGCATTAGATCTATATTGGCAATACCTGATTTGAACACAAACCTGGGGATAAAGGGGAAATCAAGAATGTAATCGAGACGTAACTCAAAAGGCTATTATTACATGTTTGTCGTTTTTCCGGGTGTTACGGAATAATTACCTGTTTGCCGTTTTTCCGGGCATTACGGAATAATTACTTGTTTGCCGTTTTTTCCGGGCGTTATGGAATAATTACATGTTTGCCGTTTTTCCGGGCCTTACGGAATAATTACTTGTTTGCCGTTTTTCCGGGCGTTACGGAATAAATCCTGTTACCGTGGTCCCATGAAGAATGAATGGGATATAGACCATTGGGTTACGATGAGGATTATATTAATTGATTTCAAAGACTATTAGAATAGGTAACGTAGAAGCACAGTTTTAGGTTACACATCACACATCACATACATACACATACCTCGCTGTTCATATCTATGTTATTTACTTATATTCATGTTTAGTTATATCGTTATATCATAGTTATCACTGTTATTTGGTATTATGACGCACTGACGTCTGGATTTTGAATGGCCCAGTTCCTCTACCTTTATCGCAGACTGAGCAGGAGTATTTTAGCATCAAGTTGAGCAGTGAGGAATTGAACGATGTGTAGTTAGAGATGTTTAGTTTATTTTATTTACGTAGTTTTATTTTCTTGATGTGAGCCCATATTGGGACAAGTTTCTGATACTATTTATTGGATTTAATTCGTTTCCGCTTATGCGTTTTTCTTGACTCCGTTTACTGTGGCAAATAGACATGTACTAGCTAGTTTTTATATATTTATGTTCTTGATGTCCTATAGACAGCCGTAATGTGACTGTGGAAGGATGTTTCATAGCCACAGGTAGCATGATTTGCTCTGTCACGTGCCGTAGTCTGCGCACTCTGGGAAGCGGGGCGTGACACCCGTAAAGTTTTCCTAAAGATATTGTTTTAACCAATATCGAAAAGAGGTGATAATAAAGTTCAGGTTATTTTAATGCAAAAGGTTCGTTTATATTTGTTTCACATGAAAATTTTGGTTAAACTTGAAGCTAAATATTTGTAATTAAAGTTACAAGTAGGGTGGTAAATATAGTTTGACCAAGGTATAAAGGAAAAGAGAGTTTCAAGTTTAAAAAGAAAAGTATCGGGAGTAACTCCACTTTACCGATATCTTTTTAGGAGATAATTGAGATGAAAAGAAGAAGAAGGAGGACTTACGGCTTGGTAATATTGAGAAGAGAGTAATGAAGAAGGGAGGGGGCTTTGTTGTGTCGCGGAAGCTCCGGAAACAGCTTCGATCTTCGATGGAAGAAGCTTGATTGCTAACTCAACTTGACTTCACTTGCACTTAGGAACTTTTGAGCTGATTTTGCTAGAAATTTTTAGAATAGAGGAAGCTAGGGTATGGGGTGATATTTATAGTGAAGAATTAGGATTTAGGAATTAAAATTTTGGATTAAAAAGCATTAAAAAGGTGTTAAATGGTGAATTGAAGGGTCTCTGTTTGATTGCAAGAAAATCAAACAGTGTAGGGGAGTTAAGGGGAGTCGAAGGGATGTGTGTGCGCCATTTGGGCTCATCTTGACCGTTGACGCCGGCTATATCCTTGAAATGGGCGGTCGGATTTTAAGGCATTACTTCGAGATTTGTGCCACGTGTGTATATCTGTGTTTACTCCATTTTGCGCATATTTGATTTTTCTGAAACTTTTCATTTCTCCGTGTATTGCACATGCAACTCTTGGGCTTCCAAAAATTAAAAAGAAAAATCTAAAAATAATTAGGTCTGATGGGAATCGAACACACAGGCTACGTCACAGCAGTGCAGGGGTTTTACCAGTGAGCTACAAGTTGCTTCTTGCTTTTATTTAACAAAGATAACTTTTAACTCTTACACAGGCTGTAATACTATTTTCTATACAATAACAAGAAATTATGTACAGTGATTTCAGAGTCGTTACACCGCGTGTATGGGTTGTGTGCATGAGATTGATAGATCTTATTCTATATGGAGATTGATTTGGTTTGGTTCCCCGTGGAAGGTCGATGCCGCCCTTTTAGCGACGTGGACGGTTGGTGCTGCCATTTTTGAGACTTGGCCGGTCGGTGGTGCCATTTTTGTGACTTGGACGGTCGATACTGCCATATTTGCGATTTGGGCGGGGCTTCCATTTTTACGACTTGGGTGGTCGGTGCTGCCATTTTTGTGATTTGGACGGTCGGTACTGCCATTTTGCGATTTGGACGGTCGATACTTGATTTAACTTGCTCTGCTTCTTACGTTGTCGGGATTTGATTTGACCTGCTTCACTTTGTGCGGTGTCGGGATTGAAGTTGACTTCCTTCGCTTTTTACGGTGTAAGGATTGATTTGTTTCCGAGGTGGAGTTTGATTCCACCGATGAGGTGATTGGTTGACTTGTATGATTTGATTTGTTTTGGGAGTTCCCTACCCTTCCAGCGGGACTTTTGAGCATAGAAGTGCTGCCGGGTGGGACGTTGATTTGATCTGTTTGATTTCTGCCTTGTTTGGCGGGACTTTTGAATTTGAGAGGAATTTAGAATTTGGAATTTTTTTAGCATCAGCATTGCTGCACTGGAATAATGCCGAAAGCAACTCATCATTTGCCCTGGGAGGACTTTAGATTTGGTTTTGAGTCGGTGTTCATCTCAGAAAACTGCATTTTAATAACTCTCATTCATTATAAATTTTGTTATATATCGTTACTATTAATCAGTGTCTGCTCAGTAATTACAGATTACAGGTATTCATGATAAAATATGGAAACACACTCAATATCACGGATATAGCATTTGGGAGCCGACACTGCAATCAGAACAGAGAACCGACCGATATTCAAAAATCTCTTTTGCAATAAACATGTGTGCACACAATTTTGGTCCAACACAATACATGTGTGACACTAGCTCTTTGACATAGACCATATGGGGGCTGCCTTTGCACAATTTATGCAAGTAGGCACATGTGGGATGGTGACATGAGTTAAATGCTAAAAGTTTTGATGTGATATGTAGAATCATGTTTCCCTCCAAAATCCGTGAGTAGCAACCATGAATTTATACAGAAATCAAGCAGCACCTGGATGATGTTGGAGAGCACTCGAGTTCACCATGCCAGCACGAGCCTCAATGCTCAGATTTGGACCGGCGAGACGCCCAATAAATCCGGCGACACTGGTCCCCCAATCTCATTTTCTCTCTATTTTTCTTCTGGCACTTTATAGGCATCAAATCATCCATTCTATATTATTTGTTTATTCTATATTGATACCTATAAATACCAGAACAGATTAGAGCCAAAGGGTGCATAGTATATACCCATTTCTATTTTTAGTTAGTTTTGGTTTAGCTTGAGAGTTGAGTGGGATTAAACTTGGTTTCTTCTTCTTCTTCCCTCTTGAAGGTTTCTTTTGAGAGCTTCATTATGGAGGTTGAACAAGTTACCAATATTTTATACCTAAACTTGTTCAAGTGTTAATAATATTGTTATTGTTTTGTTTACTTGCTTCTTTTGTTTCTTGCTTTCTTTTCATTATGTGTAACTAATTTTTTTGGTTGTGCTTATGGTGAGGATGTGAGATGAAAGGATTTGCCTTCCTCCTCCTCTTGTCCATGTTTAATGTGCTTATAATTATGATTCTAACATAAGGATTGTTTCATGTATTGATGTGATATGGTATTTTGAAACCATGGTTATTTTGTAATCTCTTCATATACCATACTCACTCCCTTTCCTCATTTCACAATCTTTAAGTTAAAATCAATTTGGTGTTAAATTTGCTAAGTTAGATACGGTATTTTATGACCAAGTGCTTGACAAACGCTCGATTTTCATATACCCTATACTATCACAAACACTTAGCAAAGTTAACACTAAAACTAATTGCTCTAACTCGCTACTTTATGTTTTTGATGTTGTCATATGCTTGCCAACCCTTGTGCTTAGTGTTGATACCTCAAGCTTGGACACACAAACGGTAAGGGAACGATACGGACTCGTTTCGTGTTTTGAGTCAAGAACTGGGAACATGATAATTTGTGCTCCGCAACTGCCTTGACAAGTCATACTTCACGCCGAGATCGACACAAGGACGGACAATTCATTAGCAAGGGAGAGTCGAAGGAATCGTCGCGATTCGACCATCTGAGCCAAAGCTACATCCATTTCTTTCTTAACTTGTTTCCTTGTTTTTGTATTTTTTATTTTTGTGAAAAACCAACCAATTCGTTATTTGTTGAACCTTAAACAACAAAACCCAATACACAATTCCCTGTGGATCGAACCGTACTTGCCGGTTTGCTACAACGCGCCGTGCACTTACGGTTTATAAATTTTAAAACGAGACTGAGCTCGCGGGCGCATCCATTTCCTTAAAACAATTCCATTTCCAAAACATACGCGTTTGCGCGCGCGGATAAAGTCCTAACAAGTTTTTGGCGCCGTTACCGGGGAACTGGTACTTATTAGGAATTGTTATTTCTGTTTCGTACTAACTTACTAACTTTTTAACTCAATTTTGTCAAAACTAACAGTACAAACATTCTTTTTACTTTTTTCTTTGTCCTTCAGACCTGCTAACACCCTGAAATTTATTTTAAAAATCAAGTTATACCATAAGAACACTTAACTAGTTTAGAGAACCCACCAAAACTTCGAGCACCTAACTCCTAAAAGAGACCGGCGACATTGCTCATATATCCGGTGCCACCGGGTCCATGGTAATGTTTTGGGATTTTTTTCTTTCGTGGTGTCTCCAGTTGCCTGTTAGTATTCTAGTGGCATTGTTTGATTTTTACAATTTTGTGTATGCAGGAATTGGGGCATATATATCGCTTTTTGACACTAAATATCGTATTTTCCGACATTTCAGATTTTTAAGGAATTACGACCAGCGAGCATGCGGAGCAAGGATCAAATTCAATTCCAAAACATTAGTAAAGTGCAGTGCCAAAGATCCGGAAAGTTTGACCCGCGCAAGCGAACATTCAAATACCCGTAATCACTTTAAAGGGGTTTCTAAACTCAAACTCGCATCGGTACGTATTTTCTAACACTTTCGCTCAAATCCGACGCATTCCAATACACTATCTTCTGCAGGATTCTTCATACTACCTTGCCACCAATTGCATAGAGAACTAACCCGTATTTGTTGTAGCGCTTAAGGCTAAACAGAAAAAGAATTGCTTTATTGATTGAATTCTTGAATTCTTTTATTGAATTGCGCATTTGCATCTTAATACGGATAATAAGGGCATGAAACCAAATAAGATACGGTAAAGGATTTCATCACCTTTCTCCGTAGCCCACAAATCACAAAAACTGAATTCTCGCATACCCACAATAATTTAAAATCAATTAGAACTTTGACTTTAAGGACTTCGCGATCATTAGGAGAAGTTAACTGTGTTTAGAACACCGCTTAATGATATATCGTTCATGGGATATCTAGGCAAGTGTTCACGACGAAACCGCCAAAAGAGAAAGGGTTATCTAATTAAGGAACTTCGCGAAAGCGTTGGAAAACCTCCCCTTATCTCTGCACTTATCTAGCTTCATGATCTGTATATCTTGAGCCCGTTTCTCGACACAGTTTTACTTCGACAATCAGGTTTTTGAGCAGGTCTAGTTGACTTAGTATAACATAAACTTCTAGGGGTATGATATTATTGGTTTTTGTGAATTCTTATTGATATGGTTGATACACGATTCAATTCAATTTTTCACGATTCTTATTCCTTTATTTATACTTAGTCCCAATTCTTGTGTTCAAATTGCCATGATTCTTCCCACATTCATGAAAACTATCATTTTCTAGAGGGTGACCATCCGTCCCGGAGTTTTGATAATGGTCACCTACTTAACATTCTTGAACCCAGTCCCAGTTCAACCCTAGATCAAATGATTGAAAATTTAGAGAAAGAGGTCGACAATGTAACAGCTTTAGAATAACCACCGTCACAACCCTCCCAACCTGAAACAATTGAGCCATCATTATAGAATGATAGTGAGATGGATGCTAGGTTGACCACTTTAGAGAAGGGTATTGAAGTGATGATTGCGGTCGAGAATCAAACAGCTGCGATGCTAACTCTGTTTATACAACAGTCTGAGCAATTGTTTCACGCTCAGGTTCAATCTTTGGCTAGAATCGAAGAGCATGTAGCTGTAAGGATTCTAGAGAGTGAACACAGTCAATTAGAACCACATAGTGTCGATATCTGTCATCTATGAAGTCACCTGAGTAAGATAAACGATCAAATGAATTTTGATGATTTCATAGATGATGATGCGAATGAATTGACTAAGTGTTATCAGGACACATTGGAAAACCCTCTAAGTCAGTCCACCACTAACCTTCAGGTACCCACTGAACCTCCTGTCACTTGTGATTTTGAGGTTTATTTAACATAAATATTACTTGAGAAGAAATTCATGAACTGAATGATTTTTGCATTCCAATTTTAGAGAAGGAAGCTTGTGATTTTGTCGGGTATGGTTGGGATAAATTATTAGAGAAAATCAATAATAAGGAACCCACAATTTTTGTATCACCATTTGATATTGTTTCGGAAGAAACATTAGTATGGGAACATACTTTTCTAGATGACATGTACCTACCCATTTGTGAATGTGATGAGGGAGAAATTGTATTGGGAGAGTTAGGGGGCTGTAACGATAAGAATAGGATTGTGCAGGATTATAGGGAGGAAGGCGGCCTTGATAAATATTCTTTCATGTTAAGATTTTAGGAATTATTTGTGGATGAACTTGATATTCTAGGTGAGTTTGAGTAAGGATCAATTTGGGAACATTCCATGAACCTTTCCTTTTCCAATTTTTTGGCGGATGAACTCCAGTTTTTAAACGAGCTTGACTCCGAAACTCAACACGAGCTTCTTGAAAATTCAATTCATTCAGGCAACCATTCTTTTGCCTCTTCAAAACTTCATCTTCACCTCCAACGTCTTCCGATCCCTACTTACACACACCCATACCCTACACTAACAACTAACACATTCTTTTTCTTTTTTATATACGTATTCTTTTACCGGCCCTTGCATTATATCGATAAAAAAAATTGTGACTTGTATTAATTTATGAACTAACACTGTCTTTTAACTTGTGAATACTGTAATTAATCTTAGGTTTTTTTTTTTGAAAATAAGATCTCACCCGTTAGGGGGTGAGTGCTGAATTTTTTGGGGATAGCACACTGATTTAACTTCTGGTTTGAGTAAATACATAAAGAGTGGGGTTTCTTTTTTTGATGGGCGAGGGGGTTTGTAAAAAGTCCATTATAAAGTCACTAGATCCCTGACCCGACCCCTTATTCTCACCACTCAAACAGATCTCGCAGTTTCCTTTGCTCTCCCCAAACTTTCTTCCAAAACCCTAGCCCCTTTGCTCAGATTCCGACCGGTGAATCCCTCTGAAATTCCGGCGCCGTCGGTCTGATTGCCTCCAATCATCGCTTTCCTTTTTCAGCTCTGTAAGAATTTTCCTTCCCCTCCTACCAGCATTGTTTAAATTTCCTGAAACTTTAGAAAACCCACAGATCATGGCCCCTTTTGAATCAAAGAGAAATTTTGTCGATGTATTCACCCACGAGGTGTTTGGGAGCTATTTTCATGACGCTATCAGACAGTTGATTTGGGAGTTTTTGCTGTATGGGGATGAGAGGTTGTGTGCTTGTGAGCATTTGGTAGATGAGTTCTACGATACTCTAAGAAATGGTGAAATACTCCAGGACTGTATTCGATTTCACTTTCAGGGTAGAAGGAGGGTATTCTCAGCGAATATGATTTCAAATGTCACCAACATCCCTACCCGACCTGGTTTCCAGAGACCGTTAGAACTTGCCCAGTATAGGACGATCATAGGGGCACGATACGAGTTACGAGATGCTGGGCTAAATGCTCAGCAGATATACCGAAATGTCTATACGGATTGCCACTGGGCTTACCGTAATGTCAGGGGGATCATTCGAGTTTCTTCATTTCTAGCGATTGTGGGGGTATATTGTTCATTATTTAATGACCAAGAATTATCAATTTTGCATGGCGAGCATGCTATTTACCATAATCAAGGATATTGTCGCGGCGCACAAATCGTTACTTCCCGTCCTCATCACCTAAATTTGTCGCTACTACATGGAAGAGGAAGATTTCGCAGCCTGCATCACTATGTACGATACCGTCCCGGTCGAGATTGAAAGGATCTCACTGGGTTATACTGACAGAAGGAGTGAGTAGAAAATCTGGTCACCCACTGACCCCAGCGAGCATGCGGCACCACAGACTTCCTCTGAGATTTACTTGGGAGAGGATGTTCTGATTGATCCATATGAACTGCACAGGATGGAGGTCCGTGGCATCAAAACTTTGATCAGGAAGAACAAAGAGATAAAGGAACAATAAAGCCAGATCTTAGCGAACCAGGATGAAGCAAGCAGGAGCAGCAAGACCAAGGGCAAGGCCAAGCGACGATGAGGACACCGTCATCTTTATTTTGGGGGCGGATCTATTTTGGATGCATCTTGTATCAGCATATAGTTTGCATGTGCATATTTCCTGCATTTCAGCACTTTATAATATGTATTTTTCTTTTCTTTGCATGTAGTCGTATTTCATATCTGCTTTTGTATTGCATTATATTGAAAAACTTATAAAAATTGAAAAAATTCAAAAACATAAAAACTTGATTGTCTTGTTAGCTAGCGGGGGAACTTGATTCGAAGTCTGACGGTTCAGTTGATAAGTTAGAAATAACTAAATCCTTTTTGTGAGACCGACGACCCGAAAAATAACCTTCCCTTGTGTTTAACCATAGCTGATATACGTTTTTTTATAACACTTTACACGTGTCGTATGTGTTTGAGAATTTGATGAAAGTCTGACATGTTTGAAAAACTTTTAAAAATTGATAAACTTCTTTAGGATCAAACAGGTTTGTTATAAGTTAAGTGACATCAAGAATAGTTCATAAGGTGAAGTAGATATGAAGGATATTATTGAGGTTTTAATAGAATCTATAAGTCTGAAAATAATCCATCTGGAACCTTGTTGGAGTAATTACACACCTTATCCACATGTAACGTCTTCGGATTTAAAAGAAATGCTGGCTATATCTCCGTTTTCACTGAGTTCAGAATATTTAAATAAAATGAGTCTTTTGTTTTGTGGCCTTGGTAACTTGGGTAATTAAGTCTTTGGGGTGTCTCCACACCTAATGCCCTAAAACCATCTAGTTTGGGAGTCATTGACCCAAAACTCGCTAAGTTTCCAATCGCCAAATAAAACAAGCTAAGCAAGTATTCTCTCCGAATTAAAAGTCCCCATGGTTCTTTGTGGGAGAATAATCTTGGTGGAGACAAATTTTCTATTAAAACATTTTTTTTTCGTGGAGATATGAAGGTATATTTATAAAGACGTTTTGCACGATAACTTGGGTGTGTATGAACAAAAACAGGTGAAAGGTAGGAGTGAAGAATAAGACTTAGGTTCTCTGTTAAAAACGATAGAAATCTGACTTGAAATCTAACTTGAGAACAAAAACTTGAGAAAATATTAACTCCTTTCAAACTCGTGTGATCCTTTAGAAATTTATCTTGGTCCGTACTTATGACATGATGATCCTAATCAAGTTCTTAAAAACTTATGTACACTATCCGCACAATCACGTAAAAACGCGTATGAGCTTATCGTAAAAAAATTGCGAGGAGTAAAAAATAGGGTTTAACGTTTCTGACTTGGGTGATAGAACTTCTAATTTTGATCTCTAACTTAAGATTAGAATCAAAAGTTTCTCCACGGCGCTAACTTGAATGGATTTTGTGGGTGTAATCCGCTGAAAACCCTCAGGAGACAACACTCCTCCTGCTAGGGACACCTAGAGGTTTAAACGGCTTGTTGCACGTGCTCAGTGCAATCACGTTCCCTGCGAAAGTGGGGCTAGGATTTTTTGTTTTGCTCGGGACGAGCAAAAGATAAGTTTAGGGGTATTTGTTCATCTCAGAAAACTGCATTTTAATACCTCTCATTCATTATAAATTTTGTTATATATCGGCACTATTAATCAGTGTCTGCTCAGTAATTACATATTACAGGTATTCATGATAAAACACTATAAACATAATCAATATCATGGATATAGCATTTGGGAGCTGACACTGTAATCAGAACAGAGAATCGACCAATATTCAAAGAGCTCTTTTGCAATAAACATGTGTGCACACAATTTTGGTCCAACACAATACATGTGTGACACTAGCTCTTTGACATGGACCATATGGGGGCTGCCTTTGCACAATTTATGCAAGTGGGCACATGTGGGATGATGACATGAGTTAAATGCTAAAAGTTTTGATGTGATATATAGCATCATGTTTCCCTCCAAAATCCCTGAGTAGTAACCATGAATTTATACAGAAATCAAGCAGCACCAGGATGATGTTGGAGAGCACTCGAGTTCACCATGCCAGCACAAGCCTCAATGCTCGGATTTGGACCGGCATGACCCCTAATAAATCCGGCGACACCGATTCCCCTAGCTCTTTTCCCCCCATGTTTCTTCTAGCACTTTATAGACATCACATCATCCATTCTATATTGTTTGTTTATTCTATTTTGATGCCTATAAATAGCAGAACAGATTAGAGCCAAAGGGTGCATAGTATATACCTATTTCTATATTTAGTTAGTTTTGGTTTAGGTTGAGAGTTGAGTGGGCTTCAACTTGGTTTCTTCTTCTTCTTCCTTCCTGGAGCTTTCTTTTGAGAGGTTCATTATGGAGGTTGAACAAGTTACCAATATCTTGTACCTAAACTTCTTCAAGTGTTAATAATATTGTTATTGTTTTTTTACTTGCTTCTTTTGTTTCTTGCTTTCTTTTCATTATGTATAACTAATTTCTTTGGTTGTGGTTATGGTGAGGATGTGAGATGAAAGGCTTTGCCTTCCTCCTCCTCTTGTTCATGTTTTATGTGCTTATAATTATGATTCTAACTTAAGCATTGTTTTATGTATTGATGTGATATGGTATTTTGAAACCATGGTTACTTTGTAACCTCTTCATATACCATACTCACTCCCTTTCCCCATTTCATAATGTTTAAGTTAAAATCAATTTGGTGTTAAATTTGCTAAGTTAGATACGGTATTTTATGACCAAGTGCTTAACAAACCCTCAGTTTTCATATACCCTATACTATCACAAACACTTAGCAAAGTTAACACTAAAACTAATTGCTTTCACTCGTTACTTTATGTTTTTGATGTTGTCGTATGTTTACTAACCCTTGTGCTTAGTGTTCATACCTCAAGCATGGACATACAAACGGTAAGTGAACAATACGTACTCGTTTCGTGTTTTGAGTCAAGATCCGGGAACTTGATGTTTGTGCTCCGCAACCGCCTTGACAAGTCATACTTCACTCCGGGATCGACACAAGGACGGACAACTCATTAGTAATGGAGCGTCGAAGGAATCGTCGCGATTCGACCATCCGATCCAAAGCCACGTCCATTTATTTCTTAACTTGTTTCCTTGTTTTCGTATTTTTTATTTTTGTAACAAACCAACCAATTCGTTATTTGTTGAACCTTAAACAACAAAACCTAATACATAATTCCCTTCGGATCGACCTATACTTGCCGGCTTGCTACAACGCGCCGTACACTTGCCGTTTATAAATTTTAAAAAGAGACCGAGCTCGCGTGCGTATCCATTTCCTTAAAACGATTCCATTTCCAAAACATACGCGTTTGCACGTGCGGGTAAAGTCCCAACAGTCGATATCTACACCGCTAACACTGAAGCATAGTATCAGGAGTGACTCATAATTTGCCGATCGGAAAACTTGGGATTTTGGTTTTGGGTCGGCATCAGCACCACTAACACTGAAGCGTAGTGCTAGGAGCGACTCATCATTTGCCGTTGGGAAAACTTGGGATTTGGGTTTTGGGTCGGCGTCAGCACCACTAATACTGAAGCGTAATGTCAAGATCGACTCATCATTTGCCGTTACCCGTTGGGGAACGATGGCTTAGGAGACAGGTTTAGATCGCTATCACCTGAGGCTTTTCAATTTTATGAGCCGTAAGGGTCTCATAAAAGCATTTTCTCCCCACAAGTCGAAAGGATCTTGCAGATGTATTTTCTCCCTAGGAATCGTGAGGATTTCTAAGTGTGTTGCTCTTTTGTGAGTCGTAAGGATCTCATGCGGAGATTTTCTTCTCACAAGATTGAGAGGACTTTGCGAGTGTATTAAATCTCTTTTCATGAGTTTGTGCCCTTTCGGGTTTTCACAAACTTGCCGGCAGTCCTGCTATTTTTACTCACGGAGCCTTTTCGGGTTTTCATCTGTGTCCATTTGCTTGTGGACATACCTTTTTTTTTCTTTTTTTCCTTCCTTCTTCTTTTTTTATGCTTCATCGGCGGTAGGACTTCAGATGTAGTCTCGCCGGTAGGACTTAGGAGAGATAGGAGTCATTTGCGCTCGTGGATTGTATACGGTTTTACAGGATGTATGATCCAGGCCATAGGGCTGGTGTGCTCAATTCACCTGCGACTTGGAGTATTCATGCGCAGTATTTCTTGAGATATCGACCATTGATGGGTGGTATGGTCCTTTCTCCCTCGGCATTTATCAGCTGGTAGGATTCTCCATCAAACACTTTCTCGATGACGTATGGTCATTCCCAGTTTAGCTTGAATTTTCCCTTAGCATATTGATTGGGGATTGTTTTCCGCCGAAAGACGCGACCGGGACGTTGGGACGTCCGGCCTGAATTTTTGGGCCAAATGCTATTTGGGTTTATCCGTCCACCTCTCCGAAGATACGAAGTTGATTTATAGCACCGTGTATCGGAGGTTTAGACGGATGCGGCCGTTGTAGCAGACTCGTCAGATTCCCCCTCATGTACGAGAGGTTTTTGATTATGGGGACGCTCTTTCCTGCAGGCACAAGCCCCTGCAGTTAATTACGCTACCGCATCGCGGTAACCACTTTCTCCTTCTCCAGATCGTCACTTCGTGTTGTGTGTGTTTGTTTTGTTTTTGGTTGCCCGTGGATTGTATACGGAGACTAATTTATGTTGTCACCCGTAGGGCGTGGATTAGTCCAAATCCGTATTTTCTTAGATTTGGGTTTGGGTTGGTTTAAGGACCGTTAGTATTGTTTTAGACTAAGGTCAACTCAAATGTTTGTTGAGGATACGTTAGTCAAATTTTAAACTAAGATCTACTCAACAGGATTTTGGGATCATTTAGATCCAAAGAAAGAGTGTTTAGACTCTATCGTTTTAGTAGGGAGATTACGGTCTATTGGGTTTAAGGACATCAATGACCATGGAGTTTAAGAACATCATAGTTCATAGTTTAAAGACGTCATAGTCTGGTTTAAAGACATCATAGTCTGTCAGGTTTTGGTTTATCCGTTTGGGGATGCACCAAAAGTTATTGGTTATTGGGACTCTCCATCTCTCTGAAGACGCTGAGGAATTACAACGACATGTATCAGAGGTATGAAGAGATGTACCCTTATACCAATATTGGTTTGGAGATCTATAGTCAGGTTTGGGACTAAGACCCATTAAAAAGATTGTGAGCACATAGGCTCAATTAATTTGAATTAGGGACTTGTGGCCAACTTGGGCTCAGCCCACTCAGTTTTGAATAAAATGTTGAACATTTATTTGGGCTCGGTCCCTTTTTATTCAACAATGGAGAGCATTGATTCGTGTTCTGACACTCCTTTTTCTTTGTCTTTTGCTGAGTATTGAACACTCTTTTTGGAGCTGGGGCTCTATTTACAGAGTGCTTAGTATTTCCTCAGTGCCCAGTGAGGAGCACGTGGAGCGCTTGGCGTTGAGTGCCAGACTTGGAGCGCTAAAGCGCTTCTTATAAAATAGTGCTTACGTGAGGAGCACGTAGCGCGGTAGGCGCTAAGCGCCAGATTTGGAGCGCTAAAGCGCTTCTTATAAAATAGCGCCCACGTGAGGAGCACGTGGAGAATCTGGCGCTGAGCGCCAGATTTGGAGCGCTAAAGCGCTTCTTATAAAATAGCGCCCACGTGAGGAGCACGTGGAGCACTTGGCACTGAGCGCCAGATTTGGAGCGGTAAAACGCTTCTTATAAAATAGCGCCCACGTGAGGAGCACGTGGAGCGCCGGATTTGGAGCGCTAAGGCACTTCTTTGGCAGCTCTGATCAGTTCTATGCTTTGAGAATTAAATTCTCGGTTTATAAGAGACTTTGTCTCATAGATCTAAGAACTGAGTTCTTCTTTTATGAGGAGAGACTTTGTCTCATGGATCTAAGAACTAAGTTCTTCTTTTTATGGAGAGTGACTTTGATCTCTTCTGTTTTTGTGAAAGACTTGGTCTTATAGATCTGTGATCTAGAAAAAAAACTAAGTTCTTCTGATGCTGGAGTTAAACTCTCAAATATGGAGGAGATGCCATGATCTCTCTTCTATTTACCTTGAAAAGAAATTGCTTTCCTTTCTCAAGTTTCTTGAAGTTTAGGGAGGGGGGTTCCTCTCTTCTTCTTCTTTCGATTTGAGAACTTATGGGGAGGTTTCTGTCTGCAAGACTTGAAGTCTTGGGTCCTTTATATAGGGGAGGCTGATTTGTTAAATCAGTTAAGAAAATCTTTTCTCTTATTGACTTTGGGATGTTTCCCACCGTTGGATCTTTGATCCTAGGGTCTCTGTTTTACAGAAGACATCCTTCTTGCTATTAACAAGATTAGGAAAATATTTTCCCATACAGAATTTATTCTGTATCTTGGTGATTTTTTTAATCACCATTGGAACTTTGATCCAACGGTGCTCTGATTTACAGAGCACAATCTTTCCTGTTTGGAAAGATTTTGAGGAGTATTTCCTCAACAGAATTTTCTTCTGGTAATTTGAAGATTTTTAATCATTTTCGTTGGATCTTTGATCCAAGGGTGGAGAACATTTAGTTCTAGCGCTAGCGCTCTCGTGCTTCGCACGTGAGGTGCTGTCTCAGAGTCTTTGACTCTTGGCGCAAGCGCTCTCGTGCCTTATACGTGAGGCGCTGCCTCAGTATATTTGACTCTTAGCACTGGCGCTCTTGGCGCTAGCACTCTCGTGCTTTGCACGTGAGGCGCTGCCTCGGAGTCTTTAGCGCTGGCGCTCTTGGCGCGAGCGCTCTCGTGCTTTGCACGTGAGCACTGCCTTAGAGTCTTTGACTCTTAGCGCTGGCGTTCTTGTGCTTTGCACGTGATGTTGCCTCAGAGTTTTTGAATCTTAGCGCTGGCACACTTGGTGCTAGCGCTCTCATGCTTTGCACACGAGCGCTGCCTCAGAGTCTTTGACTCTTAACGCTGGCGCTCTTGGCGCCAGCGCTCTTATGAGGCGCTGCCTCGTTTAAAATTTCAAATTTTTGAATAGAGCTTTGCTCTCTGATTGGGGAAAACAAATGCCCCCCCATCGTTGCGCTAACGTGCCTTACACGTGAGTGCAGCGGTAGCAACATTTCCACCGTCAGATCAACTTGGAAGTTGGATCGATTTCCAGCGCCTATAAATAGGGCCTTTGGCCTTTGAGATGACTGCTTGTTCATCTTCTTGGTTTTTTGTTCTTGAGAATTTATTTCTCGTTTAGAGCCAAGCTCTCTGCCTCAGAAAACTCCTTTAGAGTTAAGACTCTGTCAAATTTTTTGGTAAGATTTGAACCCATTAACAGAGCTTTGCTCTACTTAGATCACAGATCTTAAAGATTTTTTGGGTCTCAACCCATTAATCAAAAACCAGAGTTTTTCTCTTTCTAGATCATGGATCAGAAAAAGAAATCCTTTTTATGGTTTCTTAACCCATGAATAAAGAACTCTCAGAGTTCGCTTTACAGATCTTAAAGATCCTGAAGTTTTTAACTTCTGTAAAAAGAATTGCTTTTTTAGGGTTTTTTGATGGATAACTCCATCGTTTTCACAGAGCCTAGCTCTTAAAAAAAAATTTAGGGAAATTTTTAGTCCCTTCATCATTAATTCTGACAGATGTCATTTCTTTTGCAGAGCGCTGCTCTCAAGGGAGTTTAACTCCTTGGCCCGAGGGGTTTCTCAGTGAATGAGAATCCTTCTAGGGATTTCTTTTTTAATGAGTGGCTGTCTCATCAATGATGAGACTGTCTCATCAATGATGAGCCGTCATCTTGATTTTGTAGGTCCCCCTTGGTCCCCGTCCACTGCATTGCAGTGCGGTACAAATTTAAAGTACCAAGTGTCAGAATTTGAATTGTAGCATTGACGGCTAAATTTTGTTCTTTTTCGTGCAGGCACTATGTCTTACGACACTTCTTTCCCTTTTGTTCGCTCGGAAAGCATATTCCCTGACGCGCCCGTGGATAGGGAAGTCTTTGCGCTGATCAAAGATCATGACCCGAAGCAAAAAAATCTTCATTTATGGGGGGCGTGGTACAATCAAATCATCCGGGGTCGACGCAGCTTCTCTTGTGCGATGCTTTTGGAGCCCATTTCATCGATCCACTACGTCGACTTACCCCCAGTGAACTATGCCGTAGAGGAGGTCAACTGGACCTCAGAGGGTTGTCTCCAACCTTCTATGGGCTCGATACCTGTGCAGCCGCCGATGGCTCTAGATACTCTGGGGCGGCGCATATGTCATGGCGAGTCGCGCCCTTGGGGATAGCCGTACATGATATGCTTGACTTCTCGCCATCCAACCGGGTATTTGCAGTGGGCTCGCTATATTCTGTCGGCCAAGAAATCATTGTTGCTAAAGCTTGGGTTGTACCCCGCAATTTACGTGTCCCTCTTCCAATATTCCACGCCTCCTGTATAGTGGGTCAAAGCTTTTCTGGAGCAATAGAATATTCCAACCCACACCTTCCTTCTGTCGGATCGGGAAGTTTCAATCTCTTTGGAGGAGTTCGCGGAGATCTCCGGCTTACCCATCAGGGGAGAACACTACAAGGAGCTACTTCCTCCTGACGAGTACATCTTTGCCACCAAATCAGTGGTAATGGGCCTTACCCCGGAGAACGCCATACAATACCGATTTCCAAGTTTGATCAAGGTGTTGAATATCTACAAAAGTCTATTTCTAGAGTCTGGAGGGCATGGAGTCAGCTACGCAGACTTCATCGCTCGCTTTCTTCGTCTGGAAGTCTTATCGAAGCAAGCTACGCTGTTTGCTAAGCTTGACGATCCGTTTGGTTTTGGTTTGGATAAACAGCCGACGGTGGAGGCGGATTTAAAAAGCATCTTTATTCTGGATGCCCCTGTCGTTCCTTTCGCGGAGCTTGCTGCTTTGGACGTCGATGAAGAGAAGTTCTTGCTAGGGTTCATCGGCTTATGGTTAAACTGGTTCGTACTTCCGATGCATCCTCGTTATATGAGGCCATCAGTCTTTTACCCAGCCCATCGCATGGTTGCGGGAACTCGAGTGGTTGTCGCGATCGCAGGGTTAGCACACCTGTATCATGGTCTCAGGTTAGCGGCGGACACCACTCAGCCGAGGGTACAGCCTGTCACTCTCCCGCTGCACTATTTTATGTCATGGATCGAGCTGCACGTGCTTGGCGCTTTTGGAGCCCACAAACGGCCTCGTTTCTACGACAGTTATAACTTCCCTCGGATTATGCTCCAAGTTGACGCATCTGTTTTAAATCCATCACAGCAGGAGGTTCGGGGTTTGGTCCTTCGTCCGCGTATGGTTGGAGATGGCATGACCTTTGTCGATAAGGTTTTAACTATCGACAAAGAGTCCACTAAGACGGTGCAGCCGCTGTGGGACACCTTCAAAGACGGGGCTTCTTCATTGAAGGCCCGGGAGATTCTGCACCTGTACTCAATCAGGCCGGGATTTTTGGTGTTCAGGAAGAATGATTCGGCGTTGTTTATGAGGTACAACCCGCACCGGTTCGCTCAACAATCGAGCTACGATCAGGGTGTTCCGCTAGAGGCTTTACTGGCTGAGCCGATTGCCACAGAAGAAGGTATCCGCAACGCACTACACCATTTTATGCGGTTGAATACCGGCTCCCATTTCTTTATCAGTGAGCCAAGTTGCGTTCCGAGAATCTCGAACCCATACGAGGCGTGGTATCAGCATTCGATGGGCGCCGTTATTAGGGAAGAAAGACGGGTTATGCTCGATCGCAAAGGTGCGGTCCCCGCCGGCAATCCAGCTGTTCCTTTAAAGCAACGGACCACTGTTGGTCCTATCTTAAGAGAAGCCGCTGTGGCTGTTGTCCCGCGTGCTTTTCCTGATAAGCCTCTACCCCGTGTTCCTACAGAAATGGCAGCTATAGCATCCCCGTATTCTGGGGTGGGTTCGGAGATCGGGACTCATCGCCCAAAATTGCCCGCTAAGCGCAAGCTCGTTTTATCGGCTGCCGGCACTCGTTCATAGAAAAAGAAGAAATCGATCTTCTCTATTGACGTTGTACTTGGTCAGGAGCCCCATGCTCCTTACAGCGAAGGCTTATGCGAGTACGGGACCAATGAGGGTCTATTTATTGCGCCTGCAGATGATACTGATCTTCAAGCTGCTCTTATGGCTTCCGAGCAACTGGCTCGCGATGAAGCAGCACTGATCACCATCGCACAGTCAGGTAGACCTCAGTCGTACCTTTCCGCGGTTATTATATTATATATATATATTTTTTGCTTTTATTGATGCTTTCTTCTTAAACAGGTATCTCTGCTGAAGAAGCTCTTGCGGCTTCCCTCAAAACATTTGAAGAGAAAGAGAGGCTCCGTGCTTCTTTGGGCCTTGGTATACTTCGGCTCATTGTGCCTTCATTCCCTTTTTCTTCATTCATGGCTTGACCCTCTCCTTTATTCTATTGCAGGGACTATCTTGACTCGGGTTATTCCAAGTGCAGTGCCGATACTGAGCGGTGATGCAGCGATGTGGCCAGAGCCGGCTATTGTGTCCCCAGCTCCCTCGACAGTACTGCAGGAGGCTTCACTTAAGCAGTCGATGACGGACGTCGTAACGGCTCCAGAGGTAGCTCTTGGTTCGGACGATGACGTCCCTATGACGGAGGTCGTGAGGAGATCACTTCTTACCGCTCAGACCGAAAAGAAACGCAGGAAGCACGCAGCGAGGGAACGTGATGTCGCTTTGGCTGTAGGTGTAGGCTCTAGCACCACTCCATCTATCGCTATTTCGTCAGAGGGTGCTCCGGCTGCCCTGTCTACCGCCCATAAATAGGTTGCGCGCGAGGCTCGGGAAGAGACCGAAAAGCTTCCCGAAGGTAACGTAACGGTGAGTTTTTTACTAGAACTTGATCTTCAAATTCTCATATACCACATCCTGCAGGGCCAAGTCTTGGCGATGAGATGGCAGGTAAGACGACGGCGACCACAGAGCCTGAAGCGGCTACTCTCTCTCAGGATTCTGGGACTACCCAAACTGCCGTTCTTTCCCTTTGCTACTCCCCGATATCGGTGGGCATCGCAAGCATTAAAACGGCTCTTATAGAATCAGGGGATAAAGCCACGGGCACCGAAACTATTGCACCGAAGGAGAGCGAAGAGGCCGCTATGTCTGGCGATGCGTCCGTCTCGGTTTTGGCTGATGACCCATCAGGTAAGTCTTGGGTCGCTGTTTACTTTTTGTTCCGTAATCCCTTTCAGTCCTTTCTGATGACATTTTGTTCGTTTCGAATGTAGGTGTGGTGAGCGCTGAGGTATGCCATCCGAAGAAGCATCACTAGTTGCTGTTCTGATGGTCCCCGTCCTTTCGCCTTCTCTTGTGTCATCTCAAATGCTGGAATGTATGAGTTTGCGATTTATTTAATAAAATTGTGGATACCATCTTCCTTGCATTGATAGTAGATTGTCGTAATTCTGCAGGAGTCCTTTTCGACCATCTGTATTAGGTGTTGAACCTACATTTTTCCTTCGAGTCAGAAATCGTCCTGCCTGCAGGTGTCGGTGAGTATAGTTTTTAACTGACATCCTTTCCTTTCTTTCATTAGCGACCATGTCATTGTTAATTCTTCTTTGAATTGATTGCAGCGTTACATATTGGAGAAGGGGACGAGAGCATAGTCGCGCCTCCGGTACTCCCAACTTTGCCACCTGCCGCAGCCGGTATAATAGACTCCATCGTTCATGCATTTTCTTTATCCCTTAAGCTTACATTTGACCATAACTTGTCTTGCAGCAATCGCACCAGCTCCAGCTCCCTTCGAGTCTCGCATCCTAATGCCGGCAGGGCCTTTTTCCAGACGTCCATCTTCCAAGGGCGCTGTGACCAGCCTGCGTATGTTGAGTGAATTCATCGAGGAGCTTGACGCAGAGGCCCCTGTATTCGCTGCAGATTTTGCTGCTGAGGTTAATCCTATGTTGGCGACGCTTGTGCACTTCCATAGCGAGCGCGTCATCGAATCTTGGGTTAATTACTGCAGACAGATCGAGGCTTGCTTACACGAAGTTGAGCTCATGTGTCCTGCTCCCGAGGTTCTGGCTCTGAACTCCCAGCGGGTTGCGTGGGTTGAGCAAAGTCCCCTTTCCCTTCGTCATTTTGAACAAGAGGGGACCCTCAAGCGAAAGAAACGTGAGACGACTTCTGCTGAGTCTGTCCAACTGCGTGCCCAGGTCGAAGCGAACGCTGCACAGTTGAATGCTATTTTTGAAAATCTCCAACGATGTATTTCTGATGGGCTGGTGCTGAGGAAAAAGGTTGACTTCACTGAGAAGGTTACGCAGAGTCAGGAAGCTGCTCAGCAGGAAATCGATGAGAAACTTTCATCCTGCTTACAGCAACAGACTCGAATTGAAGCGGAGTTAGCCGCGGTGGCTGATCATGAAAAGGAGTTGAGAGGAGTGCGAGAGCGACTTGCTGATTTGCTAAAAACGCCTCCTTCTCAGTAGCCATCTTTGTATCGATCAAAAATTTGTAACATGCCTTTATTCATTTTTTATTCTTTGGTATGATGTATCTTATACTCAATTGAATTCATGAATAAAAGACATACATTTTTTTATTATCGCTTTCTTCTTTCAGCTGTGTCGTTGGCATATTACTTTAGCAAGGGTAGCCTGCAGATGGTAGATAATGATTCATCTTGAACTCCTTATAGGGTAGCGATAGCTTAGGAAAATGTTTAGGTCTGCTGCCTAAGACTTTTCAACTTTATGAGCCGTGAGGGTCTCATAAAAACTTTTCTCCTTACAAGTCGAGAGGATCTCGTAGGTGTATTTTCTCCTTAGGAATCGTGAGGGCATTTTCTCTTGAGAGTCGTAAGGATCTCACAAGAGAATTTTCTCCCTTGCAAGTCAAGAGGACTCGTAAGTGGTTTGGTGGGTTGACTTGTTTCCGAGTCGAAACATGGCTCTGACAGGGAGGTCGTTGGCGTGTTTTCTGCGACGGGGTCATTGGATGACGTATTTTCACGACGGGGTGATTGACTGACGTATTTCCTAGACGGGGTCATTTGCTGACGTATTTCCGCGACGGGGTCATTTGCTGACGTATTTCTGCGACGGGGTCATTAGATGACGTATTTCCGCGATGGGGTCATTAGATGGCGTATTTCCGCGATGGGGTCAGTGGATGACGTGTTTCCGAGAAGGGGTCATTTGCTGACGTGTTTCCGCGACGGGGTCATTGGATGACGTATTTCCGCGACGGGGTCATTAGATGACATGTTTCCGAGACGGGTCATTTGCTGATGTATTTCCGCGACGGGGTCATTGGATGACGTGTTTCCGCGACGGGGTCATTGGATGATGTTTTCCGCGACGGGGTCATTGGATGACGTGTTTCCGAGACGGGGTCATTGGATGACGTGTTTCCGAGACGGGGTTATTTACTGATGTATTTCCGCGACGGGGTCATTCGATGACGTATTTCTGCGACGGGGTCATTGGCTAACATATTTCTGCGACGGGGTCATTGGATGACGTATTTCCGTGACGAGGTCATTGGATGACGTGTTTCCGAAATGGGGTCATTTGCTGACGTGTTTCCGTGACGGGGTCATTGGATGACGTATTTCCGCGATGGGATCATTGGCTTACGTGTTTCCACGACGGGGTCATTGGATGACGTATTTCCGTGACGGGGTCATTGGATGACGTGTTTCCGAGACGGGATCATTTGCTGACGTATTTTCGCGACGGGGTTATTGGATGACATATTTCCGCGACGGGGTCATTGAATGACGTATTTCCGCGATGTGGTCATTGGATGACGTGTTTCCGAGACGGTGTCATTTGCTGACGTATTTCCGCTTTCTGCAGTGTCAGGGTTTTGACTCTAGGTTGTCTATGAACCATAGTGTCTTGGAACCGGGGACTCTGCCATGGCTCCGATTGGTGATGTCACGTCTGTATCCTGCTGGGATGAGGAGGAATGCCGTTGTCGGTCTCTAGGCTGTAGATGTTGCCGGTGAGATCTGACTCTCCCTTTGACAGAGTTTGTTGGGACACGTAGTTCCCCTTTCGTTTATGCCCATGGATTGCATACAGGGGTCAGTATGGACTTACCTGCAGGGCAAAAAATTCATTTTTTTATTTCTTTCCGTGATGCTCTATCATTTCAGCTTTTATATCGCGAAAGTCGCGATTGCCCGATCATTTCGGCTCTATTTCATGGTGCCCAATCATTTCGGCTATTTTTTCTTTTTACTTGCTACTTGTTATTGCGAGTTGCCCAATCATTTCGGCTATTTTTGTATGCATATATTTTACTTTCCGATTTTATTGCAAGTTGCCCTATCATTTTGGCTATTTTTATATGCATTTATGGCTCGCTGAATTTTTGCCGCGAACGTAGAACTTGGGATCCGATACCAATCTTAGCATCAGCATCGCTGCGACTGGAATATTGCCAGGAGGGAATCATCATTTGCTGTGAAAGGACTTGGAATTTGTTACTGATTTAGGCATCAGCATTGCTACCACTGGAACATTGCTAGGAGTGAATCATCATTTGCCTCTGTCGATTCGAACAACGGTGGCTTAGCAAACATGGTTAGGATCCTTTCGACTAAGGATTTTGACTTCATGAGCCGTAAAGGTCTCATAAAGATGTTTCTCCTTGCGAGTCGTGAGGATCTCATAAGTGTGTTTTCTATTTAAGAATCGTGAGAATTCTTAAGTGTATGGTGTCTTATAAGTCGTAAGGATATCATAAGAACATTTTCTCCTTGCAAGTCGAGAGGACCTACGAGTGTTTGTTCACCAAATGAGGACATTCCTCGTCGTTGGTGGGACTTGATGGGGGAGACAATTATTTGTGCCCATGGATTGTATACAAGGATCAATATTGAACCGTTTGTAGGGAAGTCTGGAAAATGTGATGGCTTAAGAATAGGTTCAGATCCCTATAGCTTAAGGTTTTTGAATCTTATGATCCGTGAGGGTCTCATAAGTGGGTTCTCCTTACGAGTCGTGAGGATCTCGTAAGTGTAATTTCTTCTCGGGAATCGTGAGGATCCCTGAGTGTGTTTCTCCCTTGTAAGTCGTAAGGATCTCACGCAGGTATTTCTCCTTACAAGGTCGAGAGGATCTTGCAAGTTTGTATGAATTTTTCACGAGCCTGCGCCCTTTCGGGTTTTCATAAGTTCGCCAGTAGCCCTGCTGTTTTTACTCACGGAGCTCTTTCGGGTTTTCATCCGTGCCCATTTTGCTTATGGCCATACCGTTGTTTTTTTGCGTCAGCCCAAAGATGTTGCGGTTTGTAGTAGTTTAAAGACGTTTCGGTCCATCGTTAGTTTCAGGACATTTCGGTTCATTGTTAGTTTTAGGATGTTGCAGTCCCTAGTTAGTTTTAGGACATTTCGGTCCATTGTTAGTTTTAGGACGTTGCGGTCCTTTGTTAGTTTAGGGACATTTCGGTCCATTGTTAGTTTAAGGACGTTGTGGTCCCTCATTAGTTTAGGGAGATTTCGGTCCGTCGTTAGTTTAAGGACGTTGCGGTCCCTCGTTAGTTTAGGGACATTTCTTTTCGTTATTGCCATTTTGGAGACAACGGTTTCGCTGGATAGTACTTAGAGTTTGGGCTTGGGAAGATAGCGACCGGACATAGGCGTCGTCATCTATCGTTGACCTAGGCCGTGAGTCGTCAGGCGTAGTATTTTTTCAGGAACCGGCCGTTTATTGGCCTGAAGGGTCTTTCGCCATGCATATCCATGAGCAAGTAAGCCCCACCTTGGTAGACTTTGTCTATGATGTACGGGCCCTCATAGTTCGGCTCGAATTTCCTCCGTTTGGCACGATTCGGGATCATAGGTCTCTTGACCACTAGCACGAGTTCTCCTTGGCGGAATGTTCTCGGCCTAGTTAATCTTTCATATGAGCGCGTCATCTTTGCTTTGTAAGCTTCTAGGTTTTGCTGCGCCATGAGACGAGTTTCATTGAGGGCGTCGAGCTCCTCAAGACGAAGCTGAGCATTCTCTTCATCTGTTAGTTCGTAATGAACCGCCACTCGTAGAGAGGGTAGCTCTATCTCCAAGGGGAGTACTGCTTCCGTGCCGAATACCAACACAAATAGCGTTATATTTGTGGCCATTTTGAAAGTGGTCCGGTAAACCCAGAGAGCTTCTTGCAGTCTCTCGCGCCAGTCCTTCTTATTTTTTGCCACCGTCTTCTTTATGATCTTCGTCAAGGTTTTGTTGAAAGCCTTAGCCAGACCATTTGCTCGTGGATTATAGATCGAAGAGTATCTCCAGTCTATATTATGCTGCTGTACGAAGCGGCTAATCTTGTGACTTCTGTAGGCCGGCCCGTTATCTGAGATAATCCGTCGCGGAGTGCCGAACCGATAGATGACGTGTGTCTTGAAGAAATGGAGAACGTTCTCCGTCTTCACTTCTCTTAGCGGTATGGCTTCTGCCCACTTGGAGAAATAATCGATTGTCGCCAATATGAACCGATGTCCTCTGGATGACGCTGGTTCGATGGGCCTAATTATGTCGGTTCCCCACATTTCTGATGGCCAGCTAGCCACTGTTGGGTGTAGCGGGTTTGGATGCTGGTGGATAAAGTCCCTGTTAATCTGGCACGAGTGACACTGCTTCGCGTATTCGAGACAGTCCTGAATCATCGTGGGCCAATAGTAGCCCATCCTTTTGATCTTCAGCTTTATCTTTGGCCCGGCTTGATGAGAACCGCAGAGTCCGTCATGAGTTTCTTGGACGACTCTCCTTACTTCTTCCGGTCCCAGGCATCTCAGCTATAGAGAGTCGAACGATCTCTTATATAGAGTATCGTTGACGAAGGCGAAAGACAGAGCTCGTTTCATGAGCTGATGTCTTGAGGATGCATCTTCAGGCGTTTGAAAGGATTTGAAGTAGTCTATGAAGACTTCTCTGCAATCCTTAGCTTTTTCTTGGTCCTCTATTTGTAGGGCTGTTTGCTTGGTCACTTCCTTTTCTTCAGACGACCCCGGAGATATTTCCGCTGGTGCAAGAACCCGACGGTTTTGTACAACGATCCTTACGTCATCGAGGTTTTCGTCAGCCAGTTCTTTAGCGAGCTTGGCTAATGCATCCGCTTTGCTATTTTTCGCACGCGGAATGCTTTCCAGAATATAGGAGGGAATGTGAGTCACCAGTTGTTATACTCTCTCACCGTATTTACTAACTCTGGTTTGCACGTTTGATAGTCGCCGTTTACTTGACTAACGACTAGCTGGTAGTCTCCGTACATGAGGAGGTTCTCAATTGCCATATCGATAGCGATCTCAAGACCTGCTATCAAATCCTCATATTTTGCTTCATTGTTTGTCCTCGGCTCTGTTAAGGAAAAGGCAAAGCGCATTATCCCTCCTTGTAGAGTCACGAAGATGAGGCCTACCCAAAATTTGATTATGGGGGAGTCATGCTTTCGCTTCTTCATGGAAGATGCCCCGTTGAAGTAGAGTTCCCATCGGGTATCACTCCCTGTTCTTTCCCTGTCGATCATGTTAAACGCGTGCTCGTCTGGCAATTCGCAATTTAGGAGTGAATCGGCAGGTATCGGATGTTCAGCGAGGAAGTCGGCGATGGCATGGCCATTCTGTTAGTTATATGTATGCCCTAGAGGCCATTGCTATACATAGGATGTATATTGTAGTGGATGCTGGGACATATATAGGGAGGACTTTCTTGCTCGACATGATAGTATGCTATCTGGTTGATCTTTACTTTAACGTGTACACTGATTGTCTCTCTGTTACATGTTGGTAAAGCCCTTAGGATGTGTACTTGACTACCTGGACTATGATGCGGATCATACTAGTGGGGACAGGGTAGTCCATAAGTACATCCTTCAAGGTCCCTGGTCATGGGTATATCGAGACGGGGCATCGATATACCAGAGTAGACTAGCGTATACCTTCTCGACTTATTAAGATGGGCGATGGATGATCCCATATCCATTGGTGTTTGACATCAGAGATGATATACGGGTGCTCAGTGGAGACTGGGTACACTGGACGGACTCGCCGAGAACTCCCAGATGGTATTATACCTTACGTCAGATGGCAGTTCTATGGTGACACTGGTACAGAGTAGTCTGTTGACCCGAGATCGTCATAGAGTCTTGTGTGGTTCCCACTGTGCTTTGATTTCCACCTTACCACGTCCAAGAGGGCGTGTAAAACGGTGGTTTTTGGGTACAGTCCCGAATCACATGGAGGCAATGAGCGATAGGAGGGGATTCGTCTCTCCCGGTATAGGGAGTTGATGTTGCGCTGTGTTCGATTGGCTATGACCGGAAATCCCTGGCCAGGGTTGCTGAGATTTACTGGTAAGTGTTACCAGTAGTTTCTCGAACTGTTATAGACCTCATATCGACACGACTTATCGAGCTATTGGGGTCTGACGTTTACCACCCCTAGGCGAGATATGCGACATATCAGACGACGAGACCGGACTGTACGGTAAGTGTTACTGGTTGGATTCACAGGAGTGTGAGCGGGCTTGCTCGTCGATCTTCTGATCGCTCAATACCCGGGTGGCCGTTACGTTTAGCAGACCGCTTGCGGCTTGTGGGTGTTTGATATGATCATCACCTGCTGCCGGCGTATTGACGAGTCTTTAGAGTCCTACACAGAGGTTTCCTGGCTCAAGCGAAACGAAATAGGAGCGCATATGAGATATGTGCGGGACCGAGAATAATGCGTGTATGTGATACCGCATTCTATTCTCACGAAGAATGTATCGAATGGTTGTATGCGATATAACCTAGTTATCGAATCAAGGATTGATTCGATAAAACGATACATTGTATACTAGTCGGTTGTGTGCGACATGACCGGATCATTGAATCAAGTGTTGATTTAATGATTTAATTCATAATTATATATTTGATATATTACTTTACATTAACTAGTATCGGTTCACTTAAGATGGTTTTTCTCACTCGCATGTGCACATCGTATATGTGATATATTTTTTTGTGCACTTGAACGTATCATGTTTGATGATGCAAGATTGCTAGGGTATGTGTAAAGAGTTAAACCTTGGTTAAGTAAATGGTTAAGGTTTTCTTTTATTCATTCATTTATCTTTTTATTTGGATTAAAAGAAAAGAGAAAAGAAAAACAAAAGGTTTCTTTCTTTCATGAAGCTTGTTGAAGCTTCATGAAGCTTTGACCAAAGTAACCCTTTTGTCTTCATCTCATTAACCCTAACCATTCATTTAACCTTAGTCAATTCTCTACACATTACCATGGTTAATATTATGATAAGAATGATTTTTTATTATTCTTTTTAAAACACTTATCATATTATTATTCTTCTTCTTCTTCTTCAAGAAGAAACCTTGCTCCATCAATGGCAACTTGAGCAAATGAGTGAGAAATCCAATTCTAAAGTGAACCCACCTCCTATTTCTTCATCCTCTACCTCTTGCCAAGTAGTATAGGGTGTTTTCTTCACAAGTTTCATGACTTGGTGAAGGTGGAGCTTGATCTTGTGATGCCTCGACGTAGATCATCTTCGGCACGAAGCCGACGACCTTGCCCGCCCATTTCTCCGATGAAGCCGACGCTAGAGCCCGGGATTCCATTTGGACAGCGAGGAGACTTCATTGCGGAGCTATGGAGGTGGAGCACCGGATCTACAAAGGTTGTATTTCCGTTCTTTTAGTTAAGTAGTTAACTAGTTTCATTTGTCGCCTAGAATTCTAGTTAACGATCCGTATTAGGGTTTCTCGGCACCCGTAAAATTTAAAATTGGCATGGTTGATACCTTGTGAGGCCTCCTTAGTGTGCCTAGGAACCCTACAGTGGTATCAGAGCCTAGTTAGAGCTTTAGGCGATGCGTAGACGGAGTTAGAAATCCGATCGAACCGAAACCCCATTGCAAAATCGCTCTCTGTACATTTTTCAAAACTGTTGAATTTTGTGAATTAAAAATATGCAGAAAAATAATCAGGAAAAACTAAGAATTACTGTGAAGTTTGGGCTCCTAATTCCATAATTCGACCGCGGAACCGCGGCCAAACCAGGGGTTTGGGGGCGCTTCCGCGGCCCAAATTTGGACTTAGTCCCTCAAATTACATATATTTATTCTTAGGTCCTTTCTTGGCAATTTTTTATGTGAATTTTTTAATTCCACTCAAGTGTTAAGTTTTCTAGGGTTTTATTGGGGATTCGTTAATTTGATCGGATAATTTAACTTCGTTTATGTTTTTCCGGATATTTTAGAAACTGTTAAAAAGTTCGACTGGATATAAATACCCACTTTTTCCCCTGCCGGGAAATTTCCAAGTGTTGGATTTTTCCGTAGTTTAATAACGTTCTAAGTAGTGCAAGTAAAGCGATGGTCCCTCTAGAAGACAACAAACCTTAACTCGATTATGTGACCGTCTTGAACTGCCCTTTGAACCTTAGGGTTTGGGGCGGTACGGCGTGCCACATGTGAGGCGTTGGCTTGACCCTTCTACGGCTGGACCGTTGGTACTGAGGCATGAACTGGATGTTTTTAAACTTATTTCATGTGTTGATCTGTTTCGGAAAACTTGGGTGTTTGAATGTTCGATCGGAAAGTTTAACATTTTCTATTTATCTGGAATGGGATACAATAATTGGAATTCACAAGTAGTTATGAGATAACTGAATGAATGTTATAAATCAAGCACTTTAGTCTCACTTGATCGGTTGCCACGGAATTTTGATGTGATCAAAAGTCCGTCGCAATCACGTAGTGTACGCGGATACTCGCCGGGTAAACTTAATAGACAGCCTCACCCCATAGCCCCGACCAAGTGACTGTAGGAGAACCCCGTCGCCGAAGGCATCCGTTCGGGTGCTCGCGGCAGCGGTGTTCCTCCTTGGTGCACTTCGTCGACGGCGTCGGGGGTGCGGCCGCCTACTAAAGTTTGCGATGAGCATTCGATCAGGATATCGGGAATCTTGTTGAATTGCCCGACTTGATATTGAAAAGTGTTTTCAATGATGAGACTAAAATGCGGGGTTTATAATTGTTAGGCATGCGATGTCTAAGGAATTCATTTGGCTAGGCATGCGATGTCTAAAGAGTTTGCGGATTCCAACTGTTGTAGTTTTACACTTTCTTTTCTGTGACCGTAAGTGTAATATGTGATATCGCCGGTTTCGTTGCTATATGTCAACGACAATTGGGATGCGCATATTTACTTACGTTGATGACATGTGATGTTCTGTGTTGCTGGATATGTTATATTGGATCGTCGTGTTTGAATAGCCGGGGGTTTTTATGTAAGATGAGTGTTTTTCATTTTCATTCATGTAAAAACTTGTATGTAATATTCTTTTATTGGGGCACTTCCAGGTTACGGAAGATGTCACCTTTTGTATATTATTTACTTTTCCGCACTAGGATAGACCCAAGGAGGAGAGCACAAGTAACCGGGTTCTGGAGTCCAGTGGGAGACCAACTCGAGGAGTCGAGTCCGGGTCTCCTAACTCTAGAATTGGTAGGGTTGCTTGCCGCTCTCCTAGGGGTCTAGGGGTGTGGGTTTGGCTATTCATCGCGACCGTGGAATCCGTGTTTTATACTGGCTCGTATTGAAAACACGGACGTCCTAGTATATCCAATATTTCATATGTTTCTTCTGCTGCGATATCTGTGATGTGATCATGTGATGTTCTCTGATAGATACTGTATATAGTATATATGATATATTATATAGATGTTACTTATGTTTTACACCCGCGCTAGCCCTGCCCCGCTCTGCCGTTAGTTACCTAACCTAACGGTGCATGAGGGGACATTGAGGCGAATGCGGATGGCATAAGTGTACGTCGTATTTATCTGTGATGTTTAGGTAGTTAAATGATGGGACTTCATTAATATGATTAATGAAATAAA
This sequence comes from Agapanthus africanus, assembly GCA_030015575.1. Lineage (NCBI taxonomy): Eukaryota > Viridiplantae > Streptophyta > Magnoliopsida > Asparagales > Amaryllidaceae > Agapanthus > Agapanthus africanus. The sequence goes on along the minus strand of JASDDO010000014.1, from coordinate 215,139,768 downwards.
AAAGAAACCTAAAGATGTTGTAGAATCGAATTTCAAAAATAAAACAGGTAGCTACAGTTCATGCTTTGCACAGCGGTATATGTGATATATCCTGCACCTTATTCGATAAGGAAAGGACCGAGATCCCTTCACCGGGAGTGACTCCTTTAGCAATAACTGGCAGATGCTACACACTCGGTTTGTCTTTTGATAGCTTCTATAGTTTCTGCTTTGCACCGAGATATATATGATATATCCCGCACCTCATTCGACGAGGAAAGGACCGACGATCCCTTCACCGGGAGTGACTCCTTTAGCAAAACTACAAAAGCCTCAAAAACACTCCATTTTAAAATCATTTGATTCTACAACGATATCAAGTTCATTACGCAATAGGTTTTCAGAAAAACCTGTCGTAGCCCTCCGTCATTTCAAATAAGTTGTATATAGTATTCGTGCTGCATTTGTTGGCTTTCGTCAAGGTGCAGTGTGCGGTAGCTATATGCTGCTTATCTGCTGCATACGATGCGATTGGATTAGGGTAGTCGTGCGGCTTTGTTGGCTTTCGTCAAGGGTCGTGCGGGTGGGTTTAATTCAATCAAGAAATGTACGGGTTGAACTTGACTAGCGGGCTATGGTTTGTTGGCTTTCGTCAAGGTCATAGCACGTTAGGGGAAAAATATTATCGGGAATTTCAAGTGTTGAAATTTGCAATGAGATTGCATACCTTCTATGAGATAGTTGGATCCCGATACCCGCTGCGAGTAAGAGTTACTCCTGGGAGAGTTTTACACATTACAATTAGCCGATCAAGTAGGTGTCTAGAAAGGTGTCAATGGGGTTACGACTCTGGGAAAACAAGGTTTACATTAATTAGGTTCGTGCGAAAGCACGGGGGACCTCCCTCAAAGTACCGACACTGGCCTGGCTGAAAGATTGGCGAACTTGTGGTGTGTAATTAATCCCGGCTGGTCTTTCCTTTTAGGGTTTGAAGGAAGATTTGATAAAAACAGTGGGAGCCATCCTGATTAGATAAAATAATAACCAATCTATTCTTGAAAGAGCGCACGCTGAGTGTTTTCTTCTCTCTTTCTCCAGGTAGCGACCATATCACGCCTTAATCAAGATAATAATACGGAATATTGACCGAACCCGCTTGTTATACTGAGCTGGGGAACGTTGGTCCCGCTCCAACTTATAATTGTTATAAGACAGAGCAGGAAATTGGAGATTACCAGAATTCCCGTGCCGCCCAAACGAAGAGAGTGCATGCTGATGCATCATCTTCGGGTGTGTTCGTTACAAAGAACTGTTTCTCTGTATCCTCTACGTCCTGGGTATGTGATACCAGATCAGGATCCCAGATATGTAATCTGTTACATAGGGCTACAGCTAGGTAGAGAACTGAGAACGGGTGATAAGTTTCATGAGACAGAAAGCGGGGCAAGTGTTGCAGCCAAGTCTGTTGGTCACTGTCACCCTGTATTACCAATACATTGATTCTGAACGAATGTTATTAGATACCGAACCTGATATACAAAATCATATCAGTCTCTTTATTAGTAAAGAAAGGATATAATTTTGTATTGTTGGATAATGTTTTGAACATTTCCTATATCAAAAGTTGATCGGTTCAGGCACGTTGTCTAAAAAGTATTGATGTTCTAAATCAAACTACAGTTCTTTTGTATACAGAACACACACAAGAGGAAGAGTTCAGAAATGAACGAATCCTTCTTGAGGCATTGTAGACTAGGTCATATCAATGCGATCCGACTGGCTCAAGTTACATCATAGATGCATATTTAAATCAGATTGAATTTACATCTTGTGAAACTTGCCAGTCATGTCACAGAAATAAGATGACCATAGCTCCGTTTACTGGAAACAGAGAAAGAGTTAGTGAACTCTTAGGATGATACGTGTTGATGTATGTAGGTCCCCTGTCTACACTTGCCAAGACCGGTTCTTTATACTTCATTACATTCTCTGATGATCTTTCGAGATTCAGACCCATGTTCCTGTTGAAACACAAGTCCGAACCTTTTGAGATATTCACAGAATATAAGTTAGAAGTAGAGAACCAAAATACGGGTATAAGTATTATGTCCTTTGATGAGATCGAGGAGGAGAATACTTGAGCACGGAAATCCTGGATTATTCTAAAGGAGAATGAGATTCTCTCTCAGCATTACTCCTCCGTATACACCATAGCACGATGGTATATCGGGGCGGAGCAATAGCACCCTATGTGATATGGTGTGCTCTATGATGAGTACTACTGTATTTCTTATTTCCTTTTGGGAGTTATGCACTTGAGAAGCTGCATACCAATTGAATTGGGTTCCAATCAAATCAGTTGCCTACCGCTTCATATGTGATATGGAAATGGAAGAGCCCATATCTTAAGTTGGTTAAGATTTGGGGTTGTCCGGGCTATGTCTAAAAGCATAATCCGGACAAGCTCGAGGCAAGGTCTGTTATGTACAACTGGAAAGGTTCCAGCTATACAAACTGCGGCTGATGATTTGATAGAACCAAAGGATTCAATAGTTACCAACGAACCTCAGCCTCTCCGCCGATCTAGTGAGGTTCCTCACCCGCCTGAGAGATACTTCGGTTACTCTATGAAAGTGGGAGTGAGGATTGCATCATGAGATGATGACCCAACTAGTTTCGAAATGGCCATCAGGAGTGGAACTCTGTAAGAATGGCTGGATGCTTAGCGATCTGAGATGGAATCCATGTACACCAACAAAGTATGGACTTTAGATGCTATATCTGAAGGGTTAAATCCCCATCAGGAGAAAGTATATCTTGAGAAGATTACTTGGTGTAGATGGAAAAGTTGAGACTTTCAAAGCTAGACTTGTTAAAGCTTTTCGTCATCGACCAGGCGTGGATAATGATGAAACCTTTTCAAGTGGCTATGCTTAAGTCCATCCAGATCCTACTTGCCATGGCTACATACCATGACTACAATATCTGGTGGTGGGGTGCCATGACTGCTTTTCTAAATGATGTTTTAGAAGAGAACGTCTATAAGTACACAGCTAGAGGGCTTCGTAGACAGTGGGAGCAGCGGAAACGTGTACAAGATGCTTTATAGGATAAAGCAGGTATCGCGGAGTTGGAACATCTATTTTGATGTGTTAGTCAAAGAGTTTGACATCATCAAAATAGTAGATGAACCCTGTATATACAAAAAGGTAGTAGGGAGTATAGTGATGACCCTCGTAGAGTACGTGGATGACATACTCTTGATAGGGAAGGAGTTTCCTATGCTACGCTCGGTCAATCTCCGCTTATCACAATGATTCTCCATATAGGATCAAAGTGATACCTCCTAAATTCTGGGTTTTGGATCTATGAGATATATCTAATTGGATGTTAGGATTCTCACTAGTTGTAGTAAGATGGTATCAACCGATCCTGGGGAGAATCACTGGAAGGGTTCCAGGGTGATAAGGACGACTGAAAGTCAGTCACAGGCATTGTCTTTACCCTCAGTAAAAGGACGGTATGTTGGAAGAGTTCCAAGCTAGATACCGTGGCATACTAGACGATAAAGGCTGGATACATCGCTACTTAAGATGCTACCAAAGAGGCAGTCTGGATGTATATTTGTTCATGAGATGAACTTAGTTCCTCCCATTGTGTGACAATGGAGTTGTGGCTTATGCCAAGGAACGTCCGTCCCATCAGTGATCCAGACATATTCTAAGACAGTATCACCTGATCATGGAGATGGTTGATCTCCAGGGTGATCGAGGTTAGGAGAGTAGACACAGAGGACAACACGGCGGATCCACTCACAAAGGCCTTTTCCCAGAGAGAGACTTTAATGGGATGGTTGAGTATGAGATACTACAACCACTGCTATCAGATGGCCCTAGTGCAAGTGGGAGATTGTAAGTTATATGTATGACCTAGAGGCCATTGCTATACATAGGATGTATATTGTAGTGGATGCTGGGACATATATAGGGAGGACTTTCTTGCTCGACATGATAGTATGCTATCTGGTTGATCTTTACTTTAACGTGTACACTGATTGTCTCTCTGTTACATGTTGGTAAAGCCCTTAGGATGTGTACTTGACTACCTGGACTATGATGCGGATCATACTAGTGGGGACAGGGTAGTCCATAAGTACATCCTTCAAGGTCCCTGGTCGTGGGTATATCGAGACGGGGCATCGATATACCAGAGTAGACTAGCGTATACCTTCTCGACTCATTAAGATGGGCGATGGATGATCCCATATCCATTGGTGTTTGACATCAGAGATGATATACGGGTGCTCAGTGGAGACTGGGTACACTGGACGGACTCGCCGAGAACTCCCAGATGGTATTATACCTTACGTCAGATGGAAGTTCTATGGTGACACTGGTACAAAATAGTCTGTTGACCCGAGATCGTCATAGAGTCTTGTGTGGTTCCCACTGTGCTTTGATTTCCACCTTACCACGTCCAAGAGGGCGTGCAAAATGGTGGTTTTTGGGTACAGTCCCGAATCACATGGAGGCAATGAGCGATAGGAGGGGATTCGTCTCTCCCGGTATAGGGAGTTGATGTTGCGCTGTGTTCGATTGGCTATGACCGGAAATCCCTGGCCAGGGTTGCTGAGATTTACTGGTAAGTGTTACCAGTAGTTTCTCGAACTGTTATAGACCTCATATCGACACGACTTATCGAGCTATTGGGGTCTGACGTTTACCACCCCTAGGCGAGATATGCGACATATCAGACGACGAGACCGGACTGTACGGTAAGTGTTACTGGTTGGATTCACAGGAGTGTGAGCGGGCTTGCTCGTCGATCTTCTGATCGCTCAATACCCGGGTGGCCGTTACGTTTAGCAGACCGCTTGCGGCTTGTGGGTGTTTGATATGATCATCACCTGCTGCCGGCGTATTGACGAGTCTTTAGAGTCCTACACAGAGGTTTCCTGGCTCAAGCGAAACGAAATAGGAGCGTATATGAGATATGTGCGGGACCGAGAATAATGCGTGTATGTGATACCGCATTCTATTCTCGTGATGAATGTATCGAATGGTTGTATGCGATATAACCTAGTTATCGAATCAAGGATTGATTCGATAAAACGATACATTGTATACTAGTCGGTTGTGTGCGACATGACCGGATCATTGAATCAAGTGTTGATTTAATGATTTAATGCATAATTATATATTTGATATATTACTTTGCATTAACTAGTATCGGTTCACTTAAGATGGTTTTTCTCACTCGCATGTGCACATCGTATATGTGATATATTTTTTTGTGCACTTGAACGTATCATGTTTGATGATGCAAGATTGCTAGGGTATGTGTAAAGAGTTAAACCTTGGTTAAGTAAATGGTTAGGGTTTTCTTTTATTCATTCATTTATCTTTTTATTTGGACTAAAAGAAAAGAGAAAAGAAAAACAATAGGTTTCTTTCTTTCATGAAGCTTGTTGAAGCTTCATGAAGCTTTGACCAAAGTAACCCTTTTGTCTTCATCTCATTAACCCTAACCATTCATTTAACCTTAGTCAATTCTCTACACATTACCATGGTTAATATTATGATAAGAATGATTTTTTATTATTCTTTTTAAAACACTTATCATATTCTTCTTCTTCTTCTTCTTCTTCAAGAAGAAACCTTGCTCCATCAATGGCAACTTGAGCAAATGAGTGAGAAATCCAATTCTAAAGTGAACCCACCTCCTATTTCTTCATCCTCTACCTCTTGCCAAGTAGTATAGGGTGTTTTCTTCACAAGTTTTATGACTTGGTGAAGGTGGAGCTTGATCTTGTGATGCCTCGACGTAGATCATCTTCGGCACGAAGCCGACGACCTTGCCCGCCCATTTCTCCGATGAAGCCGACGCTAGAGCCCGGGATTCCATTTGGACAGCGAGGAGACTTCATTGCGGAGCTATGGAGGTGGAGCACCGGATCTACAAAGGTTGTATTTCCGTTCTTTTAGTTAAGTAGTTAACTAGTTTCATTTGTCGCCTAGAATTCTAGTTAACGATCCGTATTAGGGTTTCTCGGCACCCGTAAAATTTAAAATTGGCATGGTTGATGCCTTGTGAGACCTCCTTAGTGTGCCTAGGAACCCTACACATTCATCACCTTAAGAGGTCGGTATGTTATCGAGAATTCCATTAAGAGTAGGGCCCATTTAGTGAACCGTTCCATTAGTATGGCTCTTGACATAAAATATTTGATAGGATCCACCTTTGATATGAGATGGACTTCATGCGCCAATGCATAGTGCCGAAGCTTCGTTATCGCGAAGATTAGTGCCAGGCAGTGTTTTTCGATGGGGGAGTAGTTGTTTTCTGCCCCCAGGAGAACTTGACTCAAATAGTAGAGGGCTCTCTCCTTCCCTTGGTCGTTCTGTTGTGCCCATAGTGCGCCTAAAAAACCTTCAAAGGTTGTTGTGTACAGAATGAGGGGCTTTCCCTTGACTGGAGCGGTCAGCACCGGCGGATTCTGTAGGTATTGCTTGATTTCGTCCAGTGTGTTTTGGCATTTGACGGGTCCCCTTCTTCATTAAATGGCTGTAAGGGTGGCACTTGCCGGAGAGATTGGTTATGAACCGCCGGATATACGCGAGCTTTCCTTAAAGAGACCGCAGTTGCTTGAGAGTTCTTGGCGGAGGCATTTCCATAATCTCCTTGATTTTTGATGGGTCTATTTCGATTCCCCTGTGTGATATGATGAATCCCAGGAATTTGCCCGAGGAAACTCCGAACGCGCATTTGAGAGGGTTCATCTTCAGGTTGTATTTCCGTAGACGTTGGAACACTATCTTTAGATGCTCCCGATGCTCCTTATGCGATTTGCTTTTCACCACAAGGTCGTTAATATAGCACTCGACGATTTCATGTATAAGGTCATCGAAAATCTTCGTCATGGCCCTCTGATAGGTAGCGCCGGCGTTCTTCAGACCGAAAGGCATCACCTTGTAGCAGAATATACCCAGAGGAGCCCGGAAAGCGGTATGCTTCTGGTCTTCGGGATGCATCTTTATTTGATTGTACCTTGATGAGCCATCCATGAAGGAGAAAACTTTGTGAGTGGACGTGTTATCTATCATCAGCTCGGTAACCGGTACGAGAAAATCATCCTTCTGAAAGGCTTTGTTGAGGTCCCGAAAGTCCACGCAGATGCACACCGTCCCATATTTCTTCATCACTGAGACAATGTTGGTGATCCGGTCGGGGTATTGAGCTTCTTGGATGAAAAAGGAGTCGATCAGTTTCTTGACTTCGGCGTTGATGCTCATTTCAAGTTCAAGTCGCATTCTTCTTGGTGCTTGTTTGACTGGCTTGACGTCCGGAGATATCGCCAATTTATGCACAGCTATTTCCGAATCTAGCCCCGGCATCTCGGAATAATTCCATGAGAAGCAATCTTTATACTGTATAAGCACGTCCTTTAGAATAGCCACATGTTCTTTAGATAGCAGCTCACTGAGGAACATAGGCCTCGGGTCGTTTGCCATCCCCAAGTCGATTTTCCTTAGGTTGTCCGCAGTAGTATGTATCCCATCCTCCAACTCTTTTAGCGCCAGTGTAAACTCTAAGATCAACTCATCTTTATCCTCATTTTCGAAACACCAGGAGAGGTCATCCATATTCTCGCGCTCTCTTTCTTCTGACAGCGTTATCACGTGACAGGTACGAGATCGTTTCCAGGATTGATGTTGGTCTGGTTCTACTCTTGCCGTATAGTTGCTTTCGGCTCGTGTTTTTGTGGTGGGGTTACCCTCCAACTGTCGGATAGAGCGAACCTGCCGAATTGATACTGGTCTTCAACCCAGTCTTTGAAGGTGAAGCAGTCTTCAAGAGGATGTCCTATCGCTCGGTGATAGGAGCAATAGTCCGGGTGATGATCCTCACTTGCTTGATCGGGGTGCTGAGACTCCGGGAGTGTCATCATTCGATATTTCATGACAAGGTCGAATATCTTCCTTGTCTTGTCTTGAGGGAAGGAATATTCCCGACTCATCTTCTTCATTAGCAACGGGTTCCGGTTGGCCTTTTCTTGATCGCGTGGCCTTTTGGATCCGTTTTGCCAACGCCGAACGTTTTTTCCGTTCTTTGACTTGTTCTTGCCTCTGCGTCGGGTCTTTTTCCTGTCTTGGGAATGCATGGCGGGCTGATGGTGAAGAGCATTGTCATCTTCCGTAGCCTGCTGAAGAAGGCGTTGCGTCTTGGCTTTCTCATAAATGGCCAATTCGCGGCTATAGTCGTTCCAAACATTTTGACTCGCTTCCCTTATTAGCTTGTCCAACTGTTCTTCAAATGACAGACTCGGCATTTTTATGGCAGGACCGCATTCAGTGTCTTTTAAAAGAGCATCTCCTTCTTCATCGAAGTCATGTATAACGTAGCAGCCATGGGATCGCTCCCGTTTCTTGGATTGAACATATCCAAGCCCGATTGTTTCCATTCTCCCATTAGGCAATTTTCGCTGAGTTCCGGGGACGATCCAGATCCTGTTGTAGAATTGAGCTTGTCGAGCAGTCTGTTTGAAGGGTACGCCTTGGCGTCTCAACAGCCTTTTTAATCCTTCTGTGTAGTATTTGGGCAGACGGATGGGCTGGAGCCTGTCAAGTGCCGAATCGGCACCATACCAGATTTCTTTCTCCACTTTGGTTTCCGCGGATCGATAAAAGAGGATCGCCTTTTCATCCCTTCGCCTAGGAAGGACGCAGAACGTCCGTAGCTCTTGCAGATTATATGTCTCAAGCACATCCAGCTCTCTGTAATGCAGCCGCAGGACCATTGCGATTTGCAAACTCTGATCATCTTTGGTGAGGGCCTGCATCGATAGGCGGACCGAGAACACTGCATCGACCTCGTCTTCAGGATCCGACTGTATCATCATCCCGACCATATCTTGGAACAGAAGCGCCATTTACTTTATGTTAGCCGCTTGTTCCGCGGCCTCTTTGTCTTTCTTCTCGAGCATTCTTCGGAGGAACTCGGCGTTAGTTTCCTGTTCTTGGCGTTGTTCCGACAACGTCTCCGGGCTTTCTTTCGGCCCAGTGAGCGCGTCCGTCTTCATTAGCATCTCCTGGAGCTTTTGTTGTTGTTGCTCTTGAGTCTTTGTCACAGACCGTGTAAGTGGTCGATGACCCATGGAAGCATGGCTTTCATCCTTTCCGGAAGCCATATAGACGGTGTGTACTACTATGCCTCCAAACTTGGAGTGTCTGGGTTCGGTGCCCTTGAGATTCGTCGCAGGCATAGGGATCTTCTCCGCCCTCCTCTTTTTATGTACGATTGAAGTTGAGGGGGCTGTTGATATAGGCACCCGTGCAGACGACACCTTTCGTGGCGTAGCGGAGGGATGTTCCTCCTTTTACTGAATCTTCATTTTCTTCGGTTGGCGGGAGTAGTCTTGGTTAATCAAAGAGTCTTGGACCCTTCGCCAGACCCTGTGGATTTTGGAGGATAGCCGCTGAGGAGGCTGCTCTGGCTCCTCCTTTGTAACATTTTTAGCAGTTGGAGGAGACCTTTTTAACACAACAGTTGGAGAGTTTTTGCGCACCTTCCTAAGTGGTTCAAAACTGTTCCCAGTTAGAACAACAACATCAATTTCCACCATTGGAGTTGATGGAGTCAGTCCAGAAGAGGAACTGCCTCCAGCTTTCCTCACTCGGTGCCAGTGGCGACGTCGAGCGTGTCTTGCAGTGGGATCATCTCCGTTGTCGGGGCAGCTTTATCATGCCTCCTGTTCTGGTGAAGGGTTGTTGCCGGTGCCAGCCTATCGAAGACTGACGTCCGCTGAAATGAAACGTCCAACCTATTGAAGACTAACTTTTGAGCAGGGAAAGCATCCTTGGTGACTTCGCCCGAAGCAGGAGCCGGAACGGTCAGGCTTGCAAAGATTGATCCTTTAGCAGGAGAAGCCGCTTTGAAGATTTCCTCTACTTGAGCCGGAATGGCTATCCGCTTCGGGATAACTCCTTCGGATATTGCAGGCTTCTTCATGGGCCCACTTGAGCTTTGGCCTAGTCTGTTAAAGACTGAGGCGTTAGACTTGGAATTGGTCGGCCCGTTGAGAAGGGCCGTGGTAGTGGTAAGTCGATCAAAGACCGACTTCTTCGGAGCTTCCTGTGACGGTATTGGGACGCTGAAGCTTGCCGGTGGGATCGTGGTCCCAAAGAACAGTCCAGTGGTGGCCTGAGTCACCTGTTCCACTGGCATGGAGAAGATGGAGGCTGCTTGGGGCCCATAGGTCACTCCTCCAGCGAGGACGGAGTGGGAGTTGCTGTTGCAGCTGGTGCAGTTGGAAGCCATTTTCTCTGCACGAGAGCAAGACACCAAATCTTAGTACCTCGAATCCAGGGGAAACCACATTAAACCGCGACTCGTTCGTGAACACGACACACGAAGTGTGAAGTGGAAAGAGGAAAATGTCCCACCAGGCATGCCGGAATTTTCTTTCCGCCGAAAGACGCGACCGGGACGTTGGGACGTCCGGCCTGAATTTTGGGGGAAGATGCTATTTGGGTTTATCCATCCACCTCTGCAAATGTGCCAAGTTGATTTATGGCACCGTGTATCAGAGATTTAGACGGATGCGGATGTTGTAGCAGACTTCGTCAGATTCCCCCTCGTATACGAGGGGTTTTTGATTGTGGGGATGCTCTTCCCTGCAGGCGCAAGCCCCTGCAATTAATTGCGCTATTGCATTGCGGTAACCACTTTCTTCTTCTCCAGATGGTCACATCGTGTTATGTGTGTTTGTTTTGTTTTTGGTTGCCCGTGGATTGTATACAGAGACTAATTTATGTTATCGCCCGTAGGGCGTGGATTAGTCCAAATCCGTATTTTCTTAGATTTGGGTTTGGGTTAGTTTAAACACCGTTAGTCTTGTTTTAGACTATGGTCAACTCAAATGTTTGTTGTGGATACGTTAGTTTAATTTTAAACTAAGATCTACTCAACAGGATTTTGGGATCATTTAGATCCAACGAAAGAGTGTTTAGACTTTATCATTTTAGTTTAGGGACATTACGGTCCATTGGGTTTAAGGACATCATAGTCCATGGAGTTTAAGTACATCATAGTCCATAGTTTAAAGACGTCATAGTCTGGTGTAAAGACAACATAGTCTGTCAGGTTTTGGTTTAACCATTTGGGGATGCACCAAAAGTTATTGGTTATTGGGACCCTCCATCTCTCTGAAGACGCTGAGGAATTACAACGACATGTATCAGAGGTATGATGAGATGTACCCTTGTACTAATGTTGGTTGGGAGATCTATAGTCAGGTTTGGGACTAAGACCCATTAAAAAGATTGTGAGCACATAGGCTCAGGTAATCTGAATTAGGAACTTGTGGCCAACTTGGGCTCAGCCCACTCAGTTTTGAATAAAATGTTGAACATTTATTTAGGCTTTTTCCCTTTTTATTCAACAATGTAGAGCATTGATTCGGGTTCTGACACCCCTTTTTCTTTGTCTTTTGCTGAGTGTTGAACACTATTTTTGGAAATGGGGCTCTATTTATAGAGCGCTTAGTATTTCCTCAGCGCCCACGTGAGGAGCACGTGGAGCGCAAGACTTAGAGCACTAAAGCGCTTCTTATGAAATAGCGCCCACGTGAGGAGCACGTAGTGCGCTTGGCGCTGAGCGTCAGATTTGGAGCACTAAAGCGCTTCTTATAAAATAGCGCCCACGTGAGGAGCACGTAGAGCGCCAGATTTGGAGCGCTAAGGCACTTCTTTAGCAGCTCTGATCAGTTCTATGCTTTGAGAATTAAATTCTCGGTTTATAAGAGACTTTGTCTCATGGATATAAGAACTGAGTTTTTCTTTTATGAGGAGAGATTTTATCTCATGGATCTAAGAACTAAGTTCTTCTTTCTATGATGAGACTTTGATCTCTTCTGTTTTTGTGAAAGACTTGGTCTTATAGATTTGTGATCTAGAAAAAGAACTAAGTTCTTCTGATGCGAGAGTTAAACTCTCAAATATGGAGGAGATGTCATGATCTCTCTTCTATTTACCTTGAGAAGAAATTGCTCTTCTTTCTCAAGTTTCTTAAAGTTTGTGGGGGGGGGAGATTCCTCTCTTCTTCTTCTTCTTTCGATTTGAGAACTTATGAGGAGGTTTCTGTCTACAAGACTTGAAGTCTTGGGTCCTTTATATAGAGGAGGCTGATTTGTTGAATCAGTTAAGGTAATTTTTTCGCTGATTGATTTGGGGATGTTTCCCACCGTTGGATCTTTGATGCTAGGGCTTCCGTTTTACAGAAAACATCCTTCTTGTTATTAACAAGATTGGGAAAATATTTTCTCATACAGAACTTATTCTGTATCTTGGTGATTTTTTTAATCACCATTGGATCTTTGATCCAACGGTGCTCAAATTTACGGAGCACAATCTTTCCTGTTTGGAAAGATTTTGAGGAGTATTTCCTCAGCAGAATTTTCTTCTGGTAATTTGAAGATTTTTAATTATCTTCGTTGGATCTTTGATCCAAGGGTGGAGAACATTTAGTTCTAACGCTAGCGCTCTCGTGCTTCGCACGTGAGGCGCTGTCTCAGAGTCTTTGACTCTTGGTGCTAGCGCTTTCGTGCCTTGTACGTGAGGTGCTGCCTCAGAGTCTTTGACTCTTAGCACTGGCACTCTTGGCACGAGCGCTCTCATGCTTTGCACGTGAGGCGCTGCCTTGGAGTCTCGTGCTTTGCACGTGGGCGCTAGCGCTCTCGTGCTTTGCACGTGGGCGCGTCCTATGAATCATTGACTCTTAGCGCTGGCGCTCTTATGCTTTGCACGTGATACTGCCTCGGAGTCTTTGACTCTTAGCGCTGGCGCTCTTGGCGCGAGCGCTCTCGTGCTTTGCACGTGAGCGCTGTCTCAGATTCTTTGACTCTTAGCGCTGGCGCTCTTGGCGCGAGCACTCTTATGAGGCGCTGTCTCATTTCAAATTTCAAATTTTTGTATAGAGCTTTGCTCTCTGATTGGGGGAATCAGGGATGATCGGTCTTTTGAGGACTAACACCAATTCACCTTTCTTAAAAGCATGGAGACATGTCATCTTATCATAGGCCTGTGACATTTGGTCTCGGCACAGCTCCTGATTTTGCTGTACTGCAAGTTTCTTTTTTTCGAGGGCGTCGAGCTCTTTGAGCCGAAAGAGGACGTTTTACTCCTCCCTCAAACCATGCTGGAAAACCATTCTGAGGCTTGGAACTTCAACTTCGACCTGGAGAATTGCCACCACTCCGAAGAGTAGTGAGTATAGAGTAGACTGAGTTAGAGTGCGGTGTGTGGTACGATATTCCCACAACATCTCGTGGAGCTTGAGATTCCAGTCTCTCTTGTTGGCTGAAACATTTTATCTCAGAAGCTTGCATAGAGTTTTATTGAAGGTTTCGGCTAACCCATTAGCTCTTGAATTATAGATGGAGGAATATCTCCAATCTATCTTATGCTGAGTAGCGAACCGTAAGATTTTGAAGCTCTTGAAAGAAGGCTCGTTGTCAGAATGATTCTTCTAGGTGTACCGAAGCGGTATAGAATATTATTCCGGAAGAACGTTTGAATATCTTTTGTCTTGACTTCTTTTAGTGGGACTTCTTCAACCCATCTGGAGAAGTAGTCAGTTGCGGTCAATATGAACCAGTGGCCTTTAGATGACGGAGGATCGATTGGACCAAACTTCGAAGGGTCATGACGCCACCGTAGGATGCAGCGGATTGAGATGCTTATGAATGAAGTCACCGTGAATTTGGCAGAGATGACACCTCTTTGCATACTCTTTGCAATCCTTTATCATGGTAGTCCAGTAATACCCAAGCCATTTAATTTGAAGCCGTATTTTAGGGTCAGATTGGTGAGCTCCGTAGATGTCCGAGTGAACTTCTTTCATGACATTTTAGGTTTTGGCCGATGACAGACACCTAAGCCAGAGTTGGTCATATGATCTGTGGTATAGCGTATTATTTACAAACACATATCGGAGAGCTCTTTTCTTTAGCTGAACTTTCGCAAATTTTTCTTCATGCAACTTATCATATCGGAGGTACTCTATGAAGGGCTCTCTCAAATCGGGCTCTTCTTGAATGATCATAACTTCTTCACCAGGATTGCTCTTTTGTTCTACGCTTTTCTCTTCTCGTAAAGAGACTTGGGGTTGAATTTGCTGGCTCTTGACTATGATCATAATTTCATCCATGTCGGGATCAGCCAGCTCTTTAGCTAGGCGAGTGAGTACGTCGACTTTTCCGTTCAACACCCTAGGGACTCTTATTTGTTTAATATGAGTGAACTGTTTTATGAGTTCCACTACCCGACTTCTGTATCGAGCTTATATATCTTGTAGTCGTCGCTCACTTGGTTGACGACAATCTGGGAGTCACCGTAAACCCATAGCCGAAGGATTTCCATTTCTATAGCGAGCTCTAGACCAGCTATCAGAGCTTCGTACTCAGCTTCGTTGTTTGTGCGAGACTCGGTAAGAGCGAAGGAACGTCGTAGGGTTCCTCCTGATGACGTGACAAACATCAATCCTATCCCTGCTTTTATCTTCAGGATGCTTGATTTGCCGGAGGTCCTTATTGATGAGGCTCCATCGTGTTGGAGATAGTGCCCTCAGAGTCAATTATTAGGTCACAGGTACGTGACTGCAATGATTGATGGAGGACCTATCCCGGTAGGACAATCTTACTCGAGATGATAGTATGCTATCTGGTTTACCTTTATCATCATGTACTGCTTTAGGTGACCTGACAAGTCGCTATTACACGTTGATAGAGCCCCTAGGATTCTTGCTTGACCACCAGCAGTATGAGGGCGATCATATAAGTGGGAGCTGGGGGTCTACAAGCATATCCTTAAATGGTCCCTAGTCGTGTGAGTTTCGAGACAGGGCATCGATACTCCAGAGTAGACTAGTGTATGCAGTCGAGACCCCGACGAGGGGCGGTGGCCGGTCTCACAAGCCACTGGTGTCAGTTGGATCACCTAAGATGTATACAGGTGCTCATTGGGTTATGAGTACACCGGACAGGACTCGCCGGGAACATGCTAGTTGGTCATATACCAGACGTCAGATGGCAGTTCCCTGGTGACATGTGTACAGGTTAGTTCATCGACCTGGGGATCGTCATTTGTCTTGTGTGAGTTCCCACTGTACTTTGATTACTACCCTACCACGGCTCAAAGGAGTCGTGCAAACAGGTTTTAGTTGGGTACAGTCCCGAGCCACATGGAGGCAGTGAGCGTATCTTCAGGGGTTCGTCTCTCCCGGTATTGGGGGTGAGGTCGCGCTGTGTCTAGGAGAGCCATTACACGAAGCCCTCGGCCGAGGCAAGGAGATTTACTGGTAGGTATTCCAGTAGTATCTCAGGGTGTTCTGGGCTACACTCCGACACGACTTGTACAGCTTTTGGGGGTCTGACTTTTACCAACCCCCTAGGCCCGCCATGCGATGCTCATAGACGAACGGACCGGACTGTACGGATATTGTCACTGACAGGCTCAGTAGGGTTGTCAGGCTGAGTTCGCTCACAGACGCCCCTTTTAGTCAATACCTGGTAGCCCGTTACGTATTGGCTTATACCTCTAACGTGCTAGTGGTTAAATCCACAACCAAGGTGTTGACGAGTCTTTAGAGTCCCCCACATTCTGTTACTCAGCTTTCGGGCGAAAAGTTGTAGAGGCCGTATGGAGATATGGCAAGGTCCGATCAGATACGTGCGGTATTGCACGGATCAGGATCGGACAGTTTGTACTATAGGCCGTATGGATATATGGCAGGGTTCGATCAGATACGTGCGGTATTGCACGGATCAGGATCGAACGGATATTACTGGCCGGCTTTGGTTTAAGCCGGATCCTAGTATAGTACAGTGTAGATTTTGTCTCATTGCATTTGTATTTCGGTCAGAATACAAATGCGGGTGTGTATGCACAGTATCGGGGTTTTCCTGTAATTTATTATGGGACCAGTTTTCTGGAGTTGCCAGTTTGCTTTCCGTTTCGGCCGATTTCTTTTGTATCGTTCATTGGCCGAAGATTGGTGGAGGAGGGCTTATTTGCATTGTTGCAAATAAGCATTTGTGGAGGGGGTCTTTGCATATTCTTGTGTCATGATAGCTTTTCCTTGACCTTGACTTCTTGACTTCTTCTTGTCATCATGGTTTGACTTGTGGAAAGATGATGGTTGCTTTGGAGTGTTGGAATTGTTGTGATCATTTGTTTTTTTCTCATCATCACTTGCTTTCCACCCACCCCCTTGTCTTTGCTCTCTCTCTCCAATCACACAAAAGGGGGGGCCGGCCACTATTGTAGGAGGAGGGATTTTCATTTTCATGTGTGGCATTTTTGGCTTTCAAAGAGTGCTAAGAAAAGCTCTCTAGTTCATCTCAAAAATCAATTCCTCCACCATCTCAAAAGGCAACATCCAAAACCCCAAATGAGACATAACACACTACACATTCTACAGCAAATCTTGAGCACGTCGACTAGCCAGCTTCGTGCCCGAGTTGCCTCGGCATTGAGGTGGGAGCCCATAAAAGAAGTAGGCGATGTGGTGCACTTCCGGCGACGAGGTGGAGACCGGAGCTTCCGCAGGAGATCGAGACGACGACGAGAAGACCGGAGGACTTGGATCAGTCGGTATATCTCTCTTCCCCATCTTGTAGTTAGCTAGGACTAATTAATGGTTCGATCCGGATATTAGTGCGCGGCGGTTTGCCAGTTCAAGAAAATTAAAGTTTATCACCGCTTCCGCATTTGGCCGTCGGATTGACGGCCGGGGCGCCGCCGTGCACTTACAGTGGTATCAGAGCCTCGCCATTAACTTAGTCTAGCTTGGTTTAATGTGTTTTGCATTTCCGATCGACCAAAATTCCAAAATCTACATTTTTGTTCACATCAGTTTTCTGTTGAAATTTTTTGGTGTCGAAATTTTTTTCAGGTTACAGAAAAGTGATGTACTGGAAAATCTAAGAGTTCTGTGAAAATTCGATGACGTAACTCCTCTGTAGGAGCGCGGAACCGCGGCCAAACCCCCCCTTAGGCCGCGTTTCCGCCGCACTACTTTGGGTTTGCTGCACCAATTTTTTACAGAGGCTTTATGGGGTTAAAATTGGGGTTTTGGAATATTAAAATTGGGCCCAGAATTTCTGTGAGTGCTACAGTATTGCTTGGGGGCCCACTTGTTAATTTTTGATCGATCGGATATTTTAAACACATTATTTCACAGTATTTACATTATATCTGCGACCGTGAATGTCACTCGATCGGTAAATCCGGTCTAACTGCTATAGCCCGGTTAGACGGATTTGCGAACGTGACTTTCACGTTGATGTTCTGTTTTTGCTGTGATGTTGCGGATCGGTCATGGGGGATAGCCTGGATGCAATGCTAGTACAGTTGTGGTTGTATTATGTACATTTGATATTGCGGGGCGAGCGTCCGACGTGTGGACTGCCGTCACTGCCTGTTTGTATTATTATTTTGGGGCACGGCCAGGTTGCGGTCGATGTACCCGTTGTATGTATATTTTACTTTCTGTACTAGAATTACCCCGCGGAGGGGTGCACGGATAGCCGGTTTCTAGAGGGCAACAAGCCCGCATCTCATGGCATTGAGACGGAGGGGGCTTCACTCTAGGATTGGCGGGCTATTCGCCGCACTCGTAGGGGGTACAGGTTGACCCAGGAGGGGTGCCCAAGTTACCGGATTCCGTGAAGTGCTGGGTGGTCCATTCACGGCGCTGAAGGGGGCTGCCTCGCTTCAGGTTTTGGCGGGTGACTTGCCGCGCCCGTAGGGGTCTAGGATTTCATTGCACAGGCTATCCACACGACCAGGGGAACGTCGGGTTTCAGCGGCTCTGTGAAACCCGGGGATCCCAGATATCTGTTTTATTCTATGATGCTGTACATTTCTGTGATGTTGCATTTTATCACGCCTTGAGCGAATATAATATATTGGTATATATATTAGTAGATGTTGTATATGTTTTGCATCCGCGCTAGTCCAGTCCCCGCTCTGTCGTTAGTTAGCTAACCTAACGGGTAATGACGGGACCCAGTGGCGAATGCGGATGGCATATACGTACATCAGTATATTTTCGTTCTTTGTGGTGTGATCAATTGATGGGACTGCGTTGATTCGGATCAATGCAAGTTAAAAACAAACCTAATCTGATGTTGTTGGAACACTTTTTCAAAAAGCTGTTATTGCAAGGACGTTCACTTTTGTTTTGCATCGTGGTATTCAGATGGAATATCCTGCTCCTCAGTCGACGAGGCAAGGGCCGAGATCCCTTCACCGGGAGTGACCCCTTGGACAAAAGTTTGCGTCAGGGCATTAACTTCACTATAGCCGATTACTTTTGCTTTGCATCGCGGTATTCATTTGGAATATCCAGCACCCCATTCTACGGGGAAAGAGCCAAGATCCCTTCATCGGGAGTGACCTCTTTAGCGAAAGTTTTCGTCACTATATTTTCAAAAAGCTATCCGTTCCTTCAACGATATCAAGTTCATTACGTTAAAGGTTTTCGCCAGAAACCATTCGTAGCCCTCCGTCGTTTCAGACGGGTAGCACGTAGTATTCATGCTGTGTTTGTTGACCTTCGTCAAGGCATAGTGTATGGTAGCTGCTTGTTACCTTTCTGCTGCATAGATAGATGCGTTGGTTTGGGACAGTCGTATAGCCTTGTTGGCCTTCGTCAAGGGCTTGTACGGGTGGATTCAAATTAACATGGATAATGACGGGTAGAACTTGACATGTGACTTATGATTTGTTGACCTTCGCCAAGGTCATAAGAGCATGGGGCAGAAATCACATCGGGAGTTTCAAAAGAACTGAAACTTGCCAGATATGCGCATACCATCTGGAGTATGATGATGTGAGCGGATTCCGTCACGTTATCATGCGATGATAGTTGGATCCCGATTCCCACTGATGAGTTAGTTTACTCCTCGGGTGATCCCGACTAATTCTTCTTTCAGGTTTGGAGGAGAATTTGAGGTACAGTGGGAGGTTTCCTGATTAGATAAATTGGTAACCATTCTGATCTAGGTTAGAGTGCACGCTGAGTGTTTCTTTTCTCTCTCTCTTTGGCAGCGACCATTGACCCGACCCTAAGACTATGACTCAGTGACCAAGTTGACCGAACCTTCTTAACACTGGCTTTTGGATTGTCAGAGTTGCAAACCTCATTGCCACTCCTACTTTTACCCTTTTCTCCAGAACACCCCGTATTACTACGAACGTCCACTTCCATTGGACAAAACCATCGTATGGTTAGATACGAACTCGAAAGAATTTATTCGAGGATGGTTTCAGGTTCTGGAGAAAACGGATAGGATTATTCAGTTGTCTTTTCCTTTTACCTTCTCTCAAGTTGTGAGTACTCCTTGGTTTAGGAGATAGTACACCTATTACGCAAATTGGATAGTCTTCTTCCAAACCTTAGGCTGGTGCCGACCGATAGGGAATGAAGAAAACCAATTAGCCTAACGATGGTGTACAGAAGGTATTAAGTTCAGACAAAGTAAGGGATTAGTAAGAGGGCAAAGTAAATTGCAACAGATATTCACGACCAAACCAAATATTTCGTTACCACTCCCACATCACCTTTGTATTTCTCCAGGACACTCCGTATCACTACGAAGATCCACAGTTTATTTGGATACTCCATCGTATGGTTATATACGAACTCGAATGGAACTTGTTCCAGTTCGGGGATGGATTCTGGTCCAGGAGAAATAGGAATAAGGTTTATTCGGTTGTCTTTTATCTTCACCCTCTCTCATTGCGAGTGTTCCTAGGATTGGGACAGTACACCCATTATGCTTATTGGATAGTCTTCTTCCAAACCATAGGCTGGTGCCGAACGGTAGGGAAGGAAGAAAACCATTTGGCCTAAAGGGGTGTACAGAAGGTAAAGACTAAAGACATATGAAGAGATTTGGAGAGGTGGCAAAGAACTATACGGTTACAGTCGTGAATCTGGAAGAGGCATTACTAGGAATACCAGAATACCCCATCGGAACATTTCAATATTTCAGTTTCACTGTGTAATGTTAAAGGAAAACTGATTTCCCGATTAGACACTTGCTCCAGGGTATGTATTTACCAGGTATGATTCTCACATCTGTATGGTTTTACAGATGATGAGTGGGAGTAGGTTATTGGGAATTGGGTGATCATCCTCATTATATCGGGATTCGTTACAATCGGTGATATTTGAGGAAATCACCTGGGCTGTTTGCCGGTCGGCAAATATTTGGTTTTGAATATCCGCAGTTATGCACCAATTTCAAATTGATATATCTGTACGTCTATTTTCATAGAGTGAGATATACCTTTCTGAAATTATGTCTACGACATTTACCTATATCAGTGGATGGTTAGGTAAGGAGTATTAAACAGCGGTGTAATTCTTCTTAACCATAAGTACAGTTTTCAACCCACGACACACAGTGAATGAGTTTTCAGACTCAAGGGACTTATACAGAGTATTGTATATTGTCCAGGGTCCATCAGGACATAGGGGATGGTCCTCATACTATATTCGGTTTACTTATGACTTCTCTAGTTTTTAGACAGGTGTTTCGCGGAAACACATGGTCTAAATGTTGAGAAGTTATAGGTATTTGAATAGAGTAGAGAACCAGGTGTAGCAAGTATCGGGATTCTTCAAAGTGATCGAAAATGTAGATACTTGTGTATGGTATTCAGTTGATAGTAATGATAAAGAGAAATTGCTTCTCTTTCAGGTTACTCATAATTGGAAGCATTCCTAAGTTGAGTAACGCTGATCAGGCCTCCTTCCATTTAGTTGACATGCACTGGAGACAGTTGCATGATTTGGATCTGGTTCAGTTAAATCAGTGCCTCTGGTCCTATATGGGATATAGAACAGTTCGTATCTTAACGATGTTAAGGTACGGGGAGTTGTCCGGCTTATGATTAAAACCAGACACTGGACAACTCAAGGCACGTTTCTGTAATGGCTGTTTGTGGGTTGACCCAGGCTATGACGAGGGTTGACTTTCTACCATCTGGATGAACAATAGCAATATTGTTCCAGACTCGCCACAGTTTTATTAAAAATGGATTTTTTTAGAAAACAGTAGTGGGAGTATGGTAGAACTGGAAGTGATTCCAGAACCACAAACGATTAATGAAGATTTGATAAGGAACCTAAAGATTCAATCTGGATTGACATTCCATTGGCCACTCCGCATATAAGGTGGGTAACTTCAGGCACCCGAGAGGTACTCCGGTAGACTCAAGGACGGTGACAGGGAAGTTCTTGTTTACCCACAATTGCCATTGCTGTTGTTCCAGGTTGCGAGACCCGGCGGGAGGATGAGTATAGCGTCGTTCTAAACTAGCTTTAGAAGTGTACGTGTATATGTCTCTGCCAGAGGGTTGTCGTAGTCAGTGGGAGCAGCGGAAGCATTGGTGGACAGGTAGCTTATGTCTATTTATAGACTGAAGCACCAGTAGCGGAGATAGATCATCTATTTCTGACGTGACAGTCATGGGTTTGACTTCATCAGAATAGGGGATGGATCTGTTGAGAAGGTAGTAGGGTGTGATGTCATGCCATTTGGATGACATACACAGAATAGGAAAAGAAACTCCTATACTACGATCGGTCATGTTTTGGTCGTCACACAGTGGTTTCTCCACATGGGACTTGGATATTATATCAAACATACTGGTTACTAGATCTATGGTTTTAGATCTAGATTTGGGTGGTTTCCCAATCAGGGTACTTGACAGCATTCTAAGAGTATTTAGGATGGACGACTCCTGGCACGGTAGTGTACCTGCAGAAGATGGAGTCACCCTCTCCAAAGGTGTCTTACAGACTAAAGGGGAGAGGGACGTGCATGATTGGCAGATCACTTGCTCAGGCAATTCAGTCAATCGTGAGATGTCAAGTACCACACCAGATATTGTTCTTGCACTGGATGCAATAAGTTGACATTAATCCAATCCTGGAGAAACAGTCGGAAGCAGTTTTAGAACATAAGTGGATGTTCTAGGGATATGATAACGACAGCCTCATTCGGGAGACAGTTATCATTCCAGGCTTCCAAGGTGACATGGACGACAAGGAGGTTGTCAGAGTTATAGTTTTCCTTCTGATGAGGGGCAGTATTTTGGACAGGTGGTCCAAGGCAATACTGAGGGAGGCATGGCGCAGGAAACTGATTAAGTTCAGTTGTCGATACAGTCTAAGAAGTTTGGATTTGGAGTTCATTTATGAGCTAGGTCCCATCAGACATCCAGACACATTCTAAGACAAGTATTGCTCATTTCAGGAGATGGCTTTCTCCGCGAACTTGAGATATAGAGAGACATAGAAAGATACAACAAAGCGGATCCACTCACTGAGGCTATTCCTCGAACGCAATAGTTTCGCAAACGAGCTTTGTGAGACTGACTAGTAGAGGAGTTGGGTGTTCGGTATCACACGGGCTGTGAGTATGCGACATCGCAATAATTAGCCTTGAGTGCAAGTGGGAGATTGTTGGAGATAGTGCCCTCAGAGTCAATTATTAGGTCACAGGTACGTGACTGCAATGATTGATGGAGGACCTATCCCGGTAGGACAATCTTACTCGAGATGATAGTATGCTATCTGGTTTACCTTTATCATCGTGTACTGCTTTAGGTGACCTGACAAGTCGCTATTACACGTTGATAGAGCCCCTAGGATTCTTGCTTGACCACCAGCAGTATGAGGGCGATCATATAAGTGGGAGCTGGGGGTCTACAAGCATATCCTTAAATGGTCCCTAGTCGTGTGAGTTTTGAGACAGGGCATCGATACTCCAGAGTAGACTAGTGTATACAGTCGAGACCCCGACGAGGGGCGGTGGCCGGTCTCACAAGCCACTGGTGTCAGTTGGATCACCTAAGATGTATACAGGTGCTCATTGGGTTATGAGTACACCGGACAGGACTCGCCGGGAACATGCTAGTTGGTCATATACCAGACGTCAGATGGCAGTTCCCTGGTGACATGTGTACAGGTTAGTTCATCGACCTGGGGATCGTCATTTGTCTTGTGTGAGTTCCCACTGTACTTTGATTACTACCCTACCACGGCTCAAAGGAGTCGTGCAAACAGGTTTTAGTTGGGTACAGTCCCGAGCCACATGGAGGCAGTGAGCGTATCTTCAGGGGTTCGTCTCTCCCGGTATTGGGGGTGAGGTCGCGCTGTGTCTAGGAGAGCCATTACACGAAGCCCTCGGCCGAGGCAAGGAGATTTACTGGTAGGTATTCCAGTAGTATCTCAGGGTGTTCTGGGCTACACTCCGACACGACTTGTACCGCTTTTGGGGGTCTGACTTTTACCAACCCCCTAGGCCCGCCATGCGATGCTCATAGACGAACGGACCGGACTGTACGGATATTGTCACTGACAGGCTCAGTAGGGTTGTCAGGCTGAGTTCGCTCACAGACGCCCCTTTTAGTCAATACCTGGTAGCCCGTTACGTATTGGCTTATACCTCTAACGTGCTAGTGGTTAAATCCACAACCAAGGTGTTGACGAGTCTTTAGAGTCCCCCACATTCTGTTACTCAGCTTTCGGGCGAAAAGTTGTAGAGGCCGTATGGAGATATGGCAAGGTCCGATCAGATACGTGCGGTATTGCACGGATCAGGATCGGACAGTTTGTACTATAGGCCGTATGGATATATGGCAGGGTTCGATCAGATACGTGCGGTATTGCACGGATCAGGATCGAACGGATATTACTGGCCGGCTTTGGTTTAAGCCGGATCCTAGTATAGTACAGTATAGATTTTGTCTCATTGCATTTGTATTTCGGTCGGAATACAAATGCGGGTGTGTATGCACAGTATCGGGGTTTTCCTGTAATTTATTATGGGACCAATTTTCTGGAGTTGCCAGTTTGCTTTCCGTTTCGGCCGATTTCTTTTGTATCGTTCATTGGCCGAAGATTGGTGGAGGAGGGCTTATTTGCATTATTGCAAATAAGCATTTGTGGAGGGGGTCTTTGCATATTCTTGTGTCATAATAGCTTTTCCTTGACCTTGACTTCTTGACTTCTTCTTGTCATCATGGTTTGACTTGTGGAAAGATGATGGTTGCTTTGGAGTGTTGGAATTGTTGTGATCATTTGTTTTTTTCTCATCATCACTTGCTTTCCACCCACCCCCTTGTCTTTGCTCTCTCTCTCCAATCACACAAAAGGGGGGGGGGGCGGCCACTATTGTAGGAGGAGGGATTTTCATTTTCATGTGTGGCATTTTTGGCTTTCAAAGAGTGCTAAGAAAAGCTCTCTAGTTCATCTCAAAAATCAATTCCTCCACCATCTCAAAAGGTAACATCCAAAACCCCAAATGAGACATAACACACTACACATTCTAGAGCAAATCTTGAGCACGTCGACTAGCCAGCTTCGTGCCCGAGTTGCCTCGGCATTGAGGTGGGAGCCCGTAAAAGAAGTAGGCGATGTGGTGCACTTCCGGCGACGAGGTGGAGACCGGAGCTTCCGCAGGAGATCGGGACGACGACGAGAAGACCGGAGGACTTGGATCAGTCGGTATATCTCTCTTCCCCATCTTGTAGTTAGCTAGGACTAATTAATGGTTCGATCCGGGTATTACTGCGCGGCGGTTTGCCAGTTCAAGAAAATTAAAGTTTATCACCGCTTCCGCATTTGGCCGTCGGATTGACGGCCGGGGCGCCGCCGTGCACTTACACATCGAAATAGAGCTCCCAACATGGCTCGTTATTCTCGAGGTGCAGCACTTTTTCGTCGGGAAACTCGCAATTGAGCGGTGATCCTTCTGGTATGGGATGAACAACAAGGAAGTCGACAAAGGCTTGCCCTTTTACTGCTTTCTAAGGAGTATAGATTATGTCAAATTCAAGCAGCATGACAGCCCAACTTGCCATTCTACTGGCTAGGCTTGCTTTGATCATTAAGTGTTTGAGCGGGTCGACCTTGGAGATTAGCATAACCTGATGAGCGAGCAGATAGCGCCTTAGCTTCTTCACAACGAATATCAAAGCCAGACATTGCTTTTCGATCTGGGAATAGTTGTGTTCTTCCCCGACTAAAGTTCGACTAAGGTAGTAGAGGGTGTTTTCTTTTCCTTCCTCGTTGTTTTGGGCAAGGAACTCACCGAGTGACTCACCTAGCGTGGCGGTATAGAGAATCAACGGTTTATTTAGGATGGGAGCAGCAAGTACCGGAGGGTGCAATAGGTACTATTTAATATTTTCGAATGCTTCTTGACATTCGGCATCCCAGATGAAAGGAGCTCTTTTCTTCATGAGCTTCGAGAAGGGCCTGCATCTTCCCGATAGGTTTGAGATGAACCTTCGTATGTAAGCGAGCTTGTCTTGAAAGGATTATAGCTACGTCAGATTCTTTGGAGGAGGTGTCTCCATGATAGCCTTTTTTATGGGTCAACTTTGATCCCCCGATGTCGGACTATGAAACCCAAGAATTTTCCCGATGACATGCCAAAAGCGCACTTTAGAGGATTCATTTTCAGAACATGTTTCCTCAGTCGGGTGAAAACGGTCCTGAGATCTCGGATGTGATAGGACTTGGCTTTAGTCTTGATGAACAAATCATTAACATAACATTCGACGACTTTATGGATTACGTCATTAAAGATTTTGGTCATTACTCTTTGATATGTGGCGCCCGCATTCTTCAGTCCGAACGGCATCACCTTGTAGCTGTATATCCCGATCGGGGTTTGAAATGCTATGTGTTTCTCATCCTCGGGCGACATCTTGATCTGATTATATCCAGAAGAGCCATCCATGAAGGTGAACAGCTCGTAATTTGAGGTATCGTCGACCATCATTTCCATGACCGGTAGCGGAAAGTCGTCTTTAGGGCATATTTTGTTCAGGTCCCTGAAATCGACACAGACTCAGATCTTCCCATTCTTCTTTTTCACTAGAATAATATATACGATCCAATCCGCATATTTCTCTTCTCTGATGAAGCCAGCATCGATGAGTTTCTTTGTTTCCTCGAGAACCTTTTCTTCCATCTCCCTTCTCATTCTTCAAGGAGCTTCTTTGACTGGCTTGACATCAGGAGAAATAGCCAGTTTATGCATAGCCGCTTCAGGGGAGAGACCAGGCATTTATTTGTACGTCCACGGGAAGCAGCCGGCGAACTCATGCAGCAGGCCGATTATTTGCTCTTTCATTTCGTCTGACAAAAGTGAGCTGATGTAGGTCGGCCTTGGATTATCGGGCGTTCCCAAATCAATCTCAGTTAGCTCGTCGAAGGTTGCTTGTCTGCTATCTTCGGGCTCTTGAAGGGCTTTCTTCTGGCTCGGTTAGCTCGTCTTCATCATTTGACTCTTCGCTAGCTTCACCAATATGGATCATGTAGCATGCCTTGACATTAGGTTGAATGAAACCAATACCCCATCTATCTTGGATTCATCCATCTATGAGTGCTCGGACCTGAGGCGGGTACCACAGCCCTTCATAAAACTTCGCTTCGGAGTCCATTTGATATAACCAACATCCGCACTTTTTAAAATATTCCCGCATCTCCAGCGCATAATATTTGCGGTTTAGGACGGCTCTTATACCTCTTTCATAGGGAAGGCACGTGACAGACAAATCATCTGAGTGCACGATAGGATTTGAACCAAAAACAGGATGCCCTTCTGTCCACTCTTTCTTCCGGGAACATAGAAGGTTTTCAGCTAGTCCACGGTGGAGACTGACAATGCATCGAGCTCTTTGCACATCTACTCCGGCCCTTGTGATGGTTAGGGACACTTCTATAACTTTGAAGGTCTCTCTTACCTTTGCTTTTTGCATGAGAGCCCAATCTGCACAGCTGTTGCATGACAGGTCCTCTTTCTCTGATTCTTCAGTGTTGCTTCCTAAACGAAGACGAATTTTGCTACCGGACGGGCCTTCAATATCAGACTCGTCCGTATCACTATCTAAATTAGGGCGAGTTTTACGAAAGGACGGACTTCCAGCGTCAGACTCATCATTGTCACTGCCGAAACCTAGACGCACTTGGGGGTTTTTCCATTTGAAAGTGACAGCCGGCTTAGATTTTCTTTGAGTTTCGGGGTCGTTTTGTCTTTGGTCAACTATGGCTCAGCACTTTGGAGGTTCACAAAATACCGAGAATCTTCATATTGAACTTCATTCACACCGAACGGCTGGATGTCTCCGTCAATGCGTCTTTCTTCTCCATTTTTGGTATACTACATGCATTGATGGAGAGTTGACGGAATGAAGCCGTAATCGTGAAGCGACGGCCTTCTCAGGAGAATCATATAGGATATGTCGGCAACGATCACGTATATTTTAGTTTCGGTTTGCAAATCCCCAAATTTAATTGGCAGAGCTATGGACCTCAAAAATTGCTGGCAGTTTTGATTGAAGCCTTAAATAAGAATTCTTTCCCATGATAGGTGTCGGACGTCCATTGGAAAACTCTTTAGAGTCCGCAAGTTCATGATGTTCACTGAGGACCCCGGATCAATCAATATGCGATTAATTCAGTTTCTATCATTGTACCCTGTGACGTAAAGCGGTCGGTTGTACTCAGCCGTTCCCAGTAATAGGTCTTCATCTTTAAATGTGACCGCGACTGTATGCAGAGTGTACTAGGCCTCTTTCATATTAATTTTAACGAAACGAGCATGATACCGCTTGGGGTTTTGCAAGGCATGAATGAGAACATCTCTGAGCTCCTTGGATAGGACCGGAGCATCATAAATTCTTAAGAAAAACGGAAGCTTTCGGAGATGAGCAAAGATATTATAGTCCACTGGGAAAGGACTAAGTCTTCATGAGCAAGCTCTCCGCCATCTTCTTCATTAACAACTTGTTTTTCCTTCCCTTTTGGGGCGTTGCCTTGATTTGGCGGTAGAGCCTTGCCGCTTATGAGCTGGATTTGGTTGGCCTTCGTGGCGAGCTCCTCATCCTCCTTAGGAAAACAGGGTTCTTCCTCAAAGTCGCTACCAAGGTGGACAACGTAGCAGGTCACTATAGGGATCTCTTCATAGGAGTTTTCTTCTAGCTCCTCCAGAATCTCATCCGCTTCTACGGGGAAGAACTTCTTCAATTGAATTAAAGTTCTTTTCTTTTGTTCATAGTCTTCGAGAGAATCAATATATTTTTGAATGGTCGATCTTCCTGCAAATACTTTTTTGCGTCAAGCTGCACTTTTCTTCTTCTTGAGCTTTTTAGATTTTGAGCCTGATCGAACCGAATTAGTAACTGGAACGGCAGGCTCCTTCTGTCCCTCTCATTCCATTCTGGGCTCTTTCTGAAGTAGATATAGTATCTTCTTCATATTTTTAGACATGTGCATGCTCCATAAAGGCTGCGGCGAGTTAGTTTCATTTCTCATGGTAGCGGGTTCAGCTGTCTGCTCCCAGAAGGCTTCGGCTTGCGTCTTTATAAAGTTGGCGGTTGCAGCTTGATTGTTCACCAACACACTCTTGGACATCTCGATTTCCCCAGTCTTGTACTGCTTCTCAACCCAGTCTTTGAAAATATAGCAATCCTCGATCGCATGACTCACTACTCAGTGGTACGGGCAATATAGAGGATTGTCGGTCATTTTTTCTTCGTGGGGTCTTTTCGACTCTGGAAATTGTAGACCGTTGTTCAAGACATCTTTGAATATCTTGCGGACCTTATCCTTTCTGAAAAAGTAGATTTTGTTCTTTCTCTCCTCTAGTGATGGCCCTTCTCCTTCTAGCACTGGCTTTCGAGCCCAGTCTATTTTTTATCCGCCCGCTTTTCTCTTATCTTCATTGTTAGATGCATTGAAGGCGTTGATCTTGTTGGAGCTCCCACTTTTACGGTTGTCGTTTTTTTTGCTCTTCCAAGACTTGTCACCCTGAGAGTCCGGGGTAGACTCTTGCTTTGAGCGTTCCAACATTTGAACTCTTTGGTCAGCTCTTTAAATGTCTTGTTGCCTGCTGTATATAAGAATGGGACCATCTAATTGCTGAGGTTCCCAATGAGAAGGCCGACGGACTGGTCCTGTTCCTGCGACGGTTCGCACTTGATTATGAGATTACGCTATCTGACGATAAAGTATATGATGCTTTCGTTCTTCCCCGGATTGGTCCTCATAAGGTCAGGAATGAAGATTTTATCACTAATTCTCATGAACCTTTGCCAAAACAGAGACTCCATTTAGGCAAAAGTAGTGATGGACCCATTTGGTATGCTCACGTACCAGTCGAAAGTGACACCGGTCAGGCTGTTGATAAACTGACGAAGAAGGAGTGCATCATTGCCCCTATATTTCCACACGATGCTTTAAAGTGGGTGACGTGCTGATTTGCGTTTCCCGTTCTGTCAAATCTTTTGAACTTAGGAATGACGTAGCCGCTGGGGAACTCGATCAAATCGTACCGTGCGGGATATGGTTGCCCACTACTGCCAATTTCTTTCTGAGCTTTAGTTTTGACAACCAACGTTTTAACCTTGCTGGTGACCAAATTCATTATCCGATCTTATGTTAGCGAGATGGTACCATCTTAGGCCAAGGCATCCCTAGAAGTGGAATGTGGTCGGCTTTCGCGTGGCTCGCCTATAATCGAACCTAAAGGGACATGCATTGGTTGCTTCGGGTTATTATCACCCAGCTCATGAGTGGAAACTTATGCTTGATTGGATGGCGTCCGGGCAATTTGAGCCGTGGGCTGCATCACGACATTCGTCAAGTCATCGATTTTGGAGTAAAACTTGGCCACCTCTTTATTTTTGCTCCTGAGCTGTTTTCGGAGCTCTTGAAACAGCTCTTTCTCTGCGGTCCTGGGATAGAAAGTCAGCTCTTCCTCGCTATCTGAGCTTGACTCCACATAGACTGAGTGGTCTTTCTGCCTGTCGGCCTTATAAGGAGTGTTTTCATCGTCATGCGAAGGCTGATCTTAGGAAGTGGTGGCGACATTCAAACCAGATTGGGTTTGGGATGTGGTGGCTCCAACCTTACTTTTGCTGTGAAGGTTGTCACTGGGACGCGTGCCCACCATGTAGACCGTGTGGATAACATGTCCAGTTGTCTTTTCATTATTGGCAGCTGATTTCGCAGATCGTTGTCGTGGCCTTTCTATTTCGGGAATGGACAATCGATTGAAAATAGCTGGCCTGACTGGGTTCTTGAATGGCACTGGCGCTTCTTTTCTGGCTTTGCTTCGCTGCTTCCGCGCGGCACAGAGTGCTTGATAGACCCTTGAAAAGACGGTGTCATGCTTTCTATGTTGGGGCTGGGACACGTCTCTTTGTAGTATCGTTCGGATTGTTGTCTTCTTGATTCTGGAGGTCATGGCGTTTTTCTGAACCCACTTTAGATGTTCGAAGGAATTGCTGACTTTTACAGCCGACTTAGCTGTCGTTGCGGGGTAACCCTGTTCTTGGAACCTCACGAAATTCCACTTGGCCGGAGTCCTAGCCCTCTTGTTGGCTCTATATCTGAGCCGTTTTGTCTCAACTTTTCTGTTTTGAGCACTTGGCAGGTTTCGTCTCTTCAGGAAGCCTCCATAGACTGAGCAGTGGAGAGCTTTGGAGATACGCCTGATTGTACACTTGTTGGTGTCGTCGCCTGAGCTCGTTCGTGATATTTGATGATGCCCTTTGTTCTGACAGTTTTGCCCCTAGCTGGAGCACCAGAGAGTCGTTCGGACATCGTCTTAAATTTGGGTTGTGGTGCCTTAACGATCACAATGTTCGGCCTCTTTCCCCTTTAGACCAGCTTGGCCACCTGGTTTGCTGGGATTTCTGCCAGATGACCGCTTCCAGCAGGTAGATGATGACAGAACTAAATTGGCAGGGTGGTTCCTCCCACTACTTATTGAAGCTTGCGGGGAGAATCATGTGGGCATTGATCTTGACCACGTACGGGATCGGGGTCGCTTCGGAAGCTGAATTTATCTTAGAATATATCGTCGTTGACAGTTGATTGTTGCTCGGAAAAGAATTATTTCAGTACAAATATCGGTATATAAGTTAAATGCGTTCGCATGAACACTTGAACCAAGATATGGGAGGAGAGAAATGTCTCACCGGGCATGGCAGAATTTGTAGGGTGTTTTTCATCACCCCATTGAGATGGGAATGTGCATGCTTGTCAGGCATATTGTTGGATATAGTGCCCTCAAGGTAATTATTATGATTGCAAGTAGGTGATTATGATAATTGAGGGAGGACTTATACATGTATAACGGTCTTACTCGAGATAATAGTATGCTATTTGGTTTTTCTTCATCATTGATGAAGCCCGTAGGATTGTTGCTTGACAACCAGCATTATGATGGCGATCATATTTGTGGGAGCTGGGTTTCCCATAAGCATATCCTTAAATTCCCTAGTCATGGGAATATCGAGACTGGGCATCGAAATTTCGGAGTAAACTAGTGTATACGCTTCTAGACCCCGAGGGGCGGTGGCCGGTCTCATAAGCCATTGGTGTTGTGTCACCTAAGATAGTATACATGTGCTCACTGGAGATGAGTACACTGGATGGACCCGCCAGGAATTTCTAGATGGTATTATATATATCGTCAGATGGAAGTTCTCAGGTAGCATGAGTACAGGTTAGTCCTTTGATCTGAAGTCGTCATTTTTCTCATGTGAGTTCCCACTGTACTTTGATTACTACCCTACCAGGGCTCAAAGGAGTCGTGCATACAGGTTTTAGTTGGGTACAGTCCCGAGTCACATGGTGGCAGTGGTCGACAATCAGGGATTCGTCTCTCCTGTAATTAGGAGTCGATGTCGCGTTGTGTTCAGTTGGTTATCACCAAAAATCCGTAGCCACAGTGGATGAGATTTACTAATAGTTGATTAGTAGTATCTCTATTGGTGATGAGCTTGACTCAGACAGGACTTATCAGGTTAGTAGGGGTCTGACGTTATCCATCCCGTAGACCCGATATGTAATACTTTTTGACGAAGTGACCGACTGTACGGAGATTGTCACATTTAGGCTTAGTAAGATAAGGACGCACTTGATTGTTGACCCCTTTTCGATAAGTACCTGGATAGCCGTTACGTACAGCAAGTGCCGCTGACGTGCTTGTGGTTAACCCACTGCCAGCGTATTGTGTAGTTTTAGAGTCCCACACAGAGGTTTTTTCTCAGTTCAGGCGATTGATGTAGGAGTCGTACGTTGGTACGTGCAGGGGTCCGATTAGATATGTGTACGGGATAGACGAATTTTAATCGGACGGTTGATAATACTATCCGGCTTATGATTAAGCCAGATTATTAAATTAGGTTTTGATTCAATAAGTTATGTATGTATTTTGATACATATATTTTAGTATTATTGTTCACTGTTCATTTTCTTTCTTTGGTGCTATCCGTATTTTAATATGGATACACGTATATATAGCGATACATATACCAGGTGAAGCACTCCGTATTTATACGGGAATGCTTCTAGAAGAAGGACACATCATATTTGTTTTTCTTTTTAGAAAAATAAATGGGAAATGAGGTGGCATGAAGAATGCTTATGATTGTAGAGAGGAATGACATGGATCGTGATGTGCATTTATTGGTGCGCTATTGCATCATGGTTGTTATTTATGTAGCCATTCTCTTTTCATATAGGACTTGATCATTTTTTTCATCCATCATGCTTCATGCCTCATAGTGTGGAGAAAAAGACTTAGCCATATTTTTCTCTTCTCCTTCTTCTTCTTGCTCTCATGAGCATGAATTCTAGAGAGAAATTTTTAGTGAAATATTCCTATATCACCGACCATCCACACCTAGCAAGTTTGGATCATCGGTTAGAACCTTTTCCGGTTTCCTTCGGGTGGATCGTCTTCGGCGAGGGTGTTCAATTTTCAAGTATGATCCTGACGACTACGAGCTTGGTAGGGTCTTCCACAATTAGGTGGACACATGACAAAGATTTTAGTTTCTCAACCATTATATATCTAGTTGCTAGTTTAGGTTTTTGGATCGTATCTTGGGTTTTACGGGCGTTTGGTGCTCGCATAAATTCTTGTTTTTCGCTTCTGCCTTAGCCGCGGCCATCGCGGCACGGGAACCGAAACCTAACACGTATTACAGATTCCCTGTGTGTATGGTAGGCCGGGTTTATTGATTGTGGGGATCCGAATCTCCGGCAGCCACGGACTAAGCTGTCGTTAATTACCCCTTGCCTTTAGAGTGAGGGAACCTTCGATTGACAGGTTAAACCAGTCTTGCGAAGTCAATGTGCAGGATGCATATGTGTGTGACTTGAGGGTTTTGGGTATATCTGGGGATTTGCAGAGTTTACGGGGGTCCCACTAACCAGATAGCAAGCTGGGTGTCAAGGGGGCTAGCAGCCCCCTTGCGGGGTGCAAGGCAGCCCCCCGTCAGAAATTTTTCTCTAACGGGGGATGTGTTTTAAGTGTGAAGCGTGTAGGAAAAAGAGGGGCAAGGAGCGTCCTAAGGATGCGTGAGATGGCATATAGGTGCCGGAAGCCAGCGGGCCACGTGCGTGGCGCACGGGCGCCGGGCGCCAACGGGTCATGCGCCCTGCATGCAGGAGCTGGGCGCTAACAGTTCACGTGCATGTCGTGTGGGCGTTGGGCACCAGCGGATCACGTGCTCTGCATATGGGCACTGGGCGCCCGCGGAAAAAAGGTCTTAGCCCTGGACTGGGGATTGAACTCTCGAGTGACTTTTGGAGTTAAACTCCTAAAAAAAGGATCTTTTGTATAGTTAAACTCCTAAAACATCTGGAATTTTAGGGTTCAACTGCTTTAAGAATTTGGATCTTGGAGTTGAGCTTCTAAAAAATTGGTTTGGAATTAAACTTCTAAAGAATAGATTCTTGTTCGGAATTAAACTCCCAAGAGATTTTAGGAGATGATGAAAGGGGACCCCTTTATTCTCTCTTGAGTCCTGGATCTTCTCTTGAGCCTTAGATCATCCCAAAGTGGGATTTTTGGAGATGGTTCTCTTTCTTCCTCCTCTCTGTTGGCTGAATCTTGGAGAAAAGGGGGGTGAGACTTAAAAAATCTCATATTTTAGTGATTTGATAGGAGATCTGAGCTTTCCTTCATGGGTTTTATGGTGAAAACTATTTCTTTTTGGAAAAGGAAGAGTTAAACTCTTGATTTAATTCAAAAAAAAAGAAAAAGGTTTAAAACCTTGAGGAAGGAGAAGGAGGCACAGAACCCTAGAATTTTTGAGAGAATAAAAGTTGTTATTGATTTTCTCATCATATTTACCTTTATCGGCTACACACTTTACATATAGCCCCTTAGGCTTTTCTAAATGGCACTTGTGTCACCCCATGCCTTATGTGCTTATTTTTTTTATTGTACATAAGCCATGCGGTTTACAAAAATTTTGGCTTTTTGCCCATTTTACATACATTTATTTCTAAAAATTGCATTTAGACTAATTTATCTCCTCCTTTTTGGCAAAGAGCCGGCCCCTTCTATGCTTTGTCTTGACTTGGGCTCGGGCCCACTTGGCTTAGGGTTGACTTTGACTTTGACTTGGTCAACCGGGGTGTAATTTTTAACCCCAATAGACTTGTCCCTCAAGGTTTTCTCCTTCCGGTCTTATATCTTGACCGGTTGCTGCTTGTAGGTTACGTCAGTCCCTACTGTGATTTCAGAATGATCCAAAATGTGACAAAGGTTGCCGACATACTTTCTTAACTGCGAGATATAAAAGAATTACGCACGTTTTCCAAAAAGGTGGTAAGCCTCAACGATACACAACCTCACCGTCTCTTTCCAGGATGTTAAATGGCCGATGAGTCATGGGCTGAGCATTTCGTGCTTTCTGCATCGTATCCTCACTTTCACTGTTTCTACAATCACCTCAATCTCAAAGTTCTAAAACTACAAGATCATCCTCATTCAACTTAGATCGCCACTTCCTCCAGTATAAAGCTCAACCCATCTTAACCGTTTCATGTTGAGGTCTTCCGGGATGAAGATGTGCTTCAACCAACCGTGTCGACACATTCTCCTTAAGGTAGTGTCTCCATATTTTCAAGATGAAAAACAAAACTGCCAGTTCTAGATCTGGATAGGATGTGTTCACAAGTTTTTAGTTGTCTTAACGCATAGGCAACTACCTTGTCGTGCTGATACATCGCACCACCAAGTCTCTTCCTTGAAACATCGTGGTGGATGTCAAAATTTCTGGGTCTATTAGGGATGGCGAGGATGAGTGCGTTAGTTATGACCTACCCTTCTTAGAATAATTCCATATTTGAAATTTTCAAAGGGGTAAGCCACTACTGGGCACGGAAATCTAGAATTCTGTCAAGAATCCTCTCTGCTGCATGTGTCGCTCCTGAGAGTTGGTGTATCGCTTGATGCAAGAAAATGTCAAAGAATGGTTTAGATATAAAGAATCGAAATGTGTAAAATCAGTAGTTGCTTCCGGATATATAGGAAAAGTTTGGAATTTGAAGGAAGGTTATAGGTATTTCTAAACTAATAGAGAAGGTATAATGGGACATGTTGGAAAACTTGAGAGATAGAAGCAAAAAGGAAGCTAGTCGAATATGGATCTAAGAAGAATTATAGTGGGTCTAACTAAGAATTGCATTGAAGGATAAATAAGCAAGGCATCGAAAAGGAATGTTGAAAATGAAAGGAGTAACTCTGCTATCTTGCCCTGTCGCCTTAGCCTCCTCGGCTGTCATAGTGAAGGTCTAGTGTTTTGGTCCATTCCGCTGCGCTTGCTGAAACACATGCTCCTGTGATAGAAAGGGTGGTCTCTTCGATGACGCCTCATGACCGGTTGGTTTAGTGGCGGGAAGTGGTCGGTTTCCTTATTGTGGTGCCCCATAGTTAGCCGGCTTGTTGATTGGGCCTAATTGTCTCCTTCTCTTAAGATAGTCCCCAATAACATGATCTGGAGACCGACAAACTATGCAGAGTTTGTTCAAAACACGACAGTCTCTCATATAATATCCGGCTCTACAAAAATGATTGCATACAACGACTGATGTTCTTGAGAGAGTTGGCCCTGCCGGCCTCTTGAATTGCTACCCTCCATTGAGTTTGGAAGATGATCTGTCATGCCCCGCTTCCCGGTATACGGCGAAGGGGACGGAATTGGTCCGCTGCGTATATACTCAGAAGTATATACGCTAAGCGTATCTAAGCAATATAAAGATAAATACACAAGAGACAAGATATAATAAAAAACATCAACTTTTATTTATTAACATTCTTTTGTACAATGCATGAAAAGGAAATACAACTGAAATAAAACGATGCCTAAACAATGGTATAACAGGAAATGAAAAGTACTGAATGGAAAATGTACAATGAAACTAGAGCTTTGGTTCTTCAGCAAACTGATCTAAGTCTTCTGCAGATAGCTCGATCTCTGTCGGGTCCAAACCACCTGACGACATTCAAAGAAGAAAGAAATAGAATGTCGTCAGCGAACAGGTCGCTCGGTAAGTCCCAAAGATAAGAGGAAAGTATAATAGACAGAATAAGAAGGTATCTTTTAAAGTTGTATTATCTTGTTGTAATGTTGTGTTACCGCTGTTGTATGTAGCTTGGTACAGAAGGATGCCAGTGTATACGAGAGGGGTCTCTATATGCTAGAGATCAGGGCAAACGGAATGTACAAGGAACCGTTAAGCCACGGTAAAACAGCAACGGTATATAGATTAGGTGTCTTAATCTTACCACCTCGTGCCACTTTTAACACCTTCCGTACCAATCTACCCCTTAAACCTCGTAGTGCTTTATTTGTATTGTTTTGTACTGTAAATTGAATTAAGTGTATAATTGAAAGACTAACCGAAACCATGATATCAGTAAACAGATGTAACCGTAGAATCATGTAAGTGGAATAATTGGAGAACCATGTAAATGGAATGTATATCTATGGTTCGGTTCAGTCAAGTCGTATAGATTGATAATTGGATTCATGGATTCATGTTGAAAATTGTAGATTGTAGATTGACTTGAATTATATTCAAGTCAGATTAATCAGACTCAAATCCGAGTCAGACAATTAAAAATGTAAATCGAAATCTTGATTATTTCTTAAACCTATAATTGTTAGGGTCCTTAGGGTAATTTATAAAACTTGAGGGGGGTTTATGTAAAAATACTTTTATATACTTTTCAAAATACACCTCAAGTATTCGTTTGTGATATTTCTAGTGAAGATATCCTAGTTTCAGAAATAAAGGTATTTATTTGAAAAATTGATTTATTTGGAATTCATAGTATTTTAGTGTAAAATTTATTCTTGTGATTTTTAGAAAAAGGTGGAATATTTATATCATAAAAAATAGATATTTTAATGATAAATATACATATATTTATACAAAAATAATTTTAATAAATATTTTATATTCTAAAAATCTCATTTTCTTAAGATGTCGTATTTTAAATCTTTCGAGACCGAATGCTCCTTGCGGAGGTCTGAATCTCGCACTACTAAGCCCGAGATTGTGCGATAAACCGTACTATCCCGAACGGGTTCCCCAAAATGGGTTGTAGCGGCGCTTTGCAAAGATTGTAAAATACTAAATCCTTTAGAAAACGGTTTTATGAAGTAAGTGGTATTTATTTGTAAAGATGTCAATTTTTCCGTATTCTATGTTCTATGGTCTCCTAAGTCAATTTAACTATTCCTAACTGGTCTAAACGACAAGTTGTGGGATGTCTCAAATCGCCTCTTCACCGCCAATTGTGGCCAGGTAAGTACAAGTGAAGAAAGGAGGGATCCGCTCACAATCACCGTGAGACGGGCCTTTTAAAGTTACCTTTCTCACTTGCCTAGCCTACACACCACAAAGTCAGGTTTAGATAAACGACTGATGTCCACAACTTATCGTATTTTCATAATAAGTGGTAATTCTTTAAAAAGTGTATCAAAACTAAACCTTTTAGAAATGGTTTTATTAAGTATATGTTATTTAAATGAAAATGTTTGTTTTCTCTAATATTCTAGGTTCTCGGGGGTGTTGCATATGAGTGTGTGAGGAGGTAGATCGTTACCTCGTGATCTACTTTAAATGTATAGTAAGTTTGATGGGGTTAAATGAAGGATTGAAACATTGTGGTATTTAAGTGAAAAATACAATAAATTGAAATAGCTATCATTTCATGTGATGAAACTTGTTCAAATTGCTTGATTAGTGTTTAATAGTCAACATGAGGAAGTTTAAGTATGGTTGTATTAGTGAGAAGTGGAATTTTATAGAAAACCGAATCGAAAATCGGATTTGTTCCGATTCCGTCGGGTTTTGTAAATCCGTATTTTGAGAATGGAAAAGAGAGATAGAAAGGGACTTACGGGTTTTAGATTACACGAGAGAGTGAGGGGGAACTAGAGGAATCGTTGATGTGTTGCGTCATCGCCGATAGTTCCTAAAATGATAGCCGGAAGTTCCGTCGGAAATTCGTCGGAGTTTCGCCTCGAGCTTGTTTTCAATGTACACGATTCTTGGAAATTTTTTGAGAGAGTGGGCTCAGGATTTTGGGGTGAGAGGGTAGAGGGTAGGGGGTGTATTTATAGGGTAGGCTAGGGTTAGGGTAGATGAAGGGTTTTTAAATAAAAAATTTGTAAAATGTAGGAAATTCATTAAAAATTGTAGTAAATGGGGTATATTTAACTCTCTGGAACCGATCCATTTATTTGGAGTGTGCAGGGGAGTTTGGAAGATGAAAAGACAGATTTTTTGTGTTGGGGACTCGGTCGTCCGGCCGAGTCCGGCCGGCGGCACCGGCCCGAGTCGGCTGGTCCACCGGCCGACTCGGCCGAGTCGGGGTGCCAGGGGGTGGAGGGTTGTCAGGTGTGTCCTCTGGTATTTTTACATTAGTGGGTGTAGTGGAAAAAATGGGAGTTATCGTGTGTGGACTGTTGGGCTTCTATAGAATTTAAAACAAAATAATACAAAAAATAATGTGGGGCAGGGGATTTGAACTCCGGTGGCTTGGTTCAGCAGTGCAAGGTGTTACCAATGAGCTACAAGCTCCTTCTTGTAATTATTTGTGTGAAATAAATACTTAAAGTGGTAATAGCAATATTAAATACCCCAAGTATACTTTAAATTTAAATCAAATTTATGTATACTAAAAATGGAGTTGTTACACGATCCTCTTGAAAATTGACTTGTCGGTCGCTTAACACCTGACGAGCGGTGATTCTTCCTTATGTGTTTCTGTAGATCTT
Organism: Agapanthus africanus; assembly: GCA_030015575.1. Taxonomy (NCBI): domain Eukaryota; kingdom Viridiplantae; phylum Streptophyta; class Magnoliopsida; order Asparagales; family Amaryllidaceae; genus Agapanthus; species Agapanthus africanus. Next base: position 215,100,604 of record JASDDO010000014.1, on the reverse strand, counting down.
CAATGTTTCGCGCTGCATCTAAAATTGCATCATAATTCGAAAGGGCAGCAGAAGACATGGAGGATTGCGTTTCAGGTCCAACCCTTGTCGAAATCTCTTAGCATATGGTTCTTGGGGTTGCCAACAAGTGAAGTGCGAACTGACTTAACCTTGCGAATTCTAAAGCATACTCATCCATAGGCTTATCCCACATGCTCTTGTGTGCCATGGTTGGAAAGTACTGGGTATCAAAGCATTGTTTGAACATTTCCCAGGTGATGGGCTCTTTCAGTCTACTTTCCTCTGCTTCCCACCATATTCTAGCATTATCCATGAGTTACAGTTTAGCAATGTTTATCTACACATCCTTAGGAATTTGAGCGGCACCAAGATCATTGACGGTTCCTTTGAGCTATTTCTCGGCTTCAAAGGGAGTTTCCTTTCCTGAAAATGTCTTAGGGTACAGGGATCTGAATTGCTTCACTCCCGCTGAACCTTGACGGATTGGAGCTAGTGCCTTGCCTAAAATCTCAGCTTGTCGCTGCCTACTTTCTTGCAGCTCTTTGTGAAGGGCAGCTGTCTGCTGCTGCTGCTGTTCTAGTAGTCCTTACATCATTTGCAACATAGGTGCTTGTTGAGCAGCGGCTTCATTGATCCTATTTCCTCTTCTACTGAAGTCAGGGCGTCGTCCGGCCATTGTGGTCTGAATAAGAAGGGGTTAGGTTACTAATAGACTGAAGGAAGAGATAAGATAGTAAATTGCACGGAAGAATAACAATTAATATAATAGGAAAGACAATCAAGGCTATCACGACCCAGAATTGGCACATGACCAGCACGAGAATTAGGTGAAGTCTACAGGACCCCGCCGTAAATCAAGTAAGCCGAAGCCCAGAAATCTAAATCTTTTTGCAGAAAATAATGGAGGTGCAATTTTGAAATATCGGCATAACGAATTTAAGCCTTTCTTTCAAAGTATAAGTAATATCATATGAAAATACAATGGTTAGTATCTATCTTTGAAAACATTTTCGTCCTAGAAATTTGGGCAGCACCTCCCTTGTATATTTTGATCCAAAACCATACATATGCAATAATATAGGCATCCCCAAACGGGAGCTAGCTCTTCGCCAAATGGCGGAATCACAACTACGGACAATAGCCTATATAAGACTCCCTATGGTGAAGATCCATCACAGAATGAAGGTAAAGTAGACCAAGATATCATCAAGCTCAAAAGAGGCAATACATCCATCTCGCTCTAAGTCTTAAGAATATAAAAGTCTGTGTCTAGGTCTACCAAATATACAAAGTCTGGTTTCTGATTGATGGAGCTTTAACTAGATACAACAGAAATAATAAGTACAAGGGTGATCACGATACAAATGTGTATTGTTCATATCATAATTTTGCATTATTATATTCCCCATTCTTATTCATTTTACAAATAATTAGGTGCTTTTGATCCATGTCTGTTACATAGTTGCAGGTTACAGGTTGTCGGAACAAAACAGTGAAAATGATGAAAAGATGATAGAAAAGTGAGAGTACGACCAACAAATAGAAGAATCTTGATCATGCCTACAGTTTGAGGGACAAATAAAGATCAATGAACAATTTCACAAAGTACAAAGGCAGCACAAAGATTCAAGACTTCAACGCGAAGCAAACGGTAAAAGTCCACAACATTCTGCACTGTGGAAATCTGGAAGAAACTAGAAGACATTCTGAGAAACCAAGTGAAGAAACCAGAAGCCAAATGCAACATGAAGTACACCTGAGAAAATGAGCCAGCAAGCAATCAAGATGGCCGTGGATCCGCGGCCAAACAAGGTATATGGCCGCGGATCCGCGGCCATACAGTACATGTGTCGGTGCAAAAAGTCGGCAGCGGCGGTGCGTTGACTAGGCTTCTCAGGGTAGTTTTGTAAATGTAGATAGGGATCAGATGTAAACCCTAGGGTTTTTATAATCTATAAATAGGAACCCTACAACTCTTTTTGTCGCATGCCTCTTTTTATTTATCTATTTCAGAATTTTATTCGCTGTAAATGTTTGAAGAGTGCATCAAATAAAAAGTAAGTTTTTCTTTTCTATGCCTTAGTTTAATTTCTTTTCTGTCCTAGTATAAATTTTATTTATCTGCCCTAGTTAATTAGATAGCAATTTTATTTATCTGCCGTAGTTTAGTTAATCAGGTTATTGAATTAAAATCATAAAAATGTCTCTTTTTATCAATTCCCTAAAGAGTGAGTAGTTCCTCACTTGTTAGGGTTAAGAATGGGAAAGGTTTGAGAGATGAAAATCTCTCACCCCTTTCTTGCCCGTCATACATTTTAAATAGGACTCTATGCATACATACACACACCGCTCACTATGGCACCCTATCCCACGAGGTAGCGGTGATACCATAGTTAAAGACCGGTTGTGTATGTTTTCCATGGAGGTTAGGATAAGAGTTAAGAAAGAACGGATAAGGACCTGGAGGAAGAAACCTAGTTTCTTCCCGATCGTACTAATCCCCTTTGTTAATTATTACCTTAATACCTAAAAAGATCCTAATTAGGGCATAGAAAGTGGTGAGAAATATTGAATTTCCAAACTTAACCTAAACCTAACCCTAGCAAGATTTTAATCCTAATCAAACTCACTTCAGTTTTTAGTGATAATCAATCCTACCACAATTGGAATTAACTTGTTAAAACAAATAGAAAATACACAAAATCCCTGTGGACCGACCCGTACTCAAATGGCTAGCTACCAAGCGACGCCGTTTTTGATTGCGGTTAACTATTCTTTGATTTACCTTTTAAAAGCGAAAGCGCATAAAACCACGCAACAATCAAATGGCGCCGTTGCCGGGGATGGCGTAGTTATTTTCTTTTTGTAATTTCGGGTTAATATAAAAATTGAAAAATCATAAAAACTGAAAAATAAAAAAATATAAAAATTTATCATCTTGTTATTTTTTGAAGGGTTTTCGTTTGAATTGTGTAGGATCAACAAAAAGATTCAGATCTGGAAAAATCCAGTGAGCAAAACTGTAAACAGCAGATCTGAACAAAAAGAGGAGAACCACAACAGAGAAACAGAAAAAAATGGAGATCTGAACCGACAAAGCCACCGCGGAACCGCCGCCAGAAGCTCTCTTTGACCGCGGAACCGCTGTGGCTTGCTGACGTCAGCAAGCCAAAATTCCTCTGTAAGCACTCTTTTCTTCTCTGTAACCCCCTAATATCCTCTGAAAAATTTTCCTGCAGGGTTCTTTGTGCAAAAACATCTCTCCCTTCTCCAATAACTTGATCTTATGCAGGATTCTTTGCGCCGTAATAAAAAAAAAATTGGCAAGTGTTTTGTGTGTTTACTGCTTTGCATTCTTTAAACTGACTTTTAAGGGGCTTTAACACCAATCCAGATTGGGTAGGGATTTCATTACCCTTCCTAGGACCCCAAAAATCACAAAAAGCATTTTGCATTAACCATCGAGTTAATTAAAAAAGATTAGACTCAGCCTTAAGGACTGTCGCGCTCAATAGGACAAAGAAATAGTTGTAGGCATCGATCATTTATGTAAACCAGATTTTGTGGTGCCTAGGCTAGACAAGTGGGGAAAGGTAACTTTAAAAGGCCCGTCTCACGGTGATTCGTGAGCGGATCCCTCCTTTCTTTACTTGTGCTTACCTGGCCACAATTGGCAGTGAAGAGGCGATTTGAGGACCTCACAACTTACCCTTTGGAATAGTTAGGAGCAGTCTAGTTGATTTAGGAGACCCTAGATCTAGGCTTGATTGTGCATATTGTGATTGCTTAAACGTGTGTTTAAGCTTCTTATAAAAATCTTTTTGCAAAAAGCTCCTTATAAAAATAAAAACACAAAACAAAAAATTTTTACAAAAACTTGCCACTTGTCGCTAAGAAATCCATTGCACCCCACTTACACCCACTTCGTTCCATTGACGTTTTCTTACCCCCACCTTCTGTTTTTACCCTTTTGACTACATTACACCTCTTTAGTGTATGTCCAATTGGACTAGGGACACTAGCGCCCGTTTAGTCCGTGTCTCGTTAGTGCCGATTGACGACGCTTTCGACTCCGAAGTCGAAATTCCATCCACTTCTTTACCTTCACCTTCATATTCTTCGTCTTCTATGGAGATGTCGAGATTCAATCCTAACAACCCCTTACCCGCAGGACTGATTCCACCTCCACTAGGTGCGAATAACCCACCAAACCCACCTGTTGAAGCGCCCCAACGAATCGCGCTCCAGGATCTTTTCTACCCTATCCGCACCGCACTTCCCACTTGTCTTTCACTTCCACCGGCTAATGGGGATAACTTTGAAATAAAACCCCACTTCATCAATATGTTGCCCAAATTTCACGGGCTGGAATTCGAAGATGCCTACATCTTCATTAACAAATTCCAGAATGTTTGCGCAATGATGAAGACAACACAACTTTCTGATCATGCTATAAGATTACGTGTCATTCCATTCACCTTATGTGACCTAACCGAGAAATGGTTATATAGCACAGTATCACACTCAATAAAAAATTAGGAAGAGTTTGTTAAGGCTTTTCTAAAAAAGTTTTACCCACACCACAAGACCGCGAGAATTCGCAACGAAATTATTCAATTTTCCCATCTTCCTTTCGAACCTTTTTGAAACTGTTTTGAAAGATTTAAAGACCTACTTGTTCAATGCCCTCACCACGGTATCGAAAATTGGCAACTTTTCCAAACTTTATACGAAGGATTGAACCCAGCAACTAAGCAGTTGTTGGAAACCATTTGTCAAGGTCACTTTCTTACAAAATCAAGCGAGGAAGCTTGGCAATTTTTCGACGATCTTGCTGAACAAAAACTTCAGTGGGAAAGCACTAAGACCACTTCATCTACTTCATCAGGTCAGTCTAGGGTGGGAATACATCAACTTGATATGTCGATTGCAATGAAGGCCGAAATGGATGCACTTACGAAAAAGCTAGAAGCAATTGAGAGCAAATTCTCATCACCTTCTCCTGCCCCTGCTTTACCCCCACGCACTATTTGCGCTTGTTGTTCGGACCCGTCCCATCTTACTAAAGAGTGTCCTTACTATCCACCTGTTTAAGGACAAGATCAAGTCAATGCTGCCTTTCAGCAAAGACAAAAAAATGATCCATACTCTTCGACTTATAATCCTGGTTGGAGGAGCCATCCAAATTTTGCTTGGAATCAAATTCAACAACAATTCCAAGGCGATAACAACTCTCAACAACAAGCACCTCAACAAACTCAATATCAGCAACCTTTCCAACCCCAACTTTACCCAAACCAAATGAACAATTTTGTGCTCAACAACTCTTATCCTCAAAACAATTTTGTTCAGCCGAATAACGATAAGGTTTTCTCGCTAGAGCGAAGTCTAGATGCGTTTTTAAAACAATCTAAATAATCCGCAGTAAGGTTGGAGACTTCTATTCAATCTTTGGTGCAAAATAGTGGTTCACATGATCAAAGCATCAAATCAATTGAGGCCCAAATTGCACAATTAAATGCTGCGTTAAGCGAGCGAGAAAAGGGAAAGATTCCGTCTCAACCATGGCCAAATCCCGGTCACACACACAACGCACGTGTTGCTTATGAACAACAAAATCATAATGTAAATGTTGTGACCATATTGAGATCTGGAAGAGTGTTGCACAATAATGTGGGCATTAGTGATGACACCCCTGCCGGTGCTTCTTCTTCATCTTTTTCTTCTTCTTCATCTTCATCTTCTTCAGAGCCTATTCTTTATTCTTCACAAGGCTCTACTTCTTCTACTTCTTACGGACCCACGTCTCACTTCACGAACACACCAACACTGGGATCCGTTCCAACTCCGCAATCTACTCCACAAACATTGGACTCAACAAATTTTCAAAATATTCCATTTCCAAACAGGTTGAGATCCAATAAACCTACTCCCCAAATGGAGAAGATTGTGGAGTTATTCAAATAAGTTAGCATAAACATACCTCTCTTGGATGCAATCCAACAAGTCTCTTCTTACGCGAAAATCTTAAAGGACTTATGCACCAAGAAGAGGAAGTCACAAGTACCGAAGAAAGTTTTCGTGGCTAGTGCTGTAAGTGATGCTCTTATCCAACCTTTACCCCAAAAACATAAGGACCCCGGCTGTCTACAATTTCAATAACAATTGGGGATAAGAATATCAATAGAGCACTTTTAGATCTTGGTGCTATTGTTAATTTGCTACCCTATTAAGTATATGAACAATTAGGCGTTGGAGAGCTTAAACCTACCTATTATACTCTCCAGATGGCCGACCGATCTATCACCCATTCTAGGGGTGAGTTAGAGAATGTGTTAATTAAAGTAGGGGATTTCATCTTCCCCGTTGATTTCATTGTTATGGATACACAGCCTGTAGCTAACCCCCGGAGTCAAATTCCGGTGATACTCGGTCGACCATTCCTTGCGACTTCTAATGCGGTGATCAATTGTCGAAATGGTTCGACGAACCTATCTAATGGAAATATGACAATTGAACTCAACATTTTTAAGTTGGGGAATCAGCCCTTCGAGCCTAATGCTAGTATACTTGATGTTTGCTCGATCCACGAGATCACGCAGGAGGACTGTGAGCTCGAAAAATTTCTGTTCGATCACAGCAGTTTTGACACCACTGGTGCGTTCCTCCTAGAATCTGACACAGCTTTCACACCGGATAACGATTACGAGTGTTTCACTTTTTCGGACGATTTTGAAGAATCACCACCCGAGTTTGAGTCCTTTGATTTTTCAGATGAGTTAGTTGAACCATCCGACTCGGTTGCTTACACTCGCTCTGAACCATTGATGGAATCCTTTGAGTTCAAGACATTTTCACCATTGTTACCCTCAATTGTTTCACCTCCGAAACTTTAACTCAAGCTTTTGCCGTCTCACCTTAAGTACGCTTACCTAGGTGAGAATGAGACCCTTCCTGTTATCATATCGGCATCTCTAGCCCTCGAGCAAGAGAAAATCCTTTTAATGGTTTACAAAATAATCGGCAAGCTTTTGGCTGGACTATGGCGGACATCAAGGGGATTAGTCCCCTCATAGTTGAATATCATATACATATGATGGATGATGCCAAGCCAGTAAGGGATCCACAGAGACGCCTCAACCCTATAATGAAAGAGGCTGTCAAAAAGGAGATTGTAAAATATCTTGATAGTGATATCATTTACCCTATCTCTGATAGCCAGTGGGTTAGCCCCATTCATGTTGTCCTAAAGAAATCGGGCATAACGGTCATAACCAATGAGGCGAATGAGTTAATACCTACTCGCACCCAAACGGGGTGGCGAGTTTGTATTGATTATAGAAAACTCAATATCGCGATAAGGAAAGACTACTTTCCGTTACCTTTTATTGACCAAATGCTAGAACAATTGGCTGGGCACGAAATTTACTACTTTTTGGATGGCTATTCCGGCTATAATCAAGTTCCCATTGCTGAAAAGGATCAAGACAAGACCATATTTACTTGTCCTTTCGGTACATTCACTTACCGTCGCATGCCCTTTGGGTTATGCAATGCACCCTCTACTTTCCAGAGGTGTATTATGGGTATCTTTTCAGACATGGTGGGGAAATTCTTGGAGATTTTTATGGATGATTTCTCCAATTTCGGAGACTCCTTCGACGAGTGTTTGCTACACTTAGACGCAGTTCTTACCCATTGTAGGGATAAGAACCTCACTTTAAATTGGGAGAAATGCCACTTTATGGTACGAGAGGGTATTGTCTTAGGACATGTCATCTCGCAAAACGGCATTGAGGTTGATAAAGCCAAGATTGAAGTCATTTCTAATCTTCCTCCTCCTAAATGCATCAAAGACATCCGAGCCTTCCTTGGCCATGCCGGTTTTTATAGACGGTTCATCAAGGACTTTAGCAAGATAGCTAGACCCTTGACTCTTTTACTGGCCAAGGACACAACTTTTGATTTTGACTCAACCTGCATAGAAGCGTTCGAGTCATTGAAACACTCACTTATTTTTGCACCCATTCTTACATCTCCCGACTGGACGCATCCATTTGAAATTATGTGCGATGCATCTGATTTTGCCATTGGTGCTATTCTTGGACAGCACATTAATAAGATGCCGCACATGATTTATTACGCTAGCTGAACATTAAATGAGGCCCAACTGAATTACACAACAACAGAAAAAGAAATTTTAGCCGTTGTGTTTGCACTAGAAAAATTCAGGCCCTATTTAATCGGCTCTCCAGTGATTGTTTACACGGACCACTCAGCTCTTCGCCATCTTTTCGTGAAGAAGGATGCTAAATCTCGGCTAATACGTTGGATCCTCTTGCTACAAGAGTTTGACCTTATCATAAGAGACAAGAGAGGATGTGAAAATGTAGTTGCCGACCACCTTTCACGACTTCCTTCTTCGCCTACACTCAAAATTCCTATTAAAGATGTTTTTCCCGATGAGTAGCTCTTAATCGTGTCATGCAAACCTTGGTTCGCTGATATAGTAAACTATTTGGCCACCAGACTGATACCAAAACATTGGTCGAATCAGGACAAACTCCGATTCCTGTCCCAAGTAAAACATTTTTACTGGGATGAACCGTATCTCTTTAAATACTGTTCCGACCAAATCATTCATCGGTGTGTCCCCGAAAAAGAGTTTAAGAGTGTGCTGTCTTTTTGCCACGATCAAATGTGTGGCAGGCATTTTGGCCCTAAGAAGACAACAGAAAAAATCTTGCAGTGTGGCTTCTACTGGCCACGATTTTTTAAAGATGCATACGAATGCTGCAAGATATGCTCCCGGTGCCAACACTTGGGCCAGATATCGTGGAGAAATGCAATGCTGCTCCAACCAATTTTGGTTGTTGATATTTTTGATGTTTAGGGAATAGACTTCATGGGACCATTTCCCAATTCCTTTGGGAATATGTATATTCTATTGGCTGTTGACTATGTGTCAAAATGGGTCGAGGCTGTGCCCAGCCAAACGAATGACAACAAGGTTGTCGTTAGATTTCTTAAAGAGAACATCTTTTCTCGGTTTGGGCATCCTCGAGCGATTATAAGTGATAATGGATCTCACTTCTGTAATGGGACATTTGAGTCCTTAATGCGCAAATACTCCATTACTCACAAATTGTCAACACCATATCATCCCCAAACTTGTAGGCAAGCCAAGGTTTCGAATCGGCAGATTAAACAAATTTTGGAGAAAACGGTTTCCAAAAACCGTAAAGATTGGTCAACAAAACTGATTGATGCACTATGGGCATTCCGTACTGCCTACAAGACCGATCTTGGCATATCTCCATACCGGCTTATTTATGGGAAGGCTTGCCATCTTCCTGTTGAAATTGAGTACAAGGCATTTTGGGCGATTAAAGAGTTGAACCTATCCATGGGAGATGCGGGCAGCAATAGAAAGCTGCAATTGAATGAATTGGATGAGCTGCGGGATGAGGCCTATGAAAATGTGGTAATTGTTAAAAACCGAACAAAGGTGTTCCATGACAAACACCTTATGCGCAAAACTTTCAAGCCTGGTCAACAGGTTTTGCTTTATGACACTCGGTTACACTTCCATCCCGGCAAGCTCAAATCTAGATGGAAAGGGCCATTTTTGGTTCGCACCGTGCGGTAGACCTAGCAAACCCGGAGGATGGTACAATGTTTAATGTAAACGGATATCGACTCAAACCGTTCCTCACTGCAGACCCGTCGGAGGAGCTCCTGTTTTTGCAGGAGCCGATTTATACTGGCTAATCTTCCTCCATCTACCCCTAAATTTTCGATCATCTAGCCAAAATATTGCTTCAAACAAGTTTGGGGGTATGTATCATTTGTAATTTTATAAATAAAAAATAACATAAAAAATAAAAAAATTTGAAAAAAAAAAAAAATTGGGTAAAAAAATTTTTATTTGCAAATAATTTCCTTTTTTTAGAGGGATTTATTTACAAATATCTATCACACTTCCCCTATATATAAACCCCGACCCTTCTCTGTTTGCTTAACCCTAATTTCTCATCTATCTGCAAAACCCTAGCCGCCGCCGCTTTTCTGCAGCTCGATCTCGTCGCAGCGCCGCGGAACCGCCGCCCGAAGCCGCACCCGACCACGCAAGCGCCGCGCCTCGCTGTCTTCACCCCCTGATTTTTTCAGGGGAGGTTCAATCTCTGAAAATCCTCTCTGTTTTTAAATTTTAAGATCTGTAGCTAATCAGATGGCACCCAATATGCAACTAGAGTGTGACTTTTCACAAATTTTTTCACATGCGGTATATGGAAGTTACTTTGTGAATGAATTAGTACATAGGGGCTGGAATTTTTTGATATATAATCACCCAAACGCCTATGCCCTTCCGGAATTAGTCACTCATTTTTACGAGTGCATGGAAGATGGGTGTCTCGCCCAATTTGGCTTTATAAAATTGCAGTGGGATGATAGGGAGATTATAATTGATAAGGACTTCATACATGAAGTTACCTTAATCCCTCGGATACCCGTTCATGATCAACCATTGCAGTTTGAGGATTACATGCCCTTAATGGGCAATGATTGCTCGAGGGAACCGCGGAAGGGGATCCAAGCAAGAACCCTTTTCAAACTACCCTTGTCCCATGCTTGTGACACAACTGTGTCGATATTTCCTCCCCGTGGAGGAGTTCGAATTTTACATGCTTGGAGGCATACCTGTCAGGCCTCTCATTGAGGGCGTTTCTACGTCCTATACACGATTGATGGATGTGTGGTTAAGAACTGAACCGGCGGAATACGTGCCCGCTCGAACACCTAACTCCAGCTCTACCGCGAGTGAGGGTGAACTCACCCCTTTAGAACATGCAAATTTGATGCGAAGAGCTGTTAGCGACATTGATGAGTTGAGGGGGATAGCTAGGGAGCATGATAGGCGGTTGACTGAAATAGAGCAGGGGATCCGAACCCTGCTGGGGAGAGAGGAGCGTTCCCGTTCACGCTCAAGAGCACGACGTGGGGCCGAGCAGTGGGGGCACTGCTTTTGGTAAGTTTGGGGGAGGTGGTGGTTGTAAATAGTTATCTTTTGCATTGCATACTTTTTTAAATTTTGCATATATTTTTTTCTTTTTCTTTTGCATGTTTAAATTCTGCATTGCATCTTTATAAAAAAATCATAAAAATTGAAAAAAATTGAAAATAAAAAAATAGAAAAATATAAAAATCAAATAAAAACTGAAAAATTATAAAAATTTAAAAATTCAATTTTGGCCATAATTGACTTAAGTTTAACAAAACGGTTAACTAGCTAGGAAAAACTAGATTCTAGACTTAGTAAATTAAAAACTCTAAAAATAACCTTTCTTAAAATTTAACCGTAGAAAATATATGTCCTTCTAGTTTACTTAGAAAGAGGCAAATTTTGAGTTCACTTCTTGGGCTAAGTCAAAATAAAGGAAGAGTATTGAAATTTTTATTAAAGTGTAAGTCTGAAAAATAATCCCTAAGTAAGTCTAAATTCTGAAAATATATACCCTACAACTTGCACAAACACGAACCTTGAAACTTGGAATAGTAGAGGAGACCTTGAAATGCTCTTGTCTAAAGTTCTTAGTATGAAAGAAAATAAAATAAAAATACAAATGTGAATAAAGAGAAAAAAATGAACACTGATTTTGTAATTACTTTAGGCTGCGTAAAATAAAAAATATATATAGCGAGGGTGTTTTATCACCTAGTGCCTTAGACCAACTGGTTTGGGAGTCACTGCTAAAGCCTTAGGTGTTACAAGACTAGGAATTACGCCTTAATGTGTAAACACATTTTGTAATCGGTCGTTAGTACCTCAAGAAGTATTAACGGTCGCATGAAGGATGTGTGAGCAATTTTATCTAAAAATTCACCAACTAAAAGTACTTTGGACGATGGACAAGAGTATAAGAGCTTGAATTGAATTTTCAAGTGTAGGGGTGATACATATACACACGTAGGGGTATATGATTGGGGTTTGGATGAGAGATAGGAATGAAAAATATGACTTATATTTTTAGTAGAGATGATAAAAATTCCTAAGTTGAGATGGAACCTTAGAAGGAAAATTCAAAAGATGATAAAAGCTAAATAAATTTACAAAACATATATAATCTTAAGTTAAATGATAAGGAAGCGTGAAAAATACGGGTTGATAATTTCTGAGTTGAGGATAATAGAATTTCTTGCTAGAAAACCGAATTGAAGAATAAAAGTCAATATGCCGAATTGATAGGATTTTGTGGGTAGTATCGCTGAAAACCCTCATGAGACAACACTCCTACTAGGGACACCTAGAAGTTTAACGGCTTGTTGCATGAGCTCAGTGCAATCGCGTTTCCCTGCGAAAGTGAGGTTAGGCTTTTTCGAGAATAAACTAGTTTTGCTCGAGGACGAGCAAAAGATAAGTTTAGGCGTATTTGTTCATATCATAATTTTGCATTATTATATTCCCCATTCTTATTCATTTTATAAATAAATAGGTGCTTTTGATCCATGTCTGCTACATAGTTGCAGGTTACATGTTCTCGGAACAAAACAGTGAAAATGATGAAAAGACGATACAAAAGTGAGACTACGACCAACAAATAGAAGAATCTTGATCATGCCTACAGTTTGAGGGACAAATGAAAATCAATGAACAATTTCACAAAGTACAAAGGCAGCACAAAGATTCAAGTCTTCAACGCGAAGTAAACGGTAAAAGTCCACAACATTCTGCACTGTGGAAATCTGGAAGAAACTAGAAGATATTCTGAGAAACCAAGTGAAGAAATCAGAAGCCAAATGCAATATGAAGTACATCTGAGAAAATGAGCCAGCAAGCAATCAAGATGGCCGTGGATCCGCGGCCAAACAAGGCATATGGCCGCGGATCCGCGGCCATACAGTACACGTGTCGGTGCAAAAAGTCGACGGCGGCGGCGCGTTGACTAGGCTTCTCATGGTAGTTTTGTAAATGTAGATAGGGATCAGATGTAAACTCTAGGGTTTCTATAATCTATAAATAGGAACCCTACAGCTCTTTTTGGAGCATGCCTCTTTTTATTTATCTATTTCAGAATTTTATTCGCTGTAAATGTTTGAAGAGTGCATCAGATAAAAAGTAAGTTTTTCTTTTCTGTTCCTTGGTTTAATTTCTTTTCTGCTCTAGTATAAATTTTATTTATCTGCCCTAGTTAATTAGATAGCAATTTTATTTATCTGCCGTAGTTTAGTTAATTATGTTATTGAATTAAAATCATAAAAATGTCTCTTTTTATCAATTTCCTAATGAGTGAGTAGTTCCTCACTTGTTAGGGTTAGGAATGGAAATGTTTGAGAAATGAAAATCTCTCACCCCTTTCTTGCCCGTCATACATTTTAAATAGGACTCTATGCATACATACACACACCGCTCACTATGGCACCCTATCCCACGAGGTAGCGGTGATACCATAGTTAAAGACCGGTTGTGTATGTTTTCCATGGAGGTTAGGATAAGAGTTAAGAAAGGACGGACAAGGACCTAAAGGAAGAAACCTAGTTTCTTCTCGATCGTACTAATCCCCTTTGTTAATTATTACCTTAATACCTAAAAAGATCTTAATTAGGGCATAGAAAGTGGTGAGAAATATTGAATTTCCAAACTTAACCTAAACCTAACCATAGCAAGGTTTTAATCCTAATCAAACTCACTTCAGTTTTTAGTGATAATCAATCCTACCACAATTGGAATTAACTCGTTAGAACAAATAGAAAATGCACAAAATTCCTGTGGACCGACCCGTACTCAACCGGCTAGTTACCAAGCGACGCCGTTCTTGATTGCGGTTAACTATTTTTTGATTTACCTTTTAAAAGCGAAAGCGCATAAAACCACGCAACAATCACGTGGCGAGATACAAACACCTTATGTTCCTCAGTGTGGTAGAACAGATATCCATAACTATTCTTTGGATATCCCACAAATTTACATAGAACTGACCGCGCCTCATGTTTTTCCGGATTATGCTTTTTAACGTAACCGGACAACCCCATATCTTAAATTTTTTATGATACGGTCTCTTACCATTCCATATCTTGAATGGTGTCTTAGGCACGGATTTGGATGGAACATGATTCAACAGATGTGCCGCTGTTTGAAGCGCATATCCCCAGAATGAGAGAGGAAACTCAACACTACTCATCATGGAGCGAACCATATCCAGTAAGGTACAATTCCTCCGCTTCGATACTTCATTATGCTGTGGTATATACGGAGGAGTAAGCTGAAAGAGAATTCCATTCTCTTTTAGGTATCCTAGGAATTCCGTGCTTAAGTACTCTCCTCCTCTATCATATCGGAGGATCTTGATACTTTTTCCAGTCTGGTTCTCTACTTCGTTTCTGTATTCTTTGAATTTCTCAAAATCATCAGACTTGTGTTTCATAAGATACACATACCCAAAGCTAGAGAGATCGTCAGTGAATGTAATGAAATATGAGAACCCACCCCATGCATGTATAGACATCGGACCACACACATCACTGTGTATGAGTCTCAAGAGCTCTGTTGCTCTTTCTCCGTGTTTGGTAAACGTAGATTTGGTCATCTTTCCCTTGAGATAGGACTGACAAGTTTCATAAGTTGAAAATTCGAACGTATTCAAATATCCATTTTTATGCAACTTACTCAGTCTTTTCTCTCCGATATGACCAAGTCTACAATGCCACAAGTGGGATTCATTCATTTCTGGACTCTTCCTCTTGCGTGTGTCTTGTATATTGAAAATTGTGTTTTGATTTAGAACATAGATACCATTACATAGTGTACCTTCTGCAACCAATACCTGATTAAGGTAAATATTCATGATATTTTTATCAAGAACAAACTTAGATCCATCTTTATCAAGTAAAGAAACTGATATGATGTTGCAAACCATGAAAGGTACATAGTAGCAATTGTTCAAATCATAGTATTTCCTTTTGGCAACACTAGGTGATATTCACCGACGACAGCAGTATCAACTTGTGTTTCGTTCCCTAGTTTGAGGGACATATCACCAGGTCCAACTATCCTACTTTTTCTCAGTCTCTACAATAAGTTACAGATATGAGATCCTGATCCGGTATCTAGTACCCAGGAGGTAGGACTGACCGAAAAACAGTTCTCAATAACAAGAACACCTGAAGGAGACACAATAGTGTGCTTCTTCTTCATTGGGATCATCAAGGAATTCATGCAATCCTCTTTCCCTTGCTCATACTCATGACAGCTGTCATAAGTTAGAGCCGAACCGATGTTCCCCAGCCCCGAATAAGAATTCGGATCGGTCAAGCGATACATTTTATTATCTTGATTAGGGCATGAAATGGTTGCTACCTGGAAAAGAGAAAAGAAACACTTAGCGTGTGTTCTTGCAAGATTAGATTGGTTATTAGTTTATCTAATCAGGATGGTTCCTACTGTTTCCTCAAATTCTCTATCAAACCTTAAAAGGAGAACTAGTCAGGATTAATCGCACGTTACAATACTTGCTTAACCTTTCGGCCAGGCTAGTGTTGGTACTTCGAGAGAGGTTTTCCAATGCTTTTGCGAGCTTTCTTAATTATATAAACTCTTTTACCTGGAGGCGTAGCCCCACTAACACCGTTCTAGACACCTACTTAGTTTATAGTATTGATTGTTAAGTGAAATAATCTCCCAAGAGTAATACTACTCATCAGTGGGATCGGGATCCAACTATCATTGTGTGATAATCTAGATGGAAGCCACTCTAGTTACCACACTCCAAAAGGTATGCAACACTAGAAAGTTTCCTGTATATTTGAAACACCCAACGTGGTTTTTGCCCCTAACGACCTATGATCTTGACAAGGTCAACAAATCATAAATTGCTAGTTAAGTTCAACCTGTCATTATCTTGATTACCCTAGACCCACCCACATAAGCCCTTGACAAGATCAACAAGGTCATGTGACTGTCCTAGTTAATCGCATCATGTGCTACAAACAAGCACCACCCAGCTACCATTCACTACGCTTTGATAAGGTCAACAAATGCAGCACGAATACTGAGTATAACTCGTAGGAAATGATAGAGGGCTATGACTGGGTTTTTGGTGAAAAACCCCTTAACGTAATGAACTTGATGTCGTTGAAGGAACCTGAGCAGTTTTGAAAAAGAGTGGTTTAGGCTTCGCTTTTGAAAACTAGTGGTTTTGGAAAAACCGAGTAATCTACAGTATAGACTTTTTCTCAAGTGGTCACTCCTCGTGAAGGGATCTTGGCTCTTGCTTCTTTATATGAGGTGCTGGATATTCACGACCGAATACCACTATGCAAAGCGAAAGAAAATAACAATAGTTTTTCGAAATTTGTTCCAACAACAACTTTTAGATTTCTTTTCTTGCATTAATCAAAATTAATGCTGTCCCATCAATTAAACCTATCATTCCAGAAAAGAATGAAAATACAATGTACGTATATACCATCCGCATTCGCCATAGGGCCCCGTCATGCACCGTTAGGTTACTTAACTAATGGCAGAGCGGGGGTTGGACTAGCGCGGCTGCAAAACATATACAATATCTACTAGTATATATATAAATATATATAAAATTCGTCCCAGGCATGATAATAAGAAACATTATAGAATCTCAGCTAGCAACACAGAATGGTGGATAATCTTGGAGCCTCGGGTTTCACTTGAGCCGCAAATAAAACCCGACGTTCCCGGTCATGTGGATAGCCTGTGCAATTAAAACCTAGACCCCTACGAGCACGGCAAGTTACCCGTCAATCCTAGAAGTGAGGCAACCCCAATCATCAAAGTGAATAGGCCACCCACACTTCACGGGATCCGGTAACTTGAGCGTCCCTCCGTGGGTCATCCTATACCCCCTACGAGTGCAGCAAATAGCCTGCCAATTTTAGAGTGAGGTCCCCTCCGTCTCAACGCCATGAGATGCGGGCCCGTTGTCCTATAGAACCCGGCCATTCGAGCACTCCTCCGTGGGGTAATCGTAGTACAGAAAAGGAAAAAATATGTACAATGGTGACATTGACCTCAACCCGGTCGTGCCCCTATCAAATAATATACAATCCGGTAGAAACAGCTATCCACAAGTCGGACGCTCGCCCTGCAATAACAAATGTACAAATGAATCTCAACTGTACTACTACCATTACACTGCAAGCTATACACCACGACAATCCAACCACAATATCAGCATATTACAAAACATCAACGTGAATATCATGTTCACAAACCCGTCTAATAGAATATATAGCAATTAGTTGGGTTATACCGCTCAATGATATTCACGGTCGCAGATAACAACATATGTACTGATAAAACACGTATTTAAAATTTCGACCGGCTAAACTTTTCCGTATAGGCCCCAAGTGCTAACCAGTACTCAAACAAATCTGGGCCAAAAATATACATCCCAAAAATCACAATTCCATACATAAGAGTGCCAGAAGAAATTTGGAAATCTAACCCCATACATCGACCACGGAACCGCGGCCAAAAGGCCCTTTATGCGACAGTTCCCCGGTGGTATCTTGGTAAGATGTTACCAAATTTCTTTAGGTGCTCTACAATTTCCTGCACGTATTTTTAAGCTTACTGAAAATATTTTTTGAACACCTTTTAAAATCGACAGCAACCGTGATAATGGAATTGCGGTTTTGAAAATTTCGGTCAATCAATGTTTTAAACAAGTCTAAACTAGCAAGTATGGGTTTATGGGGTGGTTCTGATATCATGTTGGGTTACACTAACGCCCTGGACATCATTCGTGGCCGTTTGCGGAACAAATATTTTTCTACGATTAAAACTGGCACTCGAATAACCCGTTAACCGGATCTACCATAAACCTAACTAGCAAGCAAAGGAGTTCTATATACTATGATAGAAGTTTATACCTAAAGGCTCAAGTCCTTCGGGTCTTCACTTCTCTCCTTTAGCTCCTCGAAGGGTGTACGGATCGCACATCATCGTCGGCCTCTTCGCGTCAAAGATGATCCACCCAAGAGTGTGTACTTTGAGCTCTTACTTCTAAACCGAGGTAAGTAGGGTACTTAGTATGCTAATCTAAGTTGCCTAGATAATGTAGAGAGTGATGATGGATTGACTTGTCTCAATATACCCTAAGTTTCTCAACACATGAGACATTTTGGGGTTGAGGAAGAAGAAGAAAGCTTGAGGTCAAGAGAGAGTGTTGTGTTGATAGAATGATGAATGAATAATGGCTAAGTCTTGTGAATCAATGAAGCATGCCAATAATTCACAAACAATGAATCAAGCATACTTCAATAGTAAACCATGAGTCACTAAGTGAGTCACCCTATGAGTCACCAAGTAGCCATACTTCATTTAATGATAATCAACACCTCATACCTCCACCTCATTAACCATTTAACCAAAAATGGTTAAAACACAAATGAGGTGTCTTCTTCTAGAAGCACTCTTGCATAAATTACAAGAATACCCCTCACCGTATATACATACCCGTATCCATATTCCGAAAAATACGAATACAAAGAGACGAAAATAATCCAACAATATAATACTAGGATCCGGCTTAAACCAAAACCCATTAGTATTATCCGTCCGAATCATGATCTGTGTAGCTAGTATACGTATATGATCGAATCCCTGCCGTAAAACCATACGGCCTCTACATCGTTTCGCCCGAAGCAGGAAAACTCTCTGTGTGGGACTCTAAAGACTCGACAGTATGTTGGCAGTGAGTTTAACCACAAGCACGTCAGCGGTACTAGCTGCACGTAACGGCTACCCAGGTACCTGTCAAAAAGGAAGGCCGATGAGTAAACTCATCTGGATCCCTACTGAGCCTATCCATACAATCTCTATACAGTCCGGTCTCTTCGTCTGAGAGTATCGCATACCGGATCTAGGGGTGGTAAATGTTAGACCCTAATAACCCGATAATTCGTACAGATGCGACTCAGGACAAATCTGGAAAACTACTGATCAACTTATCAGTAAATCATAACTGCCTTGTCCAAGGTCTTATGGTCCTGGCCAATCAAACACAGTGCGATATCGACTCCCTATACCCGGAGAGATGAATCCCCAACAATCGCTCACCGCCTCCATGTGGCTCGGGACTGTACCCAACCAAAACCTGTTTGCACGACTCAGTAGAGCCGTGGTAGATTAGTGATCAAAGTACAGTGGGAATTCACACGAGACAAATGACAATCTTAGATCTGAAGACTAACCTGTACTCATGTCACCTGAGAACTTCCATCTGACGATAGGTATAGTACCATCTAGAAGTTCTCGGCGAGTCTGTCCAGTGTACTCACACCCAGTGAGCACTTGTATACGATCTTAGGTGCATCAGACCAATGGCCACGGGACCAACCATCATCTCTCGTCGGGGTCTAGAAACGTATACACTAGTCTACTCCGGAATATCGATGCCCAGTCTCGATACTCACACGACTAGGGATCTTTTAAGGATGTGCTTATGGACTACCTAGCTTCCACAAGTATGATCGCCATCATAATGTTGGTAGTCAAGCAAGATCTTACGGGTTTTATCAACATGTAAATGCCATATGTAATAAAAAGTATAACATATGCACATGTTAACATAAAGTCAAACCATAATAGTATACTACTGTATCAAGTCTTTATCAATATGTGTAAGTAGGATAAAGCATCAATAAAAACAAATACACATATCAAGATAAAGACAACTCAAATAATATACTATATAACTGAGCAAGATTGTCCTGGACATATATATCCCCAGTATCCACATATATACATATACAATAATGGCCTCTAGGGCTTACATATCCAACATGGACATACCGTTTTTTAACGATGGAATACCCGAGAGTAGTTTCGTCGCAGGTGCCCATCTATTTTCCGGTGGGACTTGAGTTACAACCTTCGCCGTTGAGACTTCGATCGCAATATAGATCTCAAGAGAGGACGTCACCGTATTTGGGGTGGTGCACTAGTTTAGGGACATTCCGGTCAATTATTTCCATGTTTGAGGCAAAATTTTAGTTTAGGGATATCTCGGTCCATTATTTGTTTAGGGACATCCTGGTCCGTTGTTAGTTTAAGGACATTTCGGTCCATTGTCGCCATGTTCGAGGCCGATAGTTAGTTTAAGGTCTTCTCGGTCCGTTGTCGTCGTTTTTGAGGCGATGGAGCATTTTAGATACTACTCTGAGAGTCCTGACTCAGGAAGATAGCGAGTGGACACAAGTGTCATCATCTATCATTGACCTAACTCGTGACTCGTCAAGCATAGTATTTTTTGAGGAATCAGCCGTTTATTGGCCGGAAGGGTCTTTCGCCATGCATATCCATGAGCAGGTAGGCTCTACCTTGGAAGACTTTGTATATAATAAATGGGCCTTCATAGTTCAGCTTGAACTTCCCCCATTTTTCACGATTGGGAATCATTGGTCTTTTGATGACTAGAAAGAGTTCGCCGTGGCGGAATGTTCTCGGCCTGGTCAGTCTCTCGTATGACCGTGTCATGTTTGCCTTATAAGCCTCCAGGTTTTGCTGTGCTATATGGCGAGTTTTGTCGAGGGCGTCGAGCTCCTCGAGCCTAAGATGAGCATTTTCTTCATCTGTTAGCTCGTATCGAACCACTAATCATAGAGAAGGGAGTTCTATTTCTAGTGGAAGCACTGCTTCCGTGCCTAACACCAACGCGTACGGTGTCATATTCTTGGCCATATTGAACGTTGTTCTGTACACCTAGAGAGCTTCGTGCAGCCTCTCGTGCCAATCTTTTTTGTTTCTGGACACCGTTTTCTTTATAATCTTTATCAAGGTCTTGTTGAAAGCTTCAGCTAGACCGTTGGCCGGAAGATTATAGACCGAAGTGTATCTCCAATCTATTTTATACTGTTGTACGAAGTGGCTGATTTTATGACTTCTATAAGCTGGCCCATTATCCGAGATGATTCATCGCGGAGTGCCGAACTGATAGATGACATGAGTTTTGAAGAAATAGAGGATATTCTCTGTCTTCACATCTCTCAGTGGTACTGCTTCTACTGACTTGGAGAAGTAGTCGGTCGTTGCTAGTATGAACCGATGTCCTTTGGACGATGTCGGTTCAATAGGGCCAATTATATCGGTTCCCCATAT
The DNA here is from genome assembly GCA_030015575.1 of Agapanthus africanus. Lineage (NCBI taxonomy): Eukaryota > Viridiplantae > Streptophyta > Magnoliopsida > Asparagales > Amaryllidaceae > Agapanthus > Agapanthus africanus. Next base: position 215,079,471 of record JASDDO010000014.1, on the reverse strand, counting down.
TTCGAACGGCCAGCTAGCCACTGTAGAGTGTAACGGATTTGGATGTTGGTGGATGAAGTCCCCATGAATTTGGCACGAGTGACACTGCTTCGTATATTCGAGGCGGTCCTGTATCATTGTGGGCCAATAGTAACCCATTCTTTTTATCTTCAGCTTTATCTTTGGACCAGCTTGATGAGAACCGCAGAGTCCATCGTGAGTTTCTTGGACGACTCTCTTCGCTTCTTCTAGTCCCAGGCATCTTAGCCATAGACAGCCGAACAATCTCTTATATAGAGTATCATTAACGAAGACGAAAGACAAAACCCGTTTTATGAGTTGTTGTCTAAACGACATATTTTTGGACGTTCGTTGGGATTTGAAGTAGTCTATGAAGACTTCCCTCCAATCCTTGACATTTTCTTCATCCTCTATTTGAAGGGGTACTTCTTCAGTCATTTCTTTTCCTTCGGATGGCTCTATCAGGTCTTTCGAAGATATATTTGTTGGCGCGAGAATCTTCTGGTTTTGCACAATGATCTTTACGTCATCGAGGTCTTCATCGGCCAGTTCCTTAGCCAATTTGGCTAACGCGTCCGCCATGCTGTTTTCTGCATGCGGTATACTCTTCAAGATGTAGGAGGGGATTTATGTCAGCAATTACTGCACTCTTTCTCCATAGTTTATCATCTCTAGCTTGCATGTCTGATAGTCTCCTTTTACTTGGCTGACGATTAGCTGGGAGTCTCCATATATGAGGAGGTCTTTGATTCCTATGTCGACAGCGATCTCGAGACCTGCTATCAAACCTTCATATTCAGTTTCGTTATTAGTCCTTAGCTCTGTTAAGGAGAGGGCATAACGCAATATCTGTAACGCCTTGAAAATTCATTATGTTATTTTCGCGTTAATTAGCGATAATGTATGCTTTTCATAAAACTTCGTTAATGGCTATTTCCACATAGACTGGACTAAATCTAATTTTAATTGTGAAAATATATAATTGTGTTTTATTAATTATTATTTAAGTTTAGTGTTCACTTAATTAGCAATTTTCTTAAACTAATTTTCCTAAGCAAAATTTAGTTAGCATGCACAACACAATTTCTATCCTAGGTTTCTAATGTGACATGTTCTCTTTTTATATTTTTCCTTTTTTTATCATTTCCTTTTTATAAAAACCAAAACTTTTTAAGAAAAAAAGAATAGGGAAGCATGGGAGCATTTATTAAGCATGGGCCTTGACTTTTGGGGACACACACACACACACTCTCTCTCTCTCTCCCCCTCTCAACTTCCAGCACCAGCAACCCCAGCAGCAGGAGCAAGCCCTCCCCTTTCCTTCTTCTTCTTCTTCTTCTTCTTCTTCTTGTTCTTGTATCCAAGCTCATCTCCATACCAAAAATCCATATTTTATTCATTAAACCCCTGCTAATCACCCCAAAACACTTCCTTATTGGTTCTTGAGCCAAGATCAGCAAGTTTGAACCCTCCTGGGACCAACTTGAGATATATAGCTTACCCTAATTACCTCTTTGCTAAACTTGTAGTTTATTTAGCTTAATTTAGTGTGTATGTGGGTTTTTGTGCTATTTATGTGGTTTAAGTGGAGATTAGGTTAGGTTAGGGTTTTTATGGCTTGATTAGCTTAATTAAATGTTATTAGTGTTGTTTAAACCAAGTCTTTGCACCTGATTACACTAAAATACCATACTGTATTAGATTAGTGTTAATTAGTATTTTAGTTAAGTTTTGTACAAGTTTTGTGATTTGCTTTTAAACCTGTTGCTTCAGGCAAAAGTTGCATTTACTGGAGCATGTCTACTAGATTTAGAACACACACACAAAGAACGAGACCCCCATTCCCATTCCTGGCCGCAAATAAAAGGGTTCTGGCCGCAAATTGCGGCCAGATGGTGGATCTGTGTGTCGGGGTTTGGTGGTTAGGTGTTTTCTATATAATGTAGGTCTTTGGTGTATGCAACTTTTCCTATTTCAACTTGTATCAAAATCTGGAACAAATTACGTTGTTTTTAGCACTTTTAAACTTGCACGACACGTACGTTATGAGTTTGGGTTTAGTGTTTGCTGCGTATCACAGCGTGTCAGGGTGGTTTCAGACAATATCACACACGTTTCAGTGTTTTGAGTGCATACGCGTTAGCTTGCGACGCTAGTTTCTTGTATGGTCTTGATATCGCGTTTTTGCAGGATTTTACCCTTACGTGTGTTGCTTTGTGAAAATTCTAGGATCGGTCGCGGATACATCGGACACGGCGCGGAAAGAAAAGACGGTGATCGGATCAGACTAGCGGAGGCGTTCTGGTGAGTAGATGTACACATCTATGGGGGAAATCGTTTGGATGGAGCATGACACCCGATAGCTAGAATATAGTTTAGTATCTATAATTATATGCGTAGTTCCTAATTATTTATTCTGTTGCATTGCATCATTTATCATATGTATTTATACTGTGCTAGTACCTCATAGGACACTCGCACTATTACCAGTGGTTTATGATGCACGAGCACTATTCATGGGGGGACACACACCTTGGTAATTGCTATGCCGCGAACACTTAACTAGTTAAATCCAAATCTTATCACTTGCGCTATCATATTTAATAAACCTGTAATTGATATATTTAACTCATCAATATGGATATGTATGATTACTAGTCACATGCACACATCTTATTGCATCATTGTTCATGCATAGCTTTCTAGTTTCCGCATTTCATTACATATTGTTATTATCAAAGACATTCATGTATCATGATTCTTCTCGAGAATTTTCGTATTTATGAGATTTATGGATTTGGAGAAACCGCAAGGATTTAAAAACATATCACCATTTTTAAATGTAAGTTGCGGTTTTCTCACGTTATGATAAATCTATCGTCCACCATGAGATTTCTCGGTGCCTGAGCAGTATCATACACCCGATTCGAGGAGGAAGAGGAACCATTTGTGGGTGCATGGTGGACCCGGTGCGGTACCTCGGGGTGAGAGGGTCGAAGATGATGGCGTTGGGCCTGACAGGGGAACATTATTGACCGGTTATTTATGACGCGGCGGATATCCGGGGGATACTGATGTAGTCTTGAGTTTTGATGATATGGGCCAGTCCGGATAGCCGGAGCCCTAGATCAGATATTTGGGCCAGTCCGGATAGCCGGAGCCCAGGATAATTGAGATATTCATATTAGTGTCGATGCTTGACACCGATTTATATTGATTTCATTTATGAAACTAAAGCTAAATCACAGAAGTTTTATAAGATAAGAATAAATATTTCGCATGTTAATTATATTCAAATTTCGTGCTGTTCATTGCATTCATGTTGCATACACATTATCACATCGCATCATGTTAGTATTTGTAGGTTGGGACATCATTGTGTACATGCTTACGATAACCTTATTAGATATTATATTTTACTTACGAGTTGGCAACTCACCCCTGTCGCGCCTCAGTGTTTTGCAGGTCCGACCCGTCAGTTCAGTAGCGGCGGGCGCACCTCCTCTTTTGCTCTTTTGCTTGGACTCGCAGCTTTGTTCGTAGGTGGGTTGCGGGGTTATTTTGTTGCCACTTGTATCTTTATTGTATCTAGTGTACTGCATCTACCATATTTATCACATGTATTATTATATTAGCGACTTAGAGACGAGACAGTGAGATTTAGGTATTTATATGTTGTATCTCTGGGTCGAGCTCACTTGAGCCGACATGACGTTTTATTACTTTATGCCTTTATATGCTTATTTTGCATAGTGATTACTTATATTGCGTGTGATTTTGAGTCCTCCTTGGGCGAAGAGCTAGCTCCCGCTTGGGGATGCCCTATTTCATATTGTGCATATATTCCTGTTTTGTACTCGTTTGGGGCCCGTACTTACAAAGGAGACTCTGCCGAAATTTTCGGGAAAAAGATGTTGCTTTTAAAAATCTTGATGTGATGTTTAGATTTAAATCACTTCAAATAATTTGGTTTCCCTTCACTCTACCGCTCTTTTTGGTTTTAATTTATGGGTTTTGGCTTACTTAGATTACGTACGCCTCGAGACGTTTCGTAATTTAAGTGCCAGTCACGTTCCGTACTTTTCGGGTAGTGACAAAGTTGGTATCAGAGCGTTAGGTTTTACCTTTGCAAGTGTAGTATGACCCTTGGTAGATGGAGTAAGTAACTTAAGCAGAGTGACGTAGAGTGTGTATGTTCCGCGGAATACTTACAATACGGTACTCCGCCTAAGTGACCTTAGGATATAAATTGATTGCAAATCCTTTTCAACTCTTTATATCAAATATGATTCTATTGCACTGTCCTTATTATCCTGTTTCCTGTGCCAGCCACTATGCCGCCGAAGGCTATGAGGGCTCAGAGGGCCGCCGCCAGAGATGAGATTCGAGCGAGCTCGTCGGAGACAAGGACCGATCAGGACGGCGTGCCTACCCCTCAGGGACAGATTGAACCGCCTTCCCCAGGCCGCATCGACAGGCTAGAGTCAGTTATGCGCGAGTTACGTCAGATGATGGGATCCTTAGTCGAGGCCAGTCGTGCACAGAGATCTGAGGATGTACCTACCACTGCACAGACTACGATTGTACCTGCTGCCCAGACAGTTGTTTATGCTACTACCGAGACCATTCCAATATCATTGCAGGAGTTTATGAGGCTGAGACCTCCAGTCTTTACCGGCACAGATGCAGCGGAGGATCAACAGACATTCCTCGACAGGTTGGCTAGGATTTGCCGTTCGTTGAGATGTTCTGACGATAGATGGGTGGAGCTTGCGAGTTTTTTTCTGGAGGGCCTTGCTCAGAAGTGGTGCGTGTCAGTCGAGATAGGTCGAGCTACAGGTCTACCTCCTATGACGTGGGACGAGTTCACAGCAGTGCTTCTTGCTTGTTTCCATCCAGAGAGCATCCGTGATGCTCGAGCTCGTAGTTTTGAGGTTTTGTGCAAGACTCCAGGGATGACAGTGTCCATGTATGATATCCAGTTTACTCAGTTGTCCCGATATGCTCCTTATCTGGTGGACACCAAAGAGAAACGCATGAAGAGGTTCGTACGTGGGTTAAACACGCAGCTATTTCTTGCCATTGGCGCCCAGCACTTTGACACCTATGCAGCCGTAGTAGATGCAGCCTTACTTTTAGAGGAGTGCATTTCAGAGACTTCAGTTGTTTCAGGGCCGAAGAGGATTCGTACAGATATACCAGCTCCAGTACAGTTTAGCAGAGGCATGGCAGGTAGAGGTCATAGCAGATTCTTCCCAGGACGTGGTGATGGTCGAGGCATGGCGCGGGGCCAGTTGTTCAGTTCCTATTCACCAGTTCAGCGGTCACCTCCAGTATGCTATTAGTGTGGGAGTCCTGGTCACCTTATCAAGAATTGTACCGCGAGGCGCCAGAGTGAGTCGACAGTTCCTTATGTGACACTTCCACCCTCACCCCCTACTTAGAGAGCTCTACTTCCTACTCCTGGTGGTGCTCCACATCAGGAAGACGTTCTCAGAGGCCGTGGACATAGCGTTCCTGTTCATAGAGGACGAGGAGGCAGAGGCCGATGTAGAGGACAGCCAGTTATTGGTGGGGGATAGGCCCGAGTGTTCGCTTTGATTCCACAGGATGCGCAGGCATCCAATGCCGTTGTGACAGGTACCTTACCAGTATGTTCTTTCGACGCACGAGTATTATTCGACCCAGGTTCCACACATTCGTATGTATCTACACACTTCGCACCGAGGTTGGGCAAAGAGTCGTCGTCGTTAGATCAGCCGCTTATTGTTGTTACTCCGGTAGGCGAGTCATTTGTCGCTCGATTTGTTTTTCGATTGTGTTCTATTCGTATCGGGGAGAGGGATTCTTCGGTTGATTTGATTCTCCTCGATATGTTGGATTTTGATGTTCTGCTGGGCATAGACTGGTTAGCCACCTGTTATGCATCCGTGGACTACCGTAAGAAGGCGGTCAGTTTCAGTTTTCTGGGTGAGCCAGTTCTTATTATTCAGGAAGACCGTAGCGTCACCCTTCCCAGCTTGATTTTGTTTCTTTGCGCTGGTCAGCTCTTGAGGAAGGGATGTCAGGGATTCTTAGCATATGTTTGTGATACTCGAGCTGCAGAGGTCCCGTTGGACCAGGTCCTAATTGTGTGTGAGTTTCCTGATGTCTTCCCTCGTGAGCTGCCTTGTTTACCGCCAGAGCTTGATGTTGAGTTCTGCATTGACTTGATCCTTGGCACGGGGCCTATTTCCATACCGCCTTATCGGATGGCCCCGACGGAGCTTAGAGAGTTGAAGGGTTGGTTGCAGGATTTGTTAGATAAAGGGCTTGCTTGACCGAGTGTATCTCCTTGGGGTGCTCCTGTTTTGTTTGTCAAAAAGAAGGATGGCCGTATGCGTTTATGTATTGATTGCCGTCAGTTGAACCGGGTGACAGTGCGGAACATATACCCCTTGCCTTGTATTGATGATTTGTTCGACCGGCTCCAGGGAGTGGGGCACTTTCCGAAGATTGATTTGCGATCAGGCTACTATCAGTTATGGGTACGACAGGAAGATATTCCGAGGATGGCTTTTCGCACGCGTTACGGACACTATGAGTTTTTGGTGATGTCGTTCGGACTCACCAACGCCCCAGCAGCATTTATGGACTTGATGAACCGCATTTTCAGGCTGTATCTTGATCAGTTCATCATCGTATTCATTGACGACATCTTAGTGTATTCCCGGAGCCATGAGGAGCACGAGCAGCACTTGCAGATCACGTTGCAGACTCTGAGAGAGCACCTGCTGTTCGCGAAATTCTCCAAGTGCACATTCTTGCTTTACAGCGTTGATTTCTTGGGTCATGTGGTTATGAGAGATGGGATGCGTGTGGACCCGAAGAAGATCGAGGCCGTTCAGCAATGGCCCAGACCGACATTAGTTACAGAGATCCGTAGCTTCTTAGGCTTGGCCGGCTACTATCGACGTTTTGTTCAGGACTTCTCCCGCATTGCTGCACCGTTGACCGGGTTGACCCAGAAGGGAGTTCCTTTTGTTTGGATCGAGGCGTGCGAGCATAGCTTCCAGCAGTTGCAGACGCGTTTGACTACAGCACCAGTATTATCTTTGCCTTCGGAATTGGGCGGATTTGTGGTTTTTTGTGACGCTTCTCGAGTGGGGCTAGGCTGTGTATTAATGCAGCACGACAGGGTTATCGTGTATGCTTCTCGGCAGCTGAAGAAGCATGAGCAGAACTACCCCACTCATGATTTAGAGATGGATGTAGTGGTTTTCACACTCAATATCTGGAGACATTACCTATACGGTGAGTCGTGCCAGATATTCACTGACCACAAGAGCTTGAAGTATATATTTCAGCAGTGAAACCTGAATCTGAGACAGCGCCGTTGGATGGAGCTAGTGAAGGACTACGATTGCGAGATCCTTTATCATCCGGGCAATGTGAACGTTGTGGCGGATGCTTTGAGTAGGAGGCCCGTAGGTAGTTTATCTTGTTTGAGTGCAGTACAGAGGCGGTCATCGGCAGATTGCCAGATTCAATGCGACAGACGAGTGCAGTTCGAGTTTACTCCGATCGGGGGACAGCTTGCGCATATTCGTGCACGTCCACAGTTGCTTGACCGTATCTATGAGGGACAGTACAGTGATGACCGTTGTTCAGAGATAATGGCACAGGTTAGATAGGGCGGAGATTCCGAGTTCGTGATCGACGATCAGGGGATACTACGATTTGGGACTAGACTGTGCGTACCAGCTTTTGAGGGACTGGGGCGTGAGATTCTTGAGGAGGCACATCGATCGGCATACATTGTTCATCCAGGTTCCACCAAGATGTACCATGATTTGAGAGATGATTACTGGTGGAGAGGGATGAAGAGAGACGTCGCCGAATTCGTATCGAGATGCCTGACTTGTCAGCAAGTCAAGGCCGAGCACCAGAGGCCAGCGGGAGAGTTGCAGCCTTTGCCTATTCCGGAGTGGAAATGGGAGCAGATTTCTATGGACTTCATTATGGGTCTATCCAGGACCAGTCGAGGGTATGACTCTATTTGGGTGATCGTGGATCGATTGACGAAAGCGGCTCACATTCTGCCAGTGAAGACCACTTTTGGATTCGCTCAGTATGCCCAGATTTATATCGACGAGATAGTACGACTGCATGGCGTCCTAGCTTGTATTGTGTCCGACCGAGGCACCCAGTTCACCAGTCGACTATGGCAGAGACTTCAGGAGGCTTTGGGCACCCGATTGAGTTTCAGCACAGCATTTCATCAGCAGACCGACGGCCAGTCAGAGCGGACTATTCAGACTCTTGAGGATATGTTCCGAGCATGCGTTTTAGATTTTGGTGGAAGCTGGGATCATCATTTGCCCTTAGTAGAGTTCTCCTATAACAATAGCTTCCAAGAGACCATTCATATGGCACCTTTCGAGGCTTTATATGGGAGGAGATGTCGATCACCGGTATGTTGGACAGAGCTCCGCGTGAGCAGTATTTTGGGGCTGCAGATTGTCGAGAAGATGACCGCAAAGATCTAGTTGATTCGTGATAGGATGAGAGCGGCCCAGAGCAGGCAGAGATCTTATGCGGACCGACGTCAGCGCAGGCTTGAGTTTGCTGTAGGCGATCATGTTTTCTTGAGGGTCTCCCCAATGAAGGGCATGATGAGATTTGGGAGAAAAGGGAAGCTTAGTCCCAGATTTGTGGGCCCCTTCGAGATCCTCGAGCGTATTGGTGCAGTTGCGTATCGGTTGGCTCTTCCTCCCAGTTTCCGAGACGTTTACCCCGTATTCCATGTTTCGATGCTCCGCAAGTACCTTCATGACCCTTCTCATATGATTCAGCACCCGACGGTCCATCTGGAGAGCGACCTTTCCTTTGCAGAGCAGCCGGTGTTTATCCTAGATCGGCAGGTGAAGAAATTTAGGTCAAGGGTTATACCGTCCGTAAAGGTCCTTTGGCGTGGCCCGAGCAGCGAGGAGGTCACCTGGGAGACCGAGGATGTGATGAGAAAGAAATATCCCCATCTCTTCGAAGGTACGCGTAGCGAATTTGTTTTTAAATTCGGGGACCGAATTTCTTTAAGGGGAAGATTGTAACGCTTTGAAAATTCGTTAGATTATTTTCGCGTTAATTAGCGATAATGTGTGTTTTTCCATAAAACTTCGTTAATGGCTATTTCCATATAGATTGGACTAAATCTAATTTTAATTGTGAAAATACACAATTATATATATAATTGTGTTTTATTAATTATTATTTTAGTTTAGTGTTCACTTAATTAGCAATTTTCTTAAACTATTTTTCCTAAGCAAAATTTAGTTAGCATGCACAACACAATTTCTACCCTAGGTTTATAATGTGACATGTTCTCTTTTTATCTTTTTCCTTTTGTTATCATTTCCTTTTTATAAAACCAAAACTTTTTAAGAAATAAGAAAAAAGAAAAAAAGAAAAGGGAAGCATAGGAGCATTTATTAAGCATGGGCCTTGACTTTTGGGGACACTCTCTCTCTTCCCCTCTCAACTTCCAGCAGCAGCAGCAGCAAGCCCTCCCCTTTCCCTCTTCTTCTTCTTCTTCTTCTTCTTCTTGCATCCAAGCTCATCTCCATACCAAAAATCCTTCTTTTCTTCATTAAACCCTTGCTAATCACCCCCAAAACACTTCCTATTTGGTTCTTGAGCCAAGATCAGCAAGTTTGAACCCTCCTAGGACCAACTTGAGGTATATAGCTTACCCTAATTACCTCTTTTCTAAACTTGTAGTTTATTTAGCTTAATTTAGTGTTTATGTGGGTTTTTGTGCTATTTATGTGGTTTAAGTGGAGATTAGGTTATGTTAGGGTTTTTATTACTTGATTAGCTTAATTAAGTATTATTAGTGTCGTTTAAACCAAGTCTTTGCACCTGATTATACTAAAATACCATATTGTATTAGATTAGTGTTAATTAGTTTTTTAGTTAAGTTTTGTACAAGTTTTGCGATCTGCTTTTAAACCTGTTGCTTCAGGCAAAAGTTACATTTACTGGAGCATGTCTACTTGATTTAGAACACACACACGAAGCACGAGACCCCCATTCCTATTCCTGGCAGCAAATTGCGGCCAGATGGTGGATCTGTGTGTTGGGGTTTGGTGGTTAGGTGTCTGCTATATAGTGTAGGTCTTTGGTGTATCCAACTTTTCCTATTTCAACTTGTATCAAAATCTGGAACCAATTACGTTGTTTTTAGCACTTTTAAAATTGCGCGACACGTACGTTATGAGTTTAGGTTTAGTGTTTGCTATGTATCACAGTATGTCAGGATGGTTTCAGACGATAGCACACACGTTTCGGTGTTTCGAGTGCACACGCGTTAGTTTGCGACGCTAGTTTCTTGTATGGTCTTGATATCGCGTTTTTGCAGGATTTTACCCTTACGTGTGTTGCTTTGTGTAAATTCTAGGATCGGTCGCGGATACATCAGACGCGGCGCGGAAAGGAAAGGTGATGATCGGATCAGACTAGCGGAGGCGTTCCGGTGAGTAGATGTATACATCTACGGGGGAAATCGTTTGGATGGAGCATGACGCCCGATAGCTAAAATGTAGTTTAGTACCTATAATTATATGCGTAGTTCATAATTATTTATCCTGTTGCATTGCATCATTTATCATATGTATTTATACTGTGATACTACCTCATAGGACACTCGCACTATTACCAGTGGTTTATGATGCATGAGCACTATTCATGGGGACACACACACGTTGGTAATTGCTATGCCACGAACACTTAACTAGTTAAATCTAAATCTTATCACTTGCGCTATCATGTTTAATAAACCTGCAATTGATATATTTAACTCATCAATATGGATATGTAGGATTGCTAGTCACATGCACACATCTTATTGCATCATTGTTCATGCATAGCTTTCTAGTTTCCGCATTTCATTACATATTTTTATGATCATAGACATTCATGTATCATAATTCTTCTTGAGGATTTCCGTATTTATGAGATTTATGGATTTGGAGAAACCGCAAGGAGTTGAAAACATATCACCATTTTTAAATGTAAGTTGCGGTTTTCTCATGTTATGATGCATCTATCGTCCACCATGAGATTTCTCAGTGCCTGAGCAGTATCATACACCCGATTCGAGGAGGAGGAGGAACTGTTTGTGGGTGCATGGTGGACCCGGTGCGGTACCCCGGGGCGAGAGGGTCACAGATGATGGCGTTGAGCCTGACAGGGGAGCACTACTGACTGGTTATTTGTGACGCGGCTGATATCCGGAGGATATCGACGTAGTCTTGAGTTTTGATGATATGGTCCAGTCCGGATAGCCGGAGCCCTAGATCAGATTATTGGGCCAGTCTGGATAGCCGGAGCCCAGGATAATTGAGATATTCATATTAGTGTCGATGCTTGACACAGATTTATATTGATTTCATTTATGAAATTAAAGCTAAATCACAGAAGTTTTATAAGATAAGAATAAAGATTTCGCATGTTAATTATATACAAATTTCGTACTGTTCATTGCATTCATGTTGCATACACATTATCAAATCGCATCAGGTTAGTATTTGTAGGTTGGGACATCATTGTGTACATGCTTACAATAGCCTTATTAGATGTTATATTTTACTCATGTGTAGGCAACTCACCCCTATCGTGCCTCAGTGTTTTGGAGGTCCGACCCGTCAGTTCAGTAGCGGCGGGCGCACCTCCTCTTTTGCTCTTTTGCTTGGACTCGCAACTTTGTTCGTAGGTGGGTTGCGGGGTTATTTTGTTGCCACTTGTATCTTTATTATATCTAGTGTACTCCATCTACTATATTTATCACATGTAGTATTGTATTAGCGACTTAGAGACGAGACAGTGAGATTTGGGTATTTATATGTTGTATCTCTGGGTCGAGCTCACTTGAGCCGACATGACGTTTTTTTACTTTGTGCCTTTATATGCTTATTTTTCACAGTGATTACTTATATTGCGTGTGATTTTGAGTCCACCTTGGACAAAGAGCTAGCTCCTTCTTGGGGATGCCTTATTTCATATTGTGCATATATTCCTGTTTTGTACCCGTTTGGGGCCCGTATTTACAAAGGAGACTGCCGAAATTTTCGGGAAAAAGATGTTTCTTTTAAAAAGCTTGATGTGATGTTTTGATTTAAATTGCTTCCAATAATTTGGTTTCCCTTCATTCTACTGCTCTTTATGGTTTTGAGTTCTGGTTTTTGGCTTACTTAGATTATGTACGCCTCGAGATGTTTCGTAATTTAAGTGCCAGTCACGTTCCATACTTTTCGAGTCGTGACAATATCCCTTCTTGCGGAGTCACGAAGATAAGGCCCACCCCAGTTTTGATTATAGGGATATTTTGCTTTCGCCTCTTCACGGAAGATGCTCCATCAAATTAGAGTTCCTATTGGGAATCCTTTTCTTCTTCGATTGCGTCGAATTCATGTTCGTTCGAAAATTCACAATTTAATGGGGAGTCATCTCGTATCGGATGCTCCGCAAGAAAGTCGGCAATAGCTTGCCCTTTCATTGCTTTGAGGGGAAGATACGTTATCGAGAAATCTATCAGGAGGAGAGCCCATCAGGCAAGCCTTCCTGTTAGTATGGCCCTTGACATCAGATATTTGAGAGGATCCACCTTTGAAGTGAGATGGTTCTCATGTGCCAAGGTGTAATGTCTGAGCTTCGTTATTGTGAAGATCAGTGCCAGGCAATGCTTTTTGATGAGGGAGTAGTTGTTTTCTGCCCCTAGGAGAAGTCGACTCAAATAGTACAGAGCACTCTTCTTTCCCTGATCGTTCTCTTGTGCCCATAGCGCACCTAGAGAACCCTCAAGGGTTTTTGTATATAGGATAAGGGGTTTTCCCTTAACCAGAGCGGTCAATACCGGTGGATTTTGCAGGTATTGCTTGATTTCGTCCAGTGCGTTTTGGCATTTTTGATCCCAAATGAACGGGATCCCCTTCTTCATCAAATGACTGTAGGGACGGCATTTTTCGGAGAGGTTGGCTATGAACCGCCGGATATATGCGAGCTTTCCTTGAAGAGATCGCAACTGTTTGAGAGTTCTTGGCGTAGGCATTTCCATAATCGCCTTAATCTTTGGGGTATCGATTTCGATACCCTGGTGCTGTATAATGAATCCTACGAATTTGCCTAAGGAGACTCCAAACGCGCATTTTAGAGCATTCATCTTCAGATTATACTTCCAAAGACGTCGTAACACTATTTTTAGATGTTCCCAATGTTCCTCGTAAGATCTTCTCTTTACCACAAGGTCGTCAATATAGCATTCGACGATTTTGTGTATGAGGTCATCGAAGATCTTTATCATGGCCCTTTGGTAGGTAGCACCAGCGTTCTTTAAATCGAAGGGCATCACCTTATAGCAAAATATGCCCAGCGGAGTCCGGAAGGCGGTATGCTTTTGGTCTTCAGGATGCATTTTTATTTGATTGTATTATGAAGATCCATCCATGAAGGAAAATACGTCATGGGTGGACGTGTTATCGATTATCAGCTCAGTAACAGGTACTGGGAAGTCATCCTTCAGGCAAGCTTTGTTGAGGTCCCGAAAGTCCAGACAGATGCACACCGTTCCATTTTTCTTCTTCACTGGAACGATGTTAGCGATCCAGTCGGGATATTGAACTTCTTGGATGAAGACAAAGTTGATTAAATTCTTGACTTCAGCGTTGATACTCATTTCAAGTTCGAGCCGCATTCTTCTTGGCGCCTATTTGACTGGTTTTATGTTCGGCGATATTGCCGGTTTATGTACTGCTACCTTTGGATCTAGATTTGGAATTTCAGAATAGTTCCATGCAAAGCATCTTTATATTGCATGAGCACGTCTTTTAACGTGGCTACCTGTTTTTCATATAGTAACTCACCGATGAATGTCGGCCTCGGATCATTATCTGTCCCTAAGTCATTTTTTCTTAGGCTGTCCGCCGTAGTGTGTATCCCATCTTCCAGCTCTTTTGGTGCTAGTGGAAACTCTGACATCACCCCTTCCTCATCTTCATTTCCGAAGCACATGTGGAGGTCATTCATAGTCTCGTGTCCTCCCTCTTTTGAGAGTGTTATCATATGGCAGGTATGAGTTCGTTTCCATTCTTGTTGTCGTGCCGGTTCTAACCTGACGTGGTAGGTTATTTTTAGCTCATGTTTTTATGGGGGGGTTACCTTCCAGCTGTCGGATAACATAAACCTACCTTGTCAATACTGGTGTTCTATCCAGTTTTTAAAGGTGAAGCAGTCTTCAAGAGGATGATCTATTGCTCGGTGGTAGGAGTAATAATTCGGGTGATAGACCTCGTTTATTTGTTCAGGGTGTCGAGACTCCGGAAGCGTCATCATTTGGTGCTTCATGACAAAGTTGAATATTTTCCTTGTCTTATCTTGGGGGAAAGAGTATTCCCGACCCATTTTCTTTATAAAGGACGGGCTCCAACCGAGTTTTTCTCGATTGCATGGCGTCTTGGATCCACTTTGTTGTTTTCGAACGTTGTTTGCGTTCTTTGCCTTATTTTTGCCTCTACTTCGTGATTTTCCCATTTTGCGAGAACATAAAATGGGCCGGCGATGAAGAGCATTATAGTATTCCTTCTCCGTAGATTGCTGATTGAGATGCTGCGTCCTGGAATTTTCATAAATGGTCATTTCACGGCTGTGATTGTCCCGGCTCTTTTGAAAAGCTTCTTTTATTAGCTTGTCGGTTCTTCGAGTGACGGACATAACGTTTTTAGAGCGGGATTTCGCTCTGTTTCAACGTCACAGCTATTTAGCAGAGCATTTTCCCCTTCACTGAAGCTGTTTATGACGCGGTAACTGTGGAGCCACTGCCGTTTCTTGGATCGAACGTATCCGAGCCCGGTTGTCTCCATCTTTCCGTTGGGCATCTTTCGCCGAGTCCCGGGAATATCCCAAATCTTTTTGTAGAATTGGGCTTGTCGAACAGTTTGTTCGAGGGGTACACCTTGGCATCTCAACAGCCTCTTTAATCCCGTAATATCTGGACAGACAGATTGGTTGAAGCCTGTCGAGTGCAAAATCGGCACCATGCCAGGCTTTTTTTTCTACTTTATTTTCCGCCGATGGGTAGAAGAGGATCTCTTTTTCACCTCTTCGCCTGGGAGGTACGTAAAAAGTCTGCAGTTCTTGTACACTTTGTGTATGGAACGCATCAAGTTTCTTGTAATGCTGAGGCGGAGCCATTGTAATTTGTAGACTTTGATCCGTTCCGGCAAAAGTTTGTATTGACGGTCGGACGGAGAACACTGCATTTGCTTCGTCTTTAGAGTCGCTGCCAAAGACCAGAATAGGATTAGATGGCTCGGGATTATTGTTTTCTTTCTGGGTTGCCCCAAGTAGACTATTTCTTCGTCTTCCTCGATATCGCTCCCAAAGATCGGGATAGTGGCGACGGACTTCTGTTTATCTTCCGGCTTATGACACCTTTCCGTATTCTCAAATTCTGATAGGAAGTATATTGCGTCTTCATATTTTCGGACCTCATTTATGGAGAACGTATTTAGCCCCCCTATGATGGTGTACTCCGAGCCATCCTTAAAATACTTCATACACTGATGTTGTATAGTACGGATGAAGTTGTACTCATGTAACCAAGGTCTGCCGATCAAAGCATTATAGCAAGTCTTGGCGTCAATGACATGAAATTTGATGTCAGTGACGAGCAACCCGAAGCTTAACGTCAGTATTACGGACCCAAGCATTCGTGACGACTGTGATTCGAACCCGGAGATGGTAATTTTATCTTGGGCAAGGTGCTGAACGTCCATGCAAATCTCCTTCAGCACTCTCACGTTGAGAAGGTTAACGGAGGATTCGTTGTCGACAAGGATTTTTCTTATCTTGATGTCGTGGTAGTATCCGGTGATGTATAACGGGCGATTGTGGTCATACGTACCGAGGAGGAGATCTTCATCACTGAATGTAATGTCAACTGTGTGAACCTCTGCCAGTTCATCCTTCATTTTCTCTTCTGCGAAGAAAGCTTGGAACTGATCGGGCTCTTGTAGCGTCTTGATTAAGAAATCTCATGCTTCTTTGGACAGGAGAAGAGCATCCAATATACTCAGTTGTGAGAGTATTTTCCTCAAATGTGCTAGGACATTGTAATCCACCTTGTTTTTTTTAGGCGGGTCCCTTGCTGTGAGCTCTTTGTCAACTCCATCGTCAAGGGCAATTTCTTCATTGTCTTTTTTGCTCGAGCCTTTGTTCGTAGGTCCGAGGTTCTTCTCAGGCAACGTACGGTTACGAAGCCGAATGTTTTCGCATTTCTTCTCCTCCTCTTCTTTTCCCTAGGTGAAGTCTTCGAAGAGAGGGCTGACGGGTATTTCGTCCTTAAAATCGCTCCCGAAGGTAAGAACTTAGGGTTTTCCCCCTTCTGAACTGGTACCAACCATATGACAGTTGCCAGTCGTTTCTTCATGCGCGTTTGTCGCACTATTTTGTCGTCGACGAGCACGAGCTTCGTGCTTCATCCTCTTGAAGTGTTTTTGATGGGCAACATATCCTTACCATCACTTCTTGAAGGCACTGCATTCTTTGGTGGGGTGGGTAACCCTCCGATGATATAGGCAGTAGTTTGGATGTGAATCATTTCCGTCGAGGCATATGACCCCGGGAGTGTTTCCTATGAGAGGTGGCAGCTTCATTTTGATTGACAGGGCTTTGGTGAACTGCTTCTCTGCTTTGAGCCTGCCCTTATTTGTAACAGGTGTGTTTTAGTTTGGTCGGAGTATTTTACGACTCGTTCTTGCCGCAGCCTCTTCATCCTGACGCTGACGCTTCGCCTTTTCGTATATGTTCGTTTCGCGTCCTCGGTCAACTTTTCTTTTTTGAAAGGCTTCGTTTAACAGCCTATCGATCATGTCTTTTGGCAATTCCGGGGATTTTAGCGCTGATTGTACACCCAGTTCCTCCGCGTTGTTTTATGACGCCGAGGGAGTTTCTTCGTCATTTAACGACGAACGGGAGACAATATGGCAACTTGCTATACGGTCCCCGATATCTCCTGATGAGTCATTTTCCTCATCGTTGTCACTATCTTCATTCTCAAGAATATGCTTCATGAACTCTTCGAGCACGACCGGTGTCCGTGCCTTCTGGTTGTACTCCTCCAGCACGTCAATGTACTTTTGTATGTCTGTGCACTTGTCATCATACTCGGCAGGCTGCACAGGCTTCTTGGTCATCTTCTTCTTCTTCAAAGACTTTGAAGGCTCGACTTGGGGGTTTTGCCCTTTGTCAATAACTTTCGGTGCAGGATGTGGTTTCAGCATCCCTTCGATGATTTCGGGTTCAAGTGGGCTTTTCCACCTGACTGCTGGACATGCATGTAGATCCTTTAGCATTCTTTTGGTTTTTGATGAAAGAACCACTTCCCATGGAGTTTCTTCCATAAGTGAGCATGATGCCCCCGGAGCATCCACCTTTTTGGGAATGTGCTTCTATGGTGGGTTTACCCTCCAGTTATCAAACAGCGCGAATTTCCCCTGTTGATACTGGTCTTCAACCCAGTTCTTAAAGACGTGGCAATCCTCAATTGGGTAGCTCACCATTCTGTGATAGGAGTAGTAATTAGGGTTATTAAAATCGTCGGGTTGCGGTGGACGCCACGGGTCTGGCAATGTGATAAGTTTATTATGCATTGCCAATTCGAACAGTCTCCTCGTCTTGTCGCGGGGAAACAAGTAAGCGTGTCCTAGTCTTTCCTCTAAGGATGGGCACGGACGCGCGTTGTTTTGGCAAGCAGCCGGTTTTTGGCCACTCGGTTGTTGTTGCGTATTGCCAACAAAGGTCGCTTTTCCTTTACCTTTGCTATTTCGAGGGTCCTTATTTGAGGAAGAAGGCCCGTGGCGCATCTGGTCCATTTAGGCCAATTTATCGATCAGAGCCTGGAAGGTCGTTGATTTCAAGAATGTCATGAACTGGGACACAGTCGTTTGAGGATCAAGAGTCCCGATGAACATGCCCAAGACGGGAGATTCTTTAATGCACTATTCGCACTTAGACCATAGGTTTCGCTACCGAATCGAGTATTGGACCCAAGTTTCTCCTGGCCTTACCCTGGCATTGATTAATACCATGATCGGGGTGCGCTCACTTGCACTGGAGAAACACTGTGTGAACAGCAGTTCCATCTCTGCGAATGTTTTTACGGAGTCATTTAGAAGCTCCGAGTACCATTCAAAGGACATTTCTGACAGGCTGCCATGAACTGGCGAAGTAACAGTTTGTCGTCACCCCCCGTGTTGCCGCACAGAGCTCTGAATTGCGTGACGTGCTGATGAGGATTGCATGTCCCTATGTGTACATGGAATTTGGGGATCGTATACCCGGCGAGTATTTGATTTGACAATACCAGCCTGGATACGGTCTCCCAATTCCGACGATTTGGCCAGCCGCTTCATTATCTTGATGAACTCTTATTTGTTGAGCAATATAATTATCAAGAGTAGCCTTGAAGATTGTTTCCTCCTTGGCTGTTGATAAGGACGGAAGAGGGTTTGATGTTTCCATTCTGTCATCCTCGATAATTATCGACGGATCCTTGGCTGGGGGTTCTAGCTGGATCATCATTCTAACCATGTCTTGGAACAAGAGAGCCATCTGCTTAATGTTGGAAGCTTGTTCCGCTGCTTCCTTGTCTTTTCTCTCAAGAACCCTTCGCAGGAACTCTGTATTGGTCTCCTGCTCTTGGCGTTGTTCGGCTGCTGGATCCAGACTTTCTTTCTGTCCGGTAAGTGCTGCCATTTTGGTTAGCATTTCCTGGAGCTTTTTCTGTTGCTCCTGAGCCTTTGTCAACGTCCGATTTGCGGTCGGTGACCCCACCGAAGCACGGCTTTCTTCTTTCCTCGAAGCCATGTAGACTGTATGTATTGTTATGCCCCTGGCCTTGAGGCGTTTGGGTCCATCGCCTTTGGAATTTGCCGCCGGCAGTGGGATTTTCTCCAGCCCTGTCCTTTTGTGGGAGATTGAAGTTGAAGGAGCCATTGTAACAAGCTCCCATGTAGAAGAATTCCCTCGCTGTATGACGGAGAAGTGGTCTTTTTCTTGCCGAGCTTTCGATTTCTTCGGTCGACGAGAGTGATTTTGGTCAATCACAGAGTCCTGGACTTTTCTCCAGACCCTATGAATTTGTGAGGAGAGCCGCTGATAGGGGCGCTCTGGTTCTGCCTGAACAGTGGCCTTTGCTGGCAGAGGTGATTTCTTCAGCACTGCTGTTGGGGAGTTCTTATGTACCCTCTTAAGCGGATCAAAACTGTTCTCGGTTGGAACAGCAGTATCAACTTCCACCATTGGAGCCGGCGGAGTAAGTCCAGAGGGGGAGTTGCCCCTAGCTTTTCTCACTCGGTGCCAGTGACGACATCGAGCGTGCCTTATAGAAGGAACCGCCTCTGTTTTGGAAGCGGCTTCTTCGTGGCCCCAGCTTTGTTGAGGGGCTTAAGTCGGTGTCAGCATGTTGAAGACTGACGTCCTTGGCAGAGTTTGAGTAGAAAGGACCGGCCTTTCGAAGACCGACTTTCTGATAGGGGAAGCACTTTTGACGTCTTCGTCTGTAGGAGGAGTTGCGAGGGCTATCCGTTTTGGGGCAGCCCCTTCAGGTATCACGAGCCTCTTTGCGGGCCCGTTCGGGTTCTTGCTTAGCCTTTCGAAGACCGAGACGTCAGATTTGGACTGCCCATTGAGAGGGGCCATTATGGTTGCTAGTCGATCGAAGACCAACTTTTTAGGAGCTTCCTCTTGCGGCGCTGAGCCACCGAAACTCACCGGTGGGAGCATGGTCCCGAAGAACAATCCAGTAGTGGCTTGCGTAAATTTCCCCACTGGCATTGAGAAAATAGAGGCCGCGTTGGGCCCGTATGTCACTCCTCTAGTTGGGGTAGAGCGAGATCGCTATTGCATGAGGTGCATTAGGAAACTATCGATTTCTCTGCACAGGAGCAAGAAACCAAGTTTTAGTACCTCGAATCTAAGGGAAACCATAGTGAACCACGATTTTGTTCATGAAACACGACGCATGAAGTGTGGAGTGGAAAGAGGAAAAGGTCCCACTGGGTATGCTAGAATCTGTTAACTGCCGAAAGACCAGACCAAGACGTTGATACGTCTGACCTGAATTTTGGGGAAGATGCTACTTAGACTTCTCCATCCAACTCTCTGAAAATACCAAGTTGATTTATGGCACCGTATATTGGAGGTTTGGATAGATACGACCGATGTAGAAGACTTCATCAGATTTTTCCTCATTTGTGAGGGGCTTTTGATTGTGGGGACGCTCTTCCCTACAGGCGCAAACCCATGCAGTTAATTACGTTACCGTATTGCGATAACCATATTCTCCTTCTCCAGTAGTTCACTTCATGTTATGTGTTATTTTGTTTTTATGTAGTTTCCCATAGATTGTATATGGAGGCTAGTTTATGTCGTTGGCCGTAAGGCGCGGATTAATCAAAATCCGTATATTTGAGATATGGGTTTGGGTCAAGGATTTTCTTGATGAGGTCTACGTTGGTAGCTTAGTTTGCCAACGGGAGTGAACTTAGGATGCAGATCTCATATAAATGAGGCACATCAGTTCATGGGATATTTGGGTTTTATCTAAGGATCGTTAGTAATATTTGAGACTAAAATCAACTTAGAAACAAATGAGCATATGGGCTCAATTATTTTAGTTTAAGGACATCACGGTCCTTTATTGCCATGTTTGGGGGGAATATATGTCCTTTATTCCCATTTTGGGGGGAATATTAGTTTAAGAAAATTTCGGTCCAACATTCCCATTTTGGGGACGAATATTAGTTTAAGGATATTTCGGTCCAACATTCCCATTTTGGGGATGGATATTAGTTTAAGGACATTTCGGTCCATTGGTAGTTTAGGGACATCTCGGTCCGACATTCATCTTGTACGCACGTGTATTTGTTACATGGCGGAGTGAACGATGGTGACATGGAATGCGCCCAATTTGGGGCGCGATCCAATTTGAGGCAAGCATGTCAATTTGGAAGTGTATCGATGTGGGATGTATCATTCCCTGTCTTGATGAAATTTTACATCAAGTTGGGACGAGAAAAGAATTGTCGGTTGTCGTGGCCCGCTTGAGGAATTATAATGACATATATCAGAGGTGTGAAAAGATGTACCCTTGAACCAAATCCTGTATTTGAGGAAAAAAGGGGTTGTGGTGGACCTATGAATCGTTAGTCATATTTGAGACTAAGATTACCTTAGGAAATATGGGATGAATATCATTTTGGATATCATCAATAAGAGATCATTAGTCATGTTTGAGAATAATATAAGTTTGTAAATCACAAGCACGTGGGCTCGGTTGATTTAAAATCAAAGAAGTTTAACCTCAAGAAACTTAGCTAATTTGGGCTGCGATTGGGTTTCTATACTACCCAGCAGTGCTAAGCACTAAGATATACAGTGCTCACGTGTGTTTCTCGTATGGCGCTGGAATAGTGCTAAGTACTATATTTTTTGGTGCTCACGTGTGAAACATGTGAGGCGCTCGGATATGGGTGCTGCCCAATCAGTGCTAAGCACTTTAGTCATTTTGACTGAATATACAGTGCTAAGCACTTTGCATGGCACTCATGTGGGCACGTGAGGCTCTGAGCATTAATTTTGGGTTTTGTTTGTTCACCCCCCTTTTTAGACAGAAGTGCTAAGCACTTGGCTAGAGCTCTGGTGCTCACGTGTGAAGCACGTGAGGCATTCAGCTCTCCCTTTTTTGTTTCACGTGTATTTCACGTGATTGCTTTATTTTTGGGGTGCTTGGTTGCTTTATTTGGTGGCTGCCCAATCTACATAAATGAGTTTTCTTTGTTTTTAGACGCTCACGTGGGAAGCACATGAGGTGTTTTAGCTCTTCTTTTGTTTGTTTTAGGCACTCATGTGGAAAACAAGTGATGCACTATAATAGTGCTAAGCACTAATTTTACTTACGTGAGACGCCAAGTTCTTTTTGTTTTTAGAGATATTAATCTCTGTTAATGACATTTTAGTCATTGATGATCATCGAGATTTCTGTTTTGAAGATCTTGGATCATTTTTTGCTAATTGGAGAACTAAGTTCTTTATGTAGGGTTAAATCCTAATTTTGGAGGAATTAAATTCCCAGAACATATGTTCTTTTTCTTTCTTTTTCTTTTTAACCTAGTTCTTTTCCCCTAAGTTTTGAGTCTGAAGAAAAGAATCTCCCGATGAGAATTAAATTCTCAACTTGTGGGGAGATTTGCTTTTTCAAATCTCAAGCCAGAGAAAGAACTAAGTTCTTGTATGAAGGGTTAAACCCTTGTTTCTATTATACTAGGCAAAGGTGATATTTTTATCTCTCATTTTTCTTTACCTAGAGTCTTGAAAGAGGGAGATTTTCTTTCTTCTTTTGAGAATTAAATTCTCTGTCGGTTTTTAGAGATTTCTGTATTTTTTTGCAAAAGATTATGAGGGGGTTCCCTCTATATGAGACTTGAAGTCTCGGGTCCTAATATAGTGGAGGCAAATTTGTTAATTAAAATCTCTTATCGAAAGATTCCAATTGATTTAATTGGTTTCAAAATTTGTTTGGGGAATTTTACCCACCGTTGGATCTTTGATCCAAGTGTTCATATTTTTTTTACAGAATATGTTTTCTTGTTTTTAACAAAATTGGGGGAATATTTTCCCATACATATAATTTTATTCTATTAAACAGTGATTTTTTATCACCATTGGATTTTTAATCCAAGGGTGCTCGGTTTAACAGAACACAATCTTTCTCTGTTTAGAAAGATATAGGAAATATTTTCCATCTCATTGGATCTTTGATCCACCAATTTTCTATTTAAATGATAATATCCTTCTCATTTAAAAAGATCAGGGAGATATTCTCTCCCAATTGAATTTAATTCTATATTTAATCACCGTTGGATCACTGTTTAACAGAGAGGATCTTTCCCAAGAGTAGAATTTAATTCTACATAAAAAGGCGCCTACACGTGTTTAACACATGAGACTTATTTAGCTTCTTTCATTTGGCGTCCATATGCATTGCATATGGACGCTCACGTGTTTAATATGTGAGGTTGGTTTGGCCTTTGGCCATTTGTTCTTAATACTCATATGCTTTGCATACAAAAATAGAATTTAATTCTATGCATAGAGTTTAACTCTATCTGAAGATAATGCTTCAAAAAGGTATTCTCGCTTGTTTAACATGTGACCCTAGCGAGGATTTTATTTTGTGCTTTTATGCTTTACACATAGGCACTCACGTGTTTAACACGTGAGGCCCATTTAGCCTTTAGTTGTTTGATTGCAACGCCTATATGCTTTACATATAGGCGCTCATGTGTTTAACACGTGAGGCTTATTTATCCTATAGTTGTTTGATTGCAACACTTATATACGTGTTTAACACGTGAGCCTTGAGCCGTGGGGAATTTTCTCCCCTATTCTCTATCTTTTAATGAGAGAACATATATTATTATTGTTTGCCATGATTCCGTGTTAGTTATATGTATGCCCTAGAGGCTATTACTGTACATTGGATGTATATTGTAGTGGATGCTGGGACATATATAGGTAAGACTTTCTTGCTCGACAAGATAGTACGCTATCTGGTTGCTCTTTATTTTAACATGTATACTTGCTGTCTCTCTATTATATGTTGATAAAGCCCTTAGGATATGTGCTCGACTTCTAGGACTATGATGCAGATCATACTAGTGGGGCCTGGGTAATCAATGAGTACATCCTTCATTGTTCCTAGTCGTGGGAATATCGAGACGGGGCATCGATATTCCAGAGTAGACTAGCGTATATCTTCTCGACCCATGTGATGGGCGATGGATGATTCCATATCCATTGGTGTTTGACATCGGAGATGGTATGCGGGTGCTCAGTGGAGACTGGGTACACTGAACGGACTCGCCGAGAACTCCTAGATGGTATTATACCTCACGTCAGATGGCAGTTCTCTGGTGACACTGGTACAGCTTAGTCTGTTGACCCGAGATCGTCATAGAGTCTTGTGTGTCTCCCACTGTGCTTTGATTTCCACCCTACCACGGCTCTACTGAGTTGTGCAAACAGGTGGTTTTTGGGTACAGTCCCGATTCACATGGAGGCAATGAGCGATAGGAGGGGATTCGTCTCTCCCGGTATTGGGAGTTGATGTTGCGCTATGCTCGACTGGCCATAACTGGAAATCCCTGGCCAGGGTTGCAGTGATATACTGGTAAGAGTTATCAGTAGTTTCACGCTATGTTATGGACCTTACATCGGCATGACTTATCAAGCTACTGGGGTCTGACGTTCACCATCCCTAGGCGAGATATGCGACATATCAGACGAACAGACCGGACTGTACGGTAAGTGTTGCTGGTTGGATTCACAGGAGTGTGAGCAGGCTTACTCGTTGATCTTCTGATCGCTCAATACTCGGGTGGCCGTTACGTTTAGCAGACCGCTTGCGGCTTGTGGGTGTTTGATATGATCATCACCTGCTGCCGGCGTATTGACGAGTCTTTAGAGTCCTACACAGAAGTTTCCTGGCTCAAGCGAAACGAAATAGGAGCGCATATGAGATATGTGCGGGACCGAGAATAATACCAGTATGTGATACTGAATTCTATTCTCGCGATTTGTATCATCGGACGGTTATATAAGATATAGCCGGGTTACCGAATCAAATGTTGATTCGATATATTGATACACTTGATATTAGTCGGTTATATGCAGTATGACCGGATCATTAAATCAAGTGTTGATTTAATGATTTAATGTATAATTATATATTTGATATATTACTTTACATTAATTAGTATTAGTTCACTTAAGACGGATTTTCTCACTTGATATGCACATTGTATATATGATATAGTTTTGTGCACTAGTTTGTATCATGTTTGATGATACATGCAAACTTGGGTGAGTGTATGCTATACACCATGTTTAGGTTAATGGTTAGGGTTTTAAATTATTCATTTTATTTATTTTCTTTATTCCTTTTGGCAAAAATGAAATGGTGGCTAACTTTGTTTCTTGCTTAAGCTTCATGAAGCTTCTTAGCTTTATCTACCATTTTGTTTTTTCCTTAACCTAACCATTCACTTAAACCCTAGTTTAGTCTCTACACTAGTTATCTCACCCATGGTTGCATTATGATAAGATCACTTGATTTATTATTATTCATTAATTGATTTTATTATTCTTATCATATTCTTTTTCTTCTTCTTCTTCTTCTTCTTCTTCTTCTTCAAGAAAAAGAAACCTTGCTACCTCCAATGGTGCCATGATCAAAAGAGTGAGAAATCCAATTCCAAAGTGAACCCACTTTCTATTTCTTCATCCTCTACCACTTGCCATGTTGTATAGGGTGTTTTCTTCACAAGTTTCATGACTTCGTGAAGATAGAGCTTGAGTTTGAGTTGCCTCGACGTAGATCATCTTTGGCTTCGAAGTCAACGACCTAGCCCGATCTTTTCTCTGATGAAACCAACGCTATAGTCCGGGATCTGATGATCGCAGCGGAGGGACGTCATCACGGAGTTAAGGAAGTGGAGGACCGGATCTACAAAGGTTGTAGTCACTTTCACTCATAGCAAAGTTGTTTACTTGCATTTCGTTTCGCCTTACCTCTAGTTACGATCTAGTATAGGGTTCTTTGGCACATGGAAAATTTTGAATTGGCCATGTTTGATCAGTTGTAGAACCTCATTAGTGTGCCTAGGAACCCTACATTCTGGGCGTGAATGGAATAACTATTGTTTATTGTACCGCGGTCCCGTAGGGAATGAACAAGATATATTGTGCCATGGTCCCGTGGGGAATAAATGTGATATATTCTGTTGAGTTACGATGAGAATTATATTAATTGGTTTCAAATATTGTTAGGATAGATAACATAGAAACAAAGACTTTAGAATACACGTGATATACCTATAGCCTGCTGATATATCACCTATGATTGTTTGTTTATAATTATACATTATTTTGCACATAACACCCTGTATGGTATATTTCTCAGTTTATTATTATGATATTTATGACGCACTGACGTCTGTGTTTTGCATGGCCTAGATACTTGACTTAGCGCGTGAGTATTTCGACAGGATCGCCGATCAGTGAGGACTATCTCACTGATATAGCTCTTATTGAAGGTTAGTTATTCATTGGATTTTTATTGCTTCCACTACTATTTCCTGTTATCGTTTGAGGCTATTGAATATGTTTAGAGATAGACAGTTATATTATTGCTCTTGATTACTGATAGACAGCCGTAATGTGACTATGGGAGGATATTTTCTTACCGTAGGTAGCATAGCTGGTTTTGTTACGTTTTCGATTTTACGTATTTTGGGAAGCGGGGCGTGACAAGGTTTTGTTGGTATCAGAGACATAGGTTTTAGGTTAGCTGGGGCTTGGTTTAATTTGTATTTGGGTATAGTTCCTAATACATTGTCCTTAAGTCTCAGAATTTTAGGAACACGTCTTGTCATATTATTGTCTTGTCATTCAAATTCTTGAATCTTATCGTTCCCTTAAACTCTTTTATCTTGACGATATGGAAATGAAATTGCATCTCAATTTATAATTCTCTTGATTCCTTATTGTTTCTCTCCCTTATTCTTTCGATTCTGATACTAGGATTTGGGCGAATTGGATGCAGTTATGCGATTGTAAGTATGTACCGCGGTATGGTTACAATGTGGTACTCTATTTAGGTAATCTGGAGTCCTATTCGATTCATTTTCTTGACTTATATTCATTGTACTACTTTATTTCTCTTGGTTTCATTTGCTTACGAATTTATGCCTTATCGCAAACTTGAATCCAACAAACGTGTTATATCTTTCCCCTTGTTCATAGTGACCAGTCCATTTGCATTTCGAAGAACAAAGAGAAACACAGGAGAGCATACGATGATTGCAGTAGTTTGAGATTAACCTCAGCGGGAGCTGGTACAAACCGCTTCAAGGCCGATCAGGTGTAAGATGTTTGATTGAAGAAGTTTTGACAGGCCTGCCTTAATCTATTCGAGTAGCACAATGGTAGTGTGGTAGGTTAACAACCCACAAGTCTTAGAACAAAGTTATAAATTCATGATAAAGGGAACAGTTTGTGTATACTTAAAGGTGAAGTTCGTGGACAAGTTGCTGAAGAAGCGCTGATGGTAGTTTTTGATTTCATGGATGTGTTCAAGAACATCTCGGGTTTACGGTCAAAACGAGATGTGGAGTTCGCAATTGATCTTATTTCAGGAGTTGCGCCGATTTCAAAGGTTTATTATCCGATGGCACCGGTGTAAATGGAAGAGGTAAAGAAACAAGTTTCTGAATTACTAGAGTGTAACGTTTTAAAAAATAATTAAATAAATAATTAAATAAATAAAATCGTTTAAGTGAATTTTATGATTTTCGGTAAAATAAAACGTATTTTTCGTAAAACTAAACCGTAATTATACTTCACTATAAATTTAAAAATACCTATTTTAATTATGTTATTATTAGTAAATGGTGTTTATTTAGCCACTTATAAATTTTTAGTTTAATTAAATATTTTTCCTAAATTAATTATTTTAAATGTTAACATAAGCTTTATTTTTACACTAAATTAGTGTAAATTACAAATTTGAAATGGGTTAATTTTACAAAATGAACCATTACATATTAGAATCAAGTGTTTTTATGCAAAATTCTTTTTCAATTATTTTCATGATTCTAGATTTTTCTAGGATCAAATTGTATAAGAAGAAAATTATTAAATAAAGAATTTCATGAAAGACATAAAGATGATGATATTTTGGAGAAGTTTCTACACCATTCCTCATTCATTTCTTTCACTCTTTTTCCCTACCCAAAGTGGCCGGCCTCCTCCCCATGGCTGCCCCAAAAATTTCTCCACTTCACTTTGCATAAAGAATCAACAAAATTCCATCAAAAATTCCAAAATAAACCTCAAAATCCATATTCAATCTTTATCCAATATTCTTTAACCTATTTGGCATGGATCTTGGAGATGGAAACCATTATTTTGGAGGCATATTTTCATGTTTGGATTTCATGTGTGGAGGTATAAATCTTACTCTTTTGATTTATTGTTATTAGATGTTTCATTTAAGCATGTTTAGATTTAATAAATTAATTCTAATTACAAGTTTTAAAATTCAAGTTAGGGTTTGTAAAATTAAGTTATGATTTTTATTAATTAAGTAGGGTTATAATAACTAGTTTAAAATTTTTAGAAGTGGAAAATCTTGCATGGTTGTTGAGTTATAATTTGTTCATTTCCAATTGGTTAAATTAATTATTTTTGCAAACTAGATTTCTATAAGTTGTATATATTGATGAGATAAAATTCCAATTAATGTTTGTAACACTAGATTGTGGTTTTAAAGAGGATATTAACTTGTTAGTGGAATGAAAAAACTTAAATTGGTTACTAGTTTCTATTGATAATTGAAAAATAGTAATAAAAATGCTATTTTTGCTAACTAGAATTTGGAAATTCTTAAATAAATGAGGTTTAAAATCTAATTTATGATTTCATTATATTACTATCATCATAAATTATAGTTTGATAAGTTAATTTAGGCAGAATCAAGTTTAGTCGTGAAATTATGAAATTTTTGCTTGCAAGGTGTTGAAATTGATAAAATTGCAAATTAGGAATTTATTTTTAATACAAATTAGTGTAATAAAAATATGGTAATAGTTTCTATAATTTAGTTATGTTATTTAATGAGTTTTATGACCATTAGTTTGATTTTAACGTCAAGTTTTGAAGTAAAACGGTGAATTGACATTTTCAAGGTTTTCAGAATTGGATGATTTGATCGATTTTAGGGTTCCGATGATTTGAACCAAGTTTTATATTATGAGTAATGGGTTTTGAAACTACGGGTTGTTTATTGGTTTTTATCTCGATCAATCGGCATTTGTACACCGATATCGAGCGATATTTGGTTCTTTTGCGTGAACGGGACATAGGTTTTAACCTATGCGCGTTGCGTGCGTCGTTTTGATTTTTGTCCATGATTCAGTTTACGATATTATACATGTTTGCGTATAGGTACCCCTCGCATGGACTTCGGACGGGGAAGAAGAGGAAGGCGACATCGTCTTCGGCAGACAAGGACCAGGTGAGTAGATGTATATCTACGGGGGGAAGTCGGGTAGATGGCGTTTAGCACCCCCGTAAACGTAGAATAGGGATAGTACTTATTGTCATTAGGAAGCCAGACGTGATCTTAGATTCTTGATGAGTAGGACCCTAGTAATGACCCTAGGTTGGACTAGACTGATTTAGAAAGACCATACCAGAGGATGAATACCTTGGAAGAGAATCGTAGGTTTCAGGTAGATGCACACACACGTACACACTGAGACTCGATGTGGTGTATACGTGTATGTGTATATATATATAGGACTAGGTGTAGGTATATATATATATATATATATATACACACACACACACACAATACATATATGTGATACAAGGATGTGATATGATACACGGGGATGAAACAATATAACTGGGCTTGATGCCGTGATTCTTAGCTATACAGTCGTGTTATGATGTTAGCGGATCATTAGAAAATGAGATAGTGGATTTGTATACATGAACAATAATAAAGGGTGGTGATGATATTGAAGTACATGGGACTCTAAAATAGAACCCGGACTGTAACCTGTGCTTGAAATTCTGATATGATATATGTGTGGCTTGATTACGACATCATATAGGTGTACTTGATTTCGACATCATAAAGGTGTAACTTGATTTCGATATCTTATAGGTGCGACTTAATCACGACTTGACATATGTGACTTGATCAAGATACAATATATGTGACATGACATTTCTGAGGATAAATTAACGATGTATATTTATGCTGGCAATGATATATGATTGATGTATGCGATTACAGAATAGCACCTTGATCTTGACATAAGTTGACGATGATATTATACGAATGATGAGACACGTAGGTGATACTTGACCCGTACCCCGATATTGAGATGTCGTACGATGGATTTTATCGTACGAGGCAGAGATGTGATGGTTGATCCGCACTCTTGTTTCGAGGAAATCGTACTACGTACGTGACGCTATTGAGGCTGGATCGCCGACTATTAGAGATATGGACTCAGACTTTAGGTGTACTCCTATTTCTTATCGACTAGTTTCTTAGTTTTAGTTCCTTAGGAGGTTAGATGGACACTAGTTTAGGTTCGAGTCATATAGTGGTAGTGGTACTTGTATATCGCAGATGAGTGGTTATTACACATCCGTCTTTACATTCATACCGTAATCATAATGTGCATGTTCATACATATGTTTCTATAATCAGCATAAAACATTGCCTGTTAGGACACCAGCACCATTACCGATGAGGCGCATATTCCACGCACACTTATTTGCCGGCTCACACATATCATCATCGGTAATTGCTATGTCACGTACACTTTAGATCATATTATCTTTTATTGATACAATCAGCTAACAGCTAGATCGATATAATATTGTGATTACTCTCTGGTGTTAGTATAGACATGGTATTTATTACTTAGACATTCCATGCATTCGCATTTTCATGTTATCATGCAGTATTATGGGGCATATGCCGGCATTTATCATATATTTACTCATGATTTTGGGATTTTGGATTTCTATGAGATTTCTGGATTTTTGGGGAAAACCGCAAGAATATATAAAAACTTCTCTCTCTCTCTCCTCCTCTCTTTTTAAAACATAAGATGCAGTTTTCTCGTGATGTATGTGTCGTCCACCATGAGATTTCATGTTTTCTGTTGGATTTCAAGACCCGATTCGAGGAGTGGATGAACCGTCTCGGGTACATGGTGGGCCCGGTATGGTACCCCGGGGCAAGAAGATCGAGTTGTAGACTATGAGCCTGGCAGGGGAAGGACTACCTACCGGTGATGTCTGGCGCGGCGGATATCCGGAGGATACCGATCGTTGTCGTGAGATTTGATGATATGGGTCGATCCGGACTGACGGAGCACGAGATATTGAGACTATGAGGCACTGAGACTTGAGATTTACATGTTTTGTGTCGATGCTTGACACTGATTTCTATGGATTTCATCGTTGATATTTCAGATTTCTATACACATTTTACCATGATAAAAGCTAAAGATTTCTTATACAGATATATCCAGATTTCAGGATTGATTGTTTTACATTCATGGTGCATGCATACTCATTCACATGATATATTACTATTTGAGGCATGGACACGGGCACGGAGCTTTTGTACTACACGTAGTTTATTACCTTGCCATTACTAGATGATTAGTATTATATTAGTATATTATTATGACCTAGGACAGCGTCGTGCATTCAATTTCTTTTCGCAGATATCTTCTACTCATGAGTTGGCAACTCATCCCCGTTGTGCCAAATTTTATTACTGGTTGATGTACAGGGTTCCTTGGCAGTTTGCTGGCACATCGTTTCATTCCGGGTGATTTGCACGATAGGTTGGTTCATTTGTATCTGGACCGCCGTTATATTTTTATTATTTCATTTGTATCTAGTAAGCTCCATCAACCAAACTTGTATTACTGGATAAGTTTACTGAACCAGTTATTTATTGTGACCTTAGAGTTGCGCTTGTATTATTGTAGTATCTGGTGGATTTCTTTTCTTTTAAGTTTTGAGCCTCGCCCTTTGGCGTTGTATATTATTGTGCTTGTTGTGGTTGTTTCCGCCTATTGGCGTTGAGCTAGCTCCCGTTGGGGATGCTTTTTATTGGTTATATGTATTCATTCTTGTTTGTACCCGTTTGGGGCCAGTTTTTGCAAAGGAGACTCTGCCGAAATTTTTGAGAAATTGGATGTTGCTTTTAAACTTATTTTCTTCATGTTTTCCTTTACTTCTTCTTCTTTTATGGTTTATATTTCTGGGCTTCGGCTTACTTAGATTACGTTGCGCCTCTAGACGCTTCGTAATCTAAGTGCCGGTCACGTTCCATACTTTCGGGTCGTGACAAAGTTGGTATCAGAGCGCTAGGTTTAACATTTGTATATGTCTAGGGTGACCCTTGGTTGATGGAGTAGGCGACTTAGGTAGAGTGACGTACCGTGGGTATGATCCGTGGCATACTTACGATACGCTACTCTTCTTAAGTAGCCTTAGGATGTACATTTATTTGCACCGCATTTCATTCGTTCCTTTGATCTATCTTCGTCGATATCGAAGGGTAGTTTCTGTTATCACGGGCGTATGGGCAGAGGGAGCTGCGGCTCGAATGCGATAACCATTAGTGTGTCGTTCATTCTTGAGGATTGGAGCATTGTTTAGCATGCGGACGAAGGGTATTCACATGGTGTCTAGGCGAAGTTAAAAGGTTCGAACGATTATCAAAAAAACCATTTTCCCAAGTTTAAGGTATTCGGAAGAACATGCAGGTATTTCGATGGACCCTCTAGAAGAATGAAACCCTAACTCGACATAATGACCACGAGAACGCCCTTGAACCTTAGGGTTTAGGCAGTTCCGCGGTGCCATTAGTGAGGCTTGGGTTTGCCCTTCTACGGCTGGACCATCGATGCTGAGGTATGTACCGGATATTTTGAAACTGTACTTGAGTGTTGAGCTCTCGGAGAATTATGGGATTTTGATGGATCGATCGAAAAGTTTAATGTAGTCCGGACATTAGGTGAAGGGATCGACTACGTGGGAGACTCTAGATACGAGTATTGCCGTTGGTAGCGCAGTCAGCACAGCTACGAAGAGACGAGTTCGAAGCAGTCGACACCAGAGGAAAGGGGGAAAGAGGCGCACATTGACGATAGGGTTTACGATTGTGATTTGGTGATTTGAATTTCATATTTTTGTTGATTGGATTTTGGTATTTTGAGGATTTTGGTTCTACGATTGGTATTTCTTATGTGTACATTCATTATATTCTATCTGTATTTCATATATCAGTTATATTGATGTTGTTAAATACATACCCAGTGCACTTGATTTGGTTTTAATACATTTTGAGGTTTTGATTTGATTTCGTGCATATGGTTACACATGATTTTGACATATGCTTCGACCTAGTTTTCATGCATTTTCGTACTGTGATTTCGATTTTGATATTCGGTGTATGTTTTCGTGCACCATGTGCACCTGATTGAGATTCTTGCGCACACTTGGCGCACTTGATGCGATTTTATGCACACCAGATGCACTAAATCGGGGTTTTGTGCAGATTAAATGTACCCGATATTGGAGTCGTGCACGCCCGTTGCACTTCACAGATGTTTTTGGTGCACACCTGTTGCACTCAGTTTTGTTTTTGTGCGTATTCGTGGTATCTGTATTTGGTTTCGATTTCAGTGCGCACCGGACGCACATGATATTTTTATGATGTGATTGGGATTGATTTCAGTTTGAGCAATATGCTTTTATAATCATTACTATTGATTTGATAAACAGACGGGACATGTATGTTAAATAAGATATATATATATATATATATATATATATATATATATATATATATATATATATATTTTTAAAAATAAACGTCCGCTACTTATGTCGTGACACGTGCGTCACACGGCAATTTTCAAAAGGGGTTCTTGCATGCTTTTTTATCCAGATATTTGGACGGTTTTACTATGATGTGCACTATATATAAATTATAGATTTGATGTATAATATGTTGGTTTTTCATATTGGGTTTGGATATTTTATTTTCACCATAACTCCGATGATTGTGTTATGTTTGACGGAGTTTTGATTTTGAGTTATGTACTTGTTTTTCATGCGCTTGTATCTTGCTAAAAACGTGTTTTATGTATTGATGATTTCGGAGCCCCGACGATTTGAGTGTTTTGCTGAAGCTTTTAGTAATTGGGGGGAGTTTTAATTTAAATTCGGAGACCGAATTTCTTAAAGGGGGGAAGATTTTAACGTTTTAAAAAATAATTAAATAAATAATTAAATAAATAAAATGGTTTAAGTGAATTTTATGATTTTCGGTAAAGTAAAACGTATTTTTCGTAAAACTAAACCGTAATTATTCTTCACTATAAATTTAAAAATACCTATTTTAATTATGTTATTATTAGTAAATGATGTTTATTTAGCCACTTATAAATTTTTAGTTTAATTAAATATTTTTCCTAAATTAATTATTTTAAATGTTAACATAAGCTTTATTTTTACACTAAATTAGTGTAAATTACAAATTTGAAATGGGTTAATTTTACAAAATGAACCATTACATATTAGAATCAAGTGTTTTTATGCAAAATTCTTTTTCAATTATTTTCATGATTCTAGATTTTTCTAGGATCAAATTGTATAAGAAGAAAATTATTAAATAAAGAATTTCATGAAAAGACATAAAGATGATGATATTTTGGAGAAGTTTCTACACCATTCCTCATTCATTTCTTTCACTCTTTTTCCCTACCCAAAGTGGCCGGCCTCCTCCCCATGGCTGCCTAAAAAATTTCTCCACTTCACTTTGCATAAAAAATCAACAAAATTCCATCAAAAATTCCAAAATAAACCTCAAAATCCATATTCAATCTTTATCCAATATTCTTTAACCTATTTGG
Organism: Agapanthus africanus; assembly: GCA_030015575.1. Classification (NCBI taxonomy): domain Eukaryota; kingdom Viridiplantae; phylum Streptophyta; class Magnoliopsida; order Asparagales; family Amaryllidaceae; genus Agapanthus; species Agapanthus africanus. Next base: position 215,044,855 of record JASDDO010000014.1, on the reverse strand, counting down.
CATGGATCTTGGAGATGGAAACCATTATTTTGGAGGCTTATTTTCATGTTTGGATTTCATGTGTGGAGGTATAAATCTTACTTTTTTGATTTATTGTTATTAGATATTTCATTTAAGCATGTTTAGATTTAATAAATTAATTCTAATTACAAGTTTTAAAATTCAAGTTAGGTTTGTAAAATTAAGTTATGATTTTTATTAATTAAGTAGGGTTATAATAACTAGTTTAACATTTTTAGAAGTGGAAAATCTTGCATGGTTGTTGAATTATAATTTGTTCATTTCCAATTGGTTAAATTAAGTATTTTTGCAAACTAGATTTCTATAACTTGTATATATTGATGAGATAAAATTCCAATTAATGTTTGTAACACTAGATTGTGGTTTTAAAGAGAATATTAACTTGTTAGTGGAATGAAAAAACTTAAATTGGTTACTAGTTTCTATTGATAATTGAAAATAGTAATAAAAATGCTATTTTTGCTAACTAGAATTTGGAAATTCTTAAATAAATGAAGTTTAAAATCTAATTTATGATTTCATTATATTACTATCATCGTAAATTATAGTTTGATAAGTTAATTTAGGCAAAATCAAGTTTAGTCGTGAAATTATGAAATTTTTGTTTGCAAGGTGTTGAAATTGATAAAATTGCAAACTAGGAATTTATTTTTAATACAAATTAGTGTAATAAAAATATGGTAATAGTTTCTATAATTTAGTTATGTTATTTAATGAGTTTTATGACCATTAGTTTGATTTTAACGTCAAGTTTTGAAGTAAAACGGTGAATTGACATTTTCAAGGTTTTCGGAATTGGATGATTTGATCGATTTTAGGGTTCCGATAATTTGAACCAAGTTTTATATTATGAGTAATGAGTTTTGGAACTACGGGTTGTTTATTGGTTTTTATCTCGATCAATCGGCGTTTGTACGCCGATATCGAGCGATATTTGGTTCTTTTGCGTGAACGGGACATAGGTTTTAACCTATGCGCGTTCCGTGCGTCGTTTTGATTTTTGTCCGTGATTCAGTTTACGATATTATACATGTTTGCGTATAGGTACCCCTCGCATGGACTTCGGACGAGGAAGAAGAGGAAGGCGACATCGTCTTCGGCAGACAAGGACCAGGTGAGTAGATGTATATCTACGGGGGGAAGTCGGGTGGATGACGTTTAGCACCCCTGCAAACGTAGAATAGAGATAGTACTTATTGTCATTAGGAAGCCAGACGTGATCTTAGATTCTTGATGATTAGGACCCTAGTAATGACCCTAGGTTGGACTAGACTGATTTAGAAAGACCATACCAGAGGATGAATATCTTGGAAGAGAATCGCAGGTTTCAGGTAGATACACACACACGCACACACTGAGACTCGATGTGGTGTATACGTGTATGTGTATATATATATAGAACTAGGTGTAGGTATATATATATATATATACACAATACTTATATGTGATACAAGGATGTGATATGATACATGGGGATGAAACAATATAACTGGGCTTGATGCCGTGATTCTTGGCTATACAGTCGTATTATGATGTTAGCGGATCATTAGACAATGAGATAGTGGATTTGTATACATGAACAATAATAAAGGGTGGTGATGATATTGAAGTACATGAGACTCTAAAATAGAACCCGGACTGTAACCTGTGCTTGAAATTCTGATATGATATATGTGTGACTTGATTACGACATCATATAGGTGTACTTGATTTCGACATCATAAAGGTGTAACTTGATTTCGATATCTTATAGGTGTGACTTAATCACGACTTGACATATGTGACTTGATCAAGATACAATATATGTGACATGACATTTCTGAGGATAAATTAACGATGTATATTTATACTGGCAATGATATATGATTGATGAATGCGATTACAGAATAGCACCTTGATCTTGACATGAGTTGACGATGATATTATACGAATGATGAGACACATAGGTGATACTTGACCCGTACCCCGATATTGAGATGCCGTACGATGGATTTTATCGTACGAGGCAGAGATGTGATGATTGATCCGCACTCTTGTTTCGAGGAAATCGTACTACGTACGTGACGCTATTGAGGCTGGATCGCCGACTATTAGAGATATGGACTCAGACTTTAGGTGTACTCCTATTTCTTATCGACTAGTTTCTTAGTTTTAGTTCCTTAGGAGGTTAGATGGACACTAGTTTAGGTTCGAGTCATATAGTGGTAGTGGTACTTGTATATCGCAGATAGTGGTTATTACACATCCGTCTTTACATTCATACCGTAATCATAATGTGCATGTTCATACATATGTTTCTATAATCAGCATAAAAGTTTGCCTGTTAGGACACCAGCACCATTACCGATGAGGCGCATATTCCACGCACACTTATTTTCCGGCTCACACACATCATCATCGGTAATTGCTATGTCACGTACACTTTAGATCATATTATCTTTTATTGATACAATCAGCTAACAGCTAGATCGATATAATATTGTGATTACTCTCTGGTGTTAGTATAGATATGGTATTTAGTTCTTAGACATTCCATGCATTCGCATTTTCATGTTATCATGCAGTATTATGGGGCATATGCCGACATTTATCATATATTTACTCATGATTTTGGGATTTTGGATTTCTATGAGATTTCTGGATTTTTGGGGAAAACCGCAAGAATATATAAAAACTTCTCTCTCTCTCTCCTCCTCTCTTTTTAAAACATAAGATGCGGTTTTCTCGTGATGTATGTGTCGTCCACCATGAGATTTCATGTTTTCTGTTGGATTTCAAGACCCGATTCGAGGAGTGGATGAACCGTCTCGGGTACATGGTGGGCCCGGTATGGTACCCCGGGGTAAGAAGATCGAGTTGTAGACGATGAGCCTAGCAGGGGAAGGACTACCTATCGGTGATGTCTGGCGCGGCGGATATCCGGAGGATACCGACCGTTGTCATGAGATTTGATTATATGGGCCGATCCGGACTGACGGAGCCCGAGATATTGAGACTATGAGGTACTGAGACTTGAGATTTACATGTTTTGTGTCGATGCTTGACACGGATTTCCATGGATTTCATCGTTGATATTTCAGATTTCTATACACATTTTACCATGATAAAAGCTAAAGATTTCTTATACAGATATATCCAGATTTCAGGATTGATTATTTTACATTCATGGTGCATGCATGCTCATTCACATGACATATTACTATTTGAGGCATGGACACGGGCATGGAGCTTTTGCACTACACGTAGTTTATTACCCTGCCATTACTAGATGATTAGTATTATATTAGTATATTATTATGACCTAGGACAGCGTCGTGCATTCGATTTCTTTTCGCAGATATCTTCTACTCACGAGTTGGCAACTCACCCCCATTGTGCTAAATTTTATTACAGGTTGATGTACAGGGTTCCTTGGCAGTTTGCTGGCACATCGTTTCATTCCGGGTGATTTGCACGGTAGGTTGGTTCATTTGTATCTGGACTGCCGTTGTATTTTTATTATTTCATTTGTATCTAGCAAGCTCCATCAACCAAACTTGTATTACTGGATAAGTTTACTGGACCAGTTATTTATTGTGACCTTAGAGTTGCGCTTGTATTATTGTGGTATCTGGTGGATTTCTTTTCTTTTAAGTTTTGAGCCTCGCCCTTTGGCGTTGTATATTATTATGCTTGTTATGGTTGTTTCCGCCTATTGGCGTTGAGCTATCTCTCGTTGGGGATGCTTTTTATTGGTTATATGTATTCATTCTTGTTTGTACCCGTTTGGGGCCAGTTTTTACAAAGGAGACTCTGCCGAAATTTTTGAGAAATTGGATGTTGCTTTTGAACTTGTTTTCTTCATGTTTTCCTTTACTTCTTTTTCTTTTATGGTTTAGATTTCTGGGCTTCGGCTTACTTAGATTACGTTGCGCCTCTAGACGCTTCGTAATCTAAGTGCCGGTCACGTTCCATACTTTCGGGTTGTGACATAGAGAAAGGCTGGATTCATAGTAGCGGTTCACCGTGGGGAGCTCCAGTTATTCTAGTCAAGAAGAAAGAAGGCACGCGGAGGATGTGCATCGACTATCGAGAGTTAAATCGGGTGACTATTAAGAAAAAATACCCAACCTCTCGCATAGGCGAATTTTTCGATCAACTCAGTGGCGCGAAAGTATTCTCGAAGTTGGATTTACGATCAGGGTATCATCAAGTTCGGGTGAAAGAAGAATACATTTGCAAGACGGCGTTCAGAACTCGATATGGGCATTACGAATATTTAGTGATGCCATTTAGAGTTACTAATACACTAGCGATATTTATAGAATTGATGAACCGGATCTTTTCGCCATTTTTAGATCAGTTCGTGGTAGTATTCATTGATGACATTTTGGTCTATTCAAGGAGCAAAGAAGAGCACTTGAGAATAGCACCGCAGACGTTGAGGCAAGAAAGGTTATATGCTAAGATGAGCAAGTGTAAGTTTTGGCTCGAAGAAGTGAAGTTCTTGGGTCATGTTGTATCCGGAGATAGAATTGCAGTTGACCCCGAAAAGATTGCAGCTGTTCATGATTGGCCAATTCCAAAGTATGTAAGGGTGATCAGAAATTTCCTTGGGCTTGCTGGATACTATAGAAGGTTTGTGAAGAACTTCGCTCGAATAGCAGAATCTTTGACCAAGTTAACACGAAAAGAGGTGTCGTTTGTTTGGACCGGGAAGTGTGCATCATCTTTTGAAGCACTGAAACAAAGGTTGACAACCGATCCTATTTTAACAGTGCCAGATGGTTCCGGAGGATTAGTTATTCACAGTGACGCATCTGGGAAAGCCTTGGGATGTGTTTGATGTAACATGGAAAGTTTGTAGCTTATGCGTCGAGGCAATTGAAGACTTATGAGAAGAATTACCCAACTCATGACTTAGAGCTAGCAACAGTTATTTTTGCGCTGAAGATTTGGAGACACTACTTATTGGGCGAAAGGGTAGAGGTGTTCACTGATCACAAGAGCCTAAAATATGTGTTTATACAAAAAGAGCTCAATATGAGGCATCATAGATGGTTGGAGCCGATGCCTGACTATGATCTTGATCTAAAGTACCATCCAGGAAAAGTTAATGTAGTACCGGATGCTTTAAGTCGGTTGCCAGCGGTACGGATGTTGACTACACAGAAAGATAATATAACAGATTTTTAGAGATTCGATTTAGAGCTTGTACCACCAGATTCTTCAGGATAGTTGATGCAGCTGCAAGTACAAACATCCTTGATTGATAGTCTTAAGGCAGCATAGTTGCATGATCCTAGATTGCAGAAATTGCGAGGACAAGTAGAAGCAGGACTTCACACGGATTTATTGATTCATGAAGATGGTTCTTTAAGATATGGAAGTCGTTTGTGTGTGCCTAAAGAATATATTCGTGAATAAGTCATAAAGGAAGCTCATAGTTCTGCATATTCAGTACATTCAGGAGGCACAAAGATATATAGAGATTTACGACAACACTTTTGGTAGGAAGGCATGAAAAGAGAGATTGCTCGTTACGTGTCGAGATGCTTGGTATTTCAACAAGTCAAGGCTGAACATCAAAGGATAGCTGGCTTGTTGCAATCACTTTCAATTCTCCAATGGAAGTAGGAACTTATAACCATGGATTTCGTGACAGCCTTACCATGGAGTCCAAAGGGAAATAACGTAGTTTGGGTGATTTTCAATCGACTGACCAAGGTGGCTCATTTCATACCATTTCGAGTTGGACAGTTGACGGAGGTTTTAGCAGAGAGATACATGCAGGAGATTGTGAGACTGTATGGAGTACCGGTGAGTATTGTTTTTTATTGTGACACCCGATTCCTATCTCATTTTTGGAGGAGTCTACAAGAAAGTTTGGGAACGTACTTGAAGTTTAGTATAGCCTATCATCCTCAGATTGACGGACTGTCCGAGAGAATGATCCAAACTCTTAAAGATATATTGAGAGCTTGCATGTTGGAATTCAAGAGTTCGTAGGAGGATCATTTACATTTAGTGGAGTTTTCATACAACAACAGTTTTCAGGCGACTATATAGATGGCTCCATTCGAAGTCTTGTATGGTCGTAAGTGTCGCTCGCCTGTTTTTTATGATGATATTGGAGAAAGATGATTGTTGAGACTGGAACTCATTGTGCAAACTGTAGAGAAAGTTAACCTGATTCATGATCATATGAAGGTGGCACAAGTTCGACAGAAAAGTTGGGATGATACTGGAAGAAGACATTTGGAGTTTGCTGTTGGTGATCTTGTGTTCTTAAAGATATCACCGATTAGAGGAGTAATCCAATTTGGTAGTCGAGGCAAGCTTAGTTCTTGATTCGTGGGTCTTTTCGATATCATTGAGCGAGTTGGAGAGATAGCTTATCGATTGTCTTTACCACCATCCTTGGTGGGTGTTCATGACGTGTATCATGTATCTCAACTTCGCAAGTATATTCAAGATGAGGCACACGTCCTTGATCACTCAGAACTTACAGTGAGAGAAGATTTAGCTTATGAAGAGCAACCGATGGTTATTATAGATCGACGAGAAAAGGATCTTAAGAGTAAAGTAATCCTTTGGTACTTGTTTCATGGGGAAATCATTCGTATGGAGAATCTACTTGGGAATGTAAATAAGAGATTCAACAAAAGTTTCCACATCCCTTTCCTTGGATCCGTATCTTTATTGTCCTTGCCTTTTCCTGTTTCGCGATTTTCGATAACGAATTTTTTTTGTAGTTGGATATAATGTAACACCCTAACATGTTCTTACAATATTAATTAGTATTTTAAAACTTGATTTATTTTATTCTTTTGGGTTGCGATCAATTCAAATAGTAAAGGTAGTTATCTAACCCAACCCGCATGTCTGAAACCCACTATGGTGCTAGATTATATCTAATATTTACCGATAAACTAATCCATATGAATCTAGTATTATATATATATATATATATATATATATATATATATAAATCATCATATATCTTTTGGGTAGCCACAAGTTAAGGATAATCTGTAATTGTTAACTGTCATCGTATGGCTGCCATCCCATATCTTATTTTGCTTTTATCTTTTACGTTTAAATCTCAAGATATCTAATATCAAATATTTATTAAATCTAGATATATTTTTAGAATCCTTTTAAATCTTAAATTAGGGATATGAGTTATTTAAAAAATATTCTTGCATTATGGTTGAGAAGTTTACGTATGTGAATTATTTTCCAAAATATATTTTTGATGAAATTTTGGTGGAGATTTGTTGTAGTTTGATAATATCTATATACATTAAAACTAATATATATATTTATAAATTAATTTAAACTATATTTATATAATATACTATATATTTTTATATTAAACAAAAAACCACTCTTTCTCTGTCTCTCTCTCTCCACATAACATATCACTTTCTCTCCTCTAACTAAATTTCTCCCTATCAATTTATATATTCTCCTTTTTCGTTCTTCAAGCCCACACCCATCCTCACCGACGCAACTCCAGCTGCATCCTAGAAGTTTAACCGAGTCATCAAAACCTGGTGTTGATTTGTATGGCGTCGTGTTGCTTCTGTTCATCGTGTTTGTTTCGAGACATGTTTACAACTTGCTACATACTATACTTTACGTAATTTACTTATATGTTTCCGTACTATTATTATTATTATTATCATCATCATCATACAACTATATATATATGATTTATACACTGTAGTTATTTAACGTTAATCAGTTTTATAATATACAGTGTATGCAAGTATACAATTTACGACATGCTATAATTATATATATAAATATATATATCGTCGTAATATTTCTTATTATTACCATTATACTGTCTATATAATCCGTATACCATTAATTAGTTTATAATCTGCATTTTATAACATTATGCAAATTATAGTCTGAAAATATTATAGTTTACACAGGAAACGTTGCCGCCAAGCGGATACAACAAATCTGGAATTTTTTGTACACCTTACCTTATAAAATTCATTATAAATCATAGAAAAATCATTACCATATGTTCTTTAGTTCGTTGTGAAGCTAACTCAGAATGCTATAACCTTGTAAAATATTTACTTGCAAAATAAATTGTTTAAATAACATAAACTGTAAATGAAAATACCTCTGAACTGCTGTCCAGGAAAATTCCAGCAGCAAACTTTCAATTTTGAACGTTCATAACTTTTTGTAGAAACAACCTGAGATATTTTAACTTATAAAAATGAAAATCTTATTGAATTAGATTTGTTTTGGTATATGACAAGTCTCTTTTGGAGAACGTTTGTTATTTTTAAGTTATTTTACAAATCAGGAAGATGCTGAATTTCTGAACGGAGTTTTCTTATGCATGGTTAATCAACACCATTTTTATAGTTATTAATCGAATTGAATATACTATCCCTGTTAATGCTATTATCTTGATTTTATACATGATATGATTACGTTATCCATGACACGCTTGTTAACCTATATCCGTTAGCGTTTACCGATATTCAGTTATAACTGTATTGCCTGCTGTATATCATGATTTGATTGGAATATGTGATTATGAAGTAGATACCTTACCTGACTGATTATATCATCCCTGACATGCCTGTACACAAATTCATGACTGGTACCCTACCATCCTGTTACTATTACTGTTATCATGCTAGTACCTATTGACTGTAATACTTACCGATACCAACAATCCTGATTTGTTATCCTGATGGATAGATAGATATAACATATACCTGATTGTTCTTGTGTTGGTATTAGGTAGACATTTTATTAATAGCTGACTTGAACATGAAATCTGGGGGAAAGAGGAAATCAAGAATGTAACCAAAACGTAACTCAAGATGATATTATTATTGTTTACCGTGATTCCGGGCATGAACAAAATAACCATTGTTTATTGTACCGTAGTCCCGTGGGGAATGAACGGGATATATTGTGTCATGGTCCGGTGGGGAATGAATAGAATATATTCTGTTGATTTACCATGAGGATTATATTAATTGGTTTCAAATACCGTTAGGATAGATAACCTAGAAACTCAGACTTTAGGATACACATGGCATACCTATAGCCTGATGATATATCACCTGTGATTGTTTGTTTATAATTATACATTATTTTGCACATAACACCCTGTATGGTACATTTCTCAGTTTATTATTATGATATTTATGACGCACTGACGTCTGGGTTTTGCATGGTCTAGATACTTGACTTAGCACGCGAGTACTTCGACAGGATTGGCGATCAATGAGGACCATCTCACTGATATAGCTCTCATTGATGGTTAATTATTCTTTGGATCTTTATTGCTTTCGCTACTATTTCCTGTTATCGTTTGTGTCTATTGGACATATTTAGAGATAAACAGTTATATTATTGCTCTTGATTACTGATATACAGCCATAATGTGACTATGAGATGATATTTCTTTACCGTAGGTAGCATAGCTGGCTTTGTTACGTTCCCGATTTTATGTATTTTGGGAAGCGGGGCGTGACAACTTACATTTCCATATATAAGTCTCTAGAGTATACTAACTCGAATTCTGTGTGTTATAAGTTGAAAACTGTATTTTGGTTAAGAATGTCTATACCATTAATCAGTGCACCTTAGCTTATCCTCAACCGATAAAGGTAAATATTTAGAACATAATTTTCAAAATTTATAACCCACTTTATAAAATAAAGATATAGATGTTCAATTTTAAAAATTGGTGCATAACAACGATTATTCAAAACCAAATATTTGTCGTAAGACAAAACCAGGTGATTTAATCCAATATCACCAATTGTTACGAATTCTGATATTAAGGATCAAAGCACTCATTTTCCAATATTCTACTCCTTCTCAGTAGCTGTAATGCCCTACAGATGTGAGACCCAAACCTGGTACATACATATCCAGGAGTGAGAATTAATTGGGAAAACATTTTTTAGCAACAACTACATAGAAAAACTGAAACATAAAAAACGTTTCAAGGGGGTGGCCGGGTATTCCTAATAATACCTCTTCCATTATTCAGATTTATGATAGTAGTCGCAATTTTCCTTACCCTCACTCCAATCCATTTATATGTCTTTACTTTTTACCTTCTATACACCATATTTAGGCTAATTGGTTTTCTTCTTTTCATACCTGCCTAAGGTTTGGAAGAAGACTATTCAATAAGCGTAATAGGTGTACCCTTCTTATACTAAGAGCCCTCGCAAGCCGAGAGTGTAAGTCTACGGTAGCGCCCCGGCCGTCATTCTGACGCCAAACGCGGAACAAAAACTTTTATAAATGGCGCTATCGCATACTATAACCCGGATCTTGCCATTAACACTAAACTAACAAACTGTAAAGAGGTAGAAAGGCTATACCGATCGATCCGAGTCCTTCGGTCTTTAGCCATCATCCCACGCTCCTCGCGGCAACTCCGATCTCCTGTCTCCTCATCGAGGTGGCACCATGTCAACGGATCTTTAAACGGGCTCCCGCCTCTATACCGAGGCAACTCGGTCATCAAGTCTGATAAAAGAGATGACCAAGATGAAGTATAGAAAGAGTAGAATACTTTGTCTCAAACACCCTAGGGTTCTCATCACATGAGAGGGTTAGGGTGAAGGTTGAAGAAGATTCTTAGGATTGGAAATGGTGAACTCATGAAACTCTAATGAGCAAAAGAAAACCAAGCACAAAGATCACCCTTGGCTGTCCAAAAAAAATGAGTGGTGATATATATGAGGTTTTGTGATGAAATATCAAGGAAAATATCTTCACAAAATATCCCCACAAACCCATCATAATATCCTACCCAAAACAAACATCATTAATTCTCTAATGACTCACTAGATGACTCATTACATGAGTCATTAGTGAATCATTCTAGAATCAATGAGTCACAAAGAATGAGTCACCCTTTCCAAAACTAATAATCATTTAAACCAAAATGATTAATCCAAAAAGAAATGCATCTTCTAAAGTATTCTCGTAACGGATTACGAAAATACCCCTCACCTGTATATACATACCTGTATCCATATTCCGACCGAATACGAATACGAGAGACTAAAATATTCCGACTCAATATAATACATGGATCCGACTTAAACCAAAGGCCACCAGTATTATCTGCCCGAAATATGACACGTGCACAAATGCACGTGCATTTTTCGAACCCTTCCATTAAACCATACGGCCTTTACAATGTTTCTCCCGAACTTGGGAAACTATCTGTAGGGGACTCTAAAGACTCGTCAGTACCCTGGCAGTGGGTTTAACCACAAGCACGTCAGCGGCACTAGCTGTGCGTAATGGCTGCCCATGTACTGACCTCAAGAGAAGCCGATGAGCGAACTCATCCTGAAACCCTACTGAGCCTATCAGTGACAATATCCGTACAGTCCGGTCCGTTCGTCTATGAGCATCGCATATCGGGCCTAGGGGGTTGGTAACGTCAGACCCCCAATAGCGGTATAAGTCGTGTCAGAGTGTAGCCCAGAACACCTTGAGATACTACTGGAGTACCTACCAGTAAATCTCCTGCCTCGGCCGAGAGCTTTGTGTAATGGCTCTCCTAGACATAGCGCGATCTCACCCCCAATACCGGGAGGGACGAATCCCCTGCCGATCCGCTCACTTGCCTCCATGTGGCTCGGGACTGTACCCAACTAAAACCTGTTTGCACGACTCCTTTGAGCCGTGGTTGGGTAGTAATCAAGTACAGTGGGAACTCACACGAGACAAATGACGACCTCAGGTCGATGAACTAACCTGTACACATGTCACTAGGGAACTACTATCTGACGCTAGGTATAATACCAACTAGTAGGTTCCCGGCGAGTCCTGTCCGGTGTACTCATAACCCAAGAAGCACCTGTATATATCTTAGGTGATCCAACTGACACCAGTGGCTTATGAGACCGGCCACCGCCCCTCGTCGGGGTCTCGACTATATACACTAGTCTACTCTGGAGTATCGATGCCCTGTCTCGAAACTTCTATGATTAGGGACCACTTTTAAGGATGTGCTTATGGACTACCCAACTCTCACGTATAGGATCGCCATCAAACTGTTGGTAGTCAAGCAAGATCCTAAGGGCTCTATCAACGTGTAATAGTGATCATGTCACCTAAACCTGTACACGACTGATAAAGGCAAACCAGATAGCATACTATCATCACGAGTAAGACTGTGATACCGGTATAGGTCCTCCTCAATCATTGCAATCACGTGCCTTCGATCCAATAATTGACTTTGAGGGCACTATAACCAATAATCTCCCACTTGCACTTAAGGCGAATTATTGTGATGTCGCATACTCACAACCCGTGTGATACCGAACACCCAACTCCTCTACTAATCAGTTTCATAAAGCTCGTTTTATAAAACTCTTGTGTTCGAGAAATAGCCTCAATGAGTGGATCCGCCCTGATGTTCCTTTCTATGTCTCTCTTAATCTCAAGTTCGCGGAGAAAGCTATCTCCCGAATTGAGTAATACTTGTCTTAGAATATGTCTGGATATCTGATGGGACCTAGTTCATAAATGAACTCCAAATCCAAACTTCTTAGACTGTATCGTCAACTGAACCTAATCAGTATCCTGCGCCATGCCTTCCTCAGTATCTGCCTGGAACACCTGTCCAAACTACTGCCCCTCGTCAGAGGAAAAACTATAACTCTGACAATCACTCTGTCATCCATGTCACCTTGGAAGCCTGGAATGATAACCGTCCCCGAAGGACGCTGCCGTCATCATATCCGTAGAACATCCACTTATGTTCTAAAACTGCTTCCGAATGTTTCTCCAGGATTGGATTGATATAAACTTATTGCAGCTAGTGCAAAAACAACATCTGGTGTGGTACTTGACATCTCATGATCAACTCAATTGCCTAAGCAAGTGATGTGTTAATCATGCACATCCCTCTCCTCTTTAGTCTGTATGACACCTTTAGAAAGGGTGACTCCATCACCTGCAGGTACACCACCATGCCAGGAGTCATCTATTCTAAATACTTTTAGAATACTGTCTAAGTACCCAAATTGGGAAACTGCCCAAATCTAGATCTAAAACCATAGATCTAGTAACCAGAATGTCTGATATTATATCCATATCCTGTGTGGAGAAACTACTGTGTGACAACCAAAGTATAACCGATCGTAGTGTAGGAATTTCACTTCCTACACTGTGTATGTCATCCAAATACTAGGACATCACACCTTACTACTTTCTTAACAGATCCATCCCCTATTCTGATGAAGTCAAACCCATGACTGTCACATCAAAAATAGATGATCTCTCTCCGCTATATCTGCTCGAGTCTATAAATAGACATAAGCTACTTGCCCACTATGCTTCTGCTGCTCCCACTGACGACGACAACCATCTGGCAGAATAATATATACGTGCACTTCTAAAGCTAGTTTAGAACGACGCTATACTTAACCTCCTGCCGGGTCTCATAGTATGGAACAACAGTAGTGTGGGTAAATAAGAACCTCCCTGTCACCGTCCTTGAGGCTACCAGAATACCTCTCGGGTGTCTGAGGTTACCCACCATATCTGCGGAGTGGCTAATGGAACGTTAAACAAAATGGAGAGAGGCCGATCAGCATTACTCAATTTAGGAGTGCATCCAATTATGAGTAACCTGAAAGACAAACAAGTTTCTCAAAAATCATTACTATCGACAGAATACCAATCACAAGTATCTACATCTTCGATCACCTTGAAGAATCCCGATACTTGCGACACCTGGTTCTCTACTTTATTCTTGTACCTATAACTTCTCAAAACTTAGACCTTGTATTTCTACGAAACACTTGTCTAAAAACTAGAGAAGTCAAAAGTAAACATAATACAGTTCGAGGACCAACCCCTTTGTCGTAATAGACACTGAACAACATACAATACTCTGTATAAGTCCGCTGAGTTGAATAACTCATAACCTGTGCATCGTAGGTTGAAAACTGTACTTATGGTTAAGAACTACTCCACTGTTCAATACTCCTTACCCAATCGACAACTGATATAGGTAAATGTCACAGACATAATTTCAAAAGTTATATCTCACTTTATGAAAATAAACGTACAGATATATCGATTTGAAATTGGTGCATAACAACGGATATTCAAAACCAAATACTTGCCGTCAGGCAAAAACCCAGGCGATTTCCTCAAATATCACCAATTACAATGAATTCCGATATAATGAGGATGATCACCTAATTCCCAATAACTTACTCCCACTCATCATCTGTAAAACCATACAGATGTGAGAATCATACCTGGTAAATACATACCCTGGAGCAAGTGTCTAATCGGGAAATCAGTTTTCAATTAACAATGCATAATGAAACTGAAACATGAATATGCTTCGAAGGGGTATCCTGGTATTCATAGTAATGCCTCTTCCATTATCCAGATTCATGACTGTAACCGTATATTTTGTTGCCATCTCTCCAAATCTCTTTATTTGTCTTTATTCATTACCTTCTGTACACCCCATTAGGCTAAGTGGTTTTCTTCCTTCCCTACCGTTTGGCACCAGCCTATGGTTTGGAAGAAAACTATCCAATAAGCGTAATAGGTATACTCTCCTAAACCAAGAAGTACTCCCAACCTGAGAGAAGGTGATGATAAAAGACAACTGAATAATACCTTATTCTATTCCTCCTGAACCGGTGAAAAGCAAAGGTGAAATAGGAATGGCGATGATGTACGCGGTTTGGTCGTGAATGATACTTGTCGTATTTTACTTTATCCTCTTTCTAATCCCTTCATATGTCTTTACTTATTACCTTCTGTACACCCTACTTAGGCTAATTGGTTTTCTCCTTTCCCTACCTTTCGGCACCTGCCTATGGTTTGGAAGAAAACTATCCAAAAAGCGTAATAGGTGTACTCTCCTAAACCAAGGAGCCTTCGCAACCTGAGAGAAGGTGATGATAAAAGACAACTGAATAAACCAATTCAATTTCTCCTGAACCTGAATCCATCCTCGAAGAAGTCCCTTCGAGTTCGTATATAACCATACGATGGATTTATCCAATGGAAGTGGATGTTCGTAGTAATATGAGGTGTTCTGGAGAAATGCAAAGGGTAAAAGAATGAGTGGCGATGACTTATGCAACGCAGACAATCCAAAGCAAGTGTTTTAAGAAAGTTTGGTCAACTTGGTTACTGAGTCATAGTCTAGGGTCGGTCTATGTTCGCTGCCAAAGAGAGAGAGAAAAGAAACACTCTGCGTGCACTCTAACCTAGATCAGTATTGTTATCACTTTATCTAATCAGGAAACCTCCCACTGTACCGTCAAATTCTCCTCCAAACCTGAAAGAAGAATTAGTCGGGATCACCCGAAGAGTAAACCAACTCATCAGTGGGAATCGGGATCCAACTATCATCGCATGATAACGTGAAGGAATCCACTCACGTTACCACACTCCAGAAGGTATGGGCATGCCTGGCAAATTTCCTGTATGTTTGAAACTCCTGATATGGTTTTTACCCCATGCTCTTATGACCTTGACGAAGGCCAACAAATCATAAGTCACATGTCAAGTTCTACCCGTCATTGTCCAGGTTAATTTGAACCCACCCGTACATACCCTTGACGAAGGCCAACAAGGTAATACGACTGTCCCAAACTAACGCATCTATCTATGCAACAGAAAGGAAAAAGCAGCTACCATCCACTATGCCTTGACGAAGGCCAACAAACATAGCATGAATACTACGTGCTACCCGTCTGAAACGACGGAGGGCTACGGCTGGTTTTTGGTGAAAAACCTTTAACGTAATGAACTTGATCTCGTTGAAGGAACCTGATAGCTTTTTACAAAAATATAGTGGTGAAAACCTGTGTTAAAGAGGTCACTCCCGGTGAAGGGATCTCGGCTCTTTCCTCGTGGAATAAGGTGCAGGATATTCCAACTGAATACCGCGATCCAAAACAACAAGTAATCGACTATAGTGAAGTTATTACCCTGACGCAAACTTCTGCCCAAGGGGTCACTCCAGGTGAAGGGATCTCGGCCCTTGCCTCGTCGAATGAGGTGCAGGATATTCCAACTGAATACCACTGTGCAAAACAAAAGAAAACGTCCTTGTAATAACACTTTTTGAAAATTGTTCCAACAAAATCCAAACAGGTTTGTTTTCCTTGCATTGATCAGAATCAATGCAGTCCCATCAATAAATCACACCAGAAAAGTACGAAAATAAAATATACGTATATGCCATCCGCATTCGTCACTGGGTCTCGTCATCACCCGTTAGGTTACTTAACTAACGACAGAGCAGAGACTGGACTAGCGCGGGTGCAAAACATATACAACATATACTAGTATATATACCAATGTACAATAATCGCTCCAGGCGTGAAAAATGCAACATCACAGAAAAGTAATAAGCACCACAGAACAATACAGATAACTGGGATCCCCGGGTTTCACAGAGCCACAACTGAAACTCGACGTTCCTCTGGTCGTGTGGAAAGCCTGTGCAATGAAACCTAGACCCCTACGAGTGCGGCAAGTTACCCGTCAAAACCTGAAGGGAGGCAGCCCCTACAGCAAAGTGAATGGACCACCCAACACTTCACAGAATCTGGTAACTTGGGCACTCCATCTTGGGTCAACCTGTACCCCCTACGAGTGCGGCGAATAGTCTGCCAATTCTAGAGTGAGGCCCCCTCTTCTCAAAGCCATGAGATGCGGACCCGTTGCCCTCCAGAACCCGGCTATCCGTGCATTCCGTCGCAGGGTAAACCTAGTACAGAAATGAAAATATGTACAACGGGTACATCGACCTCAACCCGGTCGTGCCCCAAAAGAATAATATACAAACAGGCAGCGATGGCAGTCCACATGTTGGACGCTCGCCCCGCGATATCAAATGTACAAATAAATCCAAACTGCACTACCATTGCACACAAGCTATCCACCACGACAAATCCACAACATCACAGCACAGCACAAAACATCAACGCGAATGTCACGTTCGCAAACCCGTCTAAAAGAACTATAGCAATTAGACAAGATTTACCGCTCAAATGACATTCACGGTCGCAGATATAATGTAAGTTCTGTAAACTAACACATTTAAAATTCCGATCGACAAAACTTTCCGAAGTGGGCCCCAAGTACAAATCCAGTACTCAAACAAATCTGGGACCAAACAAAATATTTCAGAAACCACAATTCCACATGAAAGACAGCCAGAAGAAAAAGGGTGCACTGAAGGCCTAAAACGGCGGCGGAACCGCGGTAAACCCATGGGTTCCGCGGCGGTTCCGCGGCGGTTTTGTGGGATCAGTCTACCAAATTTCTTCTGCAGTCTTAGAAAAGCCTGCTCGATTTTCTGACATACCCAAAATAATTTTTAGACCAGTTTAAAAATTCGACAGAAACTTTAACTTTGAAATTGCGGTTTTGGAAATTTCGTCCGATAGATGTTTTAAACATGTTAGAACAAGCTAGTAAAGGTTAATGGCAGTCTATGATACCATGTAAGTCTACGGTAGCGCCCCGGCCGTCATTCTGACGCCAAACGCGAAACAAAAACTTTTATAACTGGCGCTATCGCATACTATAACCCGGATCTTGCCATTGACGCTAAACTAACAAATTGTAAAGAGGTAGAAAGGCTATACCGATCGATCCGAGTCCTTCGGTCTTTAGCCATCATCCCACGCTCCTCGCGGCAACTCCGATCTCCTGTCACCTCATCGAGGTGGCACCACGTCAACGGATGTTTAAACGGGCACCCGCCTCTATACCGAGGCAACTCGGTCATCAAGTCTGCTAAAAGAGATGACCAAGATGAAATAGAGAACGAGTAGAATACTTTGTCTCAAACACCCTAGGGTTCTCATCACATGAGAGGGTTAGGGTGGAGGTTGAAGAAGATACTTAGGATTGGAAATGGTGAACTCATGAAACTCTAATGAGCAAAAGAAAACCAAGCACAAAGATCACCCTTGGCTGTCCAAAAAAATTGAGTGGTGATATATATGAGGTTTTGTGATGAAATATCAAGGAAAATATCTTCACAAAATATCCCCACAAACCCATCATAATATCCTACCCAAAACAAACAACATTAATTCTCTAATGACTCACTAGATGACTCATTACATGAGTCATTAGTGAATCATTCTAGAATCAATCAGTCACAAAGAATGAGTCACTCTTTCCAAAACTAATAATCATTTAAACCAAAATGATTAATCCAAAAAGAAATGCATCTTCTAAAGTATTCTCGTAACGGATTACGAAAATACCCCTTACCTGTATATACATACCTGTATCCGTATTCCGACCGAATACGAATACGAGAGACTAAAATATTCCGACTCAATATAATACATGGATCCGGCTTAAACCAAAGGCCACCAGTATTATCTGCCCGAAATATGACGCGTGCACAAGTGCACGTGCATTTTTCGAACCCTGCCATAAAACCATACGGCCTCTACAACGTTTTGCCCGAACTTGGGAAACTATCTGTGGGGGACTCTAAAGACTCGTCAGTACCCTGGTATTGGGTTTAACCACAAGCACGTCAGAGGCACTAGCTGTGCGTAACGGCTGACCGTGTATTGACCTCAAGGGAAGCCGATGAGCGAACTCATCCTGGAACCCTACTGAGCCTATCAGTGACAATATCCGTACAGTCCGGTCCGTTCGTCTATGAGCATCGCATATCGGGTCTAGGGGGCTGGTAACGTCAGACCCCCAATAGCGGTATAAGTCGTGTCAGAGTGTAGCCCAGAACACCTTGAGATACTACTGGAGTACCTACCAGTAAATCCCCTGCCTCGGCCGAGGTCTTTGTGTATTGGCTCTCCTAGACACAGCGCAATCTTACCCCCAATACCGGGAGGGACGAATCCCCTGCCGATCCGCTCACTTGCTTCCATGTGGCTCGGGACTGTACCCAACTAAAACCTGTTTGCACGACTCCTTTGAGCCGTGGTTGGGTAGTAATCAAAGCACAGTAGGAACTCACACGAGACAAATGACGAACTCAGGTCGATGAACTAACCTGTACACATGTCACCAGGGAACTGCTATCTGACGCTAGGTATAATACCAACTAGCAGGTTCTCGGCGAGTCCTGTCCGGTGTACTCATAACCCAATGGGCACCTGTATACATCTTAGGTGATCCAACTGACACCAGTGGGTTGTGAGACCGGCCACCGCCCCTCGTCGGGGTCTCGACTGTATACACTAGTCTACTCTGGAGTATCGATACCCTTTCTCGAAACTCCCACGACTAGGGACCACTTTTAAGGATGTGCTTATGGACTACGCAACTCTCACGTATATGATCGCCATCAAATTGTTGGTAGTCAAGCAAGATCCTAAGCGCTCTATCAACATGTAATAGTGATCATGTCACCTAAAACTGTACACGACTGATAAAGGCAAACCAGATAGCATACTATCATCACGAGTAAGATTGTGCTACCGGTATTGGTCCTCCTCAATCATTGCAATCACGTGCCTGCGATCCAATAATTGACTTTGAGGGCACTATAACCAACAGAGAGAAGATAAAGAGAAAAGACAACCGAATAATTCTATTCAATTTCTCCAGAACCTGTGGCCATCCTCGAACTGAAACATTCGTATGTGTAACACCCTAGTACATTTCTACAGTATAACTTAGTATTTTAAGTTTTGCTTATAATTCTTTTGTTTGTTTATTTGGGTTGCGAGTGATTCGAATAGTCGTAGTAGTTTTCCGACCCGACCCGCATGTTTAGAACCCAATTTGGTGCAAGATTATATCTAATATTTACCAGTAAAGTATATCTACGTGAATCTAGTAATTCATACACTATATATATTTATATATTTATATATCTATTTATAGTCACAAGATATGAATAAATAATATTTTGCTAACTGACTTTGCATGGCATATCACCCTATATCTTATTTTCATTCTTATCTATTACGTTCAAATCCCAAAATATATGAGAACCAGATATTTATTAAACCTTTATATTTTTATTTAAATCCCTTCTAAATATTATTAGGGGGTATATGTATTTAAGATTAGGCCATCACATTATGGACTAAATCTTTACGTATGTTTATTATTCTCAAAAATATATTTTTTGGACGAGATTCTGGTAAGAATTTGGTGTAATTTGATATTATCTAGTTACCCTAAACTAATATATATATATATATATACACACACTTTATTAATATATAAACTCTCTGTCCCTCTCTCCCCTCGTCTCAATCTTTCTCTCTCTTTCCCCTGTCTATGACTCTCTCCCTCCTCTCATTATTTCTCACTCCCTTTCTTTTCCTCCATCGTCTACACCTACACCACCACTGTCTTGTTACCGTCACCTCGACCCACCTTGACCACGTCTACCCTCAACATCATTGCTTCGTCTTTTTCGACTTCATCTTCTTCTTCGAGTGCCTAAGCATCCGAACCCTATCACCTGCATCTCCATCTTCTCTGAGACCTCATCGTCGCTTGAACCCGTCGTCGACTCTGCCTTCTTCCCTCCTTGTCGCCGTCCTCAATGAACCCCGACCACCCATCATCATCATTTCATCGCCGACATCTTCTTCTTCCTCTTCTTTTTCTTTCCTTCTTCCTACCGAGAGCCTCACCCATCACCACACCCACGTCGACCCCGCTGTCGACCTCGCCCCCTCATCTTCTCGTCGACGACCCTACCACCTCTTCCCCTTGCCCTCGACGAGACCCAGAACCCAGCTACCAGCACCTATCCCTGACCTTTTCTTCTTCTTTTTTTCTCTGTCGTGCTTCGCCGGAGCCGACCGCCGTGACTACCCTATCCCCTCGCCTCTGATCCCGACCCAGAGCCCTTCTCTACCGACCACTATCGTCTCCTTTGATCGCCACCTCTTCTGTGACACCACCATGCCTAGACCATACCATCATCGTGCCACCACCGTGTCACCACCATGCCATGACCGTGTCACCACCGTGTCACGACCATGTCCAAACCATGCACTATGTCCATACCATGCCATCACCATACCCAGACCATGCCATCTCCGACCCAGACCGTGTCACATCTTGCACCCTGCTCTTATGCAACGCCATGCTCGCTTCATGCCTACTTGCGTGTCACCTCCGCATTAGCCTCGTGTCACCACAATGCCCAGCACCGTGTCGTGTCGTGTCGCGGCGAGCCACTGCACACTTTCATCATTATTGACACCAATGTTTCTTCCATCACCGATTTATACCATATCCATGATGAACGAGCTTTCCTCTGCTCATTACGACCAGGTTCCGCCACCATCGCACCCTCCACAGCATCAATCAACACTAAATTGAGCCCTGGCATTTTTTCGAGTATTTATAAATGTCGCAATCTCTACTATTTCAGTCATCGTGTCGTCCTTCTCTCTGTCTTGATCATCGTCATATATTAGGCAAGTTTCTAAACTTGCAACATACTACTTTACTTATTCCAATATTTATATAATTAGTTATAGTATATGCATTTAAATATTTAGCAAGTATTATCAATATACAGTTTTATAGTATTAATCCGTATTTTGTAGCAGTAATAGGCTTATCTTATTGCATGCTAGTTCATTATAACTTCAATATAATTCCATTATAGTTCATGATCCTTTACCTATACGACAGTATATCGTAGCATATATCAGATATTATTATATATATATAAATTAATTAATTATACCTTACAAAATAAATAATAAACATTAGTTATTTCTACAGTGTTAAAATAAATCGGTTACTGTTTCCATCTAGTATTTATCCTGTTAACACACTGCTTGACATGTTCACGACACATTACTAGACCTGTTACTTAGATTATTACTAATGCCGATAATCCTGACCTGTTGTCCTGATGAACGTGACTTGTTGTCTAGTTAGACATGACATGTACCTGCTTGATCCTATGTTAGCATTATGTAGATATCGTTAATATCTGACTTGAACACGAAACCTGGGGGTAAAGGAAAATCAATAATGAAACCCGACGTGTAACTCAAAAGTTTGATGCTTTACAGAGGCTGATCAGTCGATACGGGCTTCGGGCTCCGGAATGATGATGCTAACATCATTTGTCTGTACATGATACCCTGTTTTTACTGCTTAGCGGCATGTCTCGGATTCAGCTCAGAAGTCCTTGACCGTGGTCCTGGGTATGCACGGGATACTATTAAGTTATATAGATGATTCCATTAATCGATTTTAAATACCGTTAGGATAGATAACTTATAAACATAAACTTTAGATTACACGTGGCATATTTATAGCCCATTGCTATGACAGCTGTGATTTTTGTTTATACTCATACCTTATTTTATATGTGACATCTTGTATAGCACACTGTTCAGATTATTACAATTACTATGATATTTATGACGCACTGATGTCTGGGTTTGCATGAACCAGATACTTGACATAGCATGTGAGTATTCGACAGAATCGCCGATTAGTAAGGACCGCCTCATTGATATAGCTCTTATGCGGGTTAATTATTCCCTGGATCTTTATTGCTTCCGCTATCTTTTCTAGTTATTGTTCTTGTGGCTATTGGACATGTGATAGATAAATTTAGTAGTTTACTGTTTTTGATATCCGATTGACAGCCATAATGTGACTATGGATGGATCTTTCTTATCCATAGGTAGCATGGTTAGCTTTGTTACGTTCCGAAATTTTTGTATTTTGGGAAGCGGGGTATGACAGTATGTAACTATATGAGATGACTTTTCTAAACAATATGTATCTCCGTAGTGATACAAAGTGTTCTGCAGAAGGGCAAAGGGCAAGTAGGAGTAGCAGGAATATATGCGACTTTTTCGTGAATCATGACAATCCAAAGCCAGATGTAAAAGAAGTTTCGGTTAACTTGGTTCAAGAGTTATAGTTTAAGGTAGGTCATGGTCGCAAAATAGAGAGAGTAAAGAAACACTCAGTATGCACTCTAACTTAGATTAGATTGGTTAATCACTTCATCTAATCAGGATGACTCTCACTGTTTCCTCGAATTCTCCTTCAAACCCTTAAAGGAGAATTAGCCGGGATAACCCGAGGAGTAATCTACTCATCAGTGGGAAACGGGACCTAGCTATTATCGCATGATAATCTTGATGGAAGCCGACTAAAATTACCACACTCCAGAAGGTATGCGCATACTTGGCAAGTTTCCCTTATATTTGAAACTTCCGATATAGTTTTTACCTAAGCGTCGTATGACCTTAACAAGGTCAAAATGTCATAAGTCGCAAGTCAAATTCAACCCGTCATTATCCTGGATTAATCTAAACCAACCTGCACGTGCCTTTCACAAGGTCAAAATGACAGCGCGACTGTCCTAGATAATCGCATCACTATGCAACAGAAAAGTATTACATAGCTACCGAACAATATGCCTTAATAAGGTCAAAACACATAATACGAATACTAAGCAATAGTAATCTGAAATGACGGAGGGCTACGACTAGTTTTTGGCGAAAAACATTTAATGTAATGAACTTAATATCGTTGAAGGAACTTGAGTGGCTTTGAAATGGAGTGGTTTAGGCTCCACTTTTAAAACTAGTAACATAAAAAATTTCTTAACAGCGAACTCCCCGTGAAGGAATCAAGGCTCTTTCCTCATAGAATGAGGCGTATGATATTCCTAACCGAATACCTCTATGCAAAGCAAAAGAGTATAACTGTGATTTTGATGAAAACCGAGTAGTTTTAAAATTGGTTCTAACAACATCATTTAGATTTGTTTTCCTTCCTTTAATCAGAATTAATATAGTCCCATCAATTAAATATATCATGCCAGAAAAAAACGAAAATATGCATGCACATATATGCCATTCACATTCGCCATAGGGTCCCGGGTCTTCACCGTAAGGTTACTTAAGTTACGGTAGAGAGAGGACATGACTAGCACGGATGAAAAACATATAATGCGTATACTAAATATATATATATATATATATATAATATACAGCATTCGACTTACGCATGATATCAAGTAATATCATAGAAGTATCATCGCAAAAGCAAACACAGTATGAAAATGTGGATAATTAAGGAAAAGTACATTCCAATGAAGCAAAATATGAAATGCAATTTTTCTGGTCGTGTGGATAGCCCGTAGTATCAGACCCTAGACCCTTACGAGTATGGCAAGCCACCCACCAATCCTAGAAGCGAGGTAACCCCAATCAACGAAGTGAGCAGGCAACCCAGCGCTTCTAAAATCTGGTGACTTGGGCACCCCTCCACGGGTTAATCATATACCGCCTACGAGTGCGGCGAATAGCCCGCCAAGTCTAGAGTAAGGAATCCCGGTCTCAACGCCATGAGATGGAGGCCCGTTGCCCTCCTGAACCTAGCTACTCGAGCACTCCGCCGTGGGTAATCCCAGTGCATGTAATGAAAACCTTAATATACAACGGTGACAACCGTCTAGAACTAGGACATGCCCTAAAGAATAATACAAGCCGTGATGACGGCAATCCACATGTCGGACGCTCACCACGCAATATGAATATACATTACATCACAGAGAATTACATCTAATACTAAATACACCGGGCTATCGATCGTGAAAAATCCAACGCAACCATAATCCGTTGGGTTCTTCCAGCGCCCTGGCCATCTACTATGGCCGGTGCGGAATAAAAACTGACGTTTAAAAACTTGGTGCTAACGAAACCCGCCGAGATCGAAGCATAAACCCTAAACTAGCTAACTAAAAAAGGCTAAACTATAGAGATAGAAGTGTTATACCGAATGATCCGTGTCCTTCGGTCTTCTATCATCTTCATTAGCTCCTAGGGGTGTCCTGGATCGAGCTTGGCCTCCGGTCTCCTACATCGAAGATGATCCACCCGAGAGTACATAGTTCGAGCTCCAACCTCAATACCGAAGTAACTAGGGTACCTAGTTCGCTAAACTAGATAACCTAGAGGATGTAAAGAGTGATGATGGATTGATTTTGTAGGGTTCCTAGGCACGCCAATGAGGTCTCACAAGGCATCAACCATGCCAAATTCAAAATTTTCCGGTGCCGAGAAACCCTAATTCGGATCGTTAACTAGAATTTAGGCGAAAACAAATGCGAATAAACAACTTTACTCTAAAGTGAACGGAAATACAACCTTTGTAGATCCGGTCCTCCACTTCCTTAGCTCCATGATGACGTCCCTCTGCTGCAACCATCAGAATCCGGACTCTAGCGATGGTTTCGTCGAAGAAATGATCGGGCTAGGTCGTCGACTTCGTTGGCAAAGATGATCTACGTCGAGGAAACACAAGATCAAGCTCCAATTTCACCAAGTCATGAAACTTGTGAAGAAAACACCCTATACTACTTGGCAAGTGGTAGAGGATGAAGAAATAGGAAGTGGGTTCACTTTGGATTTGGATTTCTCACTCTTTTCCTCATAGCACCATTAAAGCTAGTAAGGTTTCTCCTTCTTGAAGAAGAAGAAGAAGAAAAAGAATATGATAAGAATATCAATAATAGAAAATAAAGTGATTCTTATCATAATGCAACCTTGGGTTAGTTTAACAAGTGTAGAGAATAAACTAGGGTTAGGTGAATGGTTAGGGTTAAGGAAAAAACAAAATGGTCAAAGCTTTCAAAGCTTCATGAAGTTTCAAGAATGAAACAAATATAGCCACCATTTTATTCTTGCCAAAATAAACAAATAAATAAATAAAAATGAATAAGTGAATAATTCAAAACCCTAACCATTCACTTAACCATGGTTTAAAGTAAACACACCCAAGTTTGCATGTATCATCAAACATGATACAATCTTGTGCACAAAAAAATATATCACATATACAATGTGCACAATCAAGTGAGAAAAACATCTTAAGTGAACCAATATTAGTTAATGTAAAGTAACATATCAAATATATAATTATACATTAAATCATTAAATCAACACTTGACTTAATGATCCGGTCATATTGCATATAACCGACTGATATCAATAGTAACAACTTATCGAATCAACACTTGATCCGATAACCCGGCTATATCGCATATAACCGATCAATGTCACAAATCACGAGAATCGAATACAGTATCACATACTGGTATTATTCTCGGTCCCGCACATATCTCATATGCGCTCCTATTTCGTTTCGCTTGAGCCAGGAAACCTCTGTGTAGGACTCTAAAGACTCGTCAATACGCCGGCAGCAGGTGATGATCATATCAAACACCCACAAGCCGCAAGCGGTCTGCTAAACGTAACGGCCACCCGGGTATTGAGCGATCAGAAGATCAACGAGCAAGCCCGCTCACACTCCTGTAAATCCAACCAGTAACACTTACCGTACAGTCCGGTCTCGTCGTCTGATATGTCGCATATCTCTCCTAGGGGTGGTAAACGTCAGACCCCAATAGCTCGATAAGTCGTGTCGATATGAGGTCTATAACAGTTCGAGAAACTACTGATAACACTTACCAGTAAATCTCAGCAACCCTGGCCAGGGATTTCCAGTTATAGCCAATCGAACACAGCGCAACATCAACTCCTTATACCAGGAGAGACGAATCCCCTCCTATCGCTCATTGCCACCATGTGATTCGGGACTGTACCCAAAAACTACCGTTTTGCACGCCCTCTTGGACGTGGTAAGGTGGAAATAAAAGCACATTGGGAATCACACAAGACTCTATGACGATCTCGGGTCAACAGACTACTCTGTACCAGTGTCACCAGAGAACTGCCATCTGACGTAAGGTATAATACCATCTGGGAGTTCTCGGCGAGTCCGTCCAGTGTACCCAGTCTCCACGGAGCACCCGTATATCATCTCTGATGTCAAACACCAATGGATATGGGATCATCCATCGCCCATCTGTATGGGTCGAGAAGGTATACGCTAGTCTACTCTGGTATATCGAAGCCCCGTCTCGATATACCCACGACTAGGGACCTTGAAAGATGTACTTATGGACTACCATGTCCCCACTAGTATGATCCGCATCATAGTCCAGGTAGTCAAGTACACATCCTAAGGGCTTTACCAACATGTAACAGAGAGACAATCAGTGTACACGTTAAGGTAACGAGCAACCAGATAGCATACTATCATGTCGAGCAAGAAAGTCCTCCCTATATATGTCCAAGCATCCACTACAATATACATCCTATGTATAGTAATGGCCTCTAGGGCATACATATAACTAACAATCTCCCACTTGCACTAGGGCCATCTGATAGCAGTGGTTGTAGTATCTCATACTCGACCATCCCATAATAGTCTCTCTCTGGGAAAAGGCCTTTGTGAGTGGATCCGCCGTGTTGTCCTCTGAGTCTGTTCTCCTAACCTCGATCACCCTGGAGATCAACCATCTCCATGATCAGGTGACACTGCCTTAGAATATGTCTGGATCACTGATGGGACGGGCGTTCCTAGGCATAAGCCACAACTCCATTGTCACACAATGGGAGGAACGAAGTTCATCTCATGAACTAATATACACCCAAACAGCCTCTTTGGTAGCATCTTAAGTAGCGATGTATCCTGCCTTTATCGTCTAGTAAGCCACGGTATTTTGCTTGGAACTCTTCCAACATACCGTCCCTCCACTGAGGGTAAAGACAATGCCTGTGACTGACATTCAGTCGTCCTTATCACCCTGGAACACTTCCAGTGATTCTCCCAAGGATCAATTGATACCATCTCACTTCAACTAGTGAGAATCCTAACATCCATTTAGATCTATCTCATAGATCCAAAACCCAGGATTTAGTAGGTATCACTTTGATCCCATGTGGAGAATCATTGTGATAAGTGGAGATTGATCGAGCGTAGCATAGGAAACTCCTTTCCTATCAAGAGTATGTCATCCACGTACTCTACGAGGATCGTCACCATACTCCCTACTACCTTTTTGTTTATACAAGGTTCATCTACCATTTTGATGATGTCAAACTCTTTGACTACTACATCAAAACAGACGTTCCAGCTCCGCGATGCCTGCTTTATTCTATAAAGCATCTTGTACACGTTTCCGCTGCTCCTACTGTCTACGAAGCCCTCTGGCTGTGTACTTACAGACGCTCTCTTCTAAAACATCATTTTAGAAAAGCAGTCATGACACCCAACCGCCAGATATCGTAGTCATGGTATGTAGCCGCGGCAAGTAGGATCCAGATGGACTTAAGCATAGCCACTGGAAAATGTTTCATCATTATCCACGCCTGGTCGATGACGAAAAACCTTTAACAAGTCTAGCTTTAAAAGTCTCAACTTTTCCATCTACACCAAGTAATCTTCTCAAGATATACTTACTCCTGATGGGGATTTAACCCTTCAGATATAGCAACCAAAGTCCATACTTTGTTGGTGTATAAGGATTCCATCTCAGATCGCTAAGCATCCAGCCATTCTTACAGAGTCCCACTCCTGATGGCTAGCTCGAAACTAGTTGGGTCATCATCTCATGATGCAATCCTCGCTCCCACTGTCATAGAGAAACCGAAGTATCTCTCAAGTGGGTGAGGAACCCTGCTAGATCGGCGGAGAGGCTGAGGTTCGTTGGAATCTACTGAATCCTTTGGTTCTACCAAATCATCTGCTGTAGTTTGTATAGCTGGAACCTTTCCAATTCTACATAACAGACATTGCCTCGATCTTGTCCGGATTTTTGCTTTTAGACATAGGCCGGTCAACCCCAAATCTTAACTAACTTAAGAGATGGGCTCTTCCCATACCATATCTTATATGGAGTGGTAGGCTGTGATCTGATTCGAACCTAATTCAATAGGTATGCATCTTCTCAAGTGCATAACCCCCAAAAGGAAACAGGTAACTCAGTAGTACTCATCATAGAGCGCACCATATCGAATAGGGTGCAATTGCTCCGCCCTGATATACCATCGTGCTATGGTGTATACGGAGGAGTAATGCTGAGAGAGAATCTCATTCTCCTTTAGAAAAGTCCAAGAATTCCGTGCTCAAGTATTTTCCTCCTTGATCACATCAAAGGACACAATACTTATATCCTTATTGGTTCTCTACTTCTAACTTATATTCTGTGAATATCTCAAAAGGTTCGGACTTGTGTTTCAATAGGAACATATGTCTGAATCTAAAGAGATCATCAGAGAATGTAATGAAGTACAAAGAACCGGTCTTGGCATGTGTGGACAGGGGACCTACATACATCAACATGTATCATCTCAAGAGTTCACTAACTCTTTCTCTGTTTCCAGTAAACAGAGCTATGATCATTGTATCTTTGTGACATGACCGGCAAGTTTCACAAGATGTAAATTCAAACTAATTTAAATATGCATCTAAATGTAACTTCAGCCAGTCGGGTCGCATTGATATGACCAAGTCTACAATACCTTAAGAAGGATTCGTTCATTTCTGAACTCTTCCTCTTCTGTGTGTTCCGTATACTAAGAACTGTAGTTTGATTTAGAACATCAATGCTTTTAGATAACGTGCCTGAACCGATCAACTTTTGATATAGGAAATGTTCAAAACATTATCCAACAGTACAAAATTTTATCATTTCTTTACTAATAAAGAGACTGATATGATTTTGTATATCAGGTTCGGTATCTAATAACATTCGTTCAGAATCAATGTATTTGGAATACAGGGTGACAGTGACCAACAGACTTGGCTGCAACACTTGCCCCGTTTTCTGTCTCATGAAACTTATCACGCGTTCTCAGTTCTTTACCTATCTGTAGCCCATGTAACAAATTACATATGCGGGATCCTGATCCGGTATCTCATATCCAGGACGTAAAGAATATTTAGAAACAATTCTGTATAATGAACACACCCGAAGATGATGCATCAGTATGCACTTTCTTCGTTTGGGCGGCACGGGAATTCTGGTAATCCCCAATTTCCTGCTCTGTCTTATAACAATTATAAGTTGGAGCGGGACTAACGTTCCCCAGCTCAGTATAACAAGTGGGTTCGGTCAATATTCCGTATTATTATCTTGATTAAGGCGTGATATGGTCGCTACCTGGAGAGAGAGAGAAGAAAACACTCAGCGTATGCTCTTGCAAAATCAGATTGGTAATTATTTTATCTAATCAGGATGGCTCCCACTATTTTTTATCAAATCTTCCTTCAAACCTTAAAAGGAAAGACTAGCCGGGATTAATTACACACTACAAGTTCGCCAATCTTTCAGCCAGGCCAGTGTCGGTACTTTGAGGGAGGTCCCCCGTGCTTTCGCACGAACCTAATTAATGTAAAGCTCGTTTTCCCAGAGGCGTAACCTCATTGACACCTTTCTAGATACCTACTTGATCGGCTAATTGTAATGTGTAAAACTCTCCCAGGAGTAACTCTTACTCGCAGTGGGTATCGGGATTCAACTATCTCATAGAAGGTATGCAATCTCATTGTAAATTTCAACACTTGAAATTCCCGATAATTTTTCCCCTAACGTGCTATGACCTTGACGAAAGCCAACAAACCATAGCCCGCTAGTTAAGTTCAACCCATACATTTCTTGATTGAATTAAACCCACCCGCATTACCCTTGACGAAAGCCAACAAAGCCGCACGACTACCCTAATCCAATCGCATCGTATGCAGCAGATAAGCAGCATATAGCTACCGCACACTACACCTTGACGAAAGCCAACAAATGTAGCATGAATACTATATACAACTTATCTGAAATGACGGAGAGCTACGACAGGTTTTTCTGAAAACCTATTGCGTAATGAATTTGATATCGTTGTAGAATCAAATGATTTTTAAAATGGAGTGTTTCTGAAGCTTTTCTAGTTTTGCTAAAGGGGTCACTCCCGGTGAAGGGATCGTCGGCCCTTTCCTCGTCGAATGAGGTGCGGGATATATCATATATATCACTGTGCAAAGAAGAAACTATAGAAGCAATCAAAAGACAAACCGAGGGTTGTAGCATCTGCCAGTTATTGCTAAAGGGGTCACTCCCGGTGAAGGGATCGTCGGCCCTTTCCTCATCGAATAAGGTGCAGGATATATCATATATACCGCTGTGCAAAGCAAGAACTGTAGCTACCTGTTTTATTTTTGAAATTCGATTCTACAACATATTTAGGTTTCTTTTACTTTCATTAATCATATTAATGAAGTCCCATCATTTAAGTTACCTAAACATCACAGATAAATACGACGTACACTTATGCCATCCGCATTCGCCTCGATGTCCCCTCGTGCACCGTTAGGTTAGGTAACTAATGGCAGAGCGGGGCAGGGCTAGCACGAGTGTAAAACATAAGTAACGTCTATATAATATATCATATATACTATATACAGTATCTATCACAGAACATATCACATGATCACATCACAGATAACGCAGCAGAAAATATCATATGAAATATTGGATATACTAGGACATCCGTGTTTTCAATACGAACCAGTATAAAACACGGATTCCACGGTCGCGATGAATAGCCAAACCCACACCCCTAGACCCCTACGAGAACGGCAAGCAACCCTACCAATTCTAGAGTTAGGAGACCCTGACTCGACTCCTCGAGTTGGTCTCCCACTGGACTCCAGAACCCGGATACTTATGCCCTCCTCCTTGGGTCTATCCTAGTGCGGAAAAGTAAATAATATACAAAGGGTGACATCTTCCGCAACCTGGAAGTGCCCCAATAAAAGAATATTACATACAAGTTTTTACATGAATGAAAATGAAAAACACTCATCTCACATAAAAACCCCCGGCTATTCAAACACGACGATCCAATATAACATATCCAGCAACACATAACATCACATGTCATCAACGTAAGTAAACATGCGTATCCCAATTGTCGTTGACATATAGCAACGAAACCGGCAATATCACATATTACACTTACGGTCGCAGAAAAGAAAGTGTAAAACTACAACAGTTGGAATCCGCAAACTCTTTACACATCGCATGCCTAACCAAATGAATTCCTTAGACATCGCATGCCTAACAATTATAAACCCCATATTTTAGTCTCATTATCGAAAACTCTTTTCAATATCAAGTCGGACAATTCAACAAGATTCCCGACATCCTGACCGAATACTCGTCGCAAACTTTAGTATACGGCCGCACCCCCGATACCGTCGACGAAGTGCACCAAGGCGGAACACCGCTGCCGCGAGCACCCGAACGGATGCTTTCGGCGACGGGGTTCTCCTACAGTCACTTGGTCGGGGCTATGGGGCGTAGCTGTCTATTAAGTTTACCCAGCGAGTATCCTCATACGCTACGTGATTGCGACGGACTTTTGATCACATCAAAATTCCGTGGCAACCGATCAAGTGAGACTAAAGTGCTATGTTTATAACATTCAAATCAGTTATCTCATAACTACTTGTGGATTCCAATTATTGTATCACATTCCAGATAAATAGAAAATGTTAAACTTTCCGATCGAACAACCAAACACCCAAGTTTTCCCGATACAGATCAACACATGAAATAGGTTTAAAAACATTCACTTCATGCCTCAGTACCAACGGTCCAGCCGTAGAAGGGTCAAGCCAACGCCTCACATGTGGCACGTCGTACTGCCCCAAACCCTAAGGTTCAAAGGGCAGTTCAAGACGGTCACATAATCGAGTTAAGGTTTGTTGTCTTCTAGTGGGTCCATCGCGTTATTTGCACTACTTAGAACGTCTTTAAACCACGGAAAAATCCAACACTTGGAAATTTCCCGACAGGGGAAAAAGTGGGTATTTATATCCGGTCGAACCTTTTAACATGTTCTAAAGATACCCGGAAAAACACAGTAAACAAAGTTAAATAATCCGATCGAATCATCGAGTCCCCAATACAACCCCAGAACACTCAACTCTTGAGTCATAATAAAAATACCCATAAAATACAGCAACTGAAGATAGTGATTACTGTGTAAACAGAAGTGAACAAGCTCACTTTATTGCCGCGGAACCGCCGCCCAACCTAGGGTACGGCCGCGGTTCCGCGGCGGTTTAATTGAGTTGGGTCCACGAATTTCACAGTAATTCCTAAAAAACCCTGCTGATTTTTTTGGCTATTTTTAATTCACAAAAATCCAAAATTCCAGAAAATTTCCAGAGAGGGATTTAGAATTAGGGTTTCGGGTCCGATCGGGTTTCTAACTTCGTCTACAAATCGCCTAAGGCTCTAGCTAGGCTCTGATACCACTGTAGGGTTCCTAGGCACGCCAATGAGGTCTCACAAGGCATCAACCATGCCAAATTCAAAATTTTCCGGTGCCGAGAAACCCTAATATGAATCGTTAACTAGAATTTAGGCGAAAACAAATGCGAATAAACAACTTTACTCTAAAGTGAACGGAAATACTACCTTTGTAGATCCGGTCATCCACTTCCTTAGCTCCGTGATGACGTCCCTCCGCTGCAACCATCGAAATCCGGACTCTAGCGATGGTTTCGTCGAAGAAATGATCGGGCTAGGTCGTCGACTTCGTTGCCGAAGATGATCTACGTCGAGGCAACACAAGATCAAGCTCCAACTTCACCAAGTCATGAAACTTGTGAAGAAAACACCCTATACTACTTGGCAAGTGGTAGAGGATGAAGAAATAGGAAATGAGTTCACTTTGGATTTGGATTTCTCACTCTTTTCCTCATAGCACCATTAAAGCTAGTAAGGTTTCTCCTTCTTGAAGAAGAAGAAGAAGAAGAAAAATAATATGATAAGAATATCAATAATAGAAAATAAAGTGATTCTTATCATAATGCAACATTGGGTTAGTTTAACAAGTGTAGAGAATAAACTAGGGTTAGGTGAATGGTTAGGGTTAAGGAAAAAACAAAATGGTCAAAGCTTTCAAAGCTTCATGAAGTTTCAAGAATGAAACAAATATAGCCACCATTTTATTCTTGCCAAAATAAACAAATAAATAAATAAAAATGAATAAGTGAATAATTCAAAACCCTAACCATTCACTTAACCATGGTTTAAAGTAAACACACCCAAGTTTGCATGTATCATCAAACATGATACAATCTTGTGCACAAAAAAATATATCACATATACAATGTGCACAATCAAGTGAGAAAACATCTTAAGTGAACCAATATTAGTTAATGTAAAGTAATATATCAAATATATAATTATACATTAAATCATTAAATCAACACTTGACTTAATGATCCGGTCATATTGCATATAACCGACTAATATCAATAGTAACAACTTATCGAATCAACACTTGATCCGATAACCCGGCTATATCGCATATAACCGATCAATGTCACAAATCGCGAGAAT
This sequence comes from Agapanthus africanus, assembly GCA_030015575.1. Lineage (NCBI taxonomy): Eukaryota > Viridiplantae > Streptophyta > Magnoliopsida > Asparagales > Amaryllidaceae > Agapanthus > Agapanthus africanus. Next base: position 215,010,582 of record JASDDO010000014.1, on the reverse strand, counting down.
CGAATACAGTATCACATACTGGTATTATTCTCGGTCCCGCACATATCTCATATGTGCTCCTATTTCGTTTCGCTTGAGCCAGGAAACCTCTGTGTAGGACTCTGAAGACTCGTCAATACGCCGGCAGCAGGTGATGATCATATCAAACACCCACAAGCCGCAAGCGGTCTGCTAAACGTAACGGCCACCCGGGTATTGAGCGATCAGAAGATCAACGAGCAAGCCCGCTCACACTCCTGTGAATCCAACCAGTAACACTTACCGTACAGTCCGGTCTCATCGTCTGATATGTCGCATATCTCGCCTAAGGGTGGTAAACGTCAGACCCCAATAGCTCGATAAGTCGTGTCGATATGAGGTCTATAACAGTTCGAGAAACTACTGATAACACTTACCAGTAAATCTCAGCAACCCTGGCCAGGGATTTCCGGTTATAGCCAATCGAATACAGCGCAACATCAACTCCCTATACCGGGAGAGACGAATCCCCTCCTATCGCTCATTGCCACCATGTGATTCGGGACCGTACCCAAAAACTACCGTTTTGCACGCCCTCTTGGACGTGGTAAGGTGGTAATCAAAGCACAGTGGGAATCACACAAGACTCTATGACGATCTCGGGTCAACAGACTACTCTGTACCAGTGTCACCAGAGAACTGCCATCTGACGTAAGGTATAATACCATCTGGGAGTTCTCGGCGAGTCCGTCCAGTGTACCCAGTCTCCACTGAACACCCATATATCATCTCTGATGTCAAACACCAATGGATATGGGATCATCCATCACCCATCTGTATGGGTCGAGAAGGTATACACTAGTCTACTCTGGTATATCGATGCCCCGTCTCGATATACCCACAACTAGGGACCTTGAAGGATGTACTTATGGACTACCATGTCCCCACTAGTATGATCCGCATCATAGTCCAGGTAGTCAAGTACACATCCTAAGGGCTTTACCAACATGTAACAGAGAGACAATCAGTGTACACGTTAAGGTAAAGAGCAACCAGATAGCATACTATCAAGTCGAGCAAGAAAGTCCTCCCTATATATGTCCAAGCATCCACTACAATATACATCCTATGTATAGTAATGGCCTCTAGGGAATACATATAACTAACAGATTTATCTCAAAATACCCTAGGTTTCTCAACACATGAGACATTTAGGGTTGAGGAAGAAGAAGGAAGCTTGAGGTGATGAAGTGATGTGAGGATAGAGTCCATCTCAAAAAAATGGCTAAGTCTTATGAATTATTAAGCATGCCCATCATCCACCACTAATGAATCAAGCATGCCAATAATTCACCAAAGCATGAGTCACTCCATGAATCACCCCATGAGTCACCAAGTGAGCCATGCTTCATTAAATGTAAAACACACCTCACCATATATACATACCCGTATCCCTATTCCGAAAAAATATGAATACAATAAGACAAAAATAATCCAATAATCTAATACTAGGATCCGGCTTAAACCAAAGCCCACTAGTATTATCCGTCCGAATCATAATCCGTGTAGCAAGTATACGTATATGATCAAACCCTGCCGTAAAACCATACGGCCTTTACATCGTTTCGCCCGAAGTAGGGAAACCTTCTGTATGGGACTCTAAAGACTCGTCAATATGCTGGTAGTGGGTTTAACCACAAGCATGTCAGCGGAACTAGCTGTATGTAACGGCTATCTAGGTATTGAGCGAAAGGAAGGCCGATGAGCAAACTCATTCGAACCCTTACTGAGCCTATCCGTGACAATCTCTGTACAGTTCAGTCTGTTCGTCTAAGAGTATCGCATATCAGGTCTAGGGGGGTTGATAAAGTCAAATCCCTAATAACAAGATATTTTGTGTCAGTATGAAGCCCATCACCAACTGAGAAACTACTGATCCAAAGCAGTAATTCTCGTCTATCTTGACCAAGGATTTCTGGTGATGGCCACCCGTGCACAACACGACATCAACCCTTAATACAGGGAGGGACGAATTCCCGACGATCCGCTCACTACCTCCATGTGGCTCGGGACTGTACCCAACTAAAACCTATTTGCACGACTCCTTTGAGCCGTGGTAGGGTAGTAATCAAAGCACATTGGGAACTCACATGAGACAAATGACGATCTCAGGTCGACAGACTAACCTGTACACATGTCACCTGGGAACTGCTATCTGACAATAGGTATAATACCAACTAGCATGTTCCCGGCGAGTCCGTCCAGTGTCCTCATAACCCAATGAGCACCTGTATACTATCTTAGGTGACTAACTGACACCAATGGCTTGTGAGACCGGCCACCGCCCCTCGTCGGGGTCTCGATAAGTATACACTAGTCTACTCCGGAGTATCGATGCCCAGTCTCGATACTCTCTCGACTAGGGATATTAAAGGATTTGCTTATAGACCACCCAACTCCTACGTAAATCGCCATCATAATGCTGGTAGTCAAGCAAGAATTCTATGGGCTCTATCAACATGTAATAGTGATATGTAATACCATATAATGCATGTACATGATGATAAAGGAAAACCAGATAGCATACTATCATTTTGAGTAAGATTGTTCTATCCGTATAGGTCCTCCCTCAATCATCTTAATCATCTGCCTGTGATTACAATAATTGCCTTGAGAGAACTATTGCCAACAATCTCCTACTTGCACGTAAGGCTAATTATTGCGGTATCGCATACTCATAGCTCATGTGATACCGAACACCCAACTTCTCTACTAATCAGTCTCACAAAGCCCGTTTGTGAAACTATTGTGTTCGAGAAATAGCCTCTGTGAGTGGATTCGCTCCAATGTTTCTATCTTTATCTCTCTATATCTCAATTTCGCGGAAAAAGAATATCTCCCGAAATGAGCGATACCTGTATTAGAATTTGTCTGGATATCTGACGGGACCCAGTTCACAAATGAACTCCAAATCCAACAAACTTCTTAGACTGTATCATCTACTGAATTTAATCAGTATCCCACGACATGCCTTCCACAGTATCTGCTTGAACCACTTGTCCAACAACTGCCCCTCAAAAGAGAGAAAATTATAACTTAAACAGTCACTCTGTCATCTAGGTCACCTTGAAAGCCTGAAATAATAACCGCCTCCTCAAGGAGGGTGCCGTTACCATATACCAAGAACATCCACTTATGTTCATAGCTGCTTCCCAACGTTTCTCCAGGATTGGATTAATATATATACTTATCGCAGCCGGTGCAAAAGCAATATCTGGTGTGGTACTTGACATCTCATGATTGACTCAATTGCCTAAGCAATCGATATGCCAATCATGCAAATCCCTTTCCGCATCAGTCTAGAAGACATCTCTTTAGAGAGGGTGACTCCATCACCTGTGGGTACACCACCACTCCAGGAGACGTCCATTTTAAAACACTATAGAATAGTGTCAAAGTAACCGAATTGGGACACTTCCCAAATCTAGATCTAAAACCTTAGATCTAGTCACCAGAATCCCTGATATTTTATCCAGATCCTATGTGGAGAAAATCCTTGTGACAACCACAGTATAACCGATCATAGTATAGGAATATCACTTCCTATCAAGAGTATGTCATCTAAATACCAGGACATCACTCCCTACTAGCTTCTTACCAGGTCCATCCGTTATTCTGATGAAGTCAAACTCTATGACAGTCACATCAAAACTAGATGATCTATCTCCGCTGTACTTGCTTTAGTCTATGTTTCCTGATTTAAAATCAGGAAAGCCTACGGAAGAGGCTTCAGAAAAGGGTCACGTGCTCACACGTGACCAGCAGTCACGTGTTGGCACGTGACATCTAAATGCCATCGGCAAGGCAAATTCAGTTTCCCAACTATATCGAAGAAAAAGGCTTCAGAAAGGGTCACGTGCTCCCACGTGACCAGGGTCACGTGTTGGCACGTGACACTCAAAAGCGGCAGACTCAATTCCCTGATTGAATCAAGAAAAAGGCTCCAGACGAGGGTCACGTGCTCACACGTGACCAGGGGTCACGTGGTGGCACGTGACAGCTAAGCAGCGACCAGAAAGCAGAGCGCAGAAAGAAAGAAGAGGGCTCGTTCCAAGGAGGTCACGTGCCCACACGTGACCAAGGGTCACGTGGCCACACGTGACCAGCTTTCAAAGCCTATCTGTTAACAGAATTAAATTCTGAGAAAAGACCTCTTAAATCTTTCCAAAGCAACCGATTGAATTAAAGATTTAAAGGTGATTAAATATCATCTATCTATGGGAAAATCTCGAATTTGGAAAGAATTCCCCATTAAAATCTAACCGAAATAACAACGGAGAATCTCTGGATTTAAAATCCAATGGTGAATAAAATTCACCTAATAATCCAAAGGTCCAAAACGAATGATGGATACAAATCAAATCTCTCAATGAAAGATTCATCAAAAACTAATTGACTCGGCTGCTTCTCCTATAAATAGGAGCCAAGAGACACACAAAGAGGATATATATGCAGAGGGAAGAAAAGAGAGAGAGCCTTGATACTTTGGAGGAATTTGGATCTTCTGCAAAAGAAAACCCTAGGTAAGAAAGGGAAGGCTTTTTTGAAAGAAAAGAGAATTTAATTCTCAACAGAGTTTAACTCTGATATAAAAACAGAAGAACATAGTTCTTTCTTTGGTGGAGGATCTGTAAAGTGCACATCTCCCCTTGAGTTGAGAATTTAATTCTCAATGGGTTGAGATCCTGCCATGTAGATCCAAAGCATAAAGAGGGAATGGAAGCACGAGAATTTAATTCTCACAGAACTATAGGAATTTAATTCCTTTAAAATAAAATTAGGGCTGACCCTGTGTTATGGGAATTTAATTCCTTCAGAATGAAAAGAATCAGGGTTTAACCCTGGTTAAGAACTTAGTTCTGTTAAAACAACAGGAATTTAATTCCCTTAATCTCATTCCCCAGAATAATTCTTTAACAGAGAGTGGGAGTTTAACTCCTTAAAGCTTTTATTAGGGTTTAACCCTATTCAGTTCTTCACATATATGAGGAATTTAATTCCTACAGAAAATTCAGAGTTCAACTCTATTCCAAAATATGAACCTTCAAAGGAAGTAGGAATTTAATTCCTCTGAAATTATTGCCAGGGTTCAACCCTACGAGGAATTTAATTCCCGAAAGGGATTAACAGATCTTCTAAAAAAACATACATAGAGGCAGGGTCATGTGTCACCACGTGACCCCCAAAAAGATCTACAGAAAAGCCCCTTTGAGGCAGTGCCTCATGTGACCCACGTGACCCTTGGCAGAGGCTTTAACATACTCCATTTAAACACCCGTCATGTGATGGCACGTGATGCTCCAAAAGATACGATATTCTCAGCAGAACAAATGAAGGGAGGGCGCCCTCACGTGCTACCACGTGACCCCTCTTGCCTTAGCGTCTAACGCTAAATTGTAACCCGTGAATCCAGTGTTAAAACACTGTTTGGCCTTAGTGTTCAACACTAATCAAAGAGCTTTATTTGCAGTGTTCAACACTGATTACCTTAGTGTTTAACACTAATTTGAGATCTCTGCTGCCAGTGTTTGGATCTGTTTTAGTGTTTAACACTAATTTGAAAGCCTTGTTGCTGGTGTTTAACACCAACTATCTTTTAGTGTTAAACACTAACTTATCAATCTCATTCCCAGTGTTCACCACTGATTGGTCTTTAGTGTTTAACACTAGGCATTGGCCCAATTGGCTAAATGGCCAGAGGCAAAGCCTCTCCTTCAATGGACCAACAGAGGGCCAATATTTTGGACTTAGCCCAAACTGGCCATAAGTCCTCAAATCATCTTGAACTGAGCACATCTGCTCTTTCAACCCACTCATTGGTTCAAGGGTACATCTCTGAACTCTTCTGATATTTGTCGTTGTAATCCTTCAACGTCTTCATAGAGGTGACGGGTCCCAACAACCACACATCAACATGGACTGTGGGGTCCTTAAATCCATGGACTTATGCATCCTTAAACTACAAATGGACCACCACGTCCCTAAACTGGCGATGGACCACCACGTCCCTAAACTGGCGATGGACCACTATGTCCCTAAACTGGAACAATAGAGCCCAAACGCTCTTTTGTCGGATCTAAACGATCCCGTTAAGTCAATCTTAGTCCCAAACTGGACTAACGTATCCTTAACAACCGTTTAAGTTGATCTTAGTTTCAAATATGGCTAACGTATCCTTAAACCTTCAAACAGACTGGACTATGAATCCTTCCAATCAACTTCGGTTCAAGGGTACATCTCGGAACTCCTTTAACACCTGTCGTTGTAATCCTTCAACGCCGTCAGAGAGGTAACGTGTCCCGATGACCATACATGCAATGGACCATTATGTCCCTAAACTGGAACAATAGAGCCCAAACGCTCTTTTGTCGGATCTAAACGATCCCGTTAAGTCGATCTTAGTCCCAAACTGGACTAACGTATCCTTAACAACCGTTTAAGTTGATCTTAGCTTCAAATATGGCTAACGTATCCTTAAACTTTCAAACAGACTGGACTATGAATCCCTCCAATCAACTTCGGTTCAAGGGTACATCTCGGAACTCCTTTGACACCTGTCGTTGTAATCCTTCAACGCCGTCAGAGAGGTAATGGGTCCCGACGACCATACATGCAATGGACCACTATGTCCCTAAACTGGAACAATGGAGCCCAAATGCTCTTTTGTCGGATCTAAACGATCCCGTTAAGTTGATCTTAGTCTCAAGTTAGACTAACGTATTCTTAACAAACGTTTGAGTTGATCTTAGCCTCAAATATGGCTAACGTATTCTCAAACAAAACCCCCCAAACCCAAATCTAAGATAATACGGATTTGGACTAGTCCACGCCCTACGGGCGACGACATAACTCAGTCTCCGTATACAATCCACGGGCAACCAAAAACAAAACATAAAATAGACACACACGACACAAAGTGACCATCTGGAGAAGGAGAAAGTTGTTACCGCGATGCGGTAGCGTAATTAACTGCAGCGGCTTGCGCCTGCAGGGAAGAGCGTCCCCACAATATAAAAAAACCCTCAAGCGAGGGGGAATCTGACGAAGTCTGCTACATCGGCCGCATCTGTTCAAACCTTCGATGTATGGTGCCATAAATAAACTTGGTATCTTCGGAGAGGTGAACGGATAGCACCAATTAGCATCTGCCCTGAATCTCAGTGCCAAGACATCGCAGTCTTGCGCGTCGTCTTTCGGAGGGGAACAGATTCTGGCACGCCCGGTGGGACCTTTTCCTCTTTCCACTCCACACTTCGTGTGTCGTGATTCGCGAACCAATCTCGGTTCGCTAATGGTTGCCCTTGGGTTTCAAGATACTAAGACTCGGCGTCTGGTTTATTGCAGAAAGCAAAGAATCGATGGCTTCTACTTGAGTGAAATGCTCCAACTGCTTGAACTGCAAATGCAACCGACGCTCCGCCTCACCTGGAGGTGTAGCATATGGACCGCAGGCTGCTTCCCTATTCACTATGCCTGTGGAGCAAGTGACCCAAGCTACTACCGGTCTATTCTTTGGGACCATGCTCCCGCCAACAAGCTTCACCGCGCCGGTGCCGACAGAAGAAGCTCCCAAGAAGTCGGTCTTTGATCGTCTTACCCCTGCCGCGGCCCCTCTCAACGGGTCGCCCAACACCAGTACCTCGTTCTTCTCTAGATTGGGCCAAGACTCCTGTGGACCCACAATGAGGCCTACAATCCCAGAGAAGGCTGCTTCTAAGAAAGTGACCGGTCCTGCTCCTGAAGTCGTCAAAGCGGCTTCCCCTGCCACAAAGTTGGTCTTTACAAGATTGACGGCTCCAGCTCCCGCTCCTGCTATCCAAAGGACGTCAGTCTTTGACAGGCTAACACCAGCAATGACCCCCCACCTACACAGGGGCAAGACGAAACTATTCTCACCGCTGAACCAACGCCGTCCGCTCGACACGCTTGACGTCGCCACTGGCGCCGAGTAAGGAAGGCTGGGGGCAACTCCCTCTCTGGGCTAACTCCACCAGCCCCGATGGCAGAAGTTAATGCTGCTGTTCCAACTGGGAACAGCTTTGAGATGCTAAATAAGGTGCGTAGGAATTCTCCTACCGCGATGCTAAAGAGGTCTCCTCCTCCACTAAAAAAGGTTACGGAAATAAAGCCAGAACAGCCCCGATCCCCACAACGGCTGTCTTCCAGAATCTATAAGGTTTGGCGGCAGTCCCGAGACTCGATGATCGATCCAAACTTCTCCCGTCAACACAAGAAGCTGAAAATCCAACAGGAAACCAGTCACCAGGCTAAACCACGAAACACTGTCTGGGTGCCTGCCTCAACGGCCCCCTCAACTGCCACTGCTCATAAAAGGAGGAAGCCAGAGAAGATCCCCCAGCCTGCAACGACAGCTAAAGGCACTAAGCCCAGACGCCTTAAGTTTGGGGGCATGATGGTCCATACCGTATACATGGCGTCAGGAAAGGAGGACAGCCGTGCGTCTACGGGTCATAAACCGCTTACACGATCGGTGACCAAAGCTCAGGAGCAACAGCAAAAGCTCCAGGAAATGATGAACGCTATGGCCGCACTTACCGGGCCAAAAGAAAACCCAGAAACGTCCTCAGACGAACGCCAAGAGGAAGAAACCGACGCTGAATTCCTTCGCCGAATATTGGAGAAGAAGGACAAAGAGGCTGCTGAACAAGCAGCCAACATACAGCGTATGGGCCTTCTCTTCCAAGATATGATAGGAATGATGATCCAACATGACCCACCCGCTGAGGATCCCCCGATCGTCCTTGAAGACGACAGGGGGGAAACATCAAATCTACCACCGGCCCTCTCAACGGCCAAGGAGGAGACAATCTCTAAGGCTGATTTGGTCGACTATATAGCCCAGCAAATCCGGGTTCATCACGTGACTGAGGCAGCTGGTCAAGTCGTAAAAACGGGCCGGCCGTATCCAAGCTGGTACGACCAAATCAGGTACCCGCCGGGTTACACAATTCCCAAGTTCCACGTTTACAAAGGGACCGGCAATCCCCACCAACATGTCGCCCAGTTCAGGGCCCTTTGCGGTAACACCGGCGGTGATGATAAACTGTTGCTTCGCCAGTTCGTGGGCAGCCTATCAGAAACAGCGTTCGAATGGTATTCGGAACTCCCGAACGATTCTATCAAGACGTTCGCTGAAATGGAGTTGCTATTCACTCAGCGATTCACAAGCGCCAGCGAACGCACTCCAATAACGGCATTGATTAACGCCAGGGTAAAACCAGGCGAAACTTGGGTCCAGTATGCTATACGCTGGCGGAATTTGTGGTCGAAATGCGAGCAGCGCATTGAGGAAGCGCCCGCGGTGGGCATGTTCGTAGGAACCCTAGACCCTCACGCAACTATCTCCCAGTTCATGAAGTTCTTTAAGCCAACCACATTCCAGGCTTTAATCGACAAGTTGGCTCAGATGGACCAGATGGGTCATAGACCACCTCCCCCGAAGTCGGAACCTCGGAATGACAAGGGTAAAGGAAGGGCAACCTTCGTCGCGAATGCTCAGCAGCAACCCAATGCCCCAAAGCTGACGGATCAACTAGAAGAAAGACGCAGGTATTATAATGAGAAGATGAAGCGTCCCTACTCGTTCCCACGGGACAAGTCGAAGCGGCTATTCGAGCTGGCAGTACGCAACAGACTTATAAACCTACCAAATCCAAGGCGACCGCCACAACCCACTGAGGTGAATAACCCTAATTGTTGCCCTTACCATCAAACGGTAAGTCATCCGATTGAGGATTGCTTCGTCTTCAAAAAGTGGATTGAAGATCAATACCTCCAGGGGAAGTTTGCACTGTCCGAAAAGTGGAAGGTGAACCCACCACAGCCGCATACTCCTAAGAAAGCAGATACACCGGGGGCAACCTGTTCCTTTATTGAAGAAGCTCCATGGGAGGTCGTGCTGTCAACTAAAACCAAAAGAATGCTGAGGGACCTTCATGCGTGCCCTGCGATCGAATGGAAGGGCCCTCTTGAACCTCAAATTATTGAAGGAATGCTGAGGCCGCGCCCAACTACAAAAAGCGGTGGTGATGGCCCAAATACTCACGCCCAACCGTCAAAATCTTCGAAGAAAAAGAAGAAGAAATCCAAGAAGCCCGTGAAGCCTGGAGACAAGCGCACGAACTTGCAGAAGCAAATCGACGCGATGGAAGAGTACAATCAAAAGGCGCGAACTCGTGTCACGCTGCAAGAGTTCCTCAACCACATCTTTCAAGAGGAAGATGATGGAAAAAGCTCGTCGGATGAATCCGAGGGATACGTGGCGAGTTGTAACGTAATCTCCCACTCGTTTGCCGACGATGAAAAAACCCCTGGCACTAAGAAACTGGGGACAAAGCCTGAACCAGAGCATGTGTGGCCAACAGATGAAATGATCGACGCCTTTCTAGATGAGATTCGTCTAAAGAGTAAAGCGGATCAGGAGCGTGAGATGGCCGCATCGGAAGGAGACAAATGCAGGCGACTGAACGAAAGAGTTGAAGTACTCCCGCCAGATCGAAAGGCATCCGAGGCAGACAAGAAGATATTCAAGACGAGGAAAAAGTTTGCCAAAGCCATGTCAATGGGAATGAAGCTACCACCCTCGGAAGAAAACACGCTCAATGGGGCGGAGAGGAACCCTGATTATTGCGCATATCATCGGAAAATTTCACACCCCACGGAGGAGTGCGGCGCCTTTAGGATATGGTGGCAAGGATATATTGCTCATCGGCAACATTTTAAGCGCATGAAACGCAAGACTCGTCAGGAACGAAGAAGTACTGCCGACGGGCACAACAGGACCACTGGCAACTGTTACATGGTTAACGCCGGAGGGTCACGAGTTCTCACCTTTGGGAGCGACTCTGACGAAGAAATGGCTCTGGGCTCTCTCTTTAAAGAATCCGTTTTAGGGAAAGAGGAGGAATCGGAGGCCTGCGAGAACATTCAGCTGCGCAATCGCACGCTCCCAGAAAAGAATCTCGGGCCCGCAAATAGAAAAGATAAGGGAAAGGAAAAGGTCACTGAAGATATCGCTTTAGATGACCAAGTCATGAAAGAGCTGACTACCAAAGACCCTCCCAGGAAGGGTAAGGTGGACTACAATATCCTGGCACACCTAAAGAAGCTACCTTCTCAGCTTAGCATTCTCGATGCCCTCCTATTATCAAAAGAAGCGCGAGAGTCACTGATTAAGGCGTTACAACAACTTGAGCAATTCCAAGCCTTCCTCGCCACTGAAAGGATGAAGGATGAACTGGAGGAAGTGCATACGGCCGATATCACTTTCGGTGACGAAGACCTCCTTCTCGGGACGTGCGACCACAACCGTCCCCTATATGTCTCTGGATACTGCCATGATATCAAGATAGGAAAGATCTTAGTGGATAATGGATCCTCCGTCAATCTCCTTAACGTTCGGGTGTTAAAGGAAATTTGCATGGTGTGCAACACCTCGCTCGTGACAAAATTACCATCTCCGGTTTCGATTCACAATCGTCGCGGACCCTCGGATCTGTAATACTAACACTACGCTTCGGACTACTCGTCACAGACATCAAATTCCATGTCATTGACGCCAAGACCTGCTACAACGCCTTGCTCGGTCGTCCTTGGCTACACGAGTACAACATCATCCCTTCTACACAACATCAGTGTATGAAGTACTTTAAGGATGGTTTCGAGTATACCGTAACAGGTGAGCTGAACCCATTTTCCGTGAACGAAGTCCGCAAATACGAAGATGCGAAGTACTTTTTGCCAGATTTTAAGGATACAGAAAGGTGTCGCAAGCCGGAGAACAAAGCCGCCGCCACCATCCCTGTTTTCGGGAGCGACACCGAAGAAGAAGAAGAGATAGTTTATGCTGGGCCATCTCAACGCAACAACCCGGGGACGTCCGCCCCCATGTTGGTCTTCGGAAGTGACTCGGAAGATGAGGTTCATGCCGTGTTCTCCAATCGGCTGTCAATACAAGCACCCCCTAGCGATGATCAGAGTTTGCAAATCACCATGGTGCCGCGAGAACACTACAAGGATCTCGACACACTTCAAGCTTACAATGTGCAGGACCTGCAAATGTTTTACGTCCCTCCTAAGCAAAAGGGTGAGAAGGTGATCCTATTCTACCGATCCTCAGAGTCGAAAGTAGAGAAAGAGATTTGGCATGGCGCGGATGCTACACTCGACAGGCTCCAACCCATCCGTCTGTCCAGATACTATACAAATGGATTAAAGAGGCTATTGAAGCGCCAAGGAGTACCCTTAGAACAGACTGTTCGACAAGCTCGGTTCTACAACAGGATTTGGGATGTCCCTGGGACTCAACGCAAATTGCCCAACGGAAAATGGAAACACTTGGGCTTGGATACGTGAGAACCGAAAAACGGGAACGGGCCCACAGTAGCTGCGCTATATATACCTTTGATGAAGAAGAGGACGCCCTGGCAAGAAATGCCAACCCCTCATCAAAACTAGATCCCGCGATTGAAGTGCCGAGTCCGTCGTTTGAAGAACGAATGGACAAGCTTATCAGGAAAGTGGGTCAAAAAGCTCGGGAAGACCACAACCGCGAGATGGCCATCTACGAGAAGGCCAGGACGCAACGTCTGTTTCAACAGGCTGCAAAAGACAAAGATGCTCATCCTTGTCAACCCGTTGTACGAAAGGCCCGACGCAGAGGCAGAAATAAATCAAGAAGCGGAAAGAGGAGCCGACAACAACGACGCATGATTAGAGAGTTACGTGATCGGGTATTGCGCGGCTCGGATTTGTCCCTCATGAAGAAGATGAGTCGAGCGTACTCCTTCCCCCGAGACAAGATGGAGAGGTTACTCAAGCTCGCTATAAAACATCAACTGATCGCGCTTCCAGAGTCTAGACACTCTGAGCAAGCTAACAAGGCTTCTCATCTGAGCTATTGCTCACCGAGCCATAGGACATCCTACCGAAGACTGCTTCACCTTCAAGAACTGGGTCGAGGACCAGTACCAACAGGGCAGATTCGCTTTATCCGACGGCTGGAGGGTAACGCCGCCACAAAAGCATGAACCCAAAGCCGCAAAAGCAGAACCAGATCCACCTCAGCCCTGGAAGCGGATTCGCACCTGTTACACAGTTACGATATTAAAAGAAGAGCCCGAGAACATGGATGACCTTCCCTGGTGCTTTGAGAACAGCAATGATGAGGTGATCTCAGAATTTCCGCCAGCTCCGAAAGAACTGGAAGACGGCATACATACTACTGCAGATAACCTCAAGAAGATTGAGTTGGGATCGGCAGATGACCCGCGACCGACATTTGTCAGCGAGCTGCTATCTGAAGAAAGGGTGGCTGCGTTAAAGAACGTGCTTCTACGGCATAAAGACTGCTTCGCGTGGAACTATGCCGAAATGCCAGGATTGGATCCGGAGATTGCTGTGCATAAATTAGCAATATCCCCAGATATCAAGCCAGTCAAGCAGGCACCAAGAAGGATGCGACTCGAGCTTGAAATGAGCATCAACGCCGAAGTCAAGAAGCTGATCGATTCTGGATTTATCCAAGAAGTCCAGTATCCCGACTGGATCGCCAATATCGTCCCGGTAATGAAGAAAAATGGGACGGTACGCATATGCATGGATTTCAGGGATCTCAATAAAGCCTGTCCAAAGGACGATTTCCCAGTACCAGTAACCGAGCTAATGATAGATAACACGTCCACTCACGAGGTTTTCTCCTTTATGGACGGTTCATCGGGATACAATCAGATAAAGATGCATCCCGAAGACCAGAAGCACACCGCTTTCCGGACCCCTTTGGGTATATTCTGCTACAGGGTTATGCCCTTTGGTCTAAAGAACGCCGGCGCTACCTATCAAAGGGCCATGACAAAGATCTTCGACGACCTCATACATGACATCGTCGAGTGCTATATCGATGACCTTGTAGTAAAGAGCATGTCATATGAAGAGCATTTAAAGCATCCGGAGACTGTATTTCAACGCCTTCGGCAATATAATTTGAAGATGAATCCCCTCAAATGCGCGTTTGGAGTCTCCTCGGGTAAATTCCTGGGATTCATCATCCGACACTGAGGTATCGAAATAGATCCATCTAAGATCAAGGCGATCATGGAAATGCCTCCGCCAAGAACCCTCAAACAGTTGCGGTCTCTCCAAGTGAAGCTCGCATACATCCGGCGGTTTATCGCCAATCTTTCAGGCAAATGCCGTCCTTACAACCACCTGATGAAGAAGGGAACTCCATTCGTTTGGGATCACAAATGCCAAGGTGCACTAGACGAGATCAAGCAGTACCTACAGAACCCTCCGGTGTTGGCTGCGCCGGTCAAGGGAAAACCCCTCATTCTTTATACATCCGCCCTCGAAGGTTCCTTAGGCGCATTGTGGGCACAAGAGAACGATCAAGGAAAAGAGAGAGCACTCTACTACTTAAGTCGAGTTCTGCTGGGGGCAGAAAACAACTACTCTCCCATTGAAAAACACTGCTTGGCGTTAATCTTCGCGATAACAAAACTCAGGCACTATGCGTTGGCGCAAAAAGTCCGTCTCATCTCGAAGGTGGACCCTCTTAAATATCTGATGTCAAAGGCTATATTGACGGGTCGACTCGCTAAATGGGCTCTACTCCTGATGGAGTTCTCAATAACATATCGACCTCTCAAGGCAATGAAAGGCCAGGCCATTGCTGACTTCCTTGCTGAGCATCCAGTACCTGCCGGCTCTCCTCTGAACTGCGATTTGCCGGATGAACATGCATTCGATGCGATCGGCGGCGGTGATACCCGATGGGAACTCTATTTTGACGGGGCATCTTCCATGAAGAAGCGCAAACAATGTACCCCCATAATCAAATCGGGAGTAGGCCTCATCTTCGTAACCCCATAAGGAGGGATAATGCGCTTTGCTTTCTCCGTAACGGAATCGAGGATGAACAATGAAGCCGAATACGAAGCTCTTATAGCGGGCCTCGAGATCGCCATTGACATGGGAATTGAAGACCTCTATATATACGGGGATTCTCAACTGGTCGTTAGTCAAGTAAACGGCGACTACCAAACGTGCAAACCGGAGTTGGTGAGGTACGGCGAAAAGGTGCAACAATTGTTGACCCAAATTCCCTCTTATTCTTTGGAGAACATACCGCGCGCAGAAAACAGCAAAGCAGACGCGCTGGCCAAACTTGCTAAAGAACTAGCTGATGAGAACCTCGATGACGTCAAAATCATGGTGCAAAGCCGTCTAGTGCTCACCCCGGCAGAAATATCTCCGGAATCATGCGAAGAAAAGGTAGCGACTGAGCAGACAATCCTACAAATAAAAGACCGTAAGAAGGCTGAGGACTGGAGGGAAGTCTTCATAGACTACTTTTAGTCCCACCGAATGCCCGAAGGAGCGTCCTCAAGACATCAGCTCATGAAACGAGCTCTATCTTTCGATTTCGTCAATGATACTCTGTATAAGAGGTCGTTTGATTCTATGTGGCTAAGATGCTTAGGACCTGACGAAGCAGAAAGAGTCGTTCAGGAAGTTCACGACGGACTCTGCGGTTCTCACCAAGCAGGCCCGAAGATCAAACGAATGGGCTATTATTGGCCCACGATGGTCCAAGACTGTCTCGAGTATGCGAAGCAATGCCACTCATGCCAGATTCATGGAGACTTTATCCACCAACATCTGAATCCACTACACCCAACGGTGGCTAGCTGGCCATTTGAAATGTGGGGGACTGACATAGTCGGCCCCATCGAGCCAGCATCGTCCCGGGGACATCGTTTCATCCTGGCGACAACTGACTACTTCTCCAAATGGGCAGAAGCAGTACCGCTGAGGGAAGTGAAGACGGAGAATATCCTCCACTTCTTCAAGACGCACGTCATCTATCGGTTTGGAACCCCATGGAGGATTATCTCCGATAACGGGCCAACCTACAGAAGCCATAAGATTAGACGCTTCGCGCAGCAGCACAATATAGACTGGAGATATTCTTCAGTTTACAATCCGCGAGCTAACGGTCTGGCCGAGGCCTTCAATAAGAACTTGACAAAGATCATAAAAAAGATGGTGTCCCGAAATAAGAAGGACTGGCATGAGAGACTGCAAGAGGCTCTTTGGGCATATCGAACTACGTGCAAGACGGCCACGAACACGACGCCATACGCACTGGTATTCGGTACGGAAGCGGTACTCCCCCTCAAGATAGAGCTGCCTTCTCTATGAGTGGTAGTCCACCACGGATTGACAAACGAAGAAAATGCTCACCTTCGGCTTGAGGAGCTTGATACCCTCGATGAAACCCGGCTCATAGCGCAACAAAATCTGGAGGCCTATAAAGCAAAGATGACGCGCTCGTATGAAAGATTGACTAGGCCGAGAACATTCCGCCAAGGCGAACTCGTGCTAGTGGTCAAAAGACCGATGATCCCCAATCGCGCCAAGCGGGGAAAATTCGAGCCAAACTATGAAGGCCCGTACATCATAGATAAGGTCTACCAGGGTGGGGCCTATCTACTCATGGACATGCATGGTGAAAGGCCTTTCAGGCCAATAAACGGCCGCTTTCTAAAGAAATACTACGCTTAAGGAGCCACAGCCTAGGTCAATGATAGATGACGACGACTATGTTCGCTCGCTATCTTCCTAAAACTCAAAGCTCTATAAGTAGTAGCCGGCTCTCTCCACGACGGACCGAAATGTCCTTAAACTAACGACGGACCGAAATGTCCTTAAACTAATAGCGGACCGAAACGTCCTTAAACTAATACCGCAGCATCCTTAGGCTGACGAGATAAAAAAAATAATAAATAAAAAAAATATAATAAATAAAAACGGTATGTCCATAAGCAAAAAGGGCACGGATGAAAACCCGAAAGGGCTCCGTGAGTAAAAACAGCAGGGCTACCGGCGAGTGTTCGTGAAAACCCGAAAAGGCGCGACCTTGTAAAAAAAAGAGAGAAAAAGAATTAAAAAAACGGTATGTCCACAAGCAAAAAGGGCACGGATGAAAACCCGAAAGGGCTCCGTGAGTAAAAACAGCAGGGCTACCGGCGAGTGTTTGTGAAAACCCGAAAGGGCGCAACCTCGTTAAAGGACACTTGCGGGATCCCCACGACCTAGCAAGGAGAAACCACCCGCGTGAGATCCTTACGACTCACAAGGGAGCAACTCACTTAGGAGTCCCCACGATTCCTAAGGAGAAAATACACTTGTGAGATCCTCACGACTTGTAAGGAGAACTCTCTTATGGGACCCTCACGGCTCATAAGATTTGAAAGTCTTAAGTCACGGAGACCTAAACCTGTGCTTAAGCAAAATCCCCCATACCTTCGACATTGCCCTACAAGCGGCTCAATACTGACCCTTGTATACAATCCACGGGCGCGAATAAACATTTCCCCAGCAAAGTCACACCCGTGACTAGGGATATGTTCATATAATGAGCAACCCTTGTAGGTCCTCTCGACCCATAAGGAGAAAACCCTCTTGGAGGATCCTTACGACTTATAGAGGAACATACACTTAGGGATCCTCACGATTCCTAGGGAGAAAATACACCTACGAGATCCTCACGACTTGTAGGGAGAAATACCTTGGTGAGACCCTTACGGCTCATGAAGTCAAAAGCCTTGGTCGACAGGACCCTTAACCCTGTTTGCTAAGCCACCTTTGTTCAACATCGACAGAGGCAAATGATGATTCGCTCCTGGCAACATCCCAGTTGTAGCAGTGCTGATGCTGAAATCGGTGTCTAAAATCCAAGCTTGCGGCGAAAAAGCTAGCAAGCCACGCATGCATGAAAAATAGCCGAAATGATGGGGCAACTTGCAATAAAAAGCAGCAAGTAAAAATGTATGCATGAAAAATAGCCGAAATGATGGGGCAACTCGCAATAAAAAGCAGCGAGTAGAAAATAAATAAATAGCCGAAATGATTGGGCACCGCGAAAAATAGCCGAAATGATGGGGCAATCGCGACCTTCGCGATATAAAAGCTGAAACGATAGAGCATCGCGGAAAAAGAAATAAAATAAAAATAAAATTTATGCCCTACAGGTGATGTTCCATCACACCCTGTACACAATCCAAGGGCGTAAACAAAAGGGAACATACCTCCCCCCCAGGTTTCACCAAAGAAAGAAGCTAAATCTCGACGGGTCACAAGCGACCTAGAGATCATCCCAACACTCGTCTCGTAACGACGGACACAACTTCAAGCTAAGCGGAACAGCGACAACTCCCAGTTCCATGGCTCGGTGGTATACATATCGCCAACAGTCAGACCTCCATCCCGTGAAATGCGGATACAATCAGCAAAATTCCTGGTTACGTGGAACGCGGATAACGTCACTCTTTGACCCAGTGGAAAACGTCCAGAGCGGAGCCTAGTCCTCGCCGAGCACGGCAGTTTACCCGTGTGAAGCATCTAGTGCAAAATTCCTGGTTACGTGGAACGCGGATAACGTCACTCTTTGACCCCGTGGAAAATGTCCAGAGCGGATCCTGGTCCTCGCAAAGCACGGCAGTGAACCCGTGTGAAGCATCCAGAGCGGAGCCTAGTCCTCGCCGAGCACGGCAGTGAACCCGTGTGAAGCATCTAGTGCAAAATTCCTGGTTACGTGGAACACGGATAACGTCATTCTTTGACCCCGTGGAAAACGTCCAGAGTGGATCCTGGTCCTCGCAAAGCACGGCAGTGAACCCGTGTGAAGCATCCAGAGTGGAGCCTAGTCCTCGCCGAGCACGGAAGTGAACCCGTGTGAAGCATCTAGTGCAAAATTCCTGGTTACGTGGAACGCGGATAACGTCACTCTTTGACACCGTGGAAAACGTCCACAGCGGATCCTGGTCCTCGCAAAGCACGGCAGTGAACCCGTGTGAAGCATCCAGAGCGGAGCCTAGTCCTCGCCGAGCACGGCAGTGAACCCGTGTGAAGCATCTAGTGCAAAATTCCTGGTTACATAGAACGCGGATAACGTCACTCTTTGACCCCGTGGAAAACGTCCAGAGCGGATCCTGGTCCTCGCAGAGCATGGCAGTGAACCCGTGTGAAGCATCCAGAGCGGAGCCTAGTCCTCGCCGAGCACGGCAGTGAACCCGTGTGAAGCATCTAGTGCAAAATTCCTGGTTACGTGGAACGCGGATAACGTCACTCTTTGACCCCACGGAAAACGCCCAGAGCGGAGCCTGGTCCTCGCCAAGCACGGCAGTGAACCCGTGTGAAGCATCCAGAGCAAATACTAGACTGTGGAGTCCTTAAAATCCACGGACTATGATGTCCTTAACCTCGACCGTGATGTCTTAAAACTAACGATCAACCACCCCGATTCCCTATGGATTCTGCCTTGGTTTAAGGGTACATCTCTTCACTCCTTTGATACCTGGCGTTGTAATTCCTCAACATCTTCAAAGAGGTGACGGGTCCCTGCAACCAAACATCGGACTGTAGAGTCCCTAAATCCACGGACTATGAGGTCCTTAACTTTAACCGTGACGTCTTAAAACTAACATCGGACTGTGGAGTCCTTAAATCCACGGACTATGAGGTCCTTAACCTTGACCGCGATGTCTTTAAACTACGATACCTGGAGCAGCCCCCTGGCCCTATGAAACACGGACAAGGGCGACCACATCCAGCACTTGCAGGCCCTCACGGCCTGTAAGGAAGAAAACTCTCTTGTGAGATCCCTACAAAACCCGCTTAAGAATCTTCACGATTCTTAAGAAGGACTTACACCTATGGGATCCTCTCGACCTGTAGGGAGAAAAACTCTTTATGAGACCCTCATGGCTCATAAAATGCAAAAGTCTTAGGAAGCAGATCTTAACCCTGAATCCTAAGCCATCACTGTCCTGCAAGGAGATCAAGATAGAATATCCGCAGAATACATTCAATAAAAAGGGGACACACCATTGAAAAGAAAAATGTATCTTTTATTCATAAACCAAAATGGATACAAAGTACAATTCATGAAAGAAACAAAAAAGAAAGATACTCTCATCCATGAGTACGTACAAAAAGGTGGAAAAGATACAAGTCCTCAAGCCGGCGGACGGTGCAGTAATTTTACCAGCTCATCGTTCTTTTGCTGAGCCACGGCTTCATGACGCAAGATCTCCAAAAGACGAGCCTCCGCCTGAGCTTGCTGAGCCTGATACGAAGCAAGCCGAGCCTCGAGCTCTTTCTCGGTGGCTTTATGAGCCTCGACCCTCTCACGAGTGAACGTGGCAGCTTTATCGAGAGCCACCACCTCTTTTATGGACCCCTGAAGCACCCGCCAGAGTTCGTACGTTTTGTTGGCCTTGGCGGTGAGATTAGCTCGAAGCTCACTCAGCGCCTTAGAAGCCAACTCCCTCTCCGAGAATTTACGACCGACCTCTTTCCTCGCACAACAATGTGTTCGCCACGTGTCGCCTTGTCAGGCCAATTAAGCCCACTGTCACGACCGCAGCCTCTGAAACAGGATAGGAACGCTCTGGACTGTATAAATAAGCTCCGGTTGATAGCAGTAGTCGGGCTAAAGAACGCGTACATCATCGGGTATGGGAAACAATAAGAAAATTTCTGACTTTATCCTGTCAAGCATGCGTTCGCAATTATAAAAAAAAAGGAAACAATATGCAAAGCTCTGATGTGCATGCGACGTGATGATAATATTGGCGACTAAATAAAGTCTTCATAAGAAGAACACAAAGTTCATTTATGCAAGCGAAAACATACATACGAGTACCAAGGCTACATGCAGGTTCAGCATAAAGCATACAAAAAAAAAGAGACTAATTTAAATATTCTACGCTAGCGGGAAAATGTCACCAAACACGGGATCAGTAGCACAAGGGTTAGCAAAGCAAAGAACGAAATTCTCCATCTCTCTCTCCGCTCTCTCCAGTACGTCAAAGCGACGGTTCTCACGAGGAGTCGCTCCCCATCGATTGGTGCCATGTTCGTCCGCGAAAGCAAACATAATAGCTCGCCGAGCCCTTATTTGGCTCAGCAGGTGAATCGAGCAGTCCTTCAAAGCCTGAGTAATCAGGCACGCTTCGTGAAAGCCCTCGAGCTTCTCTTCAGCCGCATCAAGCATCGCCAGGGTCATCTCTGCCGGGTGAGGAGGAATGTCGGCAAGCACGGCCATGAGGATCATCCGGAGCCAGAGGGAACCCATTGGGAGGGGAGATCCCCTACGGATTGAGAGTTCATACATTGCCGAGTCGCATTCATCATCGGTAAGGAGTGGATCCACTAACCGAGCGGCGAAGCGGGGGATCATCTCCTCAATAGGAACTTCCATGGCTGTCGACGAGCGTGTGGACGGTTGCAGGCCATGGCACTTAGTTCTCGAATTAAATCGCGTTAAAATGGGAATAAAAGTTCTCTGTGAAGAGAAAAGAAAAACCATTGCCTCAGATATAAAGGGGAGCATTAAGTGCTGTGCGCGGAAAATCTTGCATGGTAAAGCTATTTCCAAAGCCAAAAAAAAAGGAGGGGCATCGAAAATCAAGGAGATGGAACTATTTCCAAGGCCCTCTTTCTGCATCTGATATTGTGCACTGAAAATATGGCATGGAAAATTTTTTTGAACAGCCCCATCAAGGGACCCCACGTGCAGAACACGTGAGGCCCAAACTTGATGTAAAAAAAATGGATGGAGTAGCGTCCTGCATATTAAAAGCATCAACAACAACAGTAGCAAAATGATGAAATCCCAGAGAAAGGCATGCAAGCAGGAAAAGACATAATAAAACTTGTCACTCATACTTCAAGAAGTTCATACAAAATAAAGAGGACACGTTTACAACGGTAAAACTTCAGACGCGGGGCATGGGTTGAGAAACTCAAATTTAACTTTGTCCAAGATTCTCCAAGCATTTCGAACCTCCCGAGTATGCTTCCTCTCGCGATCGCAAGCGTCGGGGTCCTCACGAATATCCTCCACCCTCCGATAGGCGGCAAGTATGGCTGACTGCTGAAAGGCTTGGTGCAAGAGATCAATAAGGTGATCTCGCCTCCTCTTTGAGATCAAGCCCATTAGGTACACCGAATGTACCTTATCCTCAGCAGTGTCCAAGGCCCTGAGCGGTATGCCGGTGCAAAAGAGAGGAAGTGCCTCTCGGATCGCCAGCACGATCAGCCTCAGAAGAGAAGAGCGACGGGGGAGTAGCCGATGGTTGTACTCGTCAAAGCGGCTCATGATCTCGGCACACTGAGCATCGGTGAACTCCTGGTTCTGACTGCGGCCCAGTGCACGAATATTCCCATAGGAAATAATCTCGTCAAGACCATACAGATGGGCATCCATGATACCTGAAATAAAGGTCATGAGAATCATTACAAAGCTCCTGTTTCATTAATTGCAGAAGGACAACCTCGGGTCAAGAGACCCCAAGAAGCCTCCGTGTGAAGAAACTGAGTTCTTCATTGAAAATAAATTTCTTATTAAGAGAAGGGAATTAAATTCCCAGAAACATTTTTGGATGGAATTAAATTCCATGGAGTTGAAACGCCATCATCATCTCCCCAAAGATCATCTAAACCCTAAGAGATCTACAGTTCGAAGGTTAGGTGGTTTCCTGTTCTTATGGAAAAACTTGAAGAAAAATGGGTTTCTTGTTGAAAAAAAGTAAAAACCCTTGTTTTGGATTTAAAATCCAAAGGAATGTGAAAATTTACTGTTTGTCCAAGAACATCACCTGAGGAAAAAGGGTCACCTGAACAGAGTTAAACTCTGAAGATTGTTTCAAGATAGAGAACTAAGCTCTGGAAGCGAGAATTAAATTTCCAAGGGAAAAAGTTCTCAAAAGAAGAAGATGAACAAAGTGAAGGCTCTTCTGAAGAAACATGAGTATTTATAGGAGGTGATGGAAATGTTTCATCTCCCCAGATCCCTAGAGGAATCCAACGGTCACAAAAGGTGACAGCGTTGCACTCACGTGCGGACAGGTGAGAACAACGCTGTGGGGGCATTTGTTTCCTGATTTAAAATCAGGAAAGCCCACGGAAGAGGCTTCAGAAAAGGGTCATGTGCTCACACGTGACCAGCAGTCACGTGTTGGCACGTGACATCTAAATGCCATCGGCAAGGCAAATTCAGTTTCCCAACTACATCGAAGAAAAAGGCTTCAGAAAGGGCCACGTGCTCCCATGTGACCAGGGTCACGTGTTGGCACGTGACACTCAAAAGCGGCAGACTCAATTCCCTGATTGAATCAAGAAAAAGGCTCCAGACGAGGGTCACGTGCTCACACGTGACCAGGGGTCACGTGGTGGCACGTGACAGCTAAGCAGCGACCAGAAAGCAGAGCGCAGAAAGAAAGAAGAGGGCTCGTTCCAAGGAGGTCACGTGCCCACACGTGACCAAGGGTCACATGGCCATACGTGACCAGCTTTCAAAGCCTATCTGTTAACAGAATTAAATTCTGAGAAAAGACCTCTTAAATCTTTCCAAAGCAACCGATTGAATTAAAGATTTAAAGGTGATTAAATATCATCTATCTATGGGAAAATCTCGAATTTGGAAAGATTTCCCCGTAAAATCTAACCGAAATAACAAAGGAGAATCTCTGGATTTAAAATCCAATGGTGAATAAAATTCACCTAATAATCCAAAGGTCCAAAACGAATGATGGATACAAATCAAATCTCTTAATGAAAGATTCATCAAAAACTAATTGACTCGGCTGCTTCTCCTATAAATAGGAGCCAAGAGACACACAAAGAGGATATATATGCAGAGGGAAGAAAAGAGAGAGAGCCTTGATACATTGGAGGAATTTGGATCTTCTGCAAAAGAAAACCCTAGGTAAGAAAGGGAAGGCTTTTTTGAAAGAAAAGAGAATTTAATTCTCAACAGAGTTTAACTCTGATATAAAAACAGAAGAACATAGTTCTCTCTTTGGTGGAGGATCTGTAAAGTGCACATCTCCCGTTGAGTTGAGAATTTAATTCTCAATGGGTTGAGATCCTGCCATGCAGATCCAAAGCATAGAGAGGGAATGGAAGCACGAGAATTTAATTCTCACAGAACTATAGGAATTTAATTCCTTTAAAATAAAATTAGGGCCGACCCTGTGTTATGGGAATTTAATTCCTTCAGAATGAAAAGAATCAGGGTTTAACCCTGTTTAAGAACTTAGTTCTGTTAAAACAACAGGAATTTAATTCCCTTAATCTCATTCCCCAGAATAATTCTTTAACAGAGAGTGGGAGTTTAACTCCTTAAAGCTTTTATTAGGGTTTAACCCTATTCAGTTCTTCACATATATGAGGAATTTAATTCCTACAGAAAATTCAGAGTTCAACTCTATTCCAGAATATGAACCTTCAAAGGAAGTAGGAATTTAATTCCTCTGAAATTATTGCCAGGGTTCAACCCTACGAGGAATTTAATTCCCGAAAGGGATTAACAGATCTTCTAAAAAAACATACATAGAGGCAGGGTCACGTGTCACCACGTAACCCCCAAAAAGATCTACAGAAAAGCCCCTTTGAGGCAGTGCCTCACGTGACCCACGTAACCCTTGGCAGAGGCTTTAACATACTTCATTTAAACACCCGTCACGTGATGGCACGTGATGCTCCAAAAGATACGATATTCTCAGCAGAACAAATGAAGGGAGGGCGCCCTCACGTGCTACCACGTGACCCCTCTTGCCTTAGCGTCTAACGCTAAATTGTAACCCCTGAATCCAGTGTTAAAACACTGTTTGGCATTAGTGTTCACCACTAATCAAAGAGCTTTATTTGCAGTGTTCAACACTGATTACCTTAGTGTTTAATACTAATTTGAGATCTCTGCTGCCAGTGTTTGGATCTGTTTTAGTGTTTAACACTAATTTGAAAGCCTTGTTGCTGGTGTTTAACACCAACTATCTTTTAGTGTTAAACACTAACTTATCAATCTCATTCCCAGTGTTCAACACTGATTGGTCTTTAGTGTTTAACACTAGGCATTGGCCCAATTGGCTAAATGGCCAGAGGCAAAGCCTCTCCTTCAATGGACCAACAGAGGGCCAATATTTTGGACTTAGCCCAAACTGGCCATAAGTCCTCAAATTATCTTGAACTGAGCACATCTGCTCTTTCAACCCACTCATTGGTTCAAGGGTACATCTCTGAACTCCTCTGATATTTGTCGTTGTAATCCTTCAACGTCTTCAGAGAGGTGACGGGTCCCGACAACCACACATCAACATGGACTGTGGGGTCCTTAAATCCATGGACTTATGCGTCCTTAAACTACAAATGGACCACCACGTCCTTAAACTGGCGATGGACCACCACGTCCCTAAACTGGTGATGGACCACCACGTCCCTAAACTGGCGATGGACCACTACGTCCCTAAACTGGAAGTGGACCACTATGTCCCTAAACTGGAACAATAGAGCCCAAACTCTCTTTTGTCGGATCTAAACGATCCCGTTAAGTCGATCTTAGTCCCAAACTGGACTAACGTATCCTTAACAACCGATTAAGTTGATCTTAGCTTCAAATATGGCTAACGTATCCTTAAACCTTCAAACAGACTGGACTATGAATCCCTCCAATCAAATTCGGTTCAAGGGTACATCTCGAAACTCCTTTGACACCTGTCGTTGTAATCCTTCAACGCCGTCAGAGAGGTAACGGGTCCCGACGACCATACATGCAATGGACCACTATGTCCCTAAACTGGAACAATAGAGCCCAAACGCTCTTTTGTTGGATCTAAACGATCCCGTTAAGTCGATCTTAGTCCCAAACTGGACTAACGTATCCTTAACAACCGTTTAAGTTGATCTTAGCTTCAAATATGGCTAACGAATCCTTAAACCTTCAAACAGACTGGACTATGAATCCCTCCAATCAACTTCGGTTCAAGGGTACATCTCGGAACTCCTTTGACACCTGTCGTTGTAATCCTTCAACGCCGTCAGAGAGGTAACAGGTCCCGACGACCATACATGCAATGGACCACTATGTCCCTAAACTGGAACAATGGAGCCCAAATGCTCTTTTGTCGGATCTAAACGATCCCGTTAAGTTGATCTTAGTCTCAAGTTAGACTAACGTATCCTTAACAAACGTTTGAGTTGATCTTAGCCTCAAATATGGCTAACGTATCCTCAAACCAAACCCTCCAAACCCAAATCTAAGATAATACGGATTTGGACTAGTCCACGCCCTACGGGCGACGACATAACTCAGTCTCCGTATACAATCCACGGGCAACCAAAAACAAAACATAAAATAGACACACACGACACAAAGTGACCATCTGGAGAAGGAGAAAGTTGTTACCGCGATGCGGTAGCGTAATTAACTGCAGGGGCTTGCGCCTGCAGGGAAGAGCGTCCCCACAATCAAAAAAAACCCTCAAGCGAGGGGGAATCTGACGAAGTCTGCTACATCGGCCGCATCCGTTCAAACCTTCGATGTATGGTGCCATAAATCAACTTGGCATCTTCGGAGAGGTGAACGGATAGCACCAATTAGCATCTGCCCCGAATCTCAGTGCCAAGACATCGCAGTCTTGCGTGCCGTCTTTCGGAGGGGAACAGTCTATAAATAGACATAAGCTACTTACCCACTATGCTTCCGCTGCTCCTACTGACTATAACAATCCTTTGGCAGAGTCATATACACGTACACTTCTAAAGCTAATTTAGAACGGTGTTATACTCATCCTCCTGCCAGATCTCATAGTCTAGAACAGCAGTAGTGTCAAGTTTTGGTAATCAAAAACCTCCCTGTCACCATCTTTGAGGAGACTGAAATACCTCTCGGGTGCCTAAGGTTACCCACCAAATCTGCGGAGTAGCTAATGGATCGTTGAAACCAATTGAATCTTTAGGTTCTACTAAATTTTCAGTAATCGTTTGTGGTTATAGAATCACTTTCAGTTCTACCATACTCCCACTAATGTTTTCTGAAAAGAATCCATTTTACTAAAACTGTGGCGAGTTAAGAAAAATATAACTATTGATCTTCCAAATGGTAGAATGTTAACCCTCGTCAATACCCGGGATAACCCACAAACTTCCATTACTGAAATGTGCCTTGAGTTTGTCCAGATTCTAGTTTTAAGTATTAGCCAGACTACATATACCTTAACATCGTTAAGATATGAATCCATTCTATATCCAATATAGAAACAAAGGCACTAATTTAATTGGAACCGGATTCAAAAATCATGCAGCAGTTTCTAGTGCATATCAACTAAATAGAAGGAGGTCAAGGAGTATTACTCATCAAGGAATACACCCACGTATGAGTAACCTGAAAGAGAAGCTAGTTCTCAAAACTATTACTCACAATGGAATACCTAACACAAGTATCTACATCTTTGATCACCTTGAAGAATCCTGATACTTGCAACATATGGTTCTCCACTTTATTCATATACCTATAACTTCTCAAAATTTGGACACTGTATTTCAACAAAATACTTGTCTAAAACCAGAGAAGTCATGAGTAAACAGAATATAGTACGAGTACCAACCCCTTTGTCCTAACGGACATCGGATAACATACAATACTTTGTATAAGTCCTCTGAGTTCAATAACTCAAACCCCGTGCGTCGTAGGTTGAAAAGTGTACTATGGTTAAGAAGAATTACACCGTTGTTGAATACACTTTACCTAACCATCAACTGATACAGGTAAATGTCCTAAACATAATTTCAAAAATTTATATCTCACTTTATAAAATAAACGTATAGATATATCAGTTTGAAATTGGTGCATAACAACAGATATTCAAAACCAAATATTTGCCGTTAGGCAAAACCCATGTGATTTCCTCAAATATCACTAATTACAAAGAATTCTGATATATATTGAGGATCTAATCACCTAATTCCCAATATCTTACTCCCCCTCATCATCTGTAACGCCATACAGATGTGAGAATCAAGTCTGGTAAATACATACCCTGGAGTGAGAATCTAATTGGGGAAAAAGTTTTCAATTAACACTACACAGAAAAATTGAAATATGAAAATGTTTCAAAAGGGTAGCCGGGTATTCCTAGTATTACCTCTTCCACTATCCAGATTCATGACAGTAACAGTATACTTCCTTACCCTCACTCCAATCCCTTTATATGTCTTGATTTCTTACCTTCTATACACCACACTTAGAATAATTTGTTTTCTTCCTTCCCTACCCTTCGGCCCAGCCTAAGGTTTGGAAGAAGACTATTCAATAAGCGTAATAGGTGTACACTCCTAATATCAGGAGCCCTCGCAACCTGAGAGAAGGTGAAGAGAAAAGACAACCGAATAATCCTATTCTAATTCTCCATAACCAGAATCCATCCTCGAACTGGAACAAGTTCCTTTGAGTTCGTATGTAAATATACGGTGGCATATCCAAGCAATATGGATCTTCGTGGTGATACGGAGTATTATTGAGAAATGCAAAAAGGAAGTAGGATAGTCAGGGGTATACGCGGTTTTGTCGTGAAAGATAGTAGTCGCAATTTCGTTTGCCCTCACTCTAATCCCTTTATATGTCTTTACTTATTACCTTCTGTACACCACACTTAGGCTAATTGGTTTTCTTCCTTCCCTACCTTTCGCCACCTGCCTATGGTTTGGAAGAAGACTACCCAATAAGCGTAATAGGTGTACTCTCCTAATATTAGGAGCTCTCGCAACCTGAGAAAAGGTAAAGGGAAAAGACAACCGAATAATCCTATTCATTTTCTCCAGAACCAGAATCCATTCTCGAACTGGAACAAGTTCCTTCGAGTTCGTATGTAACTGTACGATGGAATATCCAAGAAATATCGATCTTCGTAGCGATACGGAGTATTATGGAGAAATGCAAAGGGGATATAGGATTGGCAATGATATATGCAACTAAATGACAATCAAAAAGCCAAAGTGTTTTAAGAAGGTTCGGTTAACTTGGTTCATGAGTTTTAGTTTAGGTTCAGGCCATGGTCGCTGCCAAAGAGAGAGAGAGAGAAAATAAACACTCAGCGTACACTCTAATCTAGATTAGATTGGTTAATCACTTTATCTAATCAGGATGGCTCCCACTGTTTCCTCGAATTCTACTTCAAACCCTAAAAGGAGAATTAGTCGGGATCATCTAAAATCACCCGAGGAGTAACACCTACTCATAAATGGGAATCGGGATCCAACTATCATCGCATGATAACTTGATGGAAGCCACTCAAGTCACCACACTTCAGAAGGTATGCGCAAGCCTGGCAAGTTTCCTGTATGTTTGAAAACCCCGATGTGGTTTTACCTTAAGCGCTTATGATCTTGACTTTGGCCAACAAATCATAACACGCAAGTCAAGTTCTACCCGTTATTATCCATATTGATTTAGACCCACCCGCACACACCCTTGATTTTGGCCAACAAAGTGGTACGACTGTCCTAAACCAATGCATTTATCTATGCTATAGATATGCAACACACAGCTACCTAACGGTACATGACGGGGCCTCGTGGCGAATGCGGATGGCATATATGTATATTGTATTTTCGTTCTTTTATGGTGTGATATGGATTAATTGATGGGACTGCATTAATTCTGAAGCGGTGATGGATGGATTGATTTATTGGGGCACGACCAGGTTTCTCAACATACCGGGTTGAAGTGATGATGGATTGATTTGTCTCAAAATACCCTAGGTTTCTCAACACTTGAGACATTTAGGGTTTTTTGAGACAAATCAATACATCATCACTCTATACATCCTCTAGGCTATCTAGTTTAGCAAAATAGGTACCCTAGTTACCTCGGTATTGAGGTTGGAGCTCGAACTATATACTCTCGGGTGGATCATCTTCGATGGAGGGAGACCGGAGGCCAAGCTCGATCCAGGATACTCTAGGAGCTAATGAAGATGATAGAAGACCGAAGGACATGGATCATTCGGTATAACACTTCTATCTCTATAGTTTAGCCCTTTGTAGTTCGACTAGACAGGTTTACGAACGTGATATTCACGTTGATGCACTTTTGGCGCACAGTGGCCTCAAATGAGCCGCGGAACCGCTGCCAATAGGCATTAAATGCGGCGGTTCCATGACCACTTTGTAGGCTCACGTGCCCAAATTTCCTGTGGTTCTCTAAAAGTGCCTGCGCGTATTTTTAAGACCCTTTGAAAGATTTTTTGAACACATTTTAAAAACGACAGTGGGCACTATAAAATGGAAATACGATTCGGAAAAATTGGTCGATCAATATTTTAACCTTATGCAAACGAGCTAGTAATGGTTTATGGAGTGGCTCTGATACCATGTTGGATTCCTCCAGCACCCTGGCGACCTACCATGGCCGGTGCGGAACAAAAACCGGCGTTTAAAAACTTGGCGCTAACGAAACCCGCCGAGATCGAACTATAAACCCTAAACTAGCTAACTACAAAGGGCTAAACTATAGAGATAGAAGTCTTATACCGAATTATCCATGTCTTTTGGTCTTCTATCATCTTCATTAGCTCCTAGGGGTGTCCTGGATCGAGCTTGGCCTCCAGTCTCCCTCCATCGAAGATGATCCACCCAAGAGTATATAGTTCGATCTCCAACCTCAATACCGAGGTAACTAGGGTACCAGTTCGCTAAACTAGATAGCCTAAAGGATGTAGAGAGTGATGATGGATTGATTTGTCTCAAAATACCCTAAGTTTCTCAACACATGAGACATTTAGGGTTGAGGAAGAAGAAGGAAGCTTGAGGTGATGAGAGTGTTGTGAGGATAGAATCGATCTCAAAAAAATGGCTAAGTCTTATGAATTATTAAGCATGCCCATCATGCACCACCAATGAATCAAGCATGCCAATAATTCACCAAAGCATGAGTCACCAAGCGAGCCATGCTTCATTAAATGTAAAAAACACCTCATACATCCACCTCATTTAACCATTTAACCAAAAATGGTTATACACAAATGAGGTGTCTTCTTCTAGAAGTATCCTTGTAATAAATTAAAAGAATACCCCTCAACGTATATACATACCCATATCCGTATTCCGCAAAAATACGAATACAATGAGACGAAATAATCCAATAATCTAATACTAGGATCCGGCTTAAACCAAAGCCCACTAGTATTAACCGTCCAAATCGTAATCCGTGTAGCAAGTATACGTATATGATCGAACCTTGCCGTAAAACCATACGGCCTCTACATCATTTCGCCTGAAGCAGAGAAACCCTCTGTGTGGGACTCAAAAGACTCGTCAATATGCTGGTAGTGAGTTTAACCACAAGCACGTCAGCGGCACTAGTTGTACGTAACGGCTACCCAGGTATTGAGCGAAAGAAAGGCCGATGGGCAAACTCATCCGAACCCTTACTGAGCCTGTCCGTGGCAATCTCTGTACAGTCCGGTCTGTTCGTCTAAGAGTATCACAAATCAGGTCAAGAGGGTGGATAAAGTCAGACCCCTAATAATGCGATATTTCTTGTCGGTATGAAGCCCATCACCAACTGAGAAACTACTGATCCAAATCAGTAATTATCGTCTACCTTGGCCAAGGATTTCTGGTGATGGCTACCCATGCACAACGCGACATCAACCCCCAATACTGGGAGAGGCGAATCCCTGACGATCCTCTCATTGCCTCCATGTGGCTCGGGACTGTACCTAACTAAAACCTGTTTGCACGATGATCGCACGCTTTTGGCGTGTCGGATGTTCAAAGTTCTAAAGTTATAACCGCGATCAGGACGGTGTCGCTATGCAGCTAGCCGATTGAGCACGGGTTGATCCGCAGGGAGATGGTTGTATGTCCGTTCGAGTTTTAGACGAGTCAATAAAGAATTTGTATATGTTTGTTCAAATCTAACCTATGTGTTTATATGCAAGTATAAAGTTGTTAAGAGAAAGACACGAACGTGTAAGCTAAAGAAATCCGCACTCAAAACCTTTGAACCGAGTCTTGACCAATTGAAGCTAGAGCAATCGGCAACAACGTGGATTAGGGGATTTCAGCACGGTATTCGTAGAATCCGGCTTATTGACCCTTATCCTTCCGTTCTTTTCTCTTGCTTTCGCCTCCGGCCAAACCGAACGCAACCGGTCGCAGTTAGGAATCACCGTTACCTTGGTAGGGTAGGGTGCCTAACAGAGTGCTTGCGTAACGTTTGGGCGGAGTTCAAAGGAAAATAACGGGAAAAGGAAATGAGCAAAGAAACTTTAACTTACAATATCGTATTTATTCTTAACAACAACATATTAACAACCATTCACAAAACAAACCAAAAAGAGAGAACAAAAGAACAAAGAAAAGAAAAGATTACAGGTAAGTAAGTGCGTGGAATTTAAAGTGCAAGAAAGTAAAACAAGGAAATAAATTGCATGAATGTAAAAGAGCAAAAAGAAAAGTGCAAGAAAGAAAATACTAAGAAAGAGATCTAGGAACCATGGAACAAGTTGCACACCATGGGTTTAATAACCCAAACTTAAACTTGCAAGCTCAATTAAGAGGTTGCAAGATCAAGAGAGAGCTAAAAACCCAAGGCAAAATGAAGCACAAAAGAGACTTTATTCTTTCCAAAATGAAACAACCCTTGAGATCAAATACCAACCCATAAACCTTCAAGCTCAATGAAGAGGTTGAAAGATCAAGAGAAAGCAAGGATCTCAAGGGGAAGCTAAGCAAGAGAATGATACAAAATAACCCTCATCTTCATTTCATCATCCACTCAAAAAGCTCTCACTACAATTTTCATGGAGGAAAGAATGAAGAAGAAGAAGAAGAAGTTAAACTAAACTACACTAAAAGAGATGGAAAAGAGGATATGAAGAAGACCCTTGGCTTGGCACAAAACCGGGGTATTTATAGGCTGCGTGCTGAAACCCTAAGGCAACATTCTGGCCCCAAATGAAATGACAAAACTACCCCCAAAATTTGGTAAGATGATGTCACTAAACCGCGGCGGATCCGCCGCGCAAACCCACATTTGGCGGCGGTTCCGCCGCGGTTTTGTGGAGTTGGGATCTCGGATTTTCTGGGTTTCCTTGTGTTGCTATCTTATAACGTTCTACATGTCCCAAATTGCAAAATACCTTCACAATTTCTTCAGATTTGCACAGTCCAAACATAGCTTCACTTTTGATTGATTTGACCTTTCTCCCTCGAGCTCCGCGCACCCATTGATTCTTGTGCTGCCTTCCTCGTGCTTTGTGCTGCCCCTCTCGTGCTTTGTGCTTGTCCGAGACACGAATGACCACTGTCATTTGTCTTGTCTCTGGAACTGGTACGCGGCACTGGACGGATACGGATGACCGGAACCCAGCTTTTATTTGTTGACAATAGATGTTCTGTATTTTGGCGTAACAGTGGAGATTTTGTATCAATTGCGTTATTTTGGACTAGGAACCTGTAGGCTGTAAATATGTAGCAAATACAGATTAAAAGCACCTACCTATAAACAAACGAGCGTAAGAATGGGCGGTAGTAAAAGCAATATTCTGGTATGAACAAATACCCCCAAACTTAACTTTTGCTCGTCCCGAGCAAAACCAATTATTCACAAAAAAGTCATAACCGCACTTTCAAAGGGAACGCGATTGCACTGAGCTCGTGCAACAAGCCGTTAAACCTCTAGGTGTCCCTAGTAGGAGGAGTGTTGTCTCCTGAGGGTTTTCAGCGGATTACACCCACAAAATCCCGTCAAGCTAGTGTCATAAGTTATCATCGATTCTACTCCTACAGTTTAGTATCTACGTTAGAAACTCTATTATCCTAAGTTAGAAATATTCAACCCTTATGTTTCACACCTTCTATCTATTTAACCTTAGATCCTATACGTTCCAAAAAAGTTTAGAAAGATGTTGGTTCTCCTGAGTTTTCCTTCTAACAGTATGGTCTTAAATCAGGGATTTTTATCAACTTTACAGAAAACAAAAGTCTTATCTTTTATTTCTATCTTTTATCCAAATATCGATTGTATACCCCTGCGTGTGTGTGTATTTGCATCCCTACACTCAAGAATTCAATTCAAGCTATAATACCCTTGCCCTAACACCTAATACTACTTCTTTTCATTAAGGATGGACGGATTTGCTCACACACCTTTCATGCGACTATTAATGCTTCTTGAGGCACTAACAGCCGATTACTGAATGTGTGAGCTTAAAGCGTAAATAGCAGTTTCCAGGTCTTGACTTTATTTATTTTTTTATTTTTTTATTTTTCTTTTTTCAAGACCGGATATATTTTTCAATATTGCTCTTTTTTGGTGTTTAGCTTTAAATACCGTTTTTTCTTTCATATTAGGTTTTCAAGCAAGAGTATTTCTAGGTATCCTCTACTATCCCAAGTTTCAAGGTGCGTGTAAGTGCAGTTATAGGGTATATACTTTCTAAATTTGAACTTAAGAAAAGAAATTATTTTTCAGACTTATTCTTCAGTAAAGCTTCAATACTTTCCCCTCATCTTGACTTAACTCAAGAACTGAACTCAAGATTACCTACTTCTATTAAAAAAAACTGTAAGGACGTATAATCACCAAGTTTAAACAGAATGAGGGTTATATTTAGGATTTTCAATTCCTAAGCCTAGAATTTAGTTATTTCTAACATATCAACTAAACTTTCAGAATAAAAATCTAAGTTACCCTATTAGCTAACTTGACGACAAAGTTTTATATTTTTTGGAAAATTTTTCGATTTTTATGGGTTTTTAATAAGGTATGCAAATGCAAAATATACAAATGAATGCGAAGGAAGAAAGCTTACCGAGCACACCCCCAAACTTAAACTTGACAGTGCCCTCACTGTCAGGCTACACCAAGAGGGTCAAAATTGTCGGCGCTCCCTAGAAACAAATTATATACAAAACAAAAAAGGAAAACAACAAAAATATATACAAAAAGGTTCCCCCCAAACTTAAGTAAAACAGTGTTTCCACTGTTTAAGCGGTGAAGTTCAGGATTAGGGGGAAAGAAAACAGTTTCAAACTATACAAGGCCTTACACAGGCCAAAAGTGAGCACCAACCATTCAAACATTTTATCGCTATAATGTACAGGTTGGTGGAAGAAGGCGTAGAGAAAAGAGATGGAGAATACGCGAGACCGTATGGAGATAGAAGTGGTATACGGTCTCGGTATATAAGAAGAAGAATGGCGGAAGGGAAAAAGAAATGGAATACTAACTTGAGGGTGAAAATGGAGTGAATAGATTAGCACAATATGTGATGAATGATGTGTAAAAAGTGATTGTGCTAATCTATCAACCCGTCGAGAAATGGGGTCAAATCCCTCAAGATTCGTGAGAAACCATGGGTAAGCCGAACTCGGTAAATCAGACACGGGAAGTGAAAATGATACGGTGTCTTGCCAGGTCGGAACGATGGAAAGGATGGAGGTAGGTGATTGAGGAAGGTTATCGTTTAAGGTTTATGAGGGTGTACACAGTCAGTGAAAGGAACGGGATGAATTGGAAAATCCGACTCATCATCTAGAACTGTTTCATCCTCAAAAATATCCTCAAAATTCTCTTCAAAGTTAAGCTCATCCATGCATATTCATCAATATCAAGACGCATAAGAAGTTTGGGAAAAACGTTTAATGACTCGGGATGATGAATTAGAGAGACAAACTCATCCAAAACTGCGGGTTCATCATCCGAAATATCCCCAGCGTCGATATCCTCAATCAAGTGAAAATCAATTTTCTCAGACACCTCATCAAAAGCATGGATTTCAATCGATTCTGGTTCTAAGATGGAGGTGTAGAGGTCAAAAGGATTGGGTATGGTTTCACTCAAAAGGGACCCTTCACAATCGGGTAGATCAAACACTACAAAGTCGCACAACTCATTACTCATTCTATCTTCAATTGATAAATCATTTGGGATACTTGATAGACTTTCAAAACAGGAGATGTGGGATTCAATTTGGTATGAGTAGGTTTGATTTGGAAGGGGGTACAACTCACTCTCATTACTCAAATTCTCAACCTGTCCTACCGTCTCTTCATACATTGGAAAATTTGGAGCTATTTGAAAACTAGCTACCGGGTCACTATGTCGTATGAGGGCAGCCATGGACGCATTCAAATCCATCATCTGTTGGTACGACGCTACCCTAAAGTCTTCCAATGACTGTTCCAGACTAGACATAGGTTGTGAAGGGGTTTCAATAAAAGATTCAAAGTTGTTTGGATACTGAAAACTCCCAAATGGCGGTTTAGAAGCAATATTTAGGGAAGGTGTAAAAGTCGGGTAGGACTGGTAGGAATTGAATGGCTGGACAGGGGTAGGATCAACATTTGGATAAGAAGGTGAATGGAATTGTTGATCCCAAGAATCTGTAGTGGTGAAAGGAGTGAAAGATCGGCTACGGGATTGTTCAATATGTTCAGCGATAGACAAAGGACGACTTGCGAAAGGGGTATCAACATAAGAGGGTGGGGGAGGGTGAAAAGGTTGATACAAAGTGGATTGCGGAGGGCAAGTGTTTGTCCTAGACGCGTCTATGCGATCTTTTAATGAAATTTTGGGCATGGAGGGATCGTTCGATGTTCGGCCAAAGCAAAAACCGTAAGAAGTGATGTCTGGTTGTGGGTACCAAAGTTCGGCAAGAGTTTTTCTAGATGGAGTACCCATGATATGAAGAGAAAGAAAGAAAGGAAGAGAAAAGGAGGGGAAAAAGAATGTGGATTTTTTTTATTATTAAGAAAAATGTTTGTTTTTGGAGTTTTGAAAATTGTTTGTTTGAAAGAATACGAAATTATGGGACTAAAATTTACAAGCACAATCACAATCACAATATGCACAAACACACCTAGAGCTAGGGTCACCTAGGTCAGCTAGACAGCTCCTAACTGTTCCAAAGGGCTAGAAATAGGACCTCAAACCGCCTTTTCTCCGCCAATTGCGGCCAGGTAAGTGCCAGGTAAGTGGGAGGCTCCCCACTACGTAAGTAGTGGTCCTAATTAAGTAACCACTTGCCTTAGTCACACTTGCCTAGACACCGCAAAGTCAGGATAGGATAAATGGCCGATGCCTACAACCAGTCTTCTGTCCTATTGAGCGCGACATTCCTTATAGGTTTGGTCTAGATATTTTTTATTAGCTCAAGGTAATGCGTATGCAATTAGTGATTTGTGGGGTCTTAGGAAAGGTGATGAAATCCCCACCCAATCTGAATTGGTGTTATAGCCCTTTAATGTCCGTATTAATATATGCAAAGCGGTAAACAAACAAAATCTAAAACAATAAAAATTTATTTTGCGGCGGAGCAATTCTGTGCAAAGATACCTGCAGAAAATACAGTATAGTGGAATTCAGAGAGAAGATAAAAGAAAAGAAAAGGGGTGGAGAAAAAATTGGGCACAGAGGCCTCAATGGGACCGCGGAACTGCCGCTCAAGGCACCTTTTGACCGCGGCTCCGCGGTCAAAATGTTGACTTGGGGATTTGTCTTTGGTCAACGAACATCACTTCTTCTCTTCTCCAAAATAAAAAAACTCTGTTTTATTTTTGGATTACTGTACTTGCTCCAGACTAGCCTGCACACTTGCACACAAAAATTATCAAAAATAACAAAAAATATTTATTTTTTTATTTATAAATATATACAAAAAGAATATTAACCCGAATAACAAGAAAGAAAATACGCTACTGTCTCTCCGGCAACGGCGCCATTTGATCGCATGCTTTTGGCGTGTCGGATGTTCAAAGTTCTAAAATTATAACCGCGATCAGGACGGTGTCGCTATGCAGCTAGCCGGTTGAGCACGGGTCGATCCGCAAGGAGATGGTTGTATGTCCGTTCGAGTTTTAGACGAGTCAATAAAGAATTTGTATATGTTTGTTCAAATCTAACCTATGTGTTTATATGCAAGTATAAAGTTGTTAAGAAAAATACACGAAATTGAAAGCTAAAGAAATCCGCACTCAAAACCTTTGAGCCGAGTCTTGACCAATTGAAGTTAGAGCAATCGGCAACAACGTGGATTAGGGGATTTAAGCACGGTATTCGTGGAATCCGGCTTATTGACCCTTATTCTTCCGTTCTTGTCTCTTGCTTTCGCCTCCTGCCAAACTGAACGCAACCGGTGGCGGTTAGGAATCACCGTTACCTTGGTAGGGTAGGGTGCCTAACGGAGCGCTTGCGTAACGTTTGGGCAGAGTTCAAAAGAAAATAACGGGAAAAGGAAATGAGCAAAGAAACATTAACTTACAATATCATATTTATTCTTAACAACAACATATTAACAACCATTCACAAAACAAACCAAAAAGAGAGAACAAAAGAACAAAGAAAAGAAAAGATTACAGGTAAGTAAGTGCGTGGAATTTAATGTGCAAGAAAGTAAAGCAAGGAAATAAATTGCATGAATGTAAAAGAGCAAGAAAGAAAAGTGCAAGGAAGAAAATACTAAGAAAGAGATCTAGGAACCATGGAACAAGTTATACACCATGGGTTTAATAACCCAAACATAAAATTGCAAGCTCAATTAAGAGATTGCAAGATCAAGAGAGAGCTAAAAACCCAAGGCAAAATGAAGCACAAAAGAGACTTTATTCTTTCCAAAATGATACAACCCTTGAGATCAAATACCAACCCTTAAACCTTAAAGCTCAATGAAGAGGTTGAAACATCAAGAGAAAGCAAGGATCTCAAGGGGAAGCTAAGCAAGAGAATGATACAAAATAACCCTCATTTTCATTTCATCATCCACTCAAAAAGCTCTTACAACAATTTTCATGGAGGAAAGAATGAAGAAGAAGAAGAAGTTAAACTAAACTACACTAAAAGAGATGGAAAAGAGGATATGAAGAAGACACTTGGCTTGGCACAAAACCGGGGTATTTATAGGCTGCGTGCTGAAACCTAGGGCAACATTTTGACCCCAAATGAAATGACAAAAGTACCCCCAAAATTTGGTAAGATGATGTCACTAAACCGCGGTGGATCTGCCACTCAAACCCACATTTGGCGGCGGTTCCGCCGCGGTTTTGTGGAGTTGGGATCTCGGATTTTCTGAGTTTCCTTTTGTTGCTATCTTATAACGTTCTACATGTCCCAAATTGCAAAATGCCTTCACAATTTCTTCAGATCTACACAGTCCAAACATAGCTTCACTTTTGATTGATTTGACTTTTCTCCCTCGAGCTCCGCGCACCCATTGATTCTTGTGCTGCCTCCCTCGTGCTTTGTGCTGCCCCTCTCGTGCTTTGTGCTTGTCCGAGACACGAATGACCACTGTCATTTGTCTTGTCTCTGGAACTGGTATGCGGCACTGGACAGATACGGATGACCGGAACCCGGCTTTTATCTGTTGACAATAGAAGTTCTGTATTTTGGCATAACAGTGGAGATTTTGTATCAATTGCGTTATTTTGGACTAGGAACCTGTAGGCTGTAACTATGTAGCAAACACAGATTAAAAGCACCTACCTATAAACAAACGAGCGTAAGAATGGGCGGTGGTAAAAGCAATATTCTGGTATGAACACACGACTCCTTTGAGCCGAGGTAGGGTAGTAATCAAAGCACATTGGGAACTCACATGAGACAAATGACGATCTCAGGTCGACAAACTAACCTGTACACATGTCACCTGGGAACTGCTATCTGACAATAGGTATAATACCAACTAGCATGTTCCGGGCGAGTCCGTCTAGTGTACTCATAACCCAATGAGCACCTGTATACTATCTTAGGTGACTAACTGACACCAATGGCTTGTGAGACCGGCCACCGCCCCTCGTCGGGGTCTCGATAAATATACACTAGTCTACTCCGGAGTATCGATGCCCAGTTTCGATACTCTCTCGACTAGGGATATTTAAGGATGTGCTTATAGACCATCCATCTCCTACGTATCTATTCGCCATCATAATGCTGGTAGTCAAGAAAGAATTCTATGGGCTCTATCAACATGTAATACTGATCTGTAATACCACATAATGCATGTACATGATGATAAAGGCAAACAGGATAGCATACTATCATTTTGAGTAAGACTGTTCTATCCGTATAGATCCTCCCTCAATCATCATAACCATCTGCCTGCGATTACAATAATTGCCTTGAGGGCACTATAGCCAACATAATCAACAAGCATCATTCTTCACAGAACTTGCAAACTTGTGAGTATCAATTCCGTAACCCCGTCTAAATGATACATATAGCAATTAGACGACGTTTTACCAAACGTTATGATACATGCATCCATCACTAAGCCTACTGTTTCCCCCAATTAGAGCAAAGCTCTGTTCAAAATTGCAAATTTTAAAATGAAGCAGCGCTTTATAACAGCGCCAGCGCATATAGAGTCAAAGACTCTGAGGCAGCGCACTATGTGCAAAGTACGTAAGCGCTAGCGCTAAGTGCGCTGTATTCTAAGTAGCGCACCACATGCAAAGCACGAGTGTGCAAGCGCTAAGTGCGCTGCACTCTAAGCAGTGCACCACGTGCAAAACACGGGTGCGCTGGCGCTGGAACTAAAAGCTCCCCACCGTTAGATCAAAGATCCAATAATAATGATAAATCATTAATTGACCAGAATAAAATTCTGTTAAGGTAGGATTACGCAAAATCTTTCCAAATAAAAAGATTGTGCTCTGTAAATCAGAGCACCGTTGGATCAATGATCCAAAGGTGATTAAAAATCACCAAAATACAGATAAATTCTGTATGGAAAGATTTCACAATCTTGTTAAAAACAAGAAGATTGCCTTCTGTAAATCAGAAGCCCTTGGATCAAAGATCCAACGGGGGAAACATCCCCAAATCAATTAAAGAGAAGATCTCTTCAACTGATTGAACAGATCATCCCTCACTATATAAAGGGCCCTAGACTTCAAGTCTCATATAGAGAAACTACCCCCATAAACTTTGAGAAATCTCAGAAAGAAAAGCCAAGCTCCTGGTAGAAGAACAACTTTTCTTCAAGGTAAAAATAAACAGATAGATGAAATCATCTCATATTAAAAAGAAGAATTCACTTCTTTCTTTAAGATCATAGATCTACAAGACCAAGGTCTTTCATAAAGAGATTAAAGGATCTCACCATAAAATAAAAAGAAGAATATAATTCTTCTCACAGATTATAGATCTATAAAATAAAAGGGGGGAAGAATAAGTCAATTCTCTTAAGATCACAGATTCAAAAAGGCAAAGCCTTTCATCAAAATAAGAGATTGAAACGTCTCCTACAAAATAAGAACTTTGTTCTTAGAACCTTGAGACAAAGTCTCTTCTAAACGAGAATTTAGTTCTCAGATAGCGCTTTGCGCTCATAAACTAGCGCTCTGCGCTCTTGGACTGGCACTCAGCACCAAGCACGCCACATGCCTCCTACGTTTGCGCTACTTGAACAGAATCATTCAACGCTCTTGGACTGGCGCTCAGCGCCAAGCACGCCACGTGCCTCCTATGTGTGCGCTACTTGAACAGAAGCGCTTTGCGCTCTGTGGACCGGCACCAAGCGCACC
The DNA here is from genome assembly GCA_030015575.1 of Agapanthus africanus. Lineage (NCBI taxonomy): Eukaryota > Viridiplantae > Streptophyta > Magnoliopsida > Asparagales > Amaryllidaceae > Agapanthus > Agapanthus africanus. The sequence goes on along the minus strand of JASDDO010000014.1, from coordinate 214,969,167 downwards.
ACGTGCTCCTCACGTGTGGGCCACTCAGCAAAAGCGCAATGCGCTCATAATCTGGCGCTAAGCGCCAAGCACACCTTGTGCTCCTCACATGTGCGCCACTCAGTAGAATAGCAATGCGCTCATAATCTGGCGCTCAGCGCCAAGCGCACCACGTGCTCCTCACGTGTGCACCACTCAGAAGAAGCGCAATGCGCTCATAAACTAGCACTCAGCGCTCTTTGACTGGCGCAAAGCGCCAAGCGCGCCACGTGCTCCTCACGTGTGCGCTAAAAGAACATAAATTGTTCTATAAATAAAATCCCAGAGCCATGATAAATGCTCAGTATTCAATAAAAGACAAAAATACTGTCAGAACTCAAATCAATGCTCAGCATTGTCAAATGTTTAACATTTAACTGAGTGGGCCGAGCCCAAGTTGGCCATTGATCCCTCATTCAGATTAATTGAGCTCATGTGCTCATAAATCTCAGATCTTAGTCCCATTTGCACTACAAATCTCTCAACCAAAATTGGTTCAAGGGTACATCTCTTCACTCCTCTGATATTTGTCGTTGTAATCCTTCAACGTATTCAGAGAGGTGACGGGTCCCGACAACCATACATTCCATAGACTATGACGTCTTTAAACTAGACTGTAGGGTCCTTAAACCCATGGACTATGATGTCCTTAACCTCGGATTGTGGGGTCTTTAAACCCATGGATTATGATGTCCTTAACATCGGACCGTAATGTCCTTAAACTAATCGACCGCAATGTCCTTAAACTAAACAATAGAGCCCAAATGTTCTTTTGTTGGATCTAAATGATCCCGTTATGTTGATCTTAGTCTAAAATTAGACTAACGTATCCTTAACTAACGTTTAAGTTGATCTTAGTCTCAAATGAGAGTAACAATCCTTAAACCCAACCCAAACCCAAATCTAAGAAGATACAGATTTGGACTAATCCACGCCCTACAGCTGACAACATAAATTAGTCTCCGTATACAATCCACGGGCAACCAAAAACAAAACAAACACCCATGACACGAAGTGACCATCTGGAGAAGGAGAAAGTGGTTACCGTGATGCGGTAGCGTAATTAACTGCAAGGGCTTGTGCCTGCAGGGAAGAGCGTCCCCACAATCAAAAACCTCTCCACGAGGGGGAATCTGATGAAGTATGCTATATCGGCCGCATCTGTTTAAACCTTCGATACATGGTGTTGTAAATCAACTTGGCATCTTCGGAGAGGTGGACGGATAGCACCAATTAGTATCTGCCCTCGAAATTCAGGCCCGGACGTCCCAACGTCCCGGTCGCGTCTTTCGGTGGAGAACAGATTCTGGCATGCCCGGTGGGACCTTTTCCTCTTTCCACTCCACATTTCGTGTGTCATGTTCGTGAACGAATCGCGGTTTTATATGGTTGCCCCTGGATTCGAGCTACTAAGATTTGGTGTCTTGCTCTGTGCAGAAAACAGAAGATCAATGGCATCAAACTGCGCCAACTGCAACTGCAACTCTCGCTCTGTCCTGTTCGGAGGAGTGACTTACGGGTCCTAAGTGGCCTCCATCTTCGCTATGCCAGTAGAACAGGTGACTCAGGCCACCACTGGATTGTTCTTCGGGACCATGCTCCCACCGATGAGCTTCAAAGCCCCTGTACCATTGCAAGAAGTTCAGAAGAAGTCGTTCTTTGATCGGCTTGCAACTACTGCGGCCCCTCTCAACGAGTTGCCTAAATTCAGTGCCTCGGTTTTTAATAGACTGAGCCAAAGCTCCAACGGGCCCATGAAGAAGCCCGCAATTCCTGAAGGTGTTATCCCTAAGCGGTTAGGCATTCCTACTCCTGATGTCACCAAGGGGGCTTCTCCTGCTAAGGGGTTGGTCTTCACGAGACTGGCCGTTTCAGCCCCTACTCCATGTGAAGTCATGAAGGCTGTTTCCCCTGTTCGAAAGTCGGCCTTCGCAAGACTGACTATCCCCTCTCAACGGGTGTCAGTCTTCGACAGGCTAGCACCAATAACAACCTCTCCTCAAAGCAGGGGGCATGAAAAAGCTCATCCTACAGCGGAGGTGATCTCGGCCACACGACATACTCGACGTCGCCGCTGGCGCCGAGTGAGGAAGGCTGGGGGAAATTCCTCTTCTGGACTGACTCCGCCAGCTCCAATGGTGGAAGTTGAGGCTGCTGTTCCAACCGGGAACAGCTTTGAACTTTTTAACAGGGTGCACAGGAATTCGCCAACTGCTGTGCTGAAAAGATCTCCTCCACCAATGGAGAACGCTACAAAGGCGAAGCTTGGAAAGCCCCTCAACGGCTGTCTTCTAAAATTTATAAAGTTTGGTGACAGGTCCAGAACTCCGTGGTTGATCAAGACTATCCCCGCCGACAGAAAAAGATGAAGGTTCGGCAAAAAGAGGACCACCCTGGCAAGCCACAGAAGGCGACAGCTACTTGGGTGCCCACTGCAACGGCCCCCTCAACTTCGACTGCTCACAAGAAGAGAAAGCCGGAGAAAATCCCTGCGTCTTTGGCAAATCGCAAAGACACTGAATCTAAACGCCCCAAGTTTGGGGGCATGATGGTGCACACCATCTATATAGCATCCGGAAAAGAGGATAGCCGTATCTCCACAGGTCATCGACCGCTTACGCGATCAGTGACTAAGGCTCAGAAGCAACAACAACAAAAGCTCCAAGAAATGCTGACAGCTATGGCCGCACTTACGGGACCGAAAGAAAGCCCGGATACATCCTTGGAGCAGCGTCGTGAGCAAGAAACTGATTCCGAATTCCTTCGGAGAATGCTTGAGAAAAAGGACAAAGAGGCCGCGGAACAACCGGCCAATATAAAACAAATGGCCCTTCTATTCCAAGATATGGTGGGCATGATGATCCAGCCGGACCCTCCAGCCGAAGACCCTCCAGTAATAATTGAAGATGATAGAGGAGAGACATCAAATCCTCTGCCGGCTCTGTCAGCAGCCAAGGAGGAGACCATCTCAAAAGCCGTTCTGGATGATTACATCGCTCAGCAGATTTGAGTTCATCAGGCGAATGAGGCAACTAGGAAAATTGTTAAGACTGGACGACCCTATCCGGGTTGGTACGACCAAATAAAGTACCCGTCGGGATACATGATCCCTAAATTCTATGTATATAAGGGGACGGGAAATCCGCATCAGCACATCGCTCAATTTAGAGCCTTATACGGCAACACTGGAGGCGACGACAAACTGTTGCTTCGCCAATTCGTTGGCAGCTTGTCAGAGACAGCATTTAAGTAGTATTCCGAGCTCTTTAATGACTCCGTTAAGATGTTTGCAAAAATGGAGTTACTCTTTACACAGAGGTTCGCAAGCGTTAGCGAATGCACCCCAATCACTGCATTAATTAATGCCCGAGTAAAGCCAGGCGAAACATGGGTGCAATACGCGATACGGTGGCAAAATCTATGGTCGAAGTGCGAGCAGCGCATCGAAGAGGCTCCTGCGGTAGGCATGTTCATGGGTACTCTTGACCCTCATGTGACCATTTCCCAATTCATGATGTTCTTCAAGCCAACTACTTTCTAGGCCGTGATTGACAAGCTTGCCCAAATGGACCAGATGGGCCACAGACCATCTCTTTCGAAGCTGGAATCACGGAATGAAAAAGGGAAAGGGAAAGCGACCTTCGTCGCCAATGCTCAACAACAGCCCAGTGGCCCAAAACTAACTGATCGCCCAGACGAGAGACGACGATTCTTTAATGAGAAAATGAAGTGCCCTTATTCGTTTCCCCGGGATAAAACGAGGAGATTGTTTGAACTAGCGGTGCGCAACAGGCTCATTAATTTGCCGAATACAAAACGCCCATTGCAACCCGGTGAGGCTAATAATCCCAATTATTGCCCCTATCACCAATCGATAGGTCATCCAATTGAAGATTGCTTCGTCTTTAAAAGCTGGATTGAAGACCAATACCAACAGGGCAAATTCGCATTGTCTGAGAATTGGAACGTAAGCCCGCCTCAACAGCACGCTCTTAAAAGGGGGGACACACCGGGGGCTTCGTGCTCTTTTGTAGAAAAAGCTCCATGGGAGGTCGTTCTTTCAGCCAAAACGAAGAGAATGCTGAAGGATCTCCAAACATGCCTGACGATCAGATAGAAAAATCAGCTAGAACCAGAGATCATCGAGGGAATGCTGAAACCACGCCCAACTCCAAAAATTGGTGGTGATGGTCAAAGCGCCCATACCCAGCCGTCAAAGGCTTCGAAGAAGAAAAAGAAGAAGACTAAAAAGCCCGTGAAGCCTGGTGACAAGCGCACGGACCTGGAAAAACATATTGACGCGCTGGAAGAATATAACCAGAAGGCGCGGACCCCAGTCACACTCCAAGAATTTCTTAGCCACATCCTTGAGGACGGAGATGATGACAATGGAGAAGACTCGTCAAATAAACTTGAGGATTATGTAGCAAGCTACCATGTAGTCTCTCACTCGTCGATAGACGATGAAGAACCTCCTGACACAGAGAAATTGGGGGCAAATCCTGAATCGGAGCTCCTAGGACCTTCAGACGAGATGATTGATGCACTCCTGAACGAAGCTCTTCTAAAATGTAAGGCTGATCGAGAGCGCGAAATAGCCATATTTGAAAACGCCAAATGCCGGCGACTGGATGAAAGGGTTGAAGCACCCCAGCTAGACCGAGGCATACCCGTGACAGACAAGAGCAGTCTTAAACCGAAGAAAAAGTTCGCCAAAGCCATATCAATGGGAATGAAGTTGCCACCCTCCGAAGGAAACGCTTCTGATGAGATACCCCTTAATGAAGAGGATGTGCATCCTAATTACTGTTTATATCATCGAAGCATTGCGCATCCTACTGAAGAATGCAACGCCTTTAAAAATTGGTGGCAAGGGTATGTCGCTCACAGGCAGCACTTCAAAAGGATGAAGCGTGAAGCTCGTCGACAGTGGAAAAATGCAACAGACGAACGTAGAAGATCTGCTGGCAACGGTCACGTGGTTGATAGAAGGGGATTGCAAGTTCTCACCTTCAGGAGCGACTCTGATGAAGAAATAGCTCTCGGCCCTCTCTTCAAAGAATCTACCTTAGGAAAAGAGGGAGAACCAAAGAGCTGTGAGAAAATTCAGCTGCGCAATCGCACATTATCTGAAAAGAATCTCGGACCCGTAAACAAGGGGTCGAACAAAAAGGATAAGGGAAAAGAAAAGGTCCCTGAGGATATCACACTCGATGACCAAGCCGTCGAAGAGCTGACAGCCAAGGATCCACCCAAGAAAAACAAAGTGGATTACAACGTTCTGGCACACCTGAGGAAGATGCCCTCACAGCTAAGCATTCTCAACGCCCTTATGCTATCCAAAGAGGCGAGAGATTCTTTGATCAAGGCACTACAAGAGCCCGAGCACTTCCAAGCTTTCCTCGCCGAAGAAAAGATGAAGGACGAGCTGGAAGAAGTGCACACAGCCGATATCACCTTCGGCGATGAAGATCTCCTCCTCGGAACGTGCGAGCATAACCGTCCCCCTTATATCTTTGGATACCATCATGATATTATGATAGGCAAGATCGTGATTAACAATGGGTCCTCTGTCAATCTCCTCAATGTAAGAGTGTTGAAGGAAATCTGCATGAGCGTTCAACACCTCGCTCGTGATTAAATCACCATCTCCGGGTACGAATCCCAGTCATCACGGACGCTCGGGTCTGTGATATTGACGTTACGCTTTGGGCTGCTCGTCACGGACATCAAATTTCACATCATTGACGCTAAGACATATTACAATGCTTTGCTCAGCAGACCTTGGTTACACGAGTACAACATCATCCCTTCTACACAACATCAGTGTATGAAGTATTTCAAGGATGGTCTCGAGTATACTGTGACAGGGGAACTAAACCCATTCTCCATGAATGAAGTCCGAAAGTATGAAGATGCAAAATACTTCTTACCAGATTTCGAAGATACGGAAAGATGCCATAAAATGAAGAACAAAACTATCACTACTATTCCAGTCTTCGGGAGTGACACCGAGGAGGAAGAAGAAATAGTTTATTCAGGGCCGCCCCAATGTAACAAGTCGAGACCGTCTACCCCTATGTTAATCTTCGGCAGCGACTCGGAAGATGAAGTCAATGCAGTATTTTATGTTCGGCCGTCAATACAATCCTTCACTAACAATGATCGGAGTTTGCAAATCGCCATGCTTCCGCGAGAGCATTACAAAGAACTCAACGCAATTGATACCTATAGTGTGCAGGAACTGCAGACATTCTACGTCCCTCCCATGCGAAGAGATGAAAAGGCGATCCTCTTTTATCAATCTACGGAAACCATAGTGGAGAAAGAAGTTTGGCATGGTGCTGATTTTGCACTTGACAGGCTCCAGCCCATCCGTCTGCCCAGATACTACACAGAAGGATTGAAGAGGCTGTTGAGGCACCAAGGCGTACCACTTAAGCAGACTTCTCGATAAGCCCAGTTCTACAACAGGATCTGGAACGTCCCCAGAACTCAACGAAAATTTCCCAATGGGAGAATAGAAGCGATCGGCTTGGATATATCCGATCTAAGAAACGGGAATGATTCCACGGCTGCTATGTCATACATGACTTCGATGAAGATGGAGATGCTCTTTGGGAAGATGCTAACCCTGAACCAAAACGAGCTCTCGTCGTGAAAATGCCAAGTCCATCGTTCGAAGAACAAATGGACAAGCTTATAAGGGAAGCGAGTCAAAAGGTTCGAGACGACCATACCCGCGAAATGGCCATCTACAAGAAAGCCAGGACAAAGCGCCTCCTTCAGCAGGCTACGGAAAATGACGATGCTCTTCGTGGCCAGCCCTTCATACAAAAGACCCGGCGCAGAGGCAAAAATAAACCAAAGAACGGAAAAAACGTTCGACAGCAGCGTAGCAGATATAAGAAGCCATGCGATCGAGAATCGAGCAGCCGGGATCTAACTCTTATAAAGAAGATGGGTCGAGCATATTCTTTTCCCCAAGACAAGACAAAGAAGATATTCGATCTTGTCATAAAACATCAGATGACACTTCTGGAGTCCAAGCACCCCGAGCAAGCAGGCGAGGTCTCTCACCCAAACTATTGCTCCTATCACCGGGCAATAGGACATCCCCTCGAAGACTGCTTTACCTTCAAAGACTGGGTAGAAGACTAGTATCAGCAAGGCAGGTTCGCTCTATCCAGCAGTTAGAGGGTAACCCCACCACAGAAGTATGAACCAAAAGCCGCACATGCAGCGAGAGTAGAGCCGGATCGACATCGTTCTTGGAAGCGATCTCGTACCTGTCACGTGATAACGCTGTCAGAAGAGGAACCCAAGAATATGGATGACCTCCCGTGGTGCTTCAAAATGATGATGACGAGGTGATCTCAGGGTTTCCACCGGCACCAAAAGAGCTGGAAGATGGGATACATACTACTGCAGATAACCTCAAGAAAATTGACTTGGGGACGGCAAGTGACCCGCGGCCGACGTTCGTCAGTGAGCTGTTGTCTGAAGAAAGGGTGGCTATGCTTAAAGACGTGCTCATGCAGTATAAAGACTGCTTCGCATGGAACTATTCCGAGATGTCGGGATTAGATCCAGAGATTGCTGTGCACAAATTGGCGATATCTCCGGATATCAAGCCAGTAAAACAAGCACCGAGAAGGATGCGGCTCGAGCTTGAGATGAGCATCAATGTCGAGGTCAAGAAGCTAATAGTCTCCGGCTCCATCCAAGAAGTTCGATACCCTGATTGGATTTCTAACATTGTCCTAGTGGTGAAGAAAAATGGGACGGTGCGTATCTGCATGGACTTTCAGGACCTCAATAAAGCTTTCCTGAAGGACGATTTTCCTGTACCAGTTACCGAGCTGATAATAGATAACACGTCCACTCACGAAGTCTTCTCCTTCATGGACGACTCATCGGGATACAATCAGATAAAGATGCATCCCGAGGATCAAAAGCATACCGGTTTCTGGACCCCTTTGGGTATATTCTGTTACAAGGTGATACCTTTTGGTCTAAAGAACGCCGAGGCCACCTATCAGAGGGCCATGACGAAGATTTTTGATGACCTCATACATGAGATCGTCGAATGCTATATTGATGACCTCGTAGTTAAAAGCAAATCATACAAGGAACATTTAGAACATCTGAAGATTGTGTTTCAGCGCCTTCGGAAATACAACTTGAAGATGAACCCTCTCAAATGCGCGTTTGGAGTTTCCTCGGGTAAGTTCCTAGGATTCGTCGTCCGACACCGAGGCATCGAGGTAGACCCGTCGAAGATCAAGGCAATCATGGAAATGCCTCCGCCAAGGACTCTCAAGCAACTGTGGTCTCTCCAAGGAAAGTTCGCGTATATCCGACGATTTATAGCCAATCTCTCCGGCAAGTGCCGTCCTTACGGTCACCTAATGAAGAAGGGAACCCCGTTCGTCTGGGATCGCAAATGCCAAAGCGCACTGGATGAAATCAAGAAATACCAGCAGAATCCGCCAGTATTGGCCGCTCCCGTTAAAGGAAAACCTCTCGTCCTGTACACAACAGCCCTTGAAGGTTCCTTAGGTGCGCTATGGGCACAAGAGAATAACCAAGGTAAGGAGAGAGCCCTTTACTGTTTGAGTCGGGTTCTCCTGGGGGCAGAAAACAATTATTCCCCCATTGAAAAACACTGCCTGGTATTGATCTTCGCGATAACGAAGCTCAGGCACTATGCGTTGGCATAATGAGGTCCACGTCATATCAAAGGTGGATCCTCTCAAATACTTGATGTCAAAAGCCATATTAACGGGATGGCTCGCTAAATGGGCCCTACTCTTAATGGAATTCTCGGTGACATATCGTCCCCTCAAGGCGGTGAAAGGCCAGGATATCACCGACTTCCTCGCTGAGCATCCGATACCTGCCGACTCTCCCTTGAACTGCGAATTGACAGACGAGCACGCGTTTGACACGATCGACGGGAAGAGAAGAGAGAATGATACCCGGTGGGAACTTTACTTCGATGGGGCATCTTCTATGAAGAAGTGAATGCACAGCTCCCCCATAATCAAGTCTGGGGTATGCCTTATCTTCGTGACTCCACAAGGTAGGATAATGTGCTTTGCCTTCTCCTTAACAGAGCCGAGGACGAACAATGAAACCGAATATGAAGCTTTGATAGCAGGTCTCGAGATTGCTGTCGACATGGGAATTGAAAACCTCCTCATATACGGAGACTCCCAGCTGGTCGTTAGTCAAGTAAACGGCGACTATCAGACGTGCAAACCAGAGTTAGTAAAGTACGGCGAAAGGGTACAACAATTGCTGGCTCAAATCCCTGCCTATGCCCTGGAAAGCATACCGCGCGCGGAAAATAACAAGGCGGATGCATTAGCCAAACTCGCTAAAGAATTGGCCGACGAAAATCTCGATGACGTGAGGATCGTTGTACAAAGTCGTCGGGTTCTTGCACCGGCAGAAATATCTCCGGAGTCTTCCGAAGAAAAGGGAATGACAGAGCAAGCAACCCTACAAGTAAAAGACCAGGAAAAGGCTATGGATTGGAGAGAAGTCTTTATAGACTACTTCAAATCCCGTCGACCACCTGAAGACGTGTTCTCAAGACACCAGCTCATGAAACGAGCTTTATCTTTTGCTTTCGTCAATGATACTCTGTACAAGAGATCATTTGATTCTCTGTGGTTAAGATGCTTGGGACCTGAAGAAGCAAAGAGAGTCGTACAAGAAACTCACGACGGACTCTGCGGTTCTCACCAAGCCGGGCCGAAGATGAAATTAAAGATCAAAAGGATGGGCTACCATTGGCCCATAATGATCCAAGACTGTCTCGAATACGCGAAGCAGTGCCACTCGTGCTAGATTCACGGAGACTTTATCCATCAGTATTTAAATCCGCTACACCCAATGGTGGCTAGCTGGCCATTCGAAAGGTGGGGAACTGACATAATCGGCCCCATCGAACCGGCATCATCCAGAGGACATCGGTTCATATTGGCAACAACTAATTATTTCTCCAAGTAGGCAGAAGCAGTACCACTAAGAGAAGTGAAGACGGAGAATATCCTCCATTTCTTCAAGACACACGTCATTTATCGGTTCGGAACTCCGCGATTATCTCCGATAACGGGCCAGCCTATAGATGCCACAAGTTCAACCGCTTTGCACAACAGCATAACATAGACTGGAGATACTCTTCAGTCTATAATCCCTGAGCTAACGGTCTAGCTGAGGTTTTCAACAAGACCTTGACGAAGATCATGAAAAAGACGGTGTCTCAAAATAAGAGGAACTGGCATGGGAGACTGCATGAAGCTCTCTGGGCGTATCGAACTACGTTCAAAACGGCCACAAACACAACACCGTATGCATTGGTATTCGGCACAGAAACGGTACTCCCCCTCGAGATAGAGTTACCCTCTCTATGAGTGGCGGTTCACTACGAACTAACAGACGAAGAAAATGCTCACCTTCGGCTTGAGGAGCTTGACGCTCTTGATGAAACCCGGTTCATGGCGCAACAAAATCTGGAGGTTTATAAAGTAAAGATGACGCGCTCATACGAGAGATTGACTAGGCCGAGGACATTCCGCCAAGGCGAACTCGTGCTAGTGTTCAAGAGTCCTATGACCCCAATCGTGCCAAACGGGGGAAATTCGAGCCAAACTATGAAGGCCCATACATTATAGACAAAGTTTACCAGGGTGGAGCCTACCTACTCATGGACATGCATGGTGAAAGACCTTTCAGGCCAATAAATGGTCGCTTCCTGAAAAAATACAACGCCTGACGAGTCACGACCTAGGTCAACGATAGATGACGACGCCTATTTCCGCTCGCTATCTTCCTAAGCCTGAACTCTATAGGTAGTAGCCGGCCACGGACCGAAACGTCCTTACACTAACGATGGACCACTATGTCCTAAAACTGGCTGTCGACCGAGACGTCTATAAACTACTACGGACCGCAGCATCCCAAGGCTGACACAAAAAACATGGTACGTCCATAAGCGAAATAGGCACGGATGAAAACCCGAAAAGGCTCCGTGAGTAAAAACAGCAGGGCAACCGGCGAGTTTTATGAAAACCCGAAAGGGCGCAATCTCGTTAAATGACACTTGCAAGGTCCTTTCGACCCTGTAAGGAGAAAATACCTGCGAGAGATCCTTATGACTCATAAGGGAGCAATACACTTAGGGATCCCCACGATTCCTAAGGAGAAATTACACTTACGAGATCCTCACGACTCGTAAGGAGAATTCCCCTTTGAGATCCTTACGGCTCAGTGTTCATACCATAATTTTGCATTAATATATTCCCCATTCTGATTCATTATACAAATAAACAGGTGCGTTTGATCCATGTCTGCTACATAGTTGCAGGTTACAGGTTCTCGGAACAAAAACAGTGAAATTGACGAAAAGACGTTACAAAAGTGAGACTACGACCGATAAATGGAAGAATCTTGATCAAGCCTTCAGTTTAGAGAATAAACGAAGATCAATGAACATGTTCACAAAGTACAAAGGCAGCGCAAGATTCAAGACTTCGACATGAAGCAAAGGGTAAAAGTCCACGACGTTATGCACTGTGGAAATCTGGAAGAAAACCAGAAGACAATCTGAGAAACCAAGTGAAGAAACAAGTAGGAAAATGCAACCGGAAGATTACCAAAGAAGCAGAGCCAACAAGGCCCCTATATAGCCGTAGATCCGCGGCCAAACAGGGGTTTTGGCCACGGTTCCGCAGCCGTGCGAAGCGCGTGTCGGCGCAAATTCTTATGGCGTGGCGGTGCGTTGACTAGTCTTCTTAGGGGTATATTTGTAAATGCAGATGTGAACCGAATGTAACCCTAGGGTTTCTATGATCTATAAATAGAAGCCCTAAACCTCTTTTTAAGGTATGCCTCTTCTTGTGCCTCATTGTATCTATCTAAATTCAGAATTTCAATTCTTGTAAAGTATGAAGAATGTATCAAATTAGAGTAAGTTTTCTATTCTTGCCCTAGTTAAATTTTATTTTCATTGCCCTAGTTAATTTTATTATCTGCCCTAGTATAATTTTCCTTTCTGCCCTAGTTTAGATTTTATTCTCTGCCTTAGTTAATTAGTTTAGAACATGTTAATCAATTCCCTAATGAGTGAGTAATTCCTCACTTGTTAGGGTTAGGAATAGGGAAGGCTTGAGAGATGAAAATCTCTCACCCCTTTCTTGCCCGTCACATATTTTCATAGGACTCCATGCATACATACACACACTGCTCGCTACGGCACCCTACCCCACGAGGTAGCGGTAATACCGTAGTATAAAAGACCGGTTGTATATGTTTTTCATGGAGGTTAGGGTAAGAATTAATAAAGGAAGGACAAGAACCTAGAGGAAGAAACCTAGTTTCTTCCCGATAGTACTAATCCACTTTATTAATTATTACCATAACACCTAATAGATCTTAATTAGGGCATAGAAAGCGGTGAGAAATATTGAGTTTCCAAACTTAACCTAAACCTAAACCTAGCAAGGTTTTAATTCTAGTCTAGATCAACTTTAGTTTTTAGTAATAATCAATCCTGCACCGTTTGGAATTAACTCGTTAGAATAATTAGGAAATACACAAAATCCCTTTGGACCGACCCGTACTCACCGGCTAGCTACCAAGCGATGCCGTTCTTGATTGAGGTAAAATAATTCTTTGATTCACAAAATCTCTTTCAATCAAATGGCGCCGTTGCCGGGGATGGCGTTGTTATTTTCTTTTTGTAATTTCGGGTTAATATAAAATTGAAAAATCATAAAAACTGAAAAAATAAAAATATAAAAATTTATCATCTTGTTATTTTGTGAAGGGTATTCTGTTTGAATTATGCAGGATCGAAGAACAAATTCAGATCTGGAAAAATCCAGAGATCAAAACAGAAAATAGCAAATCTGAACAACAGAGGAAAATCAAACCAGAGGAACAGAAAATTTCTCGAAATCTGAACCGTAAGGAGAACCGCGGAACCGCGGCGGGAAGAACGTCTTGGCGGCGGAACCGCGGCAGTAAGGTGACGTCAGCAAAAGAAAAAAACACTGTAAGCTTCCTTTCTCCTTCTCTGCAACCCTGATATCTCCTCTGTAAAATTTGCCTGCAGGATTCTTTGCGCAAAAACTTCTCCCCCTTCTCAATAACTTGATCTTGTGCAGGATTCTTTTGCGCCGCGCTAAAAATTTGTTTGCAAGTGATTGTGTTTACTGCTTTGCATATTTTAAATTGACTTTAAGGGGCTTGAACACCAATCCAGATTGGGTAGGGATTTCATCACCCTTTCCAGGACCCCAAAAATCACATAAGGCATATTGCATTGACCATCAAGTTAATTAAAAAAAAGATTAGACTCAGCCCTAAGGATTTCGCGCTCAATAGGACAAAAGAATAGTTGTAGGCATCGACTGTTGATCCTAACCTGACTTTGTGGTGCCTAGGCTAGACAGGTAGTGAAAGGTAACTTTAAAAGGCCCGTCTCACGGTGATTCGTGAGCGGATCCCTCCTTTCTCTACTTGTGCTTATCTGGCCACAATTGGCGGTGAAGAGGCGGTTTGAGGTCCTATTTCTTGCCCTTTGGAACAGTTAGAAGCTGTCTAGCTGACCTAGGTGACCCTAAATCTAGGCTTGATGGTGCATTTGTGATTGATTGAACGTGTGTCTAAACCTTTTATTGAAAATCTTTTTGCAAAAAGCTCCATAAAAAAACACAAAAAGAAAAAGAACTTTTTTTTTACAAAAACTGGCAACTTGTCGCTAAGAAATCCGTGCACCCCACATTCTTTTTCTTCTCACTTCTTACATCATGGGTACCCCACCTCATAAAACTCTTGCCAAACTTTGGTACCCTGAACCAAACTTTGCTTCCTACGCGAATTATTTTGGTCGAATTACGGACGACCCCTCTATGCCCAAAATTTCTTTGAAAGATCAAATAGAAGCGTCTAGGAGAAACAGTTGGACTCCGCAATCCACTGTGTATCAACCGTGTCAACCTTCACCACCTTCTTACGTTGATACTCCTTTTTCGAGTCCTGTTGTAACTCCGAAACCCATGTCTATAGCTGAACATATTGAACAATCTTGTAACCGATCTTTCACTCTTTTCAACACTTCTAGTTCTTGGGATCAACAAGTCCATTCACCTTTTTATCCAAATGTTGATCCTACTCCTGTCCAACCATTCAATTCCTGCCAGTCCTACCCGACTTCCACACCTTCCCTAGACATTGCTTCTACACAACCATTTGGGAGTTTCACGTAACCAAACAATTTTGAATCTTTTACTGAAACCCCTTCACAACCCATGTCTAGTCTGGAAAAGTCGTTGGAATCTTACATTGTAGCGACAAACAAACAGATGAGGAATTTGGATGCGTCCATTGCCGGCCTTATGCAACCTAATGAACCGGTAGCTAGTTTCCAACTAGCTCCAAAAATACCAATGTATCATGGGGCGGTTGGACAGAGTGAGAATTTGAGTGGCGAGAGTGAGCTGTACACACTTCCAAATCAAACCTACCCATACCCAACTGAATCCCACAACTCCGGTTTTGAATGTCTATCAAGTGTCCCAAATGATTCACCAGTTGAAAATAAAACGCTTAATGAGTTGTGCGACTTTGTAGTGCTTGATTTGCCAGATTGTGAAGGGTCCCTTTCGAATGAAAACATCACCAATCCTTTTGAACTTTACACCTCCAATCTAGAACCTGAATTGATAAATATCCATGCTTTTGATGAGGTGTCTGAGAAAATTAATTTTCACTTGATCGAGGATATTGACGCAGGGAATATTTTGGATGATGAACCCGTAGATTTGACTGAAATTTTCTCTCCAATTCATCATCCCGAGTCATTAAATGTTTCTCCCGAACTTCATATGCGTCTTGATTTTGATGATAATTGCATGGATGATATAATTTTTGAGGAGAATTATGAGGAGAGTATTGAGGAGAGTATTGTGGATAGTATTGAGGATGTACCATTTTTGTTTGATGTGTCGGATTTTCCAATTCATCCTCCTGAACCTTTAACTGTTATACTTCCTAAATCACCCCCCTCCTTTCCATCGTTCCGACCACGCAGAAGATCACGCAGGAGAACTGTGAGCTTGAAAGATATCTATTCGATCACAGCAGTTTGGACGCCACTAGTGCGTACCACTTTGAATCTGACACAGTTCTCACAGACGATAACGATTACGAGTGTTTCACTTTTTTAGACGATTTTGAAGACTCACCGCCCGAGTTTGAGTCCTTTGAATTTTCAGATGAGTTAGTTGAACCATCAGACTCGGTTGCTTACAGTCATTTCGAACCATTGAGGGAATCTTTCGAATTCGAGACAGTTTACTTAGGTGAGAATAAGACTATCCCTAAATCACTTCCCTTCGTCCCTTCCATCGTTTCGACCGCGCAAGAATCCGTCGCGCTTCCATTTTCAATGGATGGTTTACCAAGTTCAACGTACCCATATTTTCTTGCGAATCTTGAGGGATTTGACCCCATTTCTCGACGGGTTGATAGATTAGCACAATCGCTTTTAACACATCGGTCATCACAAATTGTGCTAATTTATTCACTCAATTTACACCCTCAAGTTCGTGCTACACTTCTTTCTCTCTTCCGCCATTCTTCTCCGAATATACCGAGACCATATTCTACCCTTCTTCCTATGTGGTCTCGTGTGGTTCTTAACTCCTTTCTCTAAACTCCATTCTTTCACCAACCCTACCATTACCACGATAGAATTTTTGAATGGTTGGTGCTAACCTTTGGTCTGTGTAAGGCCCTGTATAGTTTGATTTTTCTCCTCCCTAACTCTAAACTTTAACGCTTAGACAGTGGAAACACTGTCTCACTTAAGTTTGGGGGGACATTTTTGTATATATATATATATTTTCTTTTAACAATAAAAAATAAAAAAAATTATAAATAAATAAACAGGGAGTGCCGACATTTTTGACCCTCTTGGTGTAACCTGACAGTGAGGACACTGTCAAGTTTAAGTTTGGGGGTATGCTCAGTAAGCCTTCTTCCTTCGCATTCATGTGTATATTTTTGCATTTGCATACTTATTTTAAAACCCATAAAAATTGAAAATTTTCAAAAATTATAAAAATTAAAACATTCAATTTTAGCCATAATTGACTTGAGTTTGACAAAAAGATTAACTAGCTAGGAATAACTAGATCTTAGACTTAGTAAATTAAAAACCCTAAAAATAACCTTTCTTAAAACTTAACGGTAGAAAATATATGTCTTTGTATTTTATTTAGAAATAGACAAATTTTGAGTTCACTTCTTAGGCTAAGTCAAAATAAGGGAAGAGTATTGATATTTTTATTAAAGTATAAGTCTGAAAAATAATTCCTAAGCTTAAGTCTAAATTCTGAAAATATATACCCTACAAATTGCACAAACACGAACCTTGAAACTAGGGATAGTCGAAGAGACCTTGAAATGCTCTTGTCTAAAGTCCTTAGTACGAAGAAAAATAAAATAAAAATACAAGTGTGAATAAAAAGATAAAAAAAATGACACTGGTTTTTGTAATTACTTAAGGTTGCATTAATAGAAAAAATATTTAGCGAGGGTACTTCATCACCTAGTTCCTTAGACCAACTGGTTTGGGAGTCACTGCTAAAAGCCTTTGGTGTTACAAGACTAGGAATTACGCTTTAATGTGCAAACACATTTTGTAATCGGTTGTTGGTACCTCAAGAAGTATTAACGGTCGCATGAAGGATGTGTGAGCAAATTTCATCTAAAAATTCACCAATTAAGAAGTGGTTTGGACGATGGACAAGAGTATAATAGCTTGATTTGAATTTCCAAGTGTAGGGGTGATATATACACACACGTAGGGGTATGTGATTGGGGTTTATATAAGAAATAGGAATAAAGAATAGGACTTATATTTTTAATAGAGATGATAAAAATTCCTAAGTTGAGACAGAACCCTAGAAGGAAAACTTAAAAGATGTCAAAAGCTAATTAAATTCACAAGAATATATATAATCGTAAGTTTAATGATAAGGAAGCGTGAAAAATACGGGTTGATAATTTCTGAGTCGAAGATAATAGAATTCCTTGTTGGAAAACCTAATTGGAGAATAAAAGTCAATAGGCCTAATTGATAGAATTTTGTGGGTAGTATCCGCTGAAAACCCTCAGGAGACAACACTCCTCCTACTAGGGACACCTAGAGGTTTAACGGCTTGTTGCACGAGCTCAGTGCAATCGCATTTCCCTGGGAAAGTGAGGCTAGGTCTTTTTCAAGAATAAAACTAGGTTTGCTCGAGGACAAGCAAAAGATAAGTTTGGGGGTATATGTTCATACCATAATTTTTCATTATTATATTCCCCATTCTGATTCATTTTACAAATAAACAGGTGCGTTTGATCCATGTCTGCTACATAGTTGCAGGTTACAGGTTCTCGGAACAAAAACAGTGAAATTGACGAAAAGACGTTACAAAAGTGAGACTACGACCGATAAATGGAAGAATCTTGATCAGGCCTTCAGTTTAGAGAATAAACGAAGATCAATGAACAAGTTCACAAAGTACAAAGGCAGCGCAAGATTCAAGACTTCGACACGAAGTAAAGGGTAAAAGTCCACGACGTTATGCACTGTGGAAATCTGAAAGAAAACTAGAAGACAATCTGTGAAACCAAGTGAAGAAACAAGTAGGAAAATGCAACCGGAAGATTACCAAAGAAGCAGAGCCAACAAAGCCCCTATATGGCCGCGGATCCGCGGCCAAACAGGGGTTTTGGCCGCGGTTCCGCGGCCGTGCGAAGTGCGTGTCGGCGCAAATTCTTATGGCGTGGCGGTGCGTTGACTAGTCTTCTTAGAGGTATATTTGTAAATGCAGATGTGAACCGAATGTGACCCTAGGGTTTCTATGATCTATAAATAGAAGCCCTAAACCTCTTTTTAAAGTATGCCTCTTCTTGTGCCTCATTGTATCTATCTAAATTCAGAATTTCAATTCTTGTAAAGTATGAAGAGTGCATCAAATTAGAGTAAGTTTTCTATTCTTGCCCTAGTTATGTTTTCTTTTCATTGCCCTAGTTAATTTTATTATCTGCCCTAGTATAATTTTCCTTTCTGCCCTAATTTAGATTTTATTCTCTGCCCTAGTTAATTAGTTTAGAACATGTTAATCAATTCCCTAATGAGTGAGTAATTCCTCACTTGTTAGGGTTAGGAATAGGGAAGGCTTGAGAGATGAAAATCTCTCACCCCTTTCTTGCCCGTCACATATTTTCATAGGACTCCATGCATACATACACACACTGCTCGCTACGGCACCCTACCCCACGAGGTAGCGGTAATACCGTAGTATAAAAGACCGGTTGTATATGTTTTTCATGGAGGTTAGGGTAAGAATTAATAAAGGAAGGACAAGAACCTAGAGAAAGAAACCTAGTTTCTTCCCGATGGTACTAATCCACTTTATTAATTATTACCATAACACCTAATAGATCTTAATTAGGGCATAGAAAGCGGTGAGGAATATTGACTTTCCAAACTTGACCTAAACCTAACCCTAGCAAGGTTTTAATCCTAGTCTAGATCAACTTTAGTTTTTAGTAATAATCAATCCAGCACCGTTTGGAATTAACGCGTTAGAACAATTAGGAAATACACAGAATTCCTATGGACCAACCCGTACTCACCGGCTAGCTACCAAGCGACGCCGTTCTTGATTGCGGTAAAATAATTCTTTGATTCGCAAAATCTCTTTCAATCACTCATAGGATTCAAAAGCCTTAAGCTACAGGGATCTGAACCTGTTCTTAAGCCATCACAATCTCCAATGTTGCCCTACAAGCGGTTCAATGCTGACCCTTGTATACAATCCACGGGCACGAATAAACATTTCCCTAACAAAAGTCCCACCAGAGACTGGGGATATGCTCATATGGCAAAAGACACTTGTAAGTCCTCTCGAGTTATAAGGAGAAAGCACTCTTGTAAGAACCTTATGACTTATAAGAGACCATACACTTAAGACTCCTCACGATTCTTGTGGAGAAAACACACCTACGAGATCTTCACGACTCGTAGGGAGAAATACTTTTATGAGACCCTTACCGCTCATGATGTCAAAAGCCTTAATCGACAGGACCCTAACCCTGTTTATTAAGCCACCTTTGTTCAACATTGACAAAGGCAAATGATGATTCGCTCCTGGCAATATCCCAGTTGTAGTGATGCTGATGCCTAAACCGGTATCAAATTCCAAACTCGCAGTGAAAAGCTAGCGAGCCACAAATGCATATGAAATAGCCGAAATGATGGGGAAACTTGCAACGAAATCAGGAAGTAAAAATGTATGCATACAAAATAGCCGAAATGGTTGGGCAACTCGCAATAAAAAGCAGCGAGTAAATAAAAAAATAGCCGAAATGATTGGGCACCGCGAAAAATAGCCGAAATGATTGGGCAATCGCGACTTTCGCGATATAAAAGCTAAAATGATAGAGTATCGCGGAAAGAAAAATATACATAAAATGAAACTTTTGCCCTACAGGTGAGGTCACATCGAACCCTATATACAATCTAGGGGCACAAACAAAGAGGGAACCATACCTTCCCACCAGGCTCTATCAGAAAAGAAGCCAAATCTCGACGGTTCACTGACAGCCTGGAAATCATCTCAACATTCATCTCATTACAACAGACGCAACATCAGCAAATCAGAACCGTGGCAAAGTTCCCAGTTCCATGACTCGGCGATGCGCAGACAACCGAGAGTCAACCCCTGTTGGTCCCGTGGAACACGGCTAATGTCAATCCTGACCCCGTGGGAAGCGCACAGAGCAAATCCTGGTCCCATGGAACACGGCTAATGTCAATTCTGACCCCGTGGGAAGCGCCCAGAACAAATCATGGTCCCGTGGAACACGGCTAATGTCAATCCTGACCCCGTGGGAAGCGTCCAGAGCAAATCCTGGTCCCGTGGAACACGGCTAATGTCAATCCTGACCCCATGGGAAGCGCCCAGAGCAAATCCTGGTCCCGTGGAACACGGCTAATGTCAATCCTGACCCCGTGGGAAGCGCCCAGAGCAAATCATGGTCCCGTGGAACACGGCTAATGTCAATCCTGACCCCGTGGGAAGCGCCCAGAGCAAATCATGGTCCCGTGGAACACGGCTAATGTCAATCCTGACCCCGTGGGAAGCGCCCAGAGCAAATCCTGGTCCCGTGGAACACGGCTAATGTCAATCCTGACCCCGTGGGAAACGCCCAGTGCAAATCCTGGTCCCGTGGAACACGGCTAATGTAAATCCTGACCCTGTGGGAAGCGCCCAGAGCAAATCCTGGTCCCGTGGAACACGGCTAATGTAAATCCTGACCCTGTGGGAAGCGCCCAGAGCAAATCCTGGTCCTGTGGAATACGGCTAATGTC
Organism: Agapanthus africanus; assembly: GCA_030015575.1. Taxonomy (NCBI): domain Eukaryota; kingdom Viridiplantae; phylum Streptophyta; class Magnoliopsida; order Asparagales; family Amaryllidaceae; genus Agapanthus; species Agapanthus africanus. The sequence goes on along the minus strand of JASDDO010000014.1, from coordinate 214,948,703 downwards.
AATCCTGACCCCGTGGGAAGCGCCAAGAGCAAATACTGGTCCCGTGGAACACGGCTAATGTCAATCCTGGCCCCGTGGGAAGCGCCCAGATCAAATCTTGGTCCCGTGGAACATGGCTAATATCAATACTGACCCCGTGGAAAGCGCCCAGAGCAAATCCTGGTCCCGTGGAACACGGCTAATGTCAATCCTGACCCTATAGGAAGCGCCCAGAGCAAATCCTGGTCCCGTGGAACATGGCTAATGTCAATCCTTACTCCGTGGGAAGCGCCCAGAGCAAATTCTGGTCCCGTGGAACACGGCTAATGTCAATCCTGACCCCGTGAGAAGCGCCCAGAGCACCTCCTGGTCCTGTGGAACACGGCTAATGTCAATCCTGACCCCGTGGGAAACGTCTAGAGCAACCCCCTGACTCCGTGAAATGCGGATAAAGTAAACCCCCTGACTCCGTGAAATGCGGATAAAGTCAACCCCTTGACTCCGTGAAATGTGGATAAAGTCAACCCTCGACTTTCCTGTCAAAACAATTCTTTGATTCGGGAGCAAGTCAACTCATCAACCACTTACAAGTCCTCTCGACTTGTAAGGAAGAAAATTCTCTCGGGAGATCCTTACGACTCTCAAGAGAAGACGCACTTAGATATCCTCACGGTTCCTAAGGAAAAATACACCTACGGGATCCTCTCGACCTGTAGGAAGAAAATTCTTTATGAGACCCTCACGGCTCATAAAGTTGAAAAGTCTTAGGTGATAGATCCTAACCATGTCTCCCAAGCCATCATTGTCTCGCAGAAAGGTCAAGGTAGATTTTCTACATGCCACACTCTCCGACAAGAAAGGAAACAATCACTTACGAATCCTCTCAACTTGTAAGGAGAAAATTCTCTTGTGAGATCCTTACGACTCTCAAGAGGAAAAGCACTTAGGAATCCTCATTAATTCCTAAGGAGAAAATACACCTACGCGATCCTCTCGACCTGTAGGGAAAAAATTCTTTATGAGACCCTTACGGCTCATAAAATTGAAAAGTCTTAGGCAGCAGACCTTAACCTGTTTCCTAAGACATCGTTACTCTGCAAAGAGTCCAAGATGGACCGTCACTTACTATCTACAGGCTACACTTGCTAAAATCACATGGCGATGACACAACAAGAAGAAGAAAGCAATAATAGAAGAAAAAATGTATATCTTTTATTCATGAATTCAATGGAGTACAAGTTGGATCATATGAAAGAATAAAAAATGGATACCTGTATGTTATTTAAATATTACAAGCGTTCAATCTATACAAAACAGCTACTGAGAAGAAAGCGTTTTCAATAAGTCAGCAAGTTGATCTCGCACTCCTTTCAGTGCCTTCTCGTGATCAGCCGATGCGGCCAGCTCCGCCTCAATTCCAGCCCTTTGCTGCAAGCATGATGAAATCTTCTCATCGATTTCCCATTGGGCAGCTTCGCGACTCTGCGTAACCCGCTTAATAGAGTCGAGCTTTCGCCTCAATACAAGCCCGTCCGAAATATATTGCTGCAAGGTGTCAAAAGCAGCTCTCAGTTGTGCGGCATTCATTTTAATTTGGGCGCACAGCCGGGCAGATTCATCCGAAGCCTCCTCGCGTTCCTTCTGCCTCAAGGTCGCTTCTTGTTCGAAATGGCAGAGAAATGACACGCTCTGCTCAACCCACACAGCCCGCTGGGAGTTCAAATCCTGAATTTCAGGAGCAGGACGCCTAAACTCAAGCTCATGCAGGCAGGCCTCAATCTTCCTGCAGCGGTTAACCCAAGACTCAACGACGCCTTCGTTACGGAAGTTTACAAGTGTTTCCAGAATTGGATGGACCTCGGCAGCAAAATATGCAGCGAATGTAGGGGCCTCCGTGTCAAGCTCCTCGATATATTCGCTCAACATACGCAGACTGGTCACAGCACCTTTTGAAGATGGATGTCTGGAAAAGGGCCCTGGCGGCATTATAATGCGAGACTCGAACGGAGTTGGAGTCGGTCTGACCGCTGCAAAACAAATCATAATCAGATGTCAGCTTAAGAAATAATGAAAAATCCATGAACAAAAGAGTCTATTATACGGGCTGCAACAGAGGGCAGAGCTGGGAGTTCCGGTGGCGCGATGATACCCTTGACCCCTCCTTCAATTTGTAAGGCTACGAGTAATGCAAAGAAAAATTAGCAATGACTTGGCTGTCCGTAAAAGAAAAGAGAAGATATTAGCTAGAGACTGTACTCATCAACGCCCCTAGATGAAGCAATCTCCGACTGGAAGGAGAAATGTGGGTGCAACACCTGATACAGATGATCAAAAAGGACTCCTACAATGGTGTAATAATGCAATGTCAGTACATAAAGTATATTGCCTACAACGAAACCGATAAGTCACAAATCCGTACCTTCCAGCATTTGAGAGGACACGAGAGAAGGCAAAGGATCGGCAACCGTCAAAGCAGCAACTGGTGGTGCTTCCTCGGGTGGCACAACCTCAACGCTCACCACACCTGCATTAGAAACGAGAGGAATACTGTCAGAAGAGATTGAAAGGGATTGCAGAATGAAAAGGAAAGCGATGACCCAAAATCTACCTAATGAGTCGCCGGTCGAAACCGTGACAAGGGCATCACTGGGTGCAGCGACTGCTTCACCCTCCTCCATTGGAATGGTTTCGCCGCCCGTAGCTTCATCCCCCGACTCCACGAGAGCCGTCGTGATACTCGCAGCGCCCGGCAACGGAAAGGAACCGCAAGGGGAAAGAGTGGCAATTGGGGCAGTTCCAGACTCTTGAGAAAGAGTGGCCACTTCAGGCTCAGTGGTTGCCGTCGACTCACCGACCACCTACTCATCAGGACTTGACCCTGCAGGATATAACGTGTGAGAATCTGAGGATCAAACTTTAATAAAAAGACCCAAAGTTATGTTATCTTGAGATGGCCTTTCAGCTGCCTCCCGAGCCGCGCGTATCACCTGTCTATGAGCGATAGACAGGGCAACCGGAGCACCCTCTGAAGAAGCAGGAGAAGCAGCACTCGAGCCTGCACCTACGGCCAAGGCGGAGTTACGTTCTCTTGCCGCACGTCTCCTGCGCTTCCTTTCCGCCTAGGCCGTGAGAGCCGATCTTCTTAGTACCTCCGTCGAGGAGACGTCATCGTCCACGCCGGGAGTTACCTCTGGAGCCATTGTGGTGTCCGTCATCGGTTGCTTAAGTAAAGCCTCTTTTGTCAATGCTGAGGAGGCCGGGACTTCGATAGCTGGCCCTAGAAGCATCTCCGCATCACCCTGCGGGATTGGCACTGTACTAGGGATGACCTGAGTCAAGGTAGTCCCTGCGATGAGATGAAAAAGGGGTCAGTTTACCCATAAAAAGGGGGAATGAAGGCACAATGAGCCGAAATATACCAATGCCCAGCGAAGCGCGAAGCCTCTCCTCCTCCTCAAAAGTCTTAAGGGAAGCCACGAGAGCCTCTTCAGTGGAAATGCCTGTTGAAGGAAAAGTGTCAGTCAAAACATGATAATAAAAATGTAAGGCAATGACAAAAGATACAGCTGAAGTTTACTCGATTGTGCAAGGATGATTAGTCCTGCTTTGTGGCTAGCTAGACGCGCGGAAGCTGCGATGGCAGCCTCCAGATCAGTATCATCTGGCGCCATGAATAGACCCTCGTTGGTCCCATATTCGCTCAGGCCCTCGCTATAAGTAGCATGAGGCTCCTGGCCGAGTACAACGTCTGCAGAAAGAATCAACTTCTTCTTTTTCTGCAAGCGAGTACCGGTCGCCGCTAGTACAATCTTATGCTTGGTGGGCACCTTGGGACGACGAGTCCCGATATCTGAACCCACGCCAGACTCAGGAGACGCTAAAGTCACCGCTTCTATGGGAGCATGGGGTATCGGTAGCTCAGGCCTATCACGCGGGACCACGACCACAGCAACCTCTCTCAAAGGAGGACGAATGATGGTCCGCTGCTTTAGGGGAACGGTCGGATTGCCAGCAGGGGCTGCACCCTTGCGATCAAGAAATAGTAGCTTCTCTTCCTTGATAACAGCGCCCATCGCTTGTTGATAACACGCCACGTATACGTTCAAAGCTTTCGGAACACAACTTGGCTCACTAATGAAGAAATTGGACCCTGTGTTTAGGCGCATGAAATGGTGCAATACGCTCCGAATACCCTCTTCAGTATAAACCGGTTCTGCCAAGAATGCCTCGAGCGGGACGCCCTGATTATAACTTGATTGCTGGGCAAAACGGTGGGGGTTATATCTCATAAAAAAATCCGAGTCGTTTTGCCTGAACACCAAGTATCCCGGCCTGATCGAGTACAAATGGAGAATCTCCCGAGCTTTCAAGGTAGAAGCTCTGTCCTTAAAGGTGTCCCGCAACGGCTGCACCGTCTTAGCGGATTCCTTACTGATGTTCATAACCTTATCAACATAGGTCTTGCCATCCCCGACGGTACGTGGGTGAAGAATTACACCCTGAGCGTCTCGCTGACTTGGCTCCACAATGGAAGCATTGACCAGTCGCATGATCCGTGAAAAATTGCAAGTTTCATAGAAATGAGGTCTCTTGTACATTCCAAAAGCACCGAGCACATGCAACTCGAGCCATGAGGTAAAATAATGCATCGGGAAGTTCACGGGCTGCACCCCCGGCTGAGTAGTGTCGGCCGCCGAACTAAGGTCGTGATACAAATGAGCCAGCCCGACAATCCCAATAGCAACCTGTTTCCTTTCAACCATCCGATGAGCTGGGTAGAAGACAGACGGCCTCATGTAGCAAAGGTGCATGGGAAGCGCGAATCAGCTTAACCACAAACCGAGGAACCCTAGAAAGAACGCTTCCTCATCGATGCCCGAAGTGGCAATTTCTGAAAAGGGGACGATCGTGACGTTTAGAAGAAAGAAACTCTTTTGATCGGCTTCCAATATTGGCCGGCTATCCAAGCCAAAGCCGAAAGGATCATCAAGTTTGGAAAACCTTTCACCTTGTTGCGATAAAGCTTCTGGGCGGAGAAAACGGGCGATGAAGTCCGCAAAGCTAACCCCCTGGCTTCCAGATTCAAGAAATAGGCCCTCGTAAATGTTTAGCACCTTGATCAAGCTGGGGAATCGGTGCTGAATGGCATTCTCTAGGTTTAAACCCGTCATCACCAGTCGGGTAGCGAAAATATACTCATCAGGGGGCAAGATCTCCTCATAATGCTCCCCTCTGACAGGCAAGCCGGAGATATCCACAAACTCTTCCAAAGAGATGGAAACTTCCCGATCTAGCATAAGGAAGGTATGAGTTGGAATGTTCCACTGTTCCAAAAAGGCTTTGACCCACCAGGCTGGAGGTGGGGAATATTGAAACAGGGAAGCATAGATCGCGGGGTACAACCCAAGCCTCAGCAGCTCTGACTTCTTTGCCGATAAGATTTATCGGGCCCACTGCAGATATCCAGCTGAGTGACGGGGAGTCAGGCCTATGTTGTATGGCTTTCCCAAAGGGCGCGATTCACCCTGGCATATACGCCGCCTTAGAATATCCAAAGCCATCGACGGTTGTACAGGTATTGCAGCCATAGAGGGCTGAAGACAACCCTCTGAAGTCCAATTAACCACCTCCACGACATAGTTCACCGGGGGTACGTCAGCATAATGAATCGCCGAGATGGCCTCTGAAGGTGTTGCCCAAGAGAAGCTGCGCCGACCCATGATGATCTGGTTATACCATGTTCCCCACAAATGAAGATTCTTGTGCTCCGGGTCATGGTCTTTGATCAGCGCAAAAACCTCTCGGTCTATGGGCGTTTCGGGGAATCCGCCTTCCGAACGAACGAACGGGAAGGAAGTGTCGAAAGACATAGTACCTGCACGGAAAAGAACAAATTTTCAGCCGCCAATGCTACGGTTTAAGTTCTGTCACTAGGTACTTTAAATCTGTACCACACTGCAATACAGTGAAAAGGGACCAAAGGGGACCCACATAATCCAGATGACATTGCATCATTAATAAAACAGCCTCATCATTTGATGAGACTATCATGAAATGAGGAAATCCTCAATTGATTCTTATTCAATGAGAACCTCTCGGGCTAAGGTGTAAATCTCTCGTTGAGAGCAGTGCTCTGTAACAGGGTGACATCTGTCAAACTCTAATGATGAAGGAATAAAAATTCCTCAAGAGCCTTGCTCTGTAAAAATGATGGAATAACCCATCAGAAAAATTGAAATAAATTTTTTTAATGTATTAAAATTCTGAGATCTTCAAGATTTATGAACAAACTCTTAAAAGTTCTTCATTATTCAAGAGAGCAAAGCTCTGTTTATGGGTTAAGAAACCCTAAAAAGGTTTTCTTTAGATCTATGAAGAGCAAAGCTCTGTTAATGGGTAAAACCCTAATAACATTTTTTCAGATCTAAGATCTATGAAGAGCAAAGCTCTGTTAATGGGTAAAACCCTAAAAAACATTTTGAGATCTACGATCTGAGGAAGAGCAAAGCTCTATTGATAAAGTTCAAATCTTACCAAAAATTTGGCAAAGTTTTGACTCTTGAATGTTCTTAAAATGAAGAGCTATGCTCTGAAGGAGAATAAAAATTCTCAGAAAGAAGGAAGATGAACAGAAATCATCTCAAGGGCCAAGGGTCATATTTATAGGCGCTGAGAGCCGTTTCAACTTCTGAGTTGATCCAAGGGCCGAGATGCTGCCACCGCTGCACTTACGTGTGGGCCACGTAAGCGCAACGGTGGGGGGCATTTGTTTCCCCCAATCAGAGCAAAGCTCTGTTCAAAATTTCAAATTTTGAAATGAAGAAGCGCTTCATAACAGCGCCAGCGCTTAGAGAGTCAAAGACACTGAGGCAGCGCACGACGTGCAAAGCACATAAGCGCTAGCGCTAAGTGCGCTGTACTCTAAGCAGCGCACCACGTGCAAAGCACGGGTGCACTAGCGCTAAGTGCGTTGCACTCTAAGCAGCGCACCACGTGCAAAGCACGGGTGCGCTAGCACTGGAACTAAAAGCTCCCCACCGTCAGATCAAAAATCCAATAATAATGATAAATCATTAATTGACCAGATTAAAATTCTGTTAAAATAAGATTCCTCAAAATCTTTCCAAATAAAAAGATTGTGCTCTGTAAATCAGAGCACCGTTGGATCAATGATCCAAAGGTGATTAAAAATCACCAAAATACAGATAAATTCTGTATGGAAAGATTTCTCAATCTTGTTAAAAACAAGAAGATTGCCTTCTGTAAATCAGAAGCCCTTGGATCAAAGATCCAACGGGGAAAACATCCCCAAATCAATTAAAAAGAAGATCTCTTCAACTGATTAAACTGATCAGCCCTCACTATATAAAGGGCCCTAGACTTCAAGTCTCATATAGAGGAACCCCCCCCCCATAAACTTTAAGAAATCTCAGAAAGAAGAGCCAAACTCCCGGTAGAAGAACAACTTTTCTTCAAGGTAAAAATAAACAGAGAGATGAAATCATCTCATATTAAAAAGAAGAATTCACTTCTTTCTTTAAGATCATAGATCTACAAGACCAATGTCTTTCACAAAGAGATTAAAGGATCTCACCATAAAATAAGAAGAAGAACATAATTCTTCTCACAGATTATAAATCTATAAAATAAAAAGGGGGGAGAGAATAAGTTAATTCTCTTATGATCACAGATTCATAAAGGCAAAACCTTTCATCAAAATAAGAGATTGAAACGTCTCCTACAAAATAAGAACTTTGTTCTTAGAACCTTGAGACAAAGTCTCTTCTAAACGAGAATTTAGTTCTCAGATCATAAAGCTGATCAGATAGCGCTTTGCACTCATAAACTAGCGCTCTGCGCTCTTGGACTGAAGCTCAGCGCCAAGCGTGCCACGTGCCTCCTACGTGTGCGCTACTTGAACAGAAGCATTCAGTACTCTTAGACTGGCGCTCAGCGCCAAGCGTGCCACGTGCCTCCTACGTGTGCGCTACTTGAACAGAAGCTCTTTGCGCTCTGTGGACTGGCGCTAAGCGCCAAACGCACCACGTGCTCCTCACGTGTGTGCTACTCAGCAGAAGCGCAATGTGCTCATGATCTAGCGCTCAGCGCCAAGCGCACCACGTGCTCCTCACGTGTGCGCCACTCAGAAGAAGCGCAACGCGCTCATTAACTAGCACTCAACGCTCTTTGACTGGCGCAAAGCGCCAAGCGCGCCACGTGCTCCTCACGGATGCGCTAAAAGAACATAAATTGTTCTATAAATAAAGCTCCAGAGTTATGATGAATGCTCAGCATTCAATAAAAAACAAAAATATTGTCAGAACTCAAATCAATACTCAGCATTGTCAAATGTTTAACATTTAACTGAGTGGGCCGAGCCCAAGTTGGCCATTGATCCCTCATTCAGATTAATTGAGCCCATGTGCTCATAAATCTCATATCTTAGTCCCAATTGGACTACAGATCTCTCAACCAAAATTGGTTCAAGGGTATATCTCTTCACTCCTCTGATATTTGTCATTGTAATCTTTCAACGTCTTCAGAGAGGTGACGGGTCCCGACAACCATACATTCCATAGACTATGACGTCTTTAAACTGGACTTTGGGATCCTTAAACCCATGGACTATGATGTCCTTAACCTCGGATTATGGGGTCCTTAAACCCATGGACTATGATGTCCTTAACCTCGGACCGTAATGTCCTTAAACTAATCGACCGCAATGTCCTTAAACTAAACAATAGAGCCCAAATGTTCTTTTGTTAGATCTAAATGATCTCGTTAAGTTGATCTTAGTCTAAAATTAGACTAACGTATCTTTAACTAACGTTTAAGTTGATCTTAGTATCAAATGAGAGTAACGATCCTTAAACCCAACCCAAACCCAAATCTAAGAAGATACGGATTTGGACTAATCCACGCCCTACGGGCGAAAAAATAAATTAGTCTCCATATACAATCCATGGGCAACCAAAAACAAAACAAACACGCATGACACAAAGTGACCATCTGAAGAAGGAGAAAGTGGTTACCGCGATGCGGTAGCATAATTAACTGCAGGGGCTTGCGCCTGCAGGGAAGAGCGTCCCCACAATTAAAAACCACTCCACGAGGGGGAATCTGACGAAGTCTGCTACATCGGCCGCATCCGTTTAAACCTTCGATACATTGTGTCATAAATCAACTTGGCATTTTCGGAGAGGTGGACGGATAGCATCAATTAGCATCTGCCCCCGAAATTCAGGCCCGGACGTCCCAACGTCCCGGTTGCGTCTTTCGGCAGGGAACACCTACGAAAATAGAATACCACACACTTAAAGACAACACTTCAATTTTCCAAAACACCAAAAATCAAGTGTGCTAAAAATTGACAAAAATTCTATGCTAAAATCCACTACGGGAGTCCAAAATGAGCTCGGATTGAGCCGAAACTTTGCGGAGGGCCCCGACACGAAATTAATATCGACCCGGAGTTACCTAGAGGGGTACCCACCCCTTAAGCAACCTTAAGGTTGCCAGGGGGTAGGCAGACCCGAAACTACCTTATGAGGTAGTGCTCGGGTCCCCACCCCCAAGACTACTTTAGGGTGGTCTCAGGGTGGTAAGCCCTCCCTAGGTCCTTTCAGGATGTGCCTGGGGCACCTTCCTGTGGCTTCTCAGTCAAAATCGAGAACCCACGGGGAGTCAAAACATCAAGATAACATGAAATAAGTTACTGGTTTTGCGGCATTTTTTACGAGGCAAAAACCGGCGAGATTCGCAAGTCGTACCTATCTAGTTTAGGGTGTTTGAATGGATCTAATACCATTGTTGGTTTCTAGTTCCCTCGCCGCTAACCCACAGCCATTGCAGAATTCATAAACGAAAATTTTTGTGGCACAAGAAACCTAAAACCAAGAATCTACTCCAACCACCTAAACTAGCAAGCACAAAATGGTAGAAATCACAACCATTGTAGCATCTTTATTTGCTCCAATTGGGTTGGAATCTAACATGCTCTCAAGAGCTCCGGATCGCGCTTGCAATCCGGTCTTCCTTTGCCGAAGATGATCCACCTGAGGGAACCAAGTTCAAACTTCAATTTCATCATTGAAGTTACTAAAGATCCTAGGTTGCTAATCTAGGATATTTAGTGATGTGTGTGAGTGTTCTAGCATTTTTCTTTCTCTTTATCTTCATGATTCTCAACTCATGAGAGGGTTGAAGATGAAGAAGGAGGAGGAGCCATGGAAGAGAGAAAAGCTAAATGGTGGAATGGAATCTTCATCACAAATTCAAGCATGCTTCATTTGTTTTGTTAAAAAGAATTTTCCATTTTAAAATTGCAACCATGCTTGAATAGTATATGCAAATGAATTAATAATTCATTTGCCCATACCTTCCACCATTTCTCTTTTCCACCTCATTTCTTAATTTCTTAAAAAGAAAAACCTTGAAATGAGATGTTCTTCTTCTATAAGTATTCTTGTATGAATATAAGAATACGTCCCTGCAAATACATGCCCTTATACGTATTAAAATACGAATACCCAAGAGATAGAAAAATACAATGAACATAACAATAGAATATACATATCGAAATATATATATGTAAATTATTAAATCAAAACTTGATTTAATAATCCGGATTAATCCAAAGCTGGCTAGTATTATCATCCGCCCGATTAAATTCCGTATGGCTAGCACACATATCTAATCGAAACCTTGTACGTATCAATATACGACCACTACATCATTTTGTATGAACCAGAAAAACCCTCTGTGTAGGACTCTAAAGACTCGTCAATATGCTGGCAGTGGGTTTAACCACAAGCACATTAGCGGCACGAGCTGTACAAAACGGCTACCCATGTATTGAATGAAAGGAAGGCCAACGAGCAAACTCATCCATTCCACTACTGAGCCTGCCTGTGACAATTTCCGTACAGTCCGGTCTCTTCGTCTGAGATAATCACATACTGGGTCTAGGGGGTGGATAATATCAGACTCCTATTAACCCGATAAGTCGTTTCGGTCTAAAACTCATCACCCACTGAGAAACTACTGATATCACATCAGTAAATCTCATCCACCTTGGCTAAGGACTTCTAATGATGGCTGACCCAACACAGCGCGACATCGACTCCCAATACTGGGAAAGACGAATCCCTGATGATTGTTCAATACTTTCATTTGGCTCGGGACTGTACCCAATTAAAACCTGTTTACATGACTTCTTTGAGCTGTGGTAAGGTAGTAATCTAAGTATAGTGGGAAATCACACAAGAGAAATGAAAATATCAGGTCAAAAGAACTAACATGTACTCATACCACAAGAGAACTTCCATCTGACGATAGGTATAATACCATCTCGAAGTTCTCGCCGAGTATGTCTGGTGTACTTACCTCCAGTGAGCACTTGTATACTATCTCAGGTGACTCAACACTAATGGCTTGTGAGACTGGCCACTACCCCTCGTTGGGGTCTCGAAAAGTATACACAGGTCTACTCTGGAGTATCGATGCCTAGTCTCGATACTCCCTCGACTCGGGACATTTAAGGATGTGTTTATGAATCACCCAGCCCCTACGTAAATGATCGCCATCATAATACCGGTAGTCAAGCAATAATCATATGGACTTTATCAAAGCGTATACACATAATGACAAAGACAAACCAGATAGCATACTATCATCACGAGTAAGACTGTTCTACTTGTATAGATCCTCGTTCAATTATTATAATCGCCTGCCTACAATTACAATAATTACCTTGAGGGCTCTATATCCCATAGAACGAGGACCTATACAGGTAGAACGGTTTTACTAAAGATGATAATATGCTATATGGTTTGTCTTTGTCATTATGTGTATACATTTTGATAAAGCCCGTAAGATTATTGCTTGACTACCAGCATTATGATGACGATTGTATACGTGGGAGCTGGGTGGTCCATAAGCACATCCTTAAATATCCCTAGTCGAGGGAGTATTGATTCTGGGCATCGATACTCCGGAGTAGACTAGTGTGTACTTTTTGAGATCCCGACGAGGGGCAGTGGCCGATCTCACAAGCCATTGGTGTTGAGTCACCTGAGATAGTATACAGGTGCTCACTGGAGGTGAGTACACCATACAGACTTGTTGAGAACTTTTAGATGGTATTATACCTATCGTCAGATGGAAGTTCTCTTATGGCATAAGTAAATATTAGTCCTTTGATCTATGATTTTCATTTGTCTCATGTGAGTTCCCACTGTACTTAAATTACTACCCTACCATGGCTCAAAGGAGTCGTGCAAACAAGTTTTAGTTGGGTACAGTCTCGAGCCATATGGAGGCAGTGAACAATAGTCAGGATTCGTCTCTCCCGGTATTGGGAGTCAATGTCGCGTTGTGTTGGGTCAGCTGTCACCATAAAACCCTTAGCCAAGATGGATGAGATTTACTAATGTAATATGAGTAGTTTCTCAGTAAATGATGAGCTTCAGATCGACACGACTTATCGGGTTAGTAGGGGCCTGACGTTATCCACCTCCTAGATCCAGTATGCGATACTCTTAGATGATGAGACCGGACTGTACGGAGATTGTGACAGACATGCTCAGTAGGGGTAGGATGAGTTTGCTCATTGGCCTTCCTTTTGTTCAATACCTGGGTAGCTGTTACGTACAGCTAGTGCCGCTGACGTGATTTTGCATAAACCCACTGTCAGCGTATTGATAAGTCTTTAGAGTCCTACACAGAGGGTTTTTCGGTTCAGGAAAAATGATGTAGTGGCCGTATATTGATACGTGCAGGGTTCCGATTAGATATGTGTGCTAACCACACGGACTTTAATTGGGCGAATGATAATACCGGCTGGTTTTGGATTAAGCCGGATTATTAAATCAAGTTTTGATTTAATAATTTACATATTTATTTCGATATGTATAATCTAGTATTATATTCATTGTATTTTTCTATCTCTTGGGTATTCGTATTTTGATACGAATACGGGCATATATTTATAAAGACGTATTCTAATATTTATACAAGAATAATTCTAAAAAAAGGATACCTCATTTCTAGGTTTTTATTTCTTTTTAAAGAAATTAACAATTGAGCTGGAAGAAAGAAAAGGTGGAGGGTATAGGCAAATGAATTATTAATTCATTTGCACATACTATTCAAGTATGGTTGCAATTTTAAAATGTGAAAATCTTTTAACAAAAGAAAAACATGCATGCTTGAAATGGTGAGGTTTTATTCATTCTACCATTTAGCTTCTCTCTCTTTCATGGCTTCTACTTCTTCTTCTTCTTCTTCTTCTTCTTCTTCTTCTTCCCCTCTCATGAGTTGAGAATCATGAAGATAAAGAGAAAGAAGAACACTCACACACATCCTAACCATCCTAGATTAGCAACCTAGGATCTTTAGTTATTTTATTGATGAAGTAGAAGCTTGAACTTGGTTCTTTCGGGTGGATCATTTTCGGCGAAAGCAAACCACCTTGCAAGTGCAGTCCGGAGCTCTTGAGAGCATTCTAGAGTCTAACCCAATTGGACCAAATGAAGACGCTACAAAGGTTTTGATTTTTATCCTTTTGTGCTTGCTAGTTTAAGTGTTTGGTTTAGATTCTTGAGTATAAGTTTCTAGTGCCATCAAAATTTTTGTTTTTGTATTTTGCATTGGCCGCGGATTAGCGGCGATGGCACTAGGAACTAACAAGATGAAGATGTACAATGGGAAGCAGAGAGTTCTTGGAGATATCAGGTATGTTCCAAAACTGAAGAGAAATCTAATTTTGCTTGGGAGATTGGATACAAAAGGTTACACAATTATTGCTCAAGGTGGAGTGATGAACGCGTGCCAAAAGAATTGTGTCATGATAAAAAGAGTCAAAAGCTCAAGAGACAGATATCGAGTTGTGGGGAAGCCTGTGTATGGAAGTGTAGGTAGACATTCATGCTTGTGCCGCTAACTTGCGGCGAATGCGGAATACAAAACGATAATTTTCCAAACAAGAGCACGAACTCTACGACCTAGAATCGAATACAAACACTAAACTAGAAAACATATGAAGCAGTTTAGCTACTAGGTTAGTGATTACAAGCTTTGTAGTCGTGTCCTTCGTCTTCTATGCCACTTTTTACGCTCCTAGTTCGTCGGGAATGAGCTTGGGATTCGATTTTCCTCATCGAAAATGATCCACCTGAATGTATCCTCATCTAGGCTCTAGTTTTACACAAATCTAACAAAGTGAAGCAACTAGTGATCAAAACTTGCTAAGAATTGATCATTAGGATGTAGTGATAGCTAAACTTTAAGTATTCTCTTTTTATCTTTTTTTCCTTTCTTAAAAGTCAAGAACTCCAGAGAGAGAAAGACGAAGCAAAGGGTGTTGCGCAAGTGAGGAAGCAAGCATAAAAAAATATCCATCATCCTTTTCTTTTTCTTTTCTTCATCTCTTTAAAGAAAAAACATAAGCAGAATTGCAACTCACTACGTGAGTCACAAGCCAACACTTTTTTTCAAAGATCTTGAAGAAATGAGAAAGAAAAATAGGCCACCTCACATGTACACACACACACTAATACAAGTATATGCTACAAATACACACACCCGTATTCGTATCAAAATACGAATACCCGTATTTGTACTAAGATACAAATACCCGTATTTATATAAAGACACAAATACACGTATTTATACAAATACCCGTATTCATATAAATACCGTATTCTGACAAAATACGAATAGCGAAAAGAGAGATACTAAAAGAGATATATAATACTAGCTCACATTTCATCCAAATATGATAATCTGATTATCTTTCAAATTAGCTAGTATTAACAAAATGTCCGAATAAAAGTACGTGTGCAAAAACACGTGTTTTAATCGAATCTAAGTACGTATCAAAATACATATACTATATCGTTTCGCCTGAGCTGGGAAACCCTCTGTGTGGGACTTTAAAGACTCGACAATATGTTGGCAGTGGGTTTAACCACAAACACGTCAGCGACACTAGCTGTACGTAACGGCTACTCAGGTATTGAACGAAAGGAAGGTCGACAAGCAAATTCGTCCGTATCCGTACTAAGCCTGAAAGTGATAGTCCCCATATAGTCCGGTCTGTTCATCTAAGAGTATTGCATATCAGGTCTAGGGGTGGATAAAGTCAGACCCTTAATAACGCGATAAGCCGTGTCAGTGTGATGCCCATCATCCACTAATAAACTACTGATCCAAATCAATAATTCTCGTCCAACTTGGCCAAGGATTTCTGGTGATGGCCAACCGTGCATTGCTCGACATCTACTCCCAATACCGAAAAAGTTGAATCCCTGACGATCCGCTCACAGCCTCCATGTGGCTCGAGACTATACCCAACTAAAATATATTTGCATGACTCCATAGAGCCGTGGTAGGATAGTAATCAAAGCACAGTGGGAACTCACATGAGATAAATGACGATCTCAGGTCGACAAACGAACCTGTACTCATGTCACCGGAGAACTTCTACTTGACTATAAGTATAATACCATCTAGCATGTTCCCGGCGAGTCCATCCAGTGTAACTCATAACCCAATGAGCGCCTGTATACTATCTTTGGTGACTAACTAATACCAATGGCTGTAAGACCGGCTATCGCCCCTCGTCAGGGTTAAGAAACGTATATACTAGTCTAGTATGGAATATCGATGCCCAATCTTGATATTCCCACGATTATGGACATTTAAGGATATGCTTATAGACTACCCAGTTCTCATAAGTGTGATCGCCACAATAACCCTTGTAGTCAAGCATGAATCCTATGGGCTCTATCAATATATAATAGTGATCCATAATATCATATAATACATGTACATGATGGTAGAGATGAACCAGATAGCATACTATCTTGTCGAGTAAGACTGTTCTACCAGTATAGCTCCTCCCTCAATCATCATAATCGCCTTCCTGTGATTACAATAATTGCCTTGAGGGCACTATAGCCAATAATCTCCCACTTGCACTTAAGACTAATTATTGCGGTGTCGCATACTCACAGCCCGTATGCTACCGAACACCCAACTTCTCAACTAATCCGTTTTGTAAATCTTGTTTGTGAGACATTCGTATTCGAGAAATAGCTTCAGTGAGTGGATCCGCTCTAATGTTTCTATCTTTATCTCTCTATATCTCAACTTCACGGAGAACGATTACCTCCCGAAATAAGCGATATCTGTCTTAGAACTTGTCTGGATATCTGATGGGACCAAATTCATAAATAAACTCTAAATCCAACAAATTTCTTAGACTGTATCTTCTACTGAATTTAATTAGTAACCTGAGCCATGCCTATTTCAGTATCTGCTTGGATTACTGTCCAACATACTTCCCCACAAAAGAGAGTAAACTTTAAATCTGACAGTCACTCTGTCATCCAGGTTACCTTGAAAGTCTAAAATAATAACTGCCTCCAGAAGGAGGCTGCCGTTACCATATACTAAGAACATTCTCTCATATTCATAACTGCTTCCCAATGTTTCTTTGGGATTGGATTAATACTTGCTCATTGCAGCTAGTGCAAAAACAATATCTGGTGTGGTACTTGACATATCATGATTGACTCCTAAGCAAGTGACATATCAATCATGCAAATATCTCTCCTCATCAGTTCAGAGGATATCACTTTAGAGAGGGTAACTCCATCACGTGCGGGTATACCACCACACTAGGATTCTTCTATTTTAAAAACACTTTAGAATAGTATCAAAGTATCTGAATTGGTACACTTCCCAAATCTAAATCTAAAACTATAGATCTAGCATCAGAATATCTAATATTTTATCCAGTTTTTATGTGAAGAAACATCTGTGGCAACTATAGTTTAACCGATCGTAATAGGAGTATGTCATCCAAAAACGAGGACAGTACTCCCTACTCAACCTTCTTACCAGGTCTATCTATTATTCTTGATGAAGTCAAACACTATGTTTGTTACGTCAAGAATAGATGACCCATCTCCACTATACTTGCTTTAGTCTATAAATAGATATAAGCTACTGGCCCACCACGCTTCCGTTCTCCCACTGACTACAACAACCCTCTGGTAGATTCATATACACGGGCACTTCTAAATTCAATTTAGAATGACGTTATAGTCATCCAACTGCTAGATCTCATAGTCTAGTACAACAGTAGTGATAAGCTTGGGTCATCAAAACCTCCCTGTCACCGTCTTTAAGGAAACTGAAGTACCTTTGAATGGCTGAGGTTACCCACTAAATTTGTGGAGTAGCCAATAGATTGTCGAATCTAATTGAATTCTTAGGTTCTATTAATTATTCATTAACCGTTTGTTGTTCTGGAATCGCTTCCACTTCTACCATACTCCCACTAATGTTTTTTTGAAAAGAATTCATTTTACTAAAGGGTGGCGAGTCAAGAACAATATAACTACTGATCCTGCAAATGGTAGAAAGTTAACCCTCGTCTAAACCCGGGATAACCCATAAACTGCCATTATTGAAATGTGCCTTGAGTTTATTTAGATTCTGGTTTTAAGCATAAGCCGGACAACTCCATATACCTTAATATCATTAAGATACGAATCCATTCTATATCTAATATAAAAACAAAGGCACTAATTTAATAGGAACTGGATTAAAAAATTATGCATTT